>CM038669.1:331629462-332344476 GCA_021605145.1 Aegilops bicornis
CAGGCCGCTATCGTAAAGCTCCCTCAGCAAGGTGCGAGCCTTCACCTCCATCTCTGTGAATGCCACGCGATCCTCGGCAAGGACCCGTGCCTTGCCGTCCAGCTCGACCTTCCTCGCCTCCAACTCTTGCTCCAGCACGCCTAGGAATTCACGGCTCTTCTTGAGCTTGGCGTCCCGATCCTTGGCGGCCACCTCGAGAGCTTTCATGCCTTCCTCCTGCTCTTGGCGAAGGCGGGCCTCCTTGGCGAGCTGGTCCCGCAAGCCCTGCAGCTTGCTCTCTAGCGCCTTGCGGCGACCTCGAACATCGGCTACCTCCCCCAAGGCAGCGTCGCGAGCAGCTTTCGCCCCAAGGATGGCCTGCTTCTCCTCGTCGCAAGCCGTCGAGGCTCAGACCAGCGCCCGAATCGGTTGCCGGAGCGAATCCAGCCGTAAGCTCGCTTCCAAGCGCCTACGCCACTAGATTTCCAGGGTCGCTACCAAAAGATCTCGCTGCAGCCGGGGTCCGGGGCCGGGCAATGCAGACGATCCGTAACGATAGGAGGAGTCGGAGAGAGAGCAGTCGGTGGGGTAGGAGGAGAAGGCGGCAGCGTGGCCACAGTATCCTGAGGCGGAGCCTGCTGCGCCCCAACGGCTGTGATGGCAGCATCAGGCAAGGGCACCTCCGGAGTCGCTTGGGCCGTGGAGGCTGAGCTTCGCTTCACCGGCTCAGCCAGCCTCGTGAGGACGACCGGGCAGAGAGACCCATGCATTGCGGGCACCTTCTTTGGGCAGAGGCGCTGCCTGACGGAACCTCGGGGATCCTTCGGCTTCTTTGCCGTGGGCCCCAGCCTAGCCAAGAGAAACAGATGTCAAGCCTCAAATGACAAAACAAGAAATAAGATGGGAATCGAGCACTTATCGGTCGCCGCTCATGGCTCGAGCAACCTCCGGCCATACTTGAAGCCCGAGAGCCGGGCTGCAAGGATCAGCCTCAAGGAGCTCGGGAGCAGGAGGCGCGCTGCGGATCGCCTCGGGGCAGGGGCAGAACCATGGGATCAGCCCGGTCTGTCCTTCTTCGGGATCGGGGGCAAGCTCCCGCCGCCCTGCTCGTCATCATCATCATCGTCGTCGCTCGGTGAGAGGCGGAGAACGCAGGACTTGCGCCGAGGGAGGGGAGCCCTCGACTCTCCATCGGCCGCCTCGGAGTCGAGCCCTCCTTCCCGCTCCCCTTCTCCCTTCTCCTCGCTGGAGTCGCCAAAGGACACGTCCACCGGGCCCTCGGGAACCTCCGCGGGCACGGGCCCGTCCCCGTTGAAGACGGGCATGGACTCCACTACCTGCTCCCAGTCATCGCGGAGGAACAGGGGCGTAGGAGCGCCCTCCAACCTCGCCACGTCGCCCCCGACCAAAGATTGGAGAACCGCAGCCAGGTCTTCGTCGGCCAAGACCGCGGGGCTCGGGTGGGGCCTCCACATCGGAAGTGGGTACTGACGGAGCGGAGCCAGCTGGTGCTCCAGGAATTCCCTCAGCAGCAACGCACCGGTCAGCTTCGCCGCCGCCATGTTGGCCGGCCTCAGATCCATGTCCATCTTCTCCAACACCGGCCTCGCGCGGGGGTCCACGAGCTCCACTCGAGACCAATCGTCGGAGTGCGTGGGGTGCTCCGTGGGCAAGATTAGCCGAGGATGGATGCGCCCAACATCTACCAAGACCCACTTGCTCCTGAAGCCCTCAATCCTCTTCCCAGGGTTCGAAATGGCGGTGGAGCTACCGTACGCGACGAAGCTCGCACACGCAGAGATGGAACCGCGAGAGGTCCGGAGGGAGAAATAGTGGCGCAGCAGGGCCACTGAGGGCTGCACCCCGACGTGAGCCTCACAATAGTAGGCGAAGATCGCCAGAAGGAGAACAGAGTTGGGGTGGAGATGTAGAGCTTGTAGCTTGTAATGGCGGAGGGTAGAGAAGAAGAACTCGGCAAAGGGAGGCATCAGACCGGCAACAATGGCGCTTACAAAGACCAGATAGAAGGTGCTCCCTTGGCCCTCAGGGAGGGTGGAGCCGGCCTTGAACACCTTCGCCCCGTCGATGCCCTGTGCCGCCGCTATCTGGCGCACCCGGGCAAGGCTCGCCTCCGACACGTTCAGCGAGTCAAGCGCAGGCGAGTACCAAGCTCCGGCCGGGGTCCGGCGAGGCGCCATACCTTGCTAGGGCGAGCAGCCGAAGTGGATCTGAAGATTTCGGAGGCAGGAAGGAGAGGCGCAAGAAAGGGGATCTAAGCAGTAACCAGAGAAAGCAAGGGAAGCAAAGCCTAGGCAGACGCCGCTCCTTTATCAACTCGCGCGGTTGCTAAGGCACCCACGTCCAATCAACCGCCACGCGGCGCCCAAGGCTGCAGGCTGTTAGGGCCCACGGCGCTTCGCACTTGCCCCTCCGCTTCTCTGCTCGGCCAAGTCCGGACGCGCCTTGGGCCCGGGGGCTACTGTCGGCGTTAAGGCAGGGGTCCCAGACTTGCACTGCGGCCTGCGGCGTGGCTCAAGGGGGCCATCACGACCCATCTTCATCAACACAAGCTCAAGACCCTCGCGAGGCCAAGCCTCATGAGGCGGATTGACGAGGAGCTTCCTCGTGCACGGCCTCGTCGGCTGGCTCATGAGGAGGCGGAGAGATCAAGCGGGGTACCTCACGAGGTGCCCATGACGCAAGCCATGACGACCAAGGGCGCCCGGTGGGCGCCCGACTGCCGATTTCCTCCTTTCCTCTTTGGTGCAAAGGGAGCAAGCGCAGGCGAGAGCATCAAGCAAAGGCATCCATATCGGTGCAACAAGACCAAGACCAGCCCAACGGCAGGAAGGAAGTCATTGTGGAGCCTAAGCCGGCGTCACCACCAGAGCCTTTGACAGGCGAGGACCAACTTTGGTCAGGATAAGTGTACCAGATGTTCCCCTTCAAAATGGCCAATTGTTGGCGCCCTTCCCGCTCAATATTTGGGAAGAGGCCCAGGGCCCTTGCCTATAAATAGGACTAGCCACACACAGAGCTAGGGAGACGAGGAATCTGGAATCAGAGAGAGAGAGAGAGAGAGCGACTGAACTCCCCCTAGCAGTTCATCGCACCAGCCAAGAACAGACCCTCATGAGGCTGTTCTCCCTTGTATTGTTCATCACCATCAGCCCCAGAGGCAATCCACCGCACCACAAACTAGAGTAGGGTATTACACCACAATGGTGGCCCGAACTAGTATAAACCTTATGTCTCTTGTGTTGTTCCTTTCGTAGTTTAGATCCAAGCGTGGCGGCGGGGTGCAGGTAGGTAGAGGGTGAGATCTCCGCGCGCACCCCAGTGTTCGAACCTCAAGGGTCTGCCGGAACCCGAAATCCGACATATAAGGAAATAAATAATAACTTTATTATTGCCTCTAGGGCATATTTCCTTCAGTCTCCCACTTGCACTAGAGTCAATAATATGGATTACACAGTAATGATTCTAACACCCATGGAGCCTTGGTGCTGATCATGTTTTGCTCGAGGAAGAGGCTTAGTCAATGGGTCTGCAACATTCAGATCCGTATGTATCTTGCAAATCTCTATGTCTCCCACCTGGACTTGATCCCGGATGGAGTTGAAGCATCTCTTGATGTGTTTGGTTCTCTTGTGAAATCTGGATTCCTTTGCTAAAGCAATTGCACCAGTATTGTCACAAAAGATTTTCATTGGACCCAATGCACTAGGTATAAAACCTAGATCGGATATGAACTCCTTCATCCAGACTCCTTCGTTTGCTGCTTCCGAAGCAGCTATGTACTCCGCTTCAAATGTAGATCCCGCTACGACGCTTTGCTTAGAATTGCACCAACTGACAGCTCCACCGTTCAATAAAAATACGTATCCGGTTTGCGATTTAGAATCATCCGGATCAGTTTCAAAGCTTGCATCGACATAACCATTTACGACGAGCTCTTTGTCACCTCCATAAACGAGAAACATATCCTTAGTCCTTTTCAGGTATTTCAGGATGTTCTTGACCGCTGTCCAGTGATCCACTCCTGGATTACTTTGGTACCTCCATGCTAAACTAATAGCAAGGCACACATCTGTCGGCGTTCTGGGAACGGGGGTCCCCAAACTTGCCTGCCTGCGGCCTGCGGCGTGGCTCAAGTGGGCAAGTGGGGGCCCAACGCAGCCCAGCTTCATCAGCTCAAGCTCAAGACCCTCGCGAGGAGCCAAGCTTCGTGGGGCGGGCGACAGGAACCTTCCTCAGGAGCAGCCTCGTCAGGCAGACTCACGAGGAGGCAGAGAGATCAAGGCAGGGTACCTCATGAGGGTGCCCTATGACGCAAGCCATGACGATCGAGACCAGGCGTGCGCCAGGCGGGCGCTAGCCCGCGCAGTGTCCTCATTCCCCCTTTGGTGCAAAGGAGGCAAGCACAGGCCAAGGCATCAGGCAAAGGTTACCGCTTCGGTGCAACAAGACCAAGACCAGCAGAGCGGTAGGACGGAGGTCATCGTGGAGCCCAGGACGGTGTCACCGTCAGAGGCTTTGGCAGCCGAAGACCAACTTTAGTCAGGATAAGTGTACTAGATGTTCCCCTTCAAAATGGCCAATTGTTGGCGCCCTTCCCGCTCATTATTTGGGAAGAGGCCCAGGGCCTCCCTCTATAAATAGGACTAGCCACCACAGACGAGAGGGGGGACAGACGAGAAATATATTCACAAGAGAGAGAGAGAGAGAGAGAGAGAGAGAGAGAAGCGACTGAACTCACCCTAGCAGTTCATCGCACCAGCTCAAGAACAGCCCCTCGCGAGGCTGTTCTTCCTTTGTATTGTTCATCATCAGCCCACGAGGCAATCCACCACACCACAAACTAGAGTAGGGTATTACACCGCAATGGTGGCCCGAACTAGTATAAACCTCGTGTCCCTTGTGTGTTCTTCTTCCTAGTTTAGATCCCTCGCTCACCATTCACGCGTGAGCTGGTAGGGGAAAGATCTCCGCGCGCACCCCAGTGTTCGAACCTCAAGGGTCTGCCGGAACCCGAAATCCGACAACATCAGGTCTGGTACACATCATTGCATACATGATAGAGCCTATGGCTGAAGCATAGGGAACATCTTTCATTTTCTCTCTATCTTTTGCAGTGGTCGGGCATTGAGTCTTACTCAACTTCACACCTTGTAACACAGGAAAGAACCCTTTCTTTGCTTGATCCATTTTGAACTTCTTCAAAACTTTGTCAAGGTATGTGCTTTGTGAAAGTCCAATCAAGCACCTTGATCTATCTCTATAGATCTTGATGCCCAATATATAAGCATCTTCACCAAGGTCCTTCATTGAAAAACTCTTATTCAAATATCCCTTTATGCTATCCAGAAATTCTATATCATTTCCGATCAACAATATGTCATCCACATATAATATCAGAAATGTTACAGAGCTCCCACTCACTTTCTTGTAAATACAGACTTCTCCAATAGTCTGTATAAAACCATATGCTTTGACCACACTATCAAAACGTTTATTCCAACTCCGAGAGGCTTTTGCACCAGTCCATAAATGGATCGCTGGAGCTTGCACACTTTGTTAGCTCCCTTTGGATCGACAAAACCTTCCGGTTGCATCATATACAACTCTTCTTCCAGAAATCCATTTGGGAATGCAGTTTCGACATCCATTTGCCAAATTTCATAATCATAAAATGCGGCAATTGCTAACATGATTTGGACAGACTTAAGCATCACTACGGGTGAGAAAGTCTCATCGTAGTCAACCCCTTGAACTTGTCGAAAACCTTTTGCAACAAGTCGAGCTTTATAGACAGTAACATTACCATCAACGTCAGTCTTCTTCTTGAAGATCCATTTATTCTCGATGGCCTGCCGATCATCGGGTAAGTCAACCAAAGTCCACACTTTGTTCTCATACATGGATCCCATCTCAGATTTCATGGCCTCAAGCCATTTTGCGGAATCTGGGCTCACCATCGCTTCTTCATAGTTCATAGGTTCGTCATTGTCGGTGTAATGGGAACGGGGGTCCCCAGACTTGCCTGCCTGCGGCCTGCGGCGTGGCTCAAAGGAGGCCCAGGACAGCCCATCTTCATCAACACAAGCTTAAGACCCTCGCGAGGGGCCAAGCCTCATGAGGCGGACGACCAGGGAGCTTCCTCAGCGCGGCCTCGTCGGTGGCTCATGAGGAGGCGGAGAGTTCAAGGCAGGGTACCTCATGAGGTTCCCATGACGCAAGCCATGACGACCAAGAGGCGCCCGGCCA
Organism: Aegilops bicornis; assembly: GCA_021605145.1. Lineage (NCBI taxonomy): Eukaryota > Viridiplantae > Streptophyta > Magnoliopsida > Poales > Poaceae > Aegilops > Aegilops bicornis. Next base: position 331,635,709 of record CM038669.1, read on the forward strand.
AGCGCCCAGCCAGCGTCCTCCTTTCCTCTTTGGTGCAAAGGGAGCAAGCGCAGGCGAGAGCATCAAGCAAAGGCATCCGTTTTGGTGCAACAATACCAAGACCAGCCCCAACGGCTGGAAGGGAGTCATCGTGGAGCCCAAGCAGGCGTCATCACCAGAGCCTTTGTCAGACGAGGACCGACTTTAGTCAAGATAAGTGTACCCGCTGTTCCCCTTCAAAATGGCCAATTGTTAGCGCCCTTCCCGCTCAATATTTGGGGAGAGGCCCAGGGCATTCGTCTATATAAGTAGAGCTAGCCACCATAGTAGAGGGGGATCCGGCATTTGGAATCCAGAGAGAGAGAGACAGAGACCCGATCCTCAAGCTAGAGCGACGGGACACCACTTAGCAGTCCATCACACCCACCAAGAACAGACCCTCACGAGGTTGTTCTTCCCTGTACCGTTCTTCATCAGCCCCAGAGGCAATCCACCACACCACAAACTAGAGTAGGGTATTACACCACAACGGTGGCCCGAACTAGTATAAATCTCGTGTCTCTTGTGCTGTTCTTGCTAGTAGTTTAGGTCCCTGCGATTCGGCGAGGTACGAGACGGTGGAGGGTTGGATCTCCGCGCAGAGTTCGAACCTTAAGGGTCTGCCGGAACCCGAAATCCGACATTTGGCGCGCCAGGTAGGGGTGCACGGAATCTGCCTTTCGTCGCCTCGTTCTTCCCGACCACCGCAACCATGTCGGCGCTCGTCGGGCCCGGCGCCAAGCGCCGAGCCGCTCGCCTCCCACGTCGCGACAGACGGCTCCCCGGTGGGCGTCCTCGTCGTTCCCGTCACCTGCCGTCAACGCGCCCACCCGGCCCTGCGAACGAGCAGCAAGCGTCGTCCAGGCACCCGTCCATGAGGCGGGATGGCCGCACCGCCACGCCTTTTCGCTCACCCCGCTGGTTCTTCATCACGCGCCCAGCAGCGCCATGGAGGCCCGAGCTGCACTCATCGCGCTAACGAGCTCTGCGCTACCGCCCGTCGATAGCGTCTACGAAGAATGGCTCGAGCGTCGCCGAGCTCGTCTGGCTGCGGAGGCGACCACGCCCGTCCGTCTCGTTGCACCGCACCGCCCAGCTGGCGATAAAGCTCCCTGGGCGCCTCAGCCGCCTCCTCCTCAAGACGGCGCCCTGGCCCCAAGGCGCGCGGCCCCTGGGCGGAACCCGTTCCGCCAGGTGCCGGCGCGGCAAGAGCAGAGCTGCCAAGAAGTTCCTCGCCCGCAAGAAGCTGCCCGAGCGCTCCCCGCTCCAGCACGTAAAGACCCTTCGCTGCCCCCAGCCGCGGCGCAAGGAGGCCCACAAGACCAAGCTCTCTGTCGTCCGAGGCCCCCCGCGGCCATGGCGGGCTGCCGCGCCTTCACCACCGAGCTGCGTAGCATCGCGTGGCTCGCCAAGTTCAAGCTAGACCTGCCTCCATGCTATGACGGCACCGCCGACCCTATGGAGTTCCTCCAGCTCTACGAGCTGGGCATCGAGGCTGCCAACAGGGATGAAAAGGTCATGGCGAACTGGTGTCCCATGGCGCTCAAGGACGGAGCCCTTTGGCTCTGAATCTGGCCCTGCATGATCTCTTCTGGCCGAGATGCGCACTCCGCTTCATCGCCAACTTCCAAGGTACTCGCGACCGGCCACCCACCGTGAGCGACATGTGCCGAATCAAGAAGCAGCCAGGGGAAACCCTGCAAAAGTACATCCAGCGCTTCAACAACGCGCGCCTCAAGATCCCCATGGTAACGGAGGAGGCCATCATCTCTGCCTTCTCCGACGGCGTGCGCGACGTCAAGATGAAGGAGGAGCTGGTGATGCATGAAGATCATGCACCTCCACAGGCTGTTCAACTTGGCGACCAAGTGCGCCAGGCTGAGGAGGCGCCTCTCCTCCTCGAGCTGCTGCCGCGGATCGAAGAGAAGAAGTCCAAGGCCAGGGCGTGAAGCGCAAGGGGCTGCCATGCTCATGGCCGAACCAGACACCAAGCGAGGCGAGATCAGCCCGAGTCCTCTAAGGTCGGCCCGGTCTGCGTGTACCACGACCTCCACACCCACAACACCAATGAATGTCAAGAGCTTTGGGCGTCAGGCCGAAGGAAGGGTCGGTAGACGCCCCGGCGCAATGACCGGGCTCTGACCGAGGAGGAGGAAGGAACGCAGACGCTGGGAAGACGCGGCCCGCGCCAAGGGTGGCGCGACCAACCTCGCAAGGACCGGCTGGCAAGACCCACCTCGCGAGGGGGCTAGAGGATCAGCCTCGTGAGGATCGCCCGCAAGGGAACGAGCAGGCCTCCCTCCGCTGCCGCCGCCACCAAGGAGAATCGAAGACCGTCATCGATGCGAGGGGCTGGGGGCTTCCGAGGAAGCGCGTGCGATCGCTTTGCATCCTGGGCGGAGCTAAAGCCCGACCTCTCACCGCATCTTCAAGCAGTTCGCCCGTGAAGTGAATGCAGTCCTCCCCAAGCTCGAGTCCACGCGCCCTCTCGGTGATCGGGCGTGCGCCATCACGTTTAGCTTAGCGGATCAGCTCAAGTGCGCAGCCGGCTGGAGTTCTCTCGATGCTTTGCTCCCCAATCGCCGACAACGTCTTTGGTAACCAAGACCCTCATCGACGGCGGAGCAGGGCTCAACGTCCTGTCCGTGGAGACATTCAACAATCTTCAAGTGCCTTACAGTCAGCTCCAGCCAACAAAGCCTTTCTCCGGAGTCACCGATGGCTCCACGGTCCCGATCGGGCAGGTCCGCCTTCCTGTCACCTTCGGGGCCCATGACAACTACCACACCGAGCTCATCGACTTCGACGTCGCCCACATTCGCCTGCCGTACAATGCCATCCTCGGGTACCCAGTGTTGGCCAAATTCATGGCCGTAACCCACCACGGCTACAACATCTTCAAGATGCCAGGAAGCGGCGGGGTCATCACGGTGCCCTGCGAAGAGAGAGACGCAGTGTGCTCCCTAGAGCGAGCTTTTCAGGCCGCATCGCTGGAAGACCAGACAAGAAGAAGCAGGATGCCTCGAGGCAGCACCCAAGAAGAAGAAGACATCGACCGGCCCGGCTCTTCAAGAGACAGGCCCCTCGAGTCCAGATCGGGCGGGGAGCCTCCTTCCATCGCATAGGAAGCGCGCGGCGCCCTCCTCGGCAGTGGCTCGAGGACTCTCCCTGGAGGGCCGCCGACCTCGCCAAGGTCTCGAGGGAGGCGCTTGGGCACCACGTGAGGCGTGTTTGAAGCACGTTTCCATAGCGAGAGCAAGACCAGGAGGACAGAACCCTCAAGAGTTCATTAGCAAGGCCATTCAGGAGCTATAGGAGTCAAGGGTCATGAGGGGCAGCCGCCGCCTACCCGCTGTGGCCCCCCATCCGGGCGAGGATGGTGGGATGCGCGTCTGCATCGGCATACCAGGGCTCAACCGAGCCGCATCTCAAGAGCGCCTTTGGCCCTCGCGAGTGGGACGTTGCGAGGGTCCGCCCCACAGCTACGTACGCATGCCTTATGGCTCACAAACGCGGCCGCCGTGATACCAGCGTCTCATGAGGACCATCCTAGAGGCTCAAGAGGTCAGCACGCCGCAGCCTGGCGGGATGGAGATGGCCCATGAGGAGCCGCCCGGCGCCTCGGAGCCTCCCGAGGCCCCCGGGCACAGGGGCTCGTGAGGATCGGCTCCCGCAGCCCACCGAGTCTGCTACATCAACAACCCTTCATCCCCAACATCACCGGGTGACATCTTTAAGTTTTATTTCCGGTGAGGCGCCTTGAGGCCGCATTATTCCCAGGCCGCGTGGGTCCGTCCCTGCGGCATGTATCCCTTTTATTTTATATCTTTAGCTTATCCTGTTGGGGGCGCCCCTCGGGTTGCATCATCCCCAAGCCGCTCGGGCCAGTCCCAGCGGCATGTATCCTTCATGCGTTTTCCTTAGGATTGTGCTCTCGTTCCACCATGATTGTTATTTGGTGCCTTTTCCTGGGTGGCGGAATCTTGTGCGTTAAAGGGGGGTGCCTGAGCATCGCGACTCAGGGCTCCTACCGGCTCTCCGGCCCTCACCCTCTGGTCTTGTCCATGGCATCGCGACCTGGCTTGCCAGCGACGGCTGAGACCAGCCCGAGAGCCGGGACCCGAGGACGTGAAGTTCGTCATCCAATCCAGCTTCTTGGCGTTAAAGGGGGTGCCTTAGCATCACGACTCGGGGCTCCTACCGGCTCTCCGGCCCTCACCCTCTGGTCTTGTCCATGGCATCACGACCTGGCTTGCCAGCGACAGCTGAGACCAGCCCGAGAGCCGGGACCCGAGGACGTAGAGTTGCGTCATCTACCCTAGCTTGCGCGTTAAAGGGGGTGCACGAGCATCGCGACTCGGGGCTCCTACCGGCTCTCCGCCCTCACCCTCTGGTCTTGTCCATGGCATCGCGACTGGCTTGCCAATGACAGTGAGACCAGCCCGAGCCGGGACCAAGACGAGCACCGGCATCTGGCCAAATTTGCAGGAACACACTCGAAGATAAGGCCCAGAGCCAGGCGCAACCCGCCTTGAGGTAGGGCGTCGTGAGTCCCGCGCTGGCTCACGGGTGCCCCAGCACACCTCGCGAGGCGTCTCGTGCCTCTCCAAAGCAACTAACGACAGGACTAACGATCGCCACGGCGAGATCTTGTTGCTTTTGTGGTGAACCTGCAGGGTCCCTCCAAGACGCAGGCGACCTCGCCACGCAATCTCTCGCCCGGCCAAGGCACGGACTGGCGCCCGCACTGGAAGCATTGTCCTGACCCTCGAGATAAGTCACCCTCCGGACACACTAGTCATCGCAATACTATCCCCACACTCAATGCAACTCCGTGTTAGCTACGTCGCTCCCCTTTCTCACCGAATGATGGCTGCTTGAGCGCCAAGGGGGACCCCCTGAGCATCGCGACTCAGAGGCTCTTCTGGGACCTCGGGCCGCTCACCTCCTGGCCTTGACCAAGGCATCGCGACACAGCATACCAGCGGCTGAAGCCGCCTAGGGACTGGGACCTGTCGGCGCAGGGCACCAAGCCCTCACGAGGTCTGAAAGGAAGAAACTGAGCTAGAACGGAATGAGCATCCCGCATTGCCTCACAATAAGGATCATATTGACAAATGAAGCTACAAACATCTTACAAGCCCCCGCGGGGTACATTCTTGGCTCCTCGCAGGAACAAAAGACGCAAATCCTAAGGAGCCCTATCTACAGGGACCATCGCGGCAGACGCCATCATCAACGGTGGGCCACCCGGTCCGGAGCCAACCCCATCCAGATCAGGGGCGGCGACAGCAACGAGCTCGCCTGCTCCGGGAGCGGCGCAGGCTCGGGGCTCAGCTGTCGTCCGCTCGTCTCGGCGTCGCGAAGAGCTCGGAGTCGCTGGATCCTCCGGCGCCTTGCCGCCTAAGAAGCCGCCAAGGAGTGGTCGGTTGGCCTCTGCCTCACCGCAGCAGGACCCGACCACCTCTCCCGGGCAGCACTCCGGTAAGCGACCCTCTGCGTCGAAGACCTTGAAGGACACCACGAAGCACCATCGTACTCTGTGTGGATCGTGAGGCGCCCCTAAATCCTGCAGACTTCAGGCGACCTCGTCCCAGCCTCGAGTCATGAAGACCTCGCTCGGGGCAACTACCGCAACCTCTGCCCCGGTCGCGAGGGTGCCGCAGCCGGCGTGCTGCAGCCAGAGTCCCAGGGGCTCCCCCTGCCGGACGACGGAGGCGAAGAAAGAAGGAAGACGAATCCAAGACTTAGGAGGCGCGGACTAAGCACAAACTCCCGGCAGAGCCTTGGCGTGGACTCTGGGGAAGACGCACACCTTCATGACCCGCCCGGCGTCGGTGGCGGGCGCCGCTCGTGGCGCCCGGCGTCACCTCCTTGAGGCCACCAATTTGCTGCATACAAGGGAAGAGGAAACCACGGTGGCGGCCAGACGCACTGCAGGGCACGGGCGCCTCACAGCGCTCCTGCCTCGACACGGAGAGCAAGCCGCTTCTTTGGGGGGAGTGGGTCAGGATCCTCTTGAGGAGCCTTTCCCTTCTCTTCCCTGGAAAACCGGCGGATCGGAGCCATGGCAGCCAGACGAGACGAGGAAGAGGAGAAGTAGAAGGATAGATCGGAAGGCGCCGCGCCGTTCCGTGCTTATAGCCGGCGGAGGCCAACCGTCGGCCTCCACGATCACCAGTCATCATGCCCAACTCTGCATGCAGGGACCTATCGAATCTGGGCGGTTACCAAGGCGTCGTGGGGGAGCAAGCTCCCATGTCCAATCAACTGCCACGCGGTGCCCAAGGCCGCAGGCTGTTAGGGCCCACGACGCTCGCAGACTTGCCCTTTCGCCTCTCAGACGGCCAAGTTCGGCGCGCCAGTGTGCCGGGGGCTCTGTCGGCGATGCAGGAGCAGGGGTCCCCGGACTTGCTCGCCTGCGGCTGCGGGCGTGGCTCAAAGGAGGCCAGGACAGCCCATCTTCATCAACACAAGCTCAAGACCCTCGCGAGGGGCCAAGCCTCATGAGGACGATCAGAGCTTCCTCGGTAGCCTCCTCGCCGGTAGCTCATGAGGAGGCGGAGAGTTCAAGGCGGGTACCTCGCGAGGTGCCCATGACACAAGCCATGACGACCAAGGGCGCCCGACCCGGCGCCAGCCTTGATGTCCTCCTTTCCTCTTTGGTGCAAAGGGAGCAAGCGCAGGCGAGAGCATCAAGCAAAGGCATCTGTTTCAGTGCAACAAGACCAAGACCAGCCCCAACGGCTGGAAGGGAGTCATCGTGGAGCCCAAGCAGGCATCATCACCAGAGCCTTTGGCAGGCGAGGACCGACTTTAGTCAGGATAAGTGTACCCGCTGTTCCCCTTCAAAATGGCCAGTTGTTGGCGCCCTTCCCACTCAATATTTGGGGAGAGGCCCAGGGCCTTCGTCTATATAAGTAGAGCTAGCCACCATAGTAGAGGGGGATCCGGCATTTGGAATCCACAGAGAGAGAGACAGAGACCCGATCCTCAAGCTAGAGCGACGGGACACCACTTAGCAGTCCATCACACCCACCAAGAACAGACCCTCGCGAGGCTGTTCTTCCCTGTACTGTTCTTCATCAGCCCCAGAGGCAATCCACCACACCACAAATTAGAGTAGGGTATTACACCACAACGGTGGCCCGAACTAGTATAAATCTCGTGTCTCTTGTGCTGTTCTTGCTAGTAGCTTAGGTCCCTGCGATTCGGCGAGGTACGAGATGGTGGAGGGTTGGATCTCCACGCGCACCCCAGAGTTCGAACCTTAAGGGTCTGCCGGAACCCGAAATCCGACAGTCATGGTCTAGTAACATAACCTCCAAAACAGGATTACTGTACCACTCTGGTGCGGATCTTACTCTGCTTGACCTACGAGGTTCAGTAACAACTTGATCTGAAGTTTCATGATCATCATCATTAACTTCCTCACTAATTGGTGTAGGCGTCACAGGAACCGGTTTCTGTGATGAACTACTTTCTAAGAAGGGAGCAGATACTGTTACCTCATCAAGTTCTACTTTCCTCCCACTCACTTCTTTCGAGAGAAACTCCTTCTCTAGAAAGGATCTATTCTTTGCAACGAATGTCTAGCCTTCGGATCTGTGATAGAAGGTGTACCCAACAGTTTCCTTTGGGTATCCTATGAAGACACATTTCTCCGATTTGGGTTCGAGCTTTATCAGGTTGAAGCTTTTTCACATAAGCATCACAGCCCCAAACTTTAAGAAACGACAACTTTGGTTTCTTGCCAAACCACAGTTCATAAGGCGTCGTCTCAACGGATTTTGATGGTGCCCTATTTAACGTAATGCGGCTGTCTCTAAAGCATAACCCCAAAATGATAGCGGTAAATCAGTAAGAGACATCATAGATCGCACCATATCTAGTAAAGTACAATTACGATGTTCGGACACACCATTACGTTGTGGTGTTCCGGGTGGCGTGAGTTGCGAAACTATTCCGCATTGTTTAAAATGTAGACCAAACTCATAACCCAAATATTCTCCTCCATAATCAGATCATAGAAACTTTATTTTCTTGTTACGATGATTTTCAACTTCACGCTGAAATTCTTTGAGCTTTTCAAATGTTTCAGACTTATGTTTCATTAAGTAGATATACTCATATCTTCTTAAATCATCTGTGAAGGTGAGAAAATAACGATACCCGCCGCGAGCCTCAACATTCGTTGGACCACATACATCAGTATGTATGATCTCCAATAAATAAGTTGCTCGCTCCATAGTTCCGGAGAATGGTGTTTTAGTCATCTTGCCCATGAGGCATGGTTCGCAAGTACCAAGCGATTCATAATCAAGTCATTCCAAAAGTCCATCAGTATGGAGTTTCTTCATGCGCTTTACACCAATATGACCCAAACGGCAGTGCCACAAATAAGTTGCACTATCATTATCAACTCTACATCTTTTGGCTTCAACATTATGAATATGTGTATCACTACTATCGAGATTCATCAAAAATAGACCACTCTTCAAGGGTGCATGACCATAAAAGATATTACTCATATAAATAGAACAACCATTATTCTCTAATTTAAATGAATAACCGTCTCGCATCAAACAAGATCCATATATAATGTTCATGCTCAACGCTGGCACCAAATAACAATTATTTAGGTCTAATACTAATCCCGAAGGTAGATGTAGAGGTAGCGTGCCGACGGCGATCACATCGACTTTGGAACCGTTTCCCACGCGCATCGTCACCTCGTCCTTAGCCAGTGTCCGCTTAATCCTAGTCCATGTTTCGAGTTGCAAATATTAGCAACAAAACCAGTATCAAATACCCAGGTGCTACTGCGAGCTCTGGTAAGGTACACATCAATAACATGTATATCACATATACCTTTGTTCACCTTGCCGTCCTTCTTTTCCGCCAAATACTTGGGGCAGTTCCGCTTCCAGTGACCAGTCTGCTTGTAGTAGAAGCATTCAGTCTCATGCTTAGGTCCAGACTTGGGTTTCTTATCTTGAGCAGCAACTTGTTTGCTGTTCTTCTTGAAGTTCCCCTTCTTCTTCCCTTTGCCCTTTTTCTTGAAACTGGTGGTCTTATTGACCATCAACACTTGATGCTCCTTCTTGATCTCTACCTCCGCAGCCTTTAGCATTGCGAAGAGCTCGAGAATCGTCTTATCCATCCTTGCATGTTATAGTTCATCATGAAGCTCTTGTAGCTCGGTGGCAGTGATTGAAGAATTCTGTCAATGACGCTATCATCCGGAAGATTAACTCCCAGTTGAATCAAGTGATTGTTATACCCAGACATTCTGAGTATATGCTCATTGCCAGAACTATTCTCCTCCATCTTGCAGCTGTAGAACTTATTGGAGACTTCATATCTCTCAATCCGGGCATTTGCTTGAAATATTAACTTCAACTCCTGGAACACCTCATATGTTCCATGACGTTCAAAACTTCGTTGAAGTCCCGGTCCTAAGCCGTAAAGCATGGCACACTGAACTATCGAGTAGTCATCGACTTTGCTCGCAGACGCGTTCATAACATCCGGTGTTGTTCTGCAAGAAGGTTTGGCACCTAGCGGTGCTTCCAGGATGTAATTCTTATGTGTAACAATGAGGATAATCCTCAAGTTACGGACCCAGTCCGTGTAATTGCTACCATCATCTTTCAACTTTGCTTTCTCAAGGAACGCATTAAAATTCAACGGAACAACAACACGAGCCATCTATCTACAACAAACATAGACATGCAAAATACTATCAGGTACTAAGTTCATGATAAATTTAAGTTCAATTAATCATATTACTTAAGAACTCCCACTTAGATAGACATTCCTCTATAATCTAAGTGATCACGTGATCCAAATCAACTAAACCATAACCGATCATCACGTGAAATGGAGTAGTTTTCAATGGTGAACATCACTATGTTGATCATATCTACTATATGATTCACGCCCAACCTTTCGGTCTCAGTGTTCCGAGGCCATATCTGCATATGCTAGGCTCGTCAAGTTTAACCTGAGTATTCTGCGTGTGCAAAATTGGCTTGCACCCGTTTTAGATGGACGTAGAGCTTATCACACCCGATCATCACGTGGTGTCTGGGCACGATGAACTTTGGCAACGGTGCATACTCACGGAAAACACTTTTATCTTGAAATTTAGTGAGAGATCATCTTATAATGCTACCGTCAATCAAAGCAAGATAAGATGCATAAAAAGATAAACATCACATGCAATCAATATAAGTGATATGATATGGCCATCATCATCTTGTGCTTGTGATCTCCATCTCCGACGCACCTTGCCATGATCACCATCGTCACCGGTAGCGACACCTTGATCTCCATCGTAGCATCGTTGTCGTCTCGCTAACTATTGCTTCTACAACTATCGCTACCTCTTAGTGATAAAGTAAAGCAATTACAGGTGATTGCATTGCATACAATAAGCGACAACCATATGGCTCACGCGATTGCCGATAACTCGGTTACAAAACATGATCATCTCATACAATAAAAATATAGCATCATGCCTTGACCATATCACATCACAACATGCCCTGCAAAAACAAGTTAGACGTCCTCTACTTTGTTATTGCAAGTTTTACGTGGCTGCTACGGGCTGAGCAAGAACCGTTCTTACCTACGCATCAAAACCATAACGATAGTTCGTCAAGTTAGTGATGTTTTAACCTTCTCAAGGACCGGGCGTAGCCACACCCGGTTCAACTCAAGTTGGAGAACCGACACCGTCGACCACTGTAATGCAAAGCAACCCGGTCTCGCGTAAGCGTCTGGCGTAATGTCGGTCTAGGCCGCTTCATCCAACAATACCGCCAAACCAAAGTGTGACATGCTGGTAAGCAGTATGACTTGTATCGCCCACAACTCACTTGTGTTCTACTCGTGCATATATCTCAGGGCATAAAACATGGCTCGGATGCCACTGTTGGGGAATGTAGTAATTTCAAAAAAATTCCTACGCACACACAGGATCATGGTGATGCATAGCAATGAGAGGGGAGAGTGTGTCCATGTACCCTCGTAGACCGAAAGCAGAAGCGTTAGCACAACGCGGTTGATGTAGTCGTACGTCTTCACGATCCGACCGATCAAGTACCGAACGCATGGCACCTCCTAGTTTTGCACACGTTCAACTCGATGACGTCCCTCAAACTTCGATCCAGCCGAGCTTTGAGGGAGAGTTCCATCAGCACGACGGCATGGTGACGATGATGATGTTCTACTGACACAGGGCTTCGCCTAAGCACCGCTACAATATTATCGAGGTGGCCTATGGTGGAGAGGGGCACTGCACACGGCTAAAAGATCCAAGAGATCAATTGTTGTGTCTATGGGGTGCCCCTCTCCTCTATATATAAAGGGGGGAGGAGGAGAGGGCCGGCCAAGGGGAGAGGCACGCCCAAGGGGGGCAATCCTACTCCAAGTAGGTTTGCCCCCCTTTCCTATTCCAAGTAGGAGAAGGGGGAAGGAGGAGGTGGAGAGAAGGAAGGAGAAGGGGGGCCGCCGCCCCCTTCCCTTTCCCAATTCGGATTGGGGCAAGGGGGGCCTTGCGCCACCTCCTGGCCTCCCTCTGTCCTTTCCACTAAGGCCCATAAGGCCCAATAGCTTCCGGGGAGGGGGGGTTCCGGTAACCCCCGGTACTCCGATAAATGTCCGAAACCTCTCGAAACCATTCCGGTGTCCAAACATAGTCGTACAATATATCGATCTTTATGTCTCGAATCATTTAGAGACTCCTCGTCATGTCCGTGATCACATTCGGGACTCCGAACTACCTTCGGTACATCAAAACACATAAACTCATAATATAACCGCCATCGAACTTTAAGCATGCGGACCCTACGGGTTCGAGAACTATGTAGACATGAACGAGACACGTCTCCGGTCAATAAACAATAGCGGAACTTGGATGCTCATATTGTCTCCCACATATTCTACAAAGATTGTCGGGGATATACCCCGCGGTGTAAACCGGTCGGAAGTATAACCCGGCCGGACTTGGCGGTTTACTTGAGACCCGACTGACACTTGGCGATTCACTGGCTATCCGCCCTGACCTGGCGGTTTACAAGCAACCCGCCTGGTCATTATGACTCACTGGTGACCCGGCGGGCGGGTCAGACGGATGACGAGGCCCAAGGCCCAGAAGGCCGATTTATGTTAATGGTGGGCCGGTTTAAGAGGAAAGGCGTGAAGAATATTTCCCTTACAAGGAGTCAAAACCCGGACTTGTATCTGGTTTGTATTAGAAGGTAGACTAGTCCTAATCCTAATAGGACTCCATATGTAACCCACCCCTTCAACTTATATAAGGAGGGGCAGGGCTCCCCAAAGAGGGAGAAGTTAGAAGAAACAATCTCTAGGGCTAGACACAAAGAGCCAGTTTACGGCGATTCCCTCGTGATGACAATGAGACCTAGCCTCAAACAACATGTAGGGCTATTACCGGATGATGTTTCCCGGGGCCCGAAGCTGTCTAAACCCTTGTCTTGTGTTGTGTCTCTCGATTCCGATCAACCCCTCTCAAGCTACTACATAGATGCGTTGGCCTCACGACTAAGTCCTCACACTAGGACATCTGCCGTGACAATTCCACGACAGTTAGCGCCCACCATGGGGCATGCGCATGGTGGTGTTGAGTTCTTGAAGGGATCTTTTCTAGGGTTACGAGAAGTTCGTGATTATTCAGATAAAGGAAATATCTGCATCAGCTTCAAGTTCATCAGTTTAGATTTATAATCTATGAGATTGGAGTTTAAGAAGAATTAGGGTTAAGATATTCGCGTATGCCGCCGCCATCCGTTGATCCACCGAAACTGATAGACGTCAAATACTAGAGAAAGCGAGGACGGCCGATTTCTGCAGCACCCAGTATTGGTTGGACACGTAAGGCGCTAAGACCAAGGAGGACCGTTCCGATGAAGAAACCAGCAAAATCATCGAAGTTGACGAGACCGACAAGCAGTCTAATCCAAAACCGGATCGATTTATCGGGATGCTGTCGCGCGTCACTGGTTAGATTTCCATAACGCGCTGCCAAGGGTTTGGAAAGCGCGGTACATGTTTTCCGTCCATAATAGCCATACGGCAGGGAAGCTTCAAGTCCCGAGGAGCTCAGGCGCTGCTGGTGTTTTCATTGCTTGTTTTTTAATCAACACTGCAGTTATTATGAGGCGGACTGTTGCTACTAGTACTACTTCCGGGTCGTACTACTACTCCACGTCATCACACAAAAGGACAAGAGGATTTGTGCTTCTCACGTGGTTTGAGTGCTAGTTCAGTTTTTTGAATTGGTATTTCTGATGGCTATGCCTACACACAAAATAGGATAATATATGAGACTGGAGTTCAACTAGCACTGCCACGTACATGTACGTGAAGCCAGCAAATCAGTCAGCAGGGGGCCACGACTTGGAGAAAGCGGACTTGAATTCATCAGACAAACAACGACCCGGAGGAGGACGTGGGACATGGACTCGGTTTCGCCTCGCTGGCTCACCGCACCTTCCCGTCTCCGCCTCACCGATCTCTGCAAAAGCTCCGGAAAAAAATGTTCGAGGCGTGTGCCCGCTAGCTCAATTCGCTGGTGCACGTACATGCAAGGAAAGTCAAACCAACCAAAAGGAGTACTAGTATTCATTACTACTTGGAAAACTACTAGTACATACACGGATTCTGAGATGATTTACAAGAAAAAGGATCCATCAGAGGAAGATGATAATGGGAAGCTGGCACCTCTAAGACACCACGGCTGCACTCCGTTGCTACCTATGATCAAACCAGACCCGAATTAGTCACCTATTAAGCTGCCCCTCACCAGCGTGTCGAGCGACTGCCGCGGGCTCACCGTCGAATCCGAACAGATGATCAATTCTTGCTGCAGTCGTTTGTCGTCAAGGCTGACAGGAATTGTGCTACACTGTTGTCGCTGGAGCCTTGCCACCTTGGCCAAGCTGCTATCAACATCCGAAAAATACCAGGTGATGTTTATCCTATTTATTTTTAAGCACGTATTAATTCATGCGAGCAAAACTACTTTGCCCTGCTGTGTTTTATATGTAGGAGAATTATTAGTCACAAGGTGGCATTATACCGCGGAGATGGAGGCATGCCAACATTATTTGGCACGGGTGGTCGTCCTTACTCAACGGACTCCTGCACTGGCTTACAACGCCGTAGCTGGCTCGCTCGTCCGCACCGCTTTTACAACGTCACGGGTGACTCGCCCATCCGCCCCCGCGGCCGGTTCACACGTCTGCACCGGCTTACAACGCGGAGGACAACTTGCTCGCCCGCACCGGCTTACAATGCCTCGGCCGACTCATCTGTCTACTCCTGCGGCCGACTCAGCCGTGATTGATTTCAGCGTCACCATGGTGATCATCAACTCCGCGGCGGATAATTTTCGGCCTAACATATCAGGTGATATCCATCTAAGGTCTATTTTATTAGCGCATATTATTTTTGTCAAGGAAAAATTACTCTGGCTTGTGATGTTTTTGAGGCAGGACAATTGTTCACTACATCAACATGATGTGGCTAACTCGTCCACGCTGGCTTATAGCACCATGGCCGACTCAGCTATCTGTGCTGCCTCTGAAGCCGCGGTCGTCTTTGCTGTCCGTCTCTTGCGGCCTGGTCTACATCAACACACCGGGTCGCACGTGTCTGCATGAGCTGTTTATTGAGTATAAAGCAAGTCACAGCTTGAGTATAAAACAAGTCGCAGCTTGGAGGCAAATTATCATATACTACCAACCGCCGTCAGCACTGGGTGGCTCAATGGGCAGGCGCACAAGTCGCCGCCACTACAGTTTGGTTAACTTCAAATCGCCAGTTGGAAGGAACCATTGGCAGAGTTGCCGACACGGCTCATACGGGATCATCTATAACCCGTTGCAGTCACCTCAACCTCCTGTGGATTCATATCGTGCTATCAACAACAATGTTATACAACTTATGCCGGTTTATATCATAGTCAAATTTGGAGAATCTAAAGCCAACTCCTCGAGTCACCTTGAGACTCGGGGGCTACGATGACATGACTCAGCAAATCTTGCCGGTTTCAACAAATTTAAGAACCCCAGGATGATGGAGGGAAAGATAATCCGGTCCCGGAGGCTACTGTTATATTGATGAAAATTTAAAGGCCGTCAGAAAATTTCCGGCTTAGAAAGTATATGACAGTTACAAAATCCCGGCTCAATGAAGAAGTTCCGGGTCATCAGAAAGGATTCCGGTTTAAAATCCGGCTCAAGGGAAGTCAGTCTTACTGAAGCTCCCAATATCCGGTTTACAATCCGGTTCAAGGGAAATCTATTCTCCTACAAAGCTCTAAAGTGCCCAAATCCGGTTTAAAAATGTCCGGTTCATAAAGGAATTAACTTCTCGCAAGTTTAAGTTGAAAGGCCGTCAGAAAATTTCCAGCTAAAAATGAGGATTCCGGTTTACAATCCGGTTCAAGGGAAAGATGTCTCCCACAAAGCTTTGAAGATCTCAATATCCGGTTGATAATCCCGGCTCAAGAAGAATTTATCTCTTGCAAAAAGTTAAATGTTGCTGAAGAGGACCTGCTGCCATGATGCGCGGTTCAAACATGGGTATCCTGCCTTATTGGCTTATCATATTATTGATCACGTGGGGGCTTCTGTTTATAAAGCGGCGTCCGGTTTACCCCTTGATTCAGCTTTTCAAAGCTTTATACAACATCACTTGGGGGTTAGTCGTATCCGAACCATAGCTACACCTCTTGATCGACGCAATGCCACAACATCACTTGGGGGCTTGGTCGTATCGGAACCATAGTCACACCTCTTGATCGGCTCAAAGCCAAATCAATCTGGGGCCAAAGAGAGTGTTGCAAAACAATAACTCAAACATAGGCACCCGCTGAGCACAGCTCAAAATGTTACTTGGGGATTCTTTGTGTAGGACCTTGAAGTATGTCTAGAGGGGGGGGGGTGATTAGACTACTTGACCAATTAAAAACTTAACCTTTTCCCAATTTTAGACTTTGGCAGATTTTAGCTATCTTCGCACAAGTCAAGCAATCTTCACACAATTCAAGCAAGCATGCAAAGAGTATATGAGCAGCGGAATTTAAAGCATGCAACTTGCAAGAATGTAAAGGGAAGGGTTTGGAGGATTCAAACGCAATTGGAGACACGGATATTTTTGTCGTGGTTCCGATAGGTGGTGCTATCGTACATCCACGTTGATGGAGACTTCAACCCACGAAGGGTAACAGTTGCGCGAGTCCACGGAGGGCTCCACCCACGAAGGTTCCACGAAGAAGCAACCTTGTCTATCCCACCATGGCCGTCGCCCACGAAGGACTTGCCTCACTAGCGGTAGATCTTCACGAAGTAGGCGATCTCCTTGACCTTACAAACTCCTTGGTTCAACTCCACAATCTTGTCGGAGGCTCCCAAGTGACACCTAGCCAATCTAGGAGACACCACTCTCAAGAAGTAACAAATGGTGTGTTGATGATGAACTCCTTGCTCTTGTGCTTCAAATGATAGTCTCCCCAACACTCAACTCTCTCTCACAGGATTTGGATTTGGTGGAAAGAAGATTTGAGTGGAAAGCAACTTAGGGAAGGCTAGAGATCAAGATTCATATGGTAGGATTGGAATATCTTGGCCTCAACACATGAGTAGGTGGTTCTTTCTCAGAACTGGGAAGTTGGAAGTGTAGGTTTGTTCTGATGGCTCTCTCCACGAATGAAGAGGAGGTGGAGGGGTATATATAGCCTCCACACAAAATCTAACCGTTACACGCAATTTACCAAACTCGGTGAGACCGAATCAACAAACTCAGTCGGACCTATTCAGTAAACCTAGTGATAGTTAGGGTTTTCGGTGGGACCGACATGCAACTCGGTAGGACTGATATGGTTAGCGTTAGGGCATAACTTAATCTCGATGAGACCGATTACACAAACTCGGTGAGACCGATTTTGGTAATTAGCTAACCAGAGAGTTGGTCAGGTAAACTCGGTGGGACCGAATCGCTCTTTTCGGTGAGATCGAAATGTTACGAAGGGGAAACAGAGAGTTTACATTGCAATCTCGGTGGGACCGATCGCTCACTTCGGTTAGAGCGAAATGTTACGAAGGGAAACAGAGAGATTACAATCCCATCTCGGTGAGACCGAGATCCCTATCGGTGAAACCGATTTGCCTAGGGTTTGTGGCAGTGGCTATGACATCTGAACTCGGTGGTGCCGGATAGAAAGAATCGGTGGGGCCGAGTTTGACTTTAGTTTCAGGTCATATGAGGGTGTGAGAAAGTAGTTGAGGGTTTTTGGAGCATATCACTAAGCACATGAAGCAAGAGGCTCATTAAGGAACACCTCATCCCTCCTTGGTAGTATTGGCTTTTCCTATAGACTCAATGTGATCTTGAATCACTAAAATATAAAATGTAGAGTCTTGAGCTTTTGAGCTTGAGACAATCCTTTATCCTTAATATTTTGAGGGATCCACTTTCATCATCCATGCCATGCCATTCATTGAGCTTTCCTGAAATATTTGTCTTGGAATAGCATTAGCTCAATGAGCTATATGTTGTTATGAATTACCAAAACCACCTGGGGATAGTTGCACTTTCAATCTCCCCCTTTTTGGTAATTGATGACAACATATAGATCAAAGCTTTGACAAATGATAATAAGATTTTAAAAACATCGTTGCTTTGAGAAGTATGTGATAAGCAAGAGCTCCCCCTAAATTTGTGCATATTTTAAGATTTGCTTTGGACTGTAAATGCACAAGGAATTAGGCTCATGGGTTACTCTTCCATGTCACATACATCTTGGTGGAGCGCTCAAAATAATAAAGATTGAATACATGCACTCATCACCAAGCAAAGTGAATGATCATATAAGGATAAGTAACATAATATCATCTAACAAGCATAAGTGTAGCTTATGATCAAACACATGATCATCAATGTCTCACAGATAATAGCATAGTATCTTAAGCAATCAAAAGCAAACAAAGTTCAACCAAGAAGACAAGAGAGAACAAAAGCAAACTCTCTCTCTCGAAGCCTATGATCTATACATTTTCTCCCCTTTGGCAACAAGTTACCAAAAAGTTCCTAGAAAATGCATAGTTCTATATCGTCTCTCAGGCTTGGTCTTCAGTTGGTGGCGTAGAGGTGGCTCCTTGGACGAAGACTTGATTGATGTGGAAGGAGTCAAGGAGTTGGTGCCGGAGCTGGTTGCTTGGAGTTGTAGGCTGGAGCAGATGAATTGACTCGTGTCTGCATCGGCTCTGCGGTGATCTCGAGCTCGAGGCACTCCGGCAAATGCATCGATGGTTGTCCCGCCCTTCCTCTCCTGCATGTCATCTGTAGCTGCTCCACAACCGATCGAATCTCAGTTACTTTGACATCAAGATCATAGAATTTTTGTTCCATGATTCTTTCCAGGCTCTCCTGGTTTTGAGTTAGGGTGGCCAACCCTTTCTCAATCCTCAGAGTCGATGCTATCAAGTAACTAAGCTGGTCCCGCTTGCTCTTCAAAAAGTACTCAGATGCCTCCTCTTGTGTTGGCATCTTGGCAGCCTTCTCTTTCTTTGCTTTCTCCTTCTTCTCTTGAGCTTGTCTTGATGATGGTTCATTCTCATTCATCACAACTTGATTGTCCTCAAAGTCGGGATAGAAAACAAAGTGTTCCTTATCCAATGAGATACTTTCATGTGCCCATCTTTGAGTTAATCAACTCCTGAATTTGTGGGGCATATCCACAACTTCTCTTTGGTCTTTGCTGTCCTCTTGATAGTCTCAACCATGAGGCTCATGACCTTTAATTTCTGTGGCACATCAAATATGTGTAGCAAATTAATTGCATGTCCTCTCGATCATGTTGTGGTCGCTTTGATTTGGGCAAAAGAGTGTGCCTTAGGATCCAGCTTGATCGTTGGCAGCCCTGCCAGAAGAAAATGGACTGACCCAAGCTTGAAAGTCTCAAGAGCTTTGTCTGGGATCTCCTTGTACATCTGTGACATAGAGTTGTGATCCATCTTTTTCTTGGCATAAACGTCCAAGTCATCTTCACTCTCCTTTGGGGAATTGATCAGACTTGCCCATTCCTCAATAGTTGATTGGTATCTCGTTCCTTTAGACATCCAAACTATCCTGCCATCTGGATAGAAATGTGTTGTGGAGTAGAATTGCATAATGAGCTCATCATTCCAGTTTGTGAGCTTCTGCCCAACAAAGTCTGCAACTCCACACGCACTGAAGCTGTCATACACTCCAGGATAATGTTCCTCATTCACCTTTATGTAGGTCCAGTCGACCCACCTCGTATCACACACTATGGGCTTCTTGTCCAACAAGATTGTCTCATAGAAATCCTGCTATTCCTTTCTGTGGAACCTGTAATCAACAACAGTCCTTCTCCTGGTGGCATATGGATCTGACTCTCTCCATAGCCTCAACCCTAAGTCTCTCTTGATCTTCATGTTCTCAGCCATAGGATGAGCATCATTGTGGTCTGGAGTCTTGGGTTTGAGCTTCCTTAGGACTTGTCCTTCATCATCTTCCTCAGCAGAAACATCAGGCAATGGGGCCTTGTTCTTTTCAGCGGCTGGTATACTCCTGGTATTCCTCTTAGGTGCACTCTTGGGCATGGAGGCAGCTTTGGGTGCTTCTTTGGGCTTTGATGTTGCAGCCTCGACTTTATAGCATCACCCATCGCCTTTTGTGCCTTGGGTGCTTTGGTGCAACAACCTCTTCTTCTTCCTCATCTTCCATCATGGAAGGCTTTCCAATCACTCCGCCATGGTCTTCTTGACCCTTTCCTTCCTTTTCTTCCCTTCTGCAGCAGGCTCTTTTGGTTGGGATTTCAAAGATGCTTGTGTGGAGACTACGGCTTTAGACATTGGTTGTCTTCCTGCAGGCCTTTTGATCTTCATCCCTGGCTTGACTGCAGTTGAGCTATACTCCTTCTTGAGCACTTTCTTCTTTGAAATGGCCTCATCTTCTATTGCCACATAATCCTCATCCTCAGATTCTGAGGTTCTCTTCTTCCTTATCCTGGTGGCAGCTTTGGGCAAATTGTTGGGAGTGCTTCTGCTTCCTTCATCTAAGCTGCTAGAGGGACTAGTGAACTCACTCAACTGAATCTGCTCCTCTGACTTGTTCTGGCTGTCACTCTGGTCAGACATGCTGCAAACACTGACTGCTGACCCTGTGAATAGTTATAGATGAGATAGAGTGGATGAGCATCACAAAATGCAGAGATTTTTGCAAAAGAATGATTCAAAAAACTTAGTTTTAGTTTTCCACAGAAAACATTTCGGATCAACCGATTTTCAAACTCGGTGATACCGAAGCAATTTTGGAACCTAAACTAGTGAACTCGGTCAGACCGAGTCATAGTTCGGTGGCACCGAGACTGCTAGGGTTTCACAAAGTTCTAAAATCGGTCACACCAATTAGCAATTCTCTGTCAGACCGAGAATTACTAGTGCAATGGCGTTAGCCGAATCGGTGGGACCGAGTTTTTCAACTCGGTGGGTCCGAGATGGTTTCGGCGGAAACCTAACCCTAAATTTTCGAATCGCATCTATTCTAAGGATTGTTTTGACTGGATAGAGGTGTTTCAATCGTGGCAAGAATCATAATGAACACAATGTGCTAGGAATTAGACAAGGATAGCACTGTGATCGAGTTCATACCCTAGTTCAGAGATGAACTCGCTACGGCGGCAACGGCGGAGATGAAATCCGTTGACGGCGGCGGAGACCAGCGACAGGAGGGGGCTGGCGACGAAGTCGATGATCCGGAGACCTAGAAGGCAGAGCGAGCTATGCGCGGGCGAAGAGGTTTGGAGAAAGTTTTCCAAAATTTTGCCCGTGTGAATATATAGCCCGACAACATCGGTGTGACCGAGTGGAACAACTCGGTGGCACCGAGATGCATAATTGTTGACGATTCTGACAACTCGGTGTGACCGAAAAGTTCAAATCGGTTGCACCGATATTGAAAACCTAGATCGACTTAGTGATCTCGGTATGACCGAAATGGAGGAATCGGTCAGACCGAAAAGCACAAAGAAGTTTTGGAAGTTTAAGTCTATGACGAATCGGGGACTCCGAGTGATCCTCACACAGAGTGGTTCGAATCTGACTTGATCAAATTTTGTGATGTAGCGTGAATAGAGTTTGAGACGAGAAAAGCATAGATAGCTAGAGAAGGTTCTTAGGCATTCTTGTCCATACACTTGGCCAAAGAAAAAGAAACCAATCAATCAAAACAACAAGTGGATGTCCTCGAATGAGTAAAATATGCAACCAACATGCTCACACAATAAAATGACAAATGAAATATGTGACAAAGCATGCACAAACAATTCTAGCATCTATCAATCAATTGGCGATGACTAGGTCATCTATATATGAGTATATTGGCTTAGGAGTCAAATGAGAACAATTGATCATAGGTCATACTCATCGTTTAAGCTCAAGTGTGGTTACCACTTTTACATAAAACATTTATGTGTTCACATCATTAGAGTTGCTTTGACTCAATTCTTAGAGTTAAGCTCCCCCTAGATGTGAGATCCCCCCTTAGAGGGATGAACTGACCTTGGGTTTTGTCGATGATGACTTCATGTAGATGTTGAAGATGTGGATGCTCAATGTTGATGTAGATCATTTGGAGCAATCCTTTGGAGTGAGTTGCACTTTCAATACCTACATGGGTTAGTCCCACAAGGAACAAACAAGAATATCCATAGACATAGAGTGATGCACACACAAGATGATGTCCATGAAAACATTAGGTTACCTTGTCCCTTGCCTTACCAACATGAGGGTTTTGTGACTCCTTGAACTAGTGCAAGATATGGAAGTTGATTGCACTTGTCCTTGCCATAATGATATGAGTGAAGAATGTTAAGCGGAGTCACCCTCAAGAACACTCTAGTTCTTCTTCTTGAGGATCCACGTCATCTTGATGGGAATCCTTGGAGTTGTAGTCGATTTGATGAAGTAGAACTTGGCGTAGTCTTGGGAACCCACTTGACCAAGGCCTTAGGTGCTTCTTCAAATGCATCAATCTCCTCTTGAAGCTTGTCCTTGCCATTGTTCTTGTGGTCTTGTGGTGGAAGATCATCTTGTGCTTGTGTTCCCTTGAAGGAAGTAGGATCATACTTCTCTTGTTGAGGAACAAACTTCGTCTTGGGGTATTGATCTTCTTCCCACTCAACTCCATTGGCATTGAACTTTCGTTCAAAACCAACACCTTGATTCTTCCGGTGCCTTCCTTGCTTGCGTACAATTTCTCAGTTACTCTAATGGCATCGAACTTTGAGAAGTTACTCTAATAAGACCCTGAACTTGTCAAGTTAAAATGATGATTGGTTAAGGATTGAGGACCATCTTAAAAGGCTTTGTAAAATGGTTTAACTCAGTGGCCTGGCAGCCCATGAAAAGCCTCGAATTTGGGGCCTGGCAGCCCGTGAAAAGCCTCGACTACAAGGGTTTCATTTGCTTTTATTTGCTAAGTTCTTTTCCTTGGATGAGATTTCTCATGTTTTGATGAACCGGCGTTCGATAAACCGGCTTGACTTTCAACTACAAGTTGTCAGTTTATGATTAGTTATAATCCGGAGTTTATTAACCCGGTCTGGTTTTGACTATAAGTCGCCAGTATTATATATGGTTAATCCGGTGTTTATTACAACCCGGTATGGTTTTGTCATAGACCGGCACAATATGGAAGGAGTTATCAGTACTCAAGATTGGGGTTATCATCCTTACTACAAAAAGTTGGTAAACCAACGATGTGATTCAATGTCACAGGTATGATATATTTCATATTTGATAATTTTTAAGTGCAGCCTTGTTTATCTAACCAGGTTATATGTTGGGCATTATGACCCATCCGGCGGTAAACCGCCAGGACACTTTAAACTTGTTGTATGCAGAAACAGGTTGAATAAAGCATGATTATAAATCACTAGCGTTTATTGAACCGGCCTGGTTCGACTATAAGTCGCCAGTATGATGATAATTTATCTAGTGTTTATTAACCTGGATTGGCTTGGGATTATAAGTCGCCGGTATATACTTGATTGCGCCATTGGAATCATGCGCTCATAAATCATTGGATTATATTATTCAAATCTTCAAATATCCAACATGGCTGGATTTTATTATGGTTATCAAGAACCAAAGATTATGATTAAGGTTTTCAAAGTCGCTTTAGCACAATGGCTATTATATTATCAATGGATATGATTTATTCTACAATTGAAGGAATAGTCCCGAGTCGCAAGGCTTACGCCCGCGACTTGGGGGGCTAATGCAAAGTCATTTTTTTGCTCAGTTTATTGAAGACCCGACTCGTCACATTGTAATGAGCCGGCCCTTGGGGGCTACCAATTGCTCCTGTCAACAATTCAAGGTACGCAAGTCTTAATCCATTATATTGAAGGTTTATTGCTCAGTTGGTAAAGCACAAAGCTCTTAACCTTGTGGACGTGGGTTCAAGCCCCATGATGAGGGTTACATCATATGATGTTATTTTCAATGAAGTATATATAAAGTCCCAGCTCAATATTATCTTCATCGAGCGGCCCTTGGGGGCTACACGTTGCTGTTCAAGTCTACATGATCATCTCTACAAAAGTCCCTGCTCATTATTGCATAATGACTCGGCCCTTGAGGGCTACACTGGTAGAAGTTTTTTGAGCATCAGGTAATTACAAGTCCCAGGTTGCTGCAAGTATGACAACCCAGCACTTGGGGGCTACATAATATAGAGTATTCAGTTTTTACTCGTGACTAGGATGAACAACATGGATTTATTCAAAAGTGACAGTATTTATATTGCAGCAAGTCTTAAGCCATCACTTTGTTCTGCTCAAGACTTGGGGGCTACAGGTAATATGGATATAAGGGACAAAAATCTTCAAATTCTCAGTTCTGAGCAAACCAGATTGACCCGGTGTCTGCAACAATTATGACCTCGCGTCGGTAACAATTATGACTCAGTGCCATCAATATTTGCAAACCGGATATTTTGGTAATATTAAACCGACAAGTTCTACATCTTCAAGCCGGTTGAATATCAGATGAGTATTTCAAGACCAATATTTGTTAAGTCGGCGCTTTGGAAGCCGACTCAAGTGGATTATTCTTCACAATATTTCTCTGTGAGAAACCAATGTCAGCAAATTAAATATGAAGCTGGCTTATTGACCTGGATTTTCTAGAAGAAGGAAATGACAAGGAATTAAGGATGATCTGGTGCCGGTTTACAAGAATTCTTAACCCAGAGCATAATCTGTCAAATTTGTTCTTGTGTTTGTTTTACAGGATCAGTTTAACATGGATAAATCCAAATTAGACTGGGGGCTAATGTCAGGGATATACCCCGCGGTGTAAACCGGCCGGAAGTATAACCCAGCCGAACTTGGCGGTTTACTTGAGACCCGACTGACACTTGGCGATTCACTGGCGACCCGCCCTGACCTATCGGTTTACAAGCAACCCGCATGGTCATTATGACTCACTGGTGACCAGGCGGGCGGGTCAGACGGAGGACGAGGCCCAAGGCCCAGAAGGCCGATTTATGTTAATGGTGGGCCGGTTTAAGAGGAAAGGCGTGAAGAATATTTCCCTTACAAGGAGTCAAGACCCGGACTTGTATCCGGTTTGTATTAGAAGGTAGACTAGTCCTAATCCTAATAGGACTCCACATGTAACCCGCCCCTTCAACTTATATAAGGAGGGGCAGGGCTCCCCAAAGAGGGAGAAGCAAGAAGAAACAATCTCTAGGGCTAGACACAAAGAGCCGGTTTACAACGATTCCCTCGTGATGATAATGAGACCTAGCCTCAAACAACATGTAGGGCTATTACCGGATGATGTTTCTCGGGGCCTGAATCTGTCTAAACCCTTGTCTTGTATTGCATCTCTTGATTCCGATCAACCCCTCTCAAGCTACTGCATAGATGCGTTGGCCTCACGACTAAGTCCTCACACTAGGACATCTGCCATGACAATTCCACGACAAAAGATCTTTATCGGTCAAACTGCATAACAACATACGTTGTTCCCTTTCTCATCGGTATGTTACTTGCCCGAGATTCGATCGTCGGTATCTCAATACCTAGTTCAATCTCGTTACCGGCAAGTCTCTTTACTCGTTCTGTAATACATCATCCCGCAACTAACTCATTAGTTGCAATGCTTGCAAGGCTTAAGTGATGTGCATTGCCGAGTGGGCCCAGAGATACCTCTCCGACAATCAGAGTGACAAATCCTAATCTCGAAATACGCCAACCCAACAAGTACCTTCGGAGACACCTATAGAGCACCTTTATAATCACCCAGTTACGTTATGACGTTCGGTAGCACACAAAGTGTTCCTCCGGTAAACCGGAGTTGCATAATCTCATAGTCATGGAACATGTATAAGTCATGAAGAAAGCAATAGCATGATACGTCTCCAACGTATCTATAATTTTTTATTGCTCCATGCTATATTATCTACTGTTTTGGACCTTATTGGGCTTTATTTTCCACTTTTATATTACTTTTGGGACTAACCTATTAACCGGAGGCCCAACCCAGAATTATTGTTTTTTCCTATTTCAAAGGTGTTCAAGAAAAGCAGAATATCAAACAGAGTCCAAACGGAATGAAACCTTCAGGAACGTGATTTTCTCACCGAATATGATCCAGGAGACTTGAACCCTCCATCAAGAAAGAAAGGAGGAGGCCACGAGGGTGGAGGGCGCCCCCCTAGGGCGCGCCCCCTGCCTCGTGGGCCCCCCTTTGCTCCACCGACGTACTCCTTCCTCCTATATATATACATACCCCCAAACGATCAGATACGGAGCCAAAAACCTAATTCCACCGCCGCAAACTTCTGTATCCACGAGATCCCATCTTGGGGCCTGTTAGGAGTTCATGGAAGGGGAATCCACCATGGAGGGCTTCTACATCATCACCATAGCCCCTCCGATGAAGTGTGAGTAGTTTACCTCAGACCTTCGGGTCCATAGTTAGTAGCTAGATGGCTTCTTCTCTCTTTTTGGATCTCAATACAATGTTCTCCCACTCTCTCATGGAGATCTATTCAATGTTATCTTCTTTTTGAGGTGTGTTTGTTGAGACCGATGAATTGTGGGTTTATGATCAAGTTTATCTATGAACAATATTTGAATCTTCTCTGAATTCTTTTATGTATGATTGGTTATCTTTGCAAGTCTCTTCAAATTATCAGTTTGGTTTGGCCTACTAGATTGGTTTTTCTTGCAATGGGAGAAGTGCTTAGCTTTGGGTTCAATCTTGCGGTGTCCTTTCCTAGTGACAGTAGGGGCAGCAAGGCACGTATTGTATTGTTGCCATCGAGGATAACAAGATGGCTTTTTTATCATATTGCATGAATTTATCCCTCTACATCATGTCCTCTTGCTTAAGGTGTTACTCTGTTTTCTTGAACTTAATACTCTAGATGCATCTTTGGATAGCGGTCGATGAGTGGAGTAATAGTAGTAGATGCGGTGAGTCGGTCTACTTGTCTTGGATGTGATGCCTATACACATGATCATACCTAGATATTCTCATAACTATGCTCAATTCTCATCAATTGCTCAACAAAGAACTTGTTCACCCACCGTAGAATACTTATGCTCTTGAGAGAAGCCACTAGTGAAATATATGGCCCCGGGTCTATTCTCATCATATCAATCTTCCATCACTTTATTATTGCTTTGCTTTTTTACTTTGCCTTTTATTTTACTTTGCATCTTGATACCAAAAATATTATCTATCATCTCTATCAGATCTCACTCTCGTAAGTGACCGTGAAGGGATTGACAACCCCTAATAGCGTTGGTTGCGTGGAGCTATTTGTTTTGTGTAGGTATGAGGGACTCGCGCGTAGCCTCCTCTTTGGATTGATACCTTGGTTCTCAAAAACTGAGGGAAATACTTACTCTACTCTGCTGCATCACCCTTTCCTCTTCAAGGAAATCCAACGCAGTGCTCAAGAGGTAGCAGGAAAATTTCTGGCGCCGTTGCCGGGGAGTCTACGCAAAGGTTAACATACCAAGTACCCATCACAATCCCTTATCTCTCGCATTACATTATTTGCCATTTGCCTCTCGTTTTCCTCTCCCCCACTTCACCCTTGCCGTTTTATTCGCCCTCTCTTTTCCGTTTGCCTTTTTGTCGCTTGCCTTTTGTTTCCTCGTGTGTTGGATTGCTTGCTTGTCACGATGGCTCAAGATAATACCAAATAGCATGACTTTAACAATACCAACAATAATGATTTCCTTAGCACTCTGATTGCTCCTATTACCAATACTGAATCTTGTGAAATCAATACTGCTTTGTTGAATCTTGTTATGAAAGATCAATTCGCCGGCCTTCCTAGTGAAGATGCCGCTACTCATCTAAATAGCTTCGTTGATTTATGTGATATGCAAAAGAAGAAATATGTCGATGATGATATTGTTAAATTGAAACTATTTCCTTTTTCGCTTAGAGATCGTGCTAAAGCTTGGTTTTCGTCTTTGCCTAAAAATAGTATTGATTCTTGGAACAAGTGCAAAGATGCTTTTATGTCTAAGTATTTTCCTCCCGCTAAGATCATCTCTCTTAGGAACGATATTATGAATTTTAAGCAACTTGATCATGAACATGTTGCACAAGCTTGGGAGAGAATGAAATTAATGATACATAATTGCCCTACTCATGGTTTGAATTTGTGGATGATTATACAAAAAATTTATGCCGGATTGAATTTTGCTTCGAAATCTTTTAGATTCGACGCGGGAGGCACTTTTATGGAAATCACTTTAGGAGACGCTACTAAACTCCTAGATAATATTATGGTTAATTATTCTCAATGGCACACTGAAAGATCTACTAATAAAAAAGTGCATGCGATAGAAGAAATCAATGTTTTGAGTGGAAAGATGGATGAACTTATGAAATTATTTTCTACTAAGAGTGTTTCTTTTGATCCTAACGATATGCCTTTGTCTACTTTGATTGAGAATAATAATGAATCTATGGATGTGAATTTTGTTGGTAGGAATAATTTTGGTAACAACGCGTATAGAGGAACTTTAATCCTAGGCCTTATCATAGTAATCCTTCTAATAATTATGGAAATTCCTACAACAACTCTTATGGAAATTTTAATAAGATGCCCTCTGAATTTGAGATTAGTGTTAAAGAGTTTATGAATTCGCAAAAGAATTTCAATGCTTTGCTTGAAGAGAAATTGCTTAAAATTGATGAATTGGCTAGGAACGTTGATAGAATTTCTCTTGATGTTGATTATTTAAAGCTTAGATCTATTCCTCCTAAGCATGATATCAATGAGTCTCTTAAAGCCATGAGAATTTCCATTTATGAGTGCAAGGAAAGAACCGTTAGGATGCGTGCTATGAAAGATGCCTTTATTATAGCGTGTTCTTCCAATTCCTATGAAAATCAAGATGAATATCTAAAAGTTATTTATGTGTCCCCTATTAAATCTTTGTTTTGTAATATGAATCTTGATGAGACTGAGTATGATCCACCTTTACCTAGAAGGCGTTCTAAAAATTCGGAGTTTTTAGATCTTGATGATGAAATTGATAAAAGTGGGATTGAAAAGAATAAAACCCTAGATGTTGCTAAACCCACTATTTTGGATTTCAAGGAATTTAATTATGAAAGTTGTTATTTAATTGATTGTATTTCCTTGTTGCAATCCGTGCTAAATTTTCCTCATGCTTATAGTCAAAATAAAGCGTTTACTAAACATATCGTTGATGCCTTGATGCAATCTTATGAAGAAAAACTTGAGTTGGAAGTTTCTATCCCTAGAGAACTTTATGATGAGTGGGAACCAACTATTAAAATTAAGATTAAGGATCATGAATTTTATGCTTTATGTGATTTGGGTGCTAGTGTTTCCACTATTCCCAAAACTTTGTGTGATTTGCTAGATTTCCGCGATTTTGATGATTGCTCTCTAAACTTGCACCTTGCGGATTCCACTATTAAGAAACCTATGGGAATAATTAATGATGTTCTTATTGTTTCAAATAGAATTATGTGCCCGTAGATTTTATCGTTCTTGATATAGATTGCAATCCTTCTTGCCCTATTATTCTTGGCAGACCTTTCCTTAGAACGATTGGTGCAATTATTGATATGAAGGAAGGGAATATAGATTCCAATTTCCATTAAAAAAGGGCATGGAACACTTCCCTAGGAAGAAAATAAAACTACCATATGAATCTATTATGAGAGCCACTTATGGATTGCCTACCAAAGATGGCAATACCTAGATCTATCCTTGTTATTATGCCTAGCTAGGGGCGTTAAACGATAGCGCTTGTTGGGAGGCAACCCAATTTTATTTTTAGTTTTTTTTGCTTTTATTTCTGTTTAGGAATAAATAATCCATCTACCTTTTGTTTATATGTGGTTTAATGTTTTAATTAGTGTTTGTGCCAAGTTAAACCTATAGGATCTTCTTGGATGATAGTTATTTGATCTTGCTGTAATTTCCAGAAACTTTCGGTTCACGAAAACAATTGTTAAAAATCACCAGGACGTGATAAAATAGTGATTCCAATTTCTTCTGATCAATAAACAAATTTCCTAGGTCGTCCTATTTTGGATGAATTTTTGGAGCTCCAGAAGTTTGTGTTAGTTACAGATTACTATAGACTGTTCTGTTTTTGACAGATTCTGTTTTTCGTGTGTTGTTTGCTTATTTTGATGAATCTATGGCTAGTAAAATAGTTTATAAACCATAGAGAAGTTGGAATACAGTAGGTTTAACACCAATATAAATAAATAATGATTTCATTATAGTACCTTAAAGTGGTCTTTTGTTTTCTTTCGCTAACGGAGCTCACGAGATTTCTGTTGAGTTTTGTGTTGTGAAGTTTTCAAGTTTTGGGTGAATTTTTTTTGATGGATTATGGAACAAGGAGTGGAAAGAGCCTAAGCTTGGCGATGCCCATGGAACCCCCAAGATAATCCAAGGACACGAAAAAGTCAAAGCTTGGGGTTGCCCCGGAAGGCATCCCCTCTTTCGTCTACTTCCATCGGTAACTTTACTTGGAGCTATATTTTTATTCACCACATGATATGTGTTTTGCTTGGAGCGTCTTGTATGATTTGAGTCTTTGCCTTTTAGTTTACCACAAGCATCCTTGCTGTACACACCTTTTGAGAGAGCCATACATGAATTGGAATTTGATAGAATACTCTTTGTGCTTCACTTATATCTTTTGAGCTTTATAGTTTTGCTCTAGTGCTTCACTTATATCTTTTAGAGCACGGTGGTGGATTTGTTTTATAGAAAATATTGATCTCGCATGCTTCACTTAGATTATTTTGAGAGTCTTAATAGCATGGTAATTTGCTTAAAAATCTTAATATGCTTGGTATTCAAGATTTGTAAAACTTTCTTTTGAGTGCGTTGAATGCTAAGAAAAGTTTGATGCTTGATAATTGTTTTGAGATACGGAGGTGATAATATCAAAGTCGTGCTAGTTGAGTAGTTGTGAATTTAAGAAATGCTTGTGTTGAAGTTTGCAAGTCCGGTAGCATGCACGTATGGTAAACGTTATGTAACAAATTTGAAACATGAGGTGTTATTTGATTGTCCTCCTTATGAGTGGCGGTCCGGGACGAGCGATGGTCTTTTCCTACCAATCTATCCCCCTAGAAGCATGCCCGTAGTACTTTGGTTTTTGATGGCTTGTAGATTTTTGCAATAAGTATATGAGTTCTTTATGACTAATGTTGAGTCCATGGGATTATACGCACTCTCACCCTTCCACCATTGCTAGCCTCTTCGGTACCGTGCATTGCCCTTTCTCACATTGAGAGTTGCTGCAAACTTCGCCGGTGCATCCAAACCCCGTGATATGATACGCTCTTTCACACATAAACCTCCTTATATCTTCCTCAAAACAGCCACCATACCTACCTATTACGGCATTTCCATAGCCATTCCGAGATATATTGCCATGCAACCTTCCACCATTCCGTTCATCATGACACTTTCATCATTGTCATTTTGCTAGCATGATCATGTAGTTGACAGAGTATTCGTGGCAAAGCCACCATTCATAATTCTTTCATACATGTCACTCTTGATTCACTGCATATCTCGGTACACCGCCGGAGGCATTCATATAGAGTCATACTATGTTCTAGTATCGAGTTGTAATCATTGAGTTGTAAAATAGATAGAAGTGTGATGATCATCATTTTCTAGAGCATTGTCCCAAGTTAGGAATATATAAAAAAAAGAGAAAGGCTATAGAAAAAAGAGAAGGCCCAAAAAAATGAGAGAAAAAGAGAGAAGGGACAATTCTACTATCCTTTGCCACACTTGTGCTTCAAAGTAGTACCATAATCTTCATGATAGAGAGTCTCTTGTTTTGTCACTTTCATATACTAGTGGGAATTTTTCATTATAGAACTTGGCTTGTATATTCCAACGATGGGCTTCCTCAAATGTCCTAGGTCTTCGTGAGCAAGCAAGTTGGATGCACACCCACTTAGTTTATTTTGTTGAGCTTTCATAAATTTATAGCTCTAGTGCATCCGTTGCATGGCAATCCATACTCCTTGCATTAACATCAATCGATGGACATCTTCATAGCCCACTGATTAGCCTCGTTGATGTGAGATCTTCTCCTTTTTTGTCTTCTCCACATAACCCCCATCATCATATTCTATTCCACCCATAGTGCTATATCCATGGCTCACGCTCATGAATTGCGTGAAGGTTTATAAGTTTGAGATTATTAAAGTATGAAACAATTGCTTGGCTTGTCATCGGGGTTGTGCATGATGAGAGCATTCTTGTGTGACAAAAATGGAGCATGACTAAACTATATGATTTTGTAGGGATGAATTTTCTTTGGCCATGTTATTTTGAGAGGACATAATTGCTTAGTTAGTATGCTTGAAGTATTATTATTTTTATGTCAATGTGAACTTTTGTCTTGAATCTTTCGGATCTGAATATTCATGCCACAATTAAGAATTGCTGTTTTTTTGCCTATTTCGATGTTTTGAAGAAACGGAATATCAAACGGAGTCCAAACGAAATGAAACCTTCGGGAACATGATTTTCTCACCGAATATGATCCAGGAGACTTGGACCCTCCGTCAAGAAAGAAAGGACGCGGCCACGAGGGTGGGCGCCCCCTAGGGCGCCCACCGCCTCGTGGCCCCTTTGCTCCACCGATGTACTCCTTCCTCCTATATATACATACGCACCCCAAACGATCGACACGGAGCCAAAAACCTAATTCCACCACCGCAACCTTACAGATCCATGAGATCCCATCTTGGGGCCTGTTAGGAGCTCATGGAAGGGGAATCCACCACGGAGGGCTTCTACATCATCACCATAGCCCCTACGATGAAGTGTGAGCAGTTTACCTCAGACCTTCGGGTCCATAGTTAGTAGCTAGATGGCTTCTTCTCTCTTTTGGATCTCAATACAATGTTCTCCCCTCTCTCGTGGAGATCTATTCAATGTAATCTTCTTTTTGCGGTGTGTTTGTTGAGACCGATGAATTGTGGGTTTATGATCAAGTTTATCTATGAACAATATTTGAATCTTCTCTGAATTCTTTTATGTATGATTGGTTATCTTTGCAAGTCTCTTGAATTATCAGTTTGGTTTGGCCTACTAGATTGGTTTTTCTTGCAATGGGAGAAGTGCTTAGCTTTGGGTTCAATCTTGCGGTGTCCTTTCCCAAAGGATGAGGGGCAGCAAGGCACGTATTGTATTGTTGCCATCGAGGATAACAAGATGGGGTTTTATCATATTGCATGAATTTATCCCTCTACATCATGTCATCTTGCTTAAGGCGTACTCTGTTTTCTTGAACTTAATACTCTAGATGCATCTTTGGATAGCGGTCGATGAGTGGAGTAATAGTAGTAGATGCGGCAGGAGTCGGTGTACTTGTCTCGACGTGATGCCTATATACATGATCATACCTAGATATTCTCATAACTATGCTCAATTCTGTCAATTGCTCAACAGTAATTTGTTCACCCACCGTAGAATACTTATGCTCTTGAGAGAAGCCACTACTGAAATCTATGGCCCCCGGGTCTATTCTCATCATATCAATCTTCCATCACTTTATTATTGCTTTGCTTTTTTACTTTGCCTTTTATTTTACTTTGCATATTTATACCAAAAATACCAAAAATATTATCTATCATCTCTATCAGATCTCACTCTCGTAAGTGACCGTGAAGGGATTGATAACCCCTAATCGCGTTGGTTGCGTGGAGCTATTTTTTTGTGTAGGTACGAGGGACTCGCGCGTAGCCTCCTACTGGATTGATACCTTGGTTCTCAAAAACTGAGGGAAATACTTACTCTACCCTGTTGCATCACCCTTTCCTCTTCAAGGAAATCAAACGCAGTGCTCAAGAGGTAGCATAGCAACATACTAAACGATCGAGTGCTAAGCTAACGGAATGGGTCAAGTCAATCACATCATTCTCCTAATAATGTGATCCCGTTAAATGACAACTCTTTGTCTATGGCTAGGAAACATAACCATCTTTGATCAACGAGCAAGTCAAGTAGAGGCATACTAGTGACACTCTGTTTGTCTATGTATTCACACATGTATCATATTTCCGGTTAATACAATTCTAGCATGAATAATAAACATTTATCATGATATAAGGAAATAAATAATAACTTTATTATTGCCTCTAGGGCATATTTCCTTCAGTTCTCTGTAGGAGTGGAAGAAGACGAGCAGGTGCTTTCTGTAC
Source organism: Aegilops bicornis (assembly GCA_021605145.1). Taxonomy (NCBI): domain Eukaryota; kingdom Viridiplantae; phylum Streptophyta; class Magnoliopsida; order Poales; family Poaceae; genus Aegilops; species Aegilops bicornis. The sequence goes on from CM038669.1 coordinate 331,669,554, forward strand.
GAGTGAGGAAGAAGGTGAGCGGGGGGTTTCTGGACGAGTGAGGAAGATGGTGAGCGGGGGGAATTGGGGGCGAAGCGGAGAGTCCAAATGAGCTGTAGTATAAGTGGAAGTGAGGAGGAAGGAGGATTTTTCTGGGATCGCCCCTCTTCAAGAAATATGGGCTTCTCCTCGCAAAAAACAAAAAACAAATGGGCTTTAAGATGGATAGGCTTTTGTATCGGCCCAGTCGGCTGCCCATGTTTCGTACTGGAGGGCCTTAACACTAGAGGCAGCCCGAGACACTCTCCAGCTTATTGCCCATTGAAAAGAAAAAAAGAGATGCCTCCGGCTTATGGCTACTCATCGGTAACCTTTTTCAACTTGACATCCACCAAATTATAGGATGCCGTACTGGATGCAGACATTCACACTGGTCGCATAGCGCGGCAAAGTGAGGTGTCAAATAACATGCCTACAATATACTTAGGCCTCCTTTGATTCATAGGATTTTTATAGGATTTTCATAGGATTGTAATCCTATGGATTTTTTCCTGTGATGGTTGTTTGATTTACAGGAATTCAACCCGTAGGAACTAATCCTATGGAAGTTTCCGTTCTGTATTTCACTGGAAATTTTCCAACAGGTCCGAGCTCTCGGAAAGAATCCTGGCGGGAAGAAAAGCGCGTGCCGCTCGCTCACCAGCAGTTTCCGCGGTAAATAATAGGCTTTGCGTACCTCCTCACGACACCACATCACCAGAAAACACAAAACAGCAAACCCTCCTGCAGCACCACTTTCCCCCATCCCATTCGCATCGATCTAGTCGTGATGCGCCGGGCCGGCCGGCCGGCCGCGCGGCCCTCAGCTCAACTCCTCCGCTGGCGGACAGTCCTCTTGCGTCTGTGCTCCCATCCTCGATGTCCAGCAACAAGGTACTTTGGAGGCCACTCCAAAAGCTAGATCCGGTCCTCCCTTGCTTCATATAATAGCTAATTGTATTTTTCTGTTGTTGCTCGGCATCAATTACCATGATTTGTACACACATTCGATTGATTTCGATTAGTATTGGCTTGCAACCTATTGTGGATTTTCTCCCCCTTTTTAGATCTGAGATTACTGTTTCGGGATTTGGGGGTTTTCTTTGCAACTAAAGGTCTAAATATTTTCTTAGATTAGAGTTAATCCGGTAGCCTGCCAAGTGACATGTGAGGCCATATTCTGGTGCTACTCGTATTGCTAGTTTCCTTCTTGTCCGTTGCCACTGTATGGGCATCATGGGGTCATTTTCTTCATAGCTATTAGACCAACATATATATTTTCTTACATTTGAGTTAATTCGCAATGCACATGACATATATAGGAACATGGTAATTTGCGTGTGTGCACAGGGCACTAAATTTCCCCCTTCCATGGATTCTCTTCTGCAAAAATATCATTGGCGCCCTTGCATATGTGGTAACAGAATGTATGCTAATTAACAGTATGATGCATGTAGGTAGCTGATCGATGGTGCTTGTCAGAGCGACAAGGCCATCATCTGCAATCCAATGGTGCAATTGATCTTGAACTTGATGGTGGGACTGCAAGTCTTCATCCAGAAATAGGTATGCTCTCATGTTTGATTGACTTTGATAAACTCAGAGTGCAATTTTATTTAGTCGTGATGTGTTATTGATTTAGAAACTAAATTTGACCACCAATGTTGAATATTTAGGAGTCACAAAAGGTAATACTCGAATCAAATGGAGTCCCCAAATGGCTGATCGATGGTGCTTGTCAGAGCGACAAGGCCATCATTTGCAATCCAATGGGGCAATTGATCTTGAACTGGATGGTGGGACTGCAAGTATTCATCCAGAAATAGGTACGATCTGATGTTTGAATGACTTTGATAAACTCAGTTGTGCAACTTTATTAAGTTGTTATGTGTTACTGTTATAAAAAGAATAGTTGTGATGTGTTATTGGTTTAGAAACTAAATTGGTCCACCTATGTTAAATATTTAGGACTCACAAAAGTTAATACTCGAGCCAGATGGAGTCACCAAATGAAGTTGTTCCTTGTTAGACTCCTAAAAGATCACGATGTGCCTGGTTTTCGGACACATAATGCTTGGAGTAAGGAGGCATGGAGAAATATTGTTTCTCGACTTAATCAAAGGTTTGATCAATCATTTACTCTCAACCAAGTCAAACAAAAGGAGCAAGATATGAAGAGAGACTATCGAAATGTTAAAGAATTGTTGGATCAAAGTGGCTTTGGATGGGATAAGGACAGAAAAATGGTTGGCCTTTTGAGATAGTGTTTGGGCAAGCTTTGCTGCTCGTAAGAACAGCAAGGATGTCCTACAATGGAAAGAAAGGTCATTCCCCCTTTATGAAGAATTAGCTCCACTCTATGAAGGTGACTAACATACTATTCCCATTTACATTGTAGCTTATTTTTCTTGCTGTCTACAGTTTGCATATAAGGTTTAATTGTTCTGAACAAAATTCTGGAACTATTCTCTAGGTCGCTATGCTGAAGGGAGAACTCGTCAAGGCTTGGACCATTATACAAGGAAGAGGAAGCATGGACCATCACACTCGACACAAGTGACTGATCTGTATCAATCACCATCACCTACCATGCCAGCTACCGGTGAGTCAGATATGCAGCTTACTTTAGATGAAAAACTTGAGGAGTTCAATTTGGATTCTCCCCCGCACCTATCTACACCTATTCAGCATGTGCAAGCCCCACCAAGATCTACCGAAATGGAGAAACATGACACTAGGCGTGGGAAAAAAAAAGAAACGTGGTGCTAATGACGACTTCCATGAGAAGTATCTAAAACTGAAGAAGGAAGAAATTGATCGATTTGCTGCAATTGAGGAGAAGAAGCTAGAGGACCCCTACTCCATCAACAAGTGCATCATAGCAGTTGAAGGGTTGGAAGGTCTACAACTAGGAGATATGTTGATGGCATCAGATATCTTCAAATGCAAGGAGAACAGGGAAGTTTTCTTGTCATACTCTACTAATGAACTACGACTGGCTTGGCTTAAAAGAGAGATTGCGTGTTCCCAAACAACCCATCGAAATTAGCCATTGTGGTGATCCACTGAGATCATAGGTTCTATTTTAGGGAAGCTTTTGGTCTGCAGGTGTCATATATTTATGTTTAGTTGAATTGGTCATAGAACTGACCATGATGGTTAGTATATTTTGGTAGTTATGTTGAGAGGCTTTTGGTTAGCATGCATGAAAATCTGTAGTACTATTGCAAATTTGAAGTCCAAGAATGGTATTACAACTTGCATGTCATATTTCAAGTACAAGAATGGTAGCTGAACTTGGATAACATATTACATATTCTAAGATCTTTGTGATACATATTGTGCCCACATTTGTTGTGCTATATCTTCTCGCTTTTGATTCCCAGCTTCTCTAGAGTAATTAAATGCATGTATGTCATTATGATACTTGTGATCTCCACTTGGCACGTCAACAAATTGTTCTTGATCAATCTCCACAGCAGTATTCTCAGGCCAAGATAGATCTCCATTATGCAAACGTATGAAATTGTGCAGCACACAACTAGCAAGTGATATGTCAATTTGTTTGGGAACAGAGTAATGTGAAGCCACTCTTAGTATCGGAAATCTCATTTTTAGTATACCAATAGTCCTCTCGATATGGTTTCGGAGTTGTGCATGTCGTAGGTTGAATAATTCCTTATGATTTCTTGGCCTTTGGCGAACTCTCCCTTGTTCTTGCAAGTGGTACCTAGTACCACGATATGGAGCCAGAAATTGTGGTGTATTTGCATAACCAGCATCTACAAGGTAAAATTTTCCAGGGGGTACTTGAAACCCATGGTTAAGTGCATCTTGTAGGACTCTTGCATCTGAAGCTGATCCCTCCCAACCAGCATGTACATGCACAAACTTTAAATCAAAATCGCATGCTACCATAACATTTTGTGACAATGTTTGTTTCCTATTGCGATATGGTTCTTGCTCATGAACAGGTAATTTCAATGGAATATGTGTACCATCTATAGCACCGATGCAGTCCTGCATAAATACAAGTACATAAGCCATATAATCATCTCCGTAAAATTTCGAAATTATGTTATTTCAACTTGATCATAAGCATGTATACATACCATAAAAAAGGGGTAGAACTTCTGTTTACTCAAGATTGGATGCGGGTGTAGAGAAGGTGGACGTATATATCTGAGAATAGAGTTACGTAATTGCATTGAGCACTTCTCCAAAATAGTAACTTATAGTTTGTCCACTATGCTGAAACCAATCATTAAAGTATCATTTGTAGCATTCTTAGATAATGCATACAAAAATATAGCAACTTGTTCTTCTCTTTGAGACATCTCTTCCATCAACAAGGCGATCATTCTCGCAGTTTCTGAACCAAAGCTTGAAATATGTCAGTCTCCATTCTGAAGTGCCTTTTGCATAGGTCTTCATGTCCATTTAAAATTTCGTTTACACGTCGTGCGCCTGTAAGTATTGAAGTGTGCATAGGTCTTGAGGAATGAGAGGGTTCTCCCAAAGTAGGAAGAACAAAAAGAGCAAATTCATCCTCACTTTTTGATCTACGACAGTAGCTTGGATCCATCGGATGTTATGACAAACAAGCCTGTGGAAAATCAGTGAGTTACGTCATGACTTTACAAGTTTAAATATATCTGCTTAATTAGTATAGTTAAGACTTCTAGTAATTTATTGGTCAAAAAACAAGGCTTAATTCTTCCATGCTAGTCACATCGTGATCCCAAATAACTTTGTCATACTCTGGATTTTTTGGGAGATAACTATTACAGCTTAGTACAGATCATTCTACTATGTCGTGATATTAGGACAATATTTCTTTTCTTGGCTTTTACCTCTGCATATGTTTGAATCGATTCTGTAATGCAAGAACTAAAAAATATGGCTTCTCATGCTGATGGTTGTTCTTGACTTGATGATTTTGGGTGGTTGGCTAGGATGAAAAATGTATCCGGGGAAAAAAAAGGCCATGGTGTTGTCGATTTTCTTGATATGGACTAAATGGCCAGTGGTGGAAACATGTACAGGGTGAAGAACTAAAGCAAAGGGAATATATACAGGGAGAAGATCTAAAAAAGCAAAGGGACGTGTACAGGAGAAGAACTAACCTCAGATTTGAGAGAAGATCAAGCAAATATGAGAAAACTTCAGCTATCACCAGCAAAGACTTGCATGTAACCTGTTCTCGGTTGTATGAAGTGGAGATCTTGTAAAGAAGAGAGTCTGTGCTTGCGTGTATATATATATATCCTGTAGTAGCCAAACGGCTAGCTCAGTGAGTAACAGCTAGCTCAGTGAGTAACGGCTACCTGTTTGAAAGCACACCTTTTAAAATAATAATATTATAATGCTCTGAGTTCCTATGCTTTTCCTGTGCTTCCATCAAACACCCAGTTGTGCCAAATCCTATGTTTTCTAATTCCATAGGATTCAGGTGGGTAGGGCATGGCAATCCTCTAATTTTCATATTCCTCCATTTTTTCTTTCCTATGAATCAAAGGAGGCCTTACTAGATTGTAAAGGTTCACATGCTAGTCAACATTCACATTAAACTAAGCTTCAGAAGATACGGTATGCATACTAACATTCAGAAGAACAAAAGTTCAACATGTTTATGCATCTCAATGATTCACCATACTATAACAAATACAAAGCTGTGAGAAGGTGTGGAAATAAAGAAAATCGGTCGATGCTTCTCTGAGCAAAGGGCCTCTCTGTGCACGCATTAATTTCCTGGGCATGCTTGTTTCTTCTCAATGTTGCGAGCACTTTGAGCATGTTGGCAACTCCACAGCTAGCTAGCTGCCTCATCTTGCAATTGATGCTGACACATTTGCAGCAAACACATGAGGCAATAGAGATGACTCAACATGAGTCCATATTGTGCAGTTGCCCTGAAATCATATTCATTGTCCTGAATCTGAAAAGAAAACTAGGAAAACAATAGATATACTTAAACGGTGTTGCAAAACAGTAGCACATATCAATAGCTCGGCATGACAGAACACGATCATCTGGACGAAGGGGATACCGACCTGCCTGAGGAAGATTATATATAATTTCATAAGTCCTTGGTTGATTTCCACCTTCGGCTGCACTGCTTGTTTGCTACTCCACACATGACAGGATCATTCTGCATTAGCAAGTCAACGTACGAATAAGCTTTTTTCATCTTTCGGTGGTCATTGTACCTAGTTACGAATGTAGGAATACCTGGAGCACCATCAGGTTAGATGACAACACGTAGATGCAGCCATATAAATTTTGTGCGGTGCTACCAAAATTGAAGTTTGTATCCCTTCCCGTTATGAGAATTCTTCTTGAAGTTGGTAGAATGTGACGGCTTGTTCTTTGCACCAAACTTGCCTTTCCCCTGAGATTTCTTCTTGTTGTTTTGGGGCTGGTTGGGCTAGAAGTTCTTCTCGTGTACCATGTGGGCACTAGAAGCTCCCTCAGCGACCCGAGCACGTGTGTCTTTTGCTCTAGCCTTCTCTTCAAATTCAAGAGTGCTAATGAGATCCGAAACGGAAAACTCATGTCTCTTGTTTTTTAGAGAAATAGCAAATCGTTCCATGAAGGTAGAAGCTTGGCAATGATGGTCCCAGCAACAAATTTGTCCAGCAACACACACTTAAAGTGAAAGGAAATATGCCCTAGAGGCAATAATAAAGTTGTTATTTATATTTCCTTATATCATGATAAATGTTTATTATTCATGCTAGAGTTTTATTTACCGGAAACATAGTACTTGTGTGAAAACATAGACAAACAGAGTGTCCCTAGTATGCCTCTACTAGACTAGCTCGTTAATCAAAGATGGTTAAGTTTCCTAGACATAGACATGTGATGTTATTTGATAAACGGGATCACATCATTAGAGAATGATGATGTGATAGACAAGACCCATCCATTAGCTTAGCACTATGATCATTTAGTTTATTGCTATTTCTTTCTTCAGGACTTATACATGTTCCTATGACTATGAGATTATGCAACTCCTAAATACCGGAGGAACACTTTGTGTGCTATCAAACGTCACAACATAACTGGGTGATTATAAAGATGCTCTACAGGTGTCTCCGATGGTGTTTGTTGAGTTGGCATAGATCGAGATTAGGATTTGTTACTCCGATTGTCGGAGAGGTATCTCTGGGCCCTCTCGGTAATACACATCACTATAAGCCTTGCAAGCAATGTGACTAATGAGTTAGTTGCGGGATGATGCATTATGGAACGAGTAAAGAGACTTGCCGGTAACGAGATTGAACTAGGTATGATGATACCAACGATCGAATCTCGGGCAAGTAACATACCGATGACAAAGGGAACAACGTATGTTGTTGTGCGGTTTGACCGATAAAGATCTTCGTAGAATATGTAGGAACCAATATGAGCATCCAGGTTCCGCTATCGGTTATTGACCGGAGAGGTGTCTCGGTCATGTCTACATAATTCTCGAACTCGTAGGGTCTGCACGCTTAATGTTCGATGACGATTGGTATTATGAGTTTATGTGATTTGATGTACCGAAGGTTGTTTGGAGTCCCGGATGAGATCACGGACATGACGAGGAGTCTCAAAATGGTCGAGACATAAAGATTCATATATTGGAAGGCTACATTCGGATACCGGAATGGTTCGGGTCGTTCCGGATAAGTTTCAGAGTACCGGGCGTTACCGGAACCACCCCCCCCCCCCCGGGAAGTTATTGGGACTCATGGGCCTAGTGGTGGAAGAGAGGAGGCAGGCCAAGGTGTGGTGCGCGCCCCCCTAGCCCAAACTGAATTGGACTAGGGTAGGGGGGCGGCCCCGCTTTCCTTCTCTTCTTCCTCTCCTTCCTTCTTCTCCTACTTGGACTAGGAAAGGGGGAAACCTACTCCTACTAGGAGTAGGAATCCCCCCTTGGGCGCGCCCCTTGTGGCCGGCCCTCCTCCTCCTCCCCTCCTTTACATACGGGGGAGGGGTCAACCCATAGACACACAAGGCTATCTTTAGCCGTGTGTGGTGCCCCCCTCCACAGTTTTCCACCTCGGTCATATTGTCGTAGTGCTTAGGCGAAGCCCTGCGTCGGTAACTTCATCATCACCGTCACCACACCGTCGTGCTGACGAAACTCCCCATTGGCCTCAGCTGGATCAAGAGTACGAGGGACGTCACCGAGCTGAATGTGTGCAGATCGCGGAGGTGTCGTGCGTTCGGTACTTGATCGGTGGGATCGCGAAGACGTTCGACTACATCAACCGCGTTGTTTAACGCTTCCACTTTCGGTCTACGAGGGTACGTGGACACACTCTCCCGCTCGTTGTTGTGCGTCACCTACATGGATCTTGCGTGATCATGGGGAATTTTTTTTAAATACTACGTTCCCTGATACGACCATTTTGCATCATGCTTTTATATCGATATTTATTGCATTTAGGGATGTTATTACATATTATGTTACAATACTTATGCCTATTCTCTCTTATTTTACAAGGTTTACATAAGGAGGGAGAATGCCGGCAACTGGAATTCTGGGCAGGAAAAGGAGCAAATATTAGAGACCTATTCTGCACAACTCCAAAAGTCCTGAAACTCCAAGAAAGTTATTTTTGGGAATAATAAAAAATTGAGCGGAAGAAATGCGGAGGGGGCCCAGACTGCCACGAGGTGGGGGCGCGCCCTACCCCCTGGCGCGCCCTGCCTCGTGGCCCCTGTTGGCCCTCCGGTGCCCATCTTACGCTATATGAAGTCTTTCGTCCAAGAAAAATCATAAGCAAGCTTTGGGGACGAGACTCCGCCACCACGAGGCGTAAACCTTGGCGGAACCAATCTAGGGCTCCGGCAGAGCTGTTCCGGGGACAGTTCCCTCCGGAGGGGGAAATCATCGCCATCGTCATCACCAACGCCTCCTCTCATCGGAGAGGGCAATCTCCATCAACATCTTCACCAACACCATCTCCTCCCAAACCCTAGTTCATCTCTTGTATCCAATTCTTGTCTCTAAGTGCAGGATTGGTACACAGGAGTTGCTAGTAGTGTTGATTACTCCTTGTAGTTGATGCTAGTTGGTTTATTTGGTGGAAGATCATATGTTCAGATCCTATATGCATATTAATACTCCTTTGATTATGAACATGAATATGCTTTGTGAGTAGTTACGTTTGTTCCTGAGGACATGGGAGAAGTCTCGCTATTAGTAGTCATGTGAATTTGGTATTCGTTTGATATTCTGATGAGATGTATGTTGTCTCTCCTCTAGTGGTGTTATGTGAACGTCGACTACATGACACTTCACCATTATTTGGGCCTATAGGAAGGCATTGGGAAGTAATAAGTAGATGATGGGTTGCTAGAGTGACAGAAGCTTAAACCCTAGTTTATGCGTTGCTTCGTAAGGGGCTGATTTGGATCCACATGTTTCATGATATGGTTAGGTTTACCTTAATACTTCTTTTGTAGTTGCGGATGCTTGCAATAGGGGTTAATCATAAGTGGGATGCTTGTCCAAGTAAGGGCAGCACCCAAGCACCGGTCCACCCACATACCAAATTATCAAAGTACCGAATGTGAATCATAAGAACGTGATGAAAACTAGCTTGACGATAACTCCCAAGTGTCCTCGGGAGCGGTTTTCTCTATATAAGAGTTTGTCCAGGCTTGTCCTTTGCTACAAAAAGGATTGGGCCACCTTGCTGCACTTTATTTACTTTTGTTACTCGTTGCTCGTTACAAATTATCCTATCACAAAACTATCTGTTACCTATAATTTCAGTGCTTGCAGAGAATACCTTGCTGAAAACCGCTTATCATTTCCTTGTGCTCCTCGTTGGTTTCCACACTCTTACTTATCGAAAGGACTACGATAGATCCCCTATACTTGTGGGTCATCAAGACTCTTTTCTGGCGCCGTTGCCGGGGAGTGAAGCGCCTTTGGTAGGTGGAATTTGGAAAGGAAAAATTTATATAGTGTGCTGAAATTTACTGTCACTTGTTACTATGGAAAATAATCCTCTGAGGGGCTTGTTCGGGGTATCTTCACCCCGACCAGTAGAGCAAAGAGTTGCTCCTCAACCTACTGAACCTACTGAATATGAAAATGTCTACTTTGATATTCCTTCGGGTATGATAGCTAATCCCTTTGCAGGAGACGGGACAATGCATCCTGATGAGCACCTAATATATGTGGATGAAGTTTGTGGATTATTTAAGCTTGCAGTTGTGCCCGATGATGTTATTAAGAAGAAGTTCTTCCCTTTATATTTGAAGGGAGATGCATTGACATGGTATAGGCTATGTGATGATATGGGATCATGGAACTACAAACGGTTGAAAGTGGAATTTCATCAGAAGTTTTATCCTATGCATCTTGTTCATCGTGATCGCAATTATATATATAATTTTGGCCTCATGAAGGAGAAAACATTGCTCAAGCTTGGGGGAGGCTTAAATAAATGTTATATTCATGCCCCAATCATGAGCTCCCAAGAGAAATAATTATTCAAAAAATTATGCTCGGCTTTCTGATAACAATCGCACCATGCTTGATACTTCTTGTGCTGGCTCTTTTATGATGAAAACTATTGAATTGAAATGGGATTTATTGGTAATAATTAAATGCAACTCTGAAGATAGGGACCTCGACGAAGGTAAGGAGTCAGGTATGACACCTAAGTTTGATTGTGTCAGATCTTTTATGGACGCCGATGTTTTCCGTAAATTTAGCACTAAATATGGACTTGACTCTGAGATAGTAGCTTCTTTCTGTGAATCTTTTGCTGCTCACGTTGATCTCCCTAAGGAGAAGTGGTTTAAATATCAACCTCCCATAGAAGTAAAAGTAGCTGCACCTATTAAAGTTGAAGAAAAGACTATCACTTATAATGATCCTATTGTTCCTACCGCTTATGTTGAGAAACCACCTTTTCATGTTAGGATAAAATATCATGCTAAAGCTTCAACTGTGGTTCGTAAAAGCAATACTAGAACCTATTCACCTCCTGAGCAAGTTAGAGTTGAACCTAATATTGCTATTGTTAAAGATCTCTTGTCTGATAATATTGACGGGCATGTTATTCATTTCTGTGATGAAACTGCTAGAATTGCCAAACCTTGTGCTAAAGATAAACATAGACCTGTGGTAGGCATGCCTGTTATTTCTGTTAAAATAGGAGATCATTGTTTTCATGGCTTATGTGATATGGGTGCTAGTGCTAGTGCAATACCTTTTGACTTATACAAAGAAACTATGCATGATATTGCACCGGCTGAGTTAGAAGATATAGATGTCATGATTAAACTTGCCAATAGAGATACTATTTCACCAATGGGAATTGTTAGAGACGTTTAAGTCTTGTGTGGGAAAACTAAATATCCTACTGATTTTCTTGTTCTTGGTTCCCCACAAGATAGCTTTTGCCCCATTATATTTGGTAGACCCTTCTTGAACACTGTTAATGCTATGATAGACTGCAAAAAGGATGTCGTTACTATTGGTTTGGGTGATATGTCTCATGAGTTTAATTTCTCTAAATTTCGTAGACAACACCGTGAAGAGGAATTGCCTAGTAAAGATGAAATTATTGGTCTTGCTTCAATTGTCGTACCTCCGACTGATCCTTTAGAATAATATTTGCTAGATCATGAAAATGATATGTCTATGAATGAAATAAGGGAAATAGATGAAGTATTCTTTAAACATGAACCCATCCTGAAACACAATTTGCCTGTTGAAATCCTAGGGGATCCTCCTCCACCCAAGGGTGATCCCGTGTTTGAGCTTAAACCATTGCCTGATACTCTTAAATATGCTTATCTTGATGAACAGAAGATATATCCTGTTATTACTAGTGCTAACCTTTCAGAAAAGGAGGAAGAAAAATTATTGAAAACTCTGAAGAAGCACCGCGCTGCTATTGGATATACTCTTGATGATCTTAAGGGCATTAGTCTCACTCTATGTCAACACAAAATAAATTTGGAGAAAGATGCCAAACTAGTTCGTGATCATCAACGACGGCTGAATCCTAAGATGAAAGAAGTGGTAAGAAAGGAAATACTAAAGCTCCTTGAGGCAGGTATAATTTATCCCGTTGCTGATAGTCAGTGGGTAAGTCCTGTCCATTGTGTTCCAAAGAAGGGAGGTATTACCGTCGTTCCTAATGATAAAGATGAATTGATTCCGCAAAGAATTACTACAGGTTAGAGGATGGTAATTGATTTCCGCAAATTAAATAAAGCTACTAAAAAGGATCATTACCCCTTACCTTTTATCGATCAAATGCTAGAAAGATTATCTAAACATACACATTTTTGCTTTCTAGATGGTTATTCTGGTTTCTCTCAAATACATGTGTCAGCCGATGATCAATCAAATACCACTTTTACTTGCCCTTTCGGTACTTTTGCTTATAGACGTATGCCTTTTAGTTTATGTAATGCACCTGCTACCTTTCAAAGATGCATGATGGCTATATTCTCTGACTTTTGTGAAAAGATTTGTGAGGTTTTCATGGACGATTTCTCCGTTTATGGATCCTCTTTTGATGATTGCTTGAGCAACCTTGATCGAGTTTTGCAGAGATGTGAATAAACTAATCTTGTCTTGAATTGGGAAAAGTGCCACTTTATGGTTAATGAAGGTATTGTCTTGAGGCATAAAATTTCTGAAAGAGGTATTGAAGTTGATAAAGCCAAGGTTGATGCTATTGAAAAGATGTCATGTCCCAAGGACATCAAAGGTATAAGAAGTTTCCTTGGTCATGCCGGTTTTTATAGGGGGTTCATTAAGGACTTCTCAAAAATTTCTCGGCCTCTGACTAATTCATTACAAAAAGATATACCATTTGTCTTTGACGATGATTGTGTAGAAGCATTTGAAGTACTTAGGAAAGCATTGATCTCTGCACCTATTGTTCAGCCACCTGATTGGAATATACCCTTTGAAATTATGTGTGATGCTAGTGATTATGCTGTAGGTGCTGCTCTAGGGCAAAGAGTTGATAAGAAATTAAATGTTATTCAATAGGCTAGTAAAACTCTAGACAATGCTCAGAGAAATTATGCTACTATTGAAAAGGAATTCTTAGTAGTTGTATTTGCTTGTGATAAGTTCAAACCTTATATTGTTGATTCTAAAGTAACTATTCACGCTGATCATGCTGCTATTGAATATCTTATGGAAAAGAAAGATGCTAAACCTAGACTTATTAGATGGGTTCTCTTGTTACAAGAATTTGATTTGCATATTATTGATAGAAACGAAGCTGAGAACCCCGTTGCAGACAACTTGTCTAGGTTAGAAAAGATTCTTGATGACCCACTACCTATTGATGATAGCTTTCCTGATGAACAATTAAATGTCATAAATGCTTCTCGTACTACTCCATGGTAGGCTCATTATGCTAATTACATCGTTGCTAAATTTATACCACCTAGTTTCACATACCAGCAAAAGAAAAAGTTCTTCTATGATTTGTGACATTACTTTTGGGATGACCCACATCTTTATAAAGAAGGAGTAGATGGTGTTATTAGACGTTGTGTACTGAGCATGAACAGGAGCAGATCTCACATAAGTGTCATTCCGAGGCTTAGTGAGGACACCACGCTGGAGATCGAACTGCACATAAGGTATTGCAATCCGGTTTTTATTGGCCTACTCTCTTCAAGGATGCCCGTAAGTTTGTTTTATCTTGTGATGAATGTCAAAGAATTGGTAATATTAGTAGACATCAAGAAATGCCTATGAATTATTCACTTGTCATTGAACCATTTGATGTTTGGGGCTTTGATTATATGGGACCTTTTCACGCCTCTAATGGATATACACATATTTTAGTTCTTTGTTGATTACGTTACTAAGTGGGTAGAAGCTATTCCAACTAGTAGTGCTGATCATAACACTTCTATTAAAATGCTTAAAGAAGTTATTTTTCCGAGGTTTGGAGTCCCTAGATATTTAATGATGATGGTGGTTCACATTTTATTCATGGTGCTTTCAGTAAAATGCTTGCTAAGTATGGCGTTAATCATAGAATTGCATCTCCTTATCACCCATGATCTAGTGGTCAAGTAGAATTGAGCAATAGAGAGCTCAAATTAATTTTGCAAAAGACTGTTCATAGATCTAGAAAGAATTGGTCCAAGAAACTTGATGATGCATTATGGGCCTCTGAGCGCATATAAAAATCCTATGGGTATGTCTCCGTATAAAATGGTTTATGGAAAAGCATGTCACTTACCTCTCGAACTAGAACATAAAGCTTATTGGGCTATTAAAGAACTCAATTATGATTTCAAACTTGCCGGTGAGAAGAGGTTATTTGACATTAGCTCAATTGATTAATGGAGAGCCCAAGCCTATGAGAATGCCAAATTGTTTAAAGAAAAGGTTAAAAGATGGCATGACAAAAGAATACAAAAGCGTGAGTTTAATGTAGGTGATTATGTATTGCTATACACTCTCGTTTAAGATTTTTTGCAGGAAAACTTCTCTCTAAATGGGAAGGCCCTTACGTTATCGAAGAGGTCTATCGTTCCGGTGCCATAAAGATCAACAACTTCGAAGGCACAAATCCGAAGGTGGTGAACAGTCAAAGAATTAAACACTATATCTCAGGTAATCCTATAAATGTTGAAACCAATGTTATTGAAACCGTAACCCCGGAGGAATACATAAGGGACACTTTCCGGAACGTTTCAGACTCCAAAAATGAATAGGTATGTGGTACGGTAAGTAAACCGACTCCAAAACAGTTCTAAAGGCAATTTTTCTCCGTTTTGGAATATTTAGAAAAATAGAAAAATAAGAAGTAGTCCAGGAAGGACACGAGGGCTCCACGAGGGTGGAGGGCGCGCCCTACCCCCTTGGGCGCACCCCCTGCCTCATGGGCACCTCGTGCGCTCTACGGACTCCGTTTTCTTGCATGATACGTATTTTGGTCGGTAAAATTCATTATATAATCTCCCAAAAGGTTTGACTCCTGTATCACGCAAATATCCTCTGTTCTTGTTTCGAGCTGTTTTTCTGACAGATCTAGATCATCATGACGTCTCCAAGTGCCCCCAAGGACGAGTTCTTCGAGAAGGTCATCAATCCCTACCTTGCGGAGGTGCTGCAACACCCTCAAACCATCGAGATGCATGAGGGGGTGCTGCACATCCACGATGTTGAGGGACCAAGGAAGACCGGAAGCGTGGAGACAAGGCTCGAGGCAATGGAGCAACAAGTTTTCAAGTGTCAGGAGATGGTGGAGCGTGGACTTGACTCCAATCACATGATGATCGCGGAGTTCACCAACAACCACAAGCTGGATGCCAAGGACATTGGGGAGTCCATCTTCAAGCTCCACGAGAAAATCGAGCACCTCCCAGCGCAAATCTATGACCTGCAAAACCAATACTGTGAGTATGAATATAGATTCAAGAGAATGAGTTTGGCTGCAGATTTGAGGATACCGGAGACTCGATCATCCTTCTATGATGGTGAGCCCATGCCTTGAAAGACGGACGACAAGCCTGCTTCATCAACAACCCCATCACCACCACTTCTGAGGAAGGAGACATAATTACATGGGTATGGGCACTCCCCTTGGCAACTGCCAAGCTTGGGGGAGATGCCCCGGTATCGTATCACCATGTCACATCCCCATTTCTGGTAATGCTTAGTGCTTGCATTAGAGTGTTGCATCATGTCTACTTTTCCAGAAAACTTGAAATGGGGGATTGATCAAACCCTAGCACCAGATCAAATCAAATAGGTTCAACATAAAAACATTTCCAATGAACCTGAAATGCCCTTCTAAAATGTTCATCATCTTTGCCTTGGTCCAGAACCTCTGACAAAAATGGTGCACAATTTTCTAGGACACATAAGGTCACTGAATTAAATCATATGTTATTTGCAATTGGGAATTTAAGTGCTATATATTATTTTAAATGCTCAATTAATTCTGAACTTAAGTGAGGGCTGTTAGGAATAATCCAAACAGAGCCCACAATTATCTTCAGGATTTTTGAAAACGTTTTAGTATTTTAATAAAAGCCCTAAAGTTGCAGAAGAATTAGAAAACAGAAATAAAAGAGAGAGAGAGAGAGAATACCTGTGCAACTTACCTGGCGCCAAAGAATCGCCCAAGACTGTCTTGGCCCACTGCGGGCCCAGCCCACCACCAGCCTCCCTGTCGTCTTCCTCCTCGGGACAGTAGGACAGGACGTGTGCCCGATGCACGACAGCACGCACGCGCCACCTCCTGCTTCCCCGGCCCTCCTAGCGATGCCACGACGATGCCCCGTGTCCCCTCGCTCCTCTCCCTCACTCGCTGCACCCTCTCTCCCTCCCCTGACTCTCTTCCCCGAGCTCACCCGAGAGTCGCCGTCGCCGCCGCTCGTCGTTACCGTGGCCACCAGCATCCCCACACCGGCCAGCGCCCCCACGAGCTCCGCCTCGACGCCGTAGAGCCGCACGCCAAAGCACGCGACCCCGGGAGGCCAGCAACGTCGCCATCACCGTCGTCTTCCACCTCGGGCTCCGGCCACCATCGTCGTCGATCCGCCGCACGCAGGACGTCCCCGAGCCCGCTAACCATCCCTACGGCACCGCTGTGAGCTCCGCCACCGTTTCCCCCTCTTCCCCTCTTCGTTTGATTGCCGTAGCCGTCGCCCCCTTGATGACCGAAATGCACCGCCGCCTGAGCTCGCCATCGACGATGCTCCGGTGACCAAATGGTCACCCTGTAGTGTCCAAGCTACTCCCCGCGATGCATAGCGCCCTCCTAGCCCCCTTGCCCCGCTCTTCTACGCACTGAAACGCGATCCCGCACGCAACCGAACTCCGGCGGCCGCAAAAGAGCTCGCCGTCGTTAGGTCCGACCAACTTAGCTCCAACTGATGCCGCCGTTGGATGCGCAAGACTCTCAGCTTTCTGTAGCCGCAAACCGCGTCCAAAACCGAGCCCTGTGGGCGTTTTGGCTCTCGCCGCGTGCATCGTCAGCGGCGTCAAACCGCCTTGAGTTGACCCCATTTGACTGGGGTTTGACTCACAGGTCAACAAAAGGTGGGACCAGAGCCCTGCTAATTTTAGCTTAGCACTAATTAACTTTTAGTTAACCCACTAAGTCACTGACATGCGGGCCCAGGCCCCACTGACAGTTTAGTTAGTATTAACTTAAACTTGTTAATTAGTTGTTTCACTGACGTGTGGGTCCCAGCCGTCAGGTTTGACCTGGGCTGGCGCCTTTGACCTGCTGATGTCACGGTGACGTTATGCTGACGCAGTAATCTGTTTTCTGGATTTTAAATAAATCATAAATGATTTATTTATTTCAGAAAATATCCAAAACTTCAAAAAATCATAGAAATTTAACCGTAACTCCAAACCAAACAAATTATATATGAAAAATGATCAGAAAAATCCAATCTATCCATCTGTACCATTTTCATGCATGTTAGAACAACTTATAGCTGCTGTTTAGCACAAATCATATAAATGGCATTTTAATATCCACATATGGAGTTTGAATCAATCTTGGATTCAAACCAACTTCATTTAATCTGGTTGCTAGCTGCATTAGCTCAAACCACAACATATTGCCATGTCACATTCATGCATCATATTGTTGCATTGCATTGATTGCGTTCCTCTTTGTTTGCCGGTATTTGTCCCCTCTCAGTAAGACGTGTACCGATGATGAGATCGATGACACTGATGAAGAGCTATATTATCTTCGGAAGTGCCAGGCAAGCAAAACCCCCTTGTTCATTCCGATACAATCCCACTCTCTCGCTCCTGATCTCTTTTACTACATTAGGACAACAACGATTCATACATTTACTTGCTGTGGTAGCTGAACCCCTTTATCCTCTGCATGACTGTCATTCCACACGGTAATTAGATGAAACCCACTAGCATGAGTAGGAGTTGTTTGAGCCTGTTGTGCCTTCTCATTCATGCTTGTTTGTCATGCCTGCTTTGCTTAGAATTGAGTCAGTCTGATTCATCGGGAATGAATTGGAATGGTGTGTGAACATGTCCTACTGTGTGTGAGCTAAGTGTGTGAACACGATTTGGTAAAGGTAGCGGTGAGAGGCCATGTAGGAGTACATGGTGGGTTGTCTCATTTTAGCCGTCCTCAGGAACCGAGTTCTGTGTTTGTGATCCATGAAACAGTTACTACCACACATTGGGATCCTTAATTGACTCTCTCAGCTTCTTAACCACCCTTGTCCTTTGTCCGGGAGTTGCAAAGTAGTTTCTGGTGTTTGTAGCATCTTTGGGGGCATACGCACTTGACCTTAGGGGTGGGCTGTGTTGCGGTAGGCACGTGGCACGGTGTACCGATTCGCCCGTTTGGTGTCTCGGGAACCCTGCACACATCGTTCGGGGCCGTTAGTGGAAACCTCGGCCGACCTCCCTGCGGATGGAACCCGAATAGGCGATAAACCTGGACTAGGGACTTGAGTGTTTAGGTAGGCCGTGGCCAACACCCTCGCCAGGCTTCCGCTTGAAGGTTGCCGAGATACATGACGTGTACATGGCGGTAAGTGGCGAGAGCGTGTGTGAAGAAGTACACCCCTGCAGGGTTAATATGATCTATTCGAATAGCCGTGTCCGCGGTAAAGGACTTCGGGTTGCCTATAACAGTTCATAGACAAGTGAAAGTGGATACTCTAAAATGCGCAAAATAGCGTGAGTGCTATGGATGGCGTTCTCGTGGGAAGACGGGATCGAATCCATAGTGGTGTATTGATTGGTGAATATGTGGACTCGTGTGCGCCACCTCAAAAGAGTTACTTGCAGTCGTAGTTCAGGATAGCCACCGAGTCAAAGCTGGCTTGCTGCAGTTAAACCCCACCACCCCCCTTTGTTGATAATGATGCATATGTAGTTAGTTCTGATATAAGTCTTGCTGAGTACATTTGTACTCACGTTTGCCTATTTTATGTTTTGCAGAGAGACGTCAGTCTCGCTAGTAGTTCCGCGTGGACTTCGACGTTTAGCTTGATACCTCAGCTATGATCTTGTGCCCTCAGCAGGATCTGGCAGATAGTCAGTCTTCTCAGCCTTTTTCATTTGTAGATGTCTGTACTCAGACATGTTAAGCTTCCGCTTGTGCTTTGACTTGTATGCTCTGAATGTTGGGTCATGAGACCCATGTTTGTAATATCTTGCTCCTCGGAGCCTAATGAATAAATACTTGAGTCAGAGAGTTATGTTGTGATGCCATGTTGTATTTACACATATCGACCATACTGTGTGTATGTTTGAAATGCTTGGTATGTGTGGGATCCGACAATCTAGTTGTTTATCCTTGGCAGCCTCTCATATGGGGAAATGTATTCTAGTGCTTCCTGAGCGTTAGTAGTCCGCTACAGCCCGGTTCACCGGAGTCCTGCTAGCCCAAAGACTACCGCCTGGACACTTGATCGGGCCGGCATGTGTTTCACTTCGTTCTCGTGTCTGTCCTTCGGGAAATGTCACGGTGACATCCGGAGTCTGCCTAGCTGCTACAGCCGGGTTCGAGTCCTGTTAGCATGCTACAACCCGGATTCACACTGCTGGCGACCGACATGCTCAATGTGATTCATGTATGCCTGTCCCCATGGGTTAGTGCCGCTTTGGGTTCACGACTAGCCATGTCGGCCGGGTTCTCTGTCATGTGGATGCTAGCGATACTATCATATACGTGAGCCAAAAGCGCTTAAGCGGTCCCGGGCCATGGTAAGGCGACACCGTGGGAATACCGTGCGTGAGGCCGCAAAGTGATATGAGGTGTTACCGGCTAGATCGATGTGACTTAGAATCGGGTCTGACGGCGTTGGTATCGAGCTTTGTTGCTGTAGGATTATCAAGCCAAACTGGTGAAGTTGTGTCTAGAAATGCTTTAGTTATGTAAGGGAATTGATTGTGGAAGGAGCGTAAGACTCTTTTTACTCCTTATACCTCATGGCCTTCGATCCGAGTCATCCTCTTCTCTTCTCTGAGGATTAAGAACTAGGCTTCTCATCTATCTATCGAGGATGACGTGTTACTAACCCATAGACCTTTAAGATTGTTGGATTTAAGCCCAGTTCAGTTCCTACTATTTCTGTATGTTATCTGTTGATCTCGGAATCTTGGTATGATGTTGTAGAGTGGTTATGCCACCATTTTGCATGATGTCTCAAATCTTTTGAGCATTTACAGCCGTTATGTTGTCCGAGTCATCCCAGGTCTCTAAATAGTCTGATGCATTTGCAAATCCCTTCTCTCCATTTCTAATGTTCATCTGGGCCAGATTAATCACACAAATTAGTATGTTGAGGTACTCCGCTGCCTCAACATATATGTTGGAGTTATTATTATGACCTAGGTGTTTTAGGGAGTCACCTAGTAATCTAGCCATATTTTGTGTTCCCCGTGTGACGGTTCTGGCCATTATTCTCGAAAGCATCCTTTGATGCCATTTAGTAGTAGGTATTCTATTCCTGGGTTCTTGACCCGAGATTCACCCTACTTACTTCATGTTGATAGTGTTTGCTAGTTCCTTTAGGATATTAGTAACCTTGCAATAGTCCTCGAGGTCTTTGGTATTTCCTTCTTCCAAATACCATGAACCATTAAGGCAGAAGTTCTTTGAACCAAAAGCTCACAATCAGAGTACTCTTGAGGAGTACTCCATTCATATTGTGACTCTGCCAGTCCTTCCTTTTCTGTATGGGTTATCCGGAAGAAACCTGTTGAACTTGATTCAACTTACTAACCTATGCATCCACAACTCAGAAAGCTATATGTTCCTCGAGTTGTTCCTCTTTAGTTGTATTCTGACCCCCGTCTATCAATTGATAGTCAAGGGTATGTGTGCGATCGTGTTTATCGATGCCTATGATCCTTGTGGTCCGTCAAGCCATTCTATTCCGGAATGACTAGGAGAGACAAACTTCAGTACCTCATCCATATCTAGGATTGGGTCAAAGTAGTTGTATTCCGCAGATCAAAATGCCAATCCAACTTTTGCTCTGTTCTACCGGAGTATTACCATATTTATGTCAAGAATATCATGGGAATTGCACACCATTCTATGAACTCTTGATACGGTGATACTTCTCGCCCTCATTATTCATCTCTCGGCTCCGTGTTGTTGTAACCGGAATGCCGACAAGTGAATTGTGGTGTGTGAAATCGATACTCCTAGCAACCTCGTTGCTTGGTAGTAAATGGACAATATTCTCATTCTTAGTGTGTTGGTTATTGAATCATCATCCTAAGATTAATCGTGCTACCTAGTCCTTATTTCTGGTGCACTCTTCGATCAATGAGTTAGGATTGTGTCAATCCCTCACTCTTTTGATCATATCGTCTTATACGAAAAGCAAGATTGTTACGGAGCTTAGTAATATATTGGTGGTTCGTGACTTTCCAAATATCTTCTTGGAAGTGCTACCAGGTTGTCACCTGACCGCTATGTTAAGTTCGTGATCAAGTTGGTTTCTTGTAAACCACCCCTTCTCCAAGAATCCGTGTTGGATATCCCTGAGCTGGTTGGTTAAGCTAAACAACAACTTGGAGAGTTGGAAGATAAAAGCTTTGCTGAACTTAGTTCATCACTAAGGGATATCCTTGAGTATGCGTGTGTTGAAGTAAGATGATATCTCCATCGGTTGGTCCTCGTGATCAGTTGTTGGATCTATTGCCTTGTCAAAACTTTGATTTGAGTATGGGCCATCGTCAAGTCAAATCAGAACCAACGATGTTCGTAATGTTGTCTTACTCGTGGTTGATCCCTCAAGCATACACCATTACATCCTTTGGTCTGACCAATGCTATCACCATGTTCACATGATGGTGGAAGTCCAGTGATATGGAAATTCTGATGAATTGCTGTTAAGCCCATCAATGACATTTTGTCTCCCCGTGATTCATGTTGAACATCAACCTAGTGTTGGAAACTTGTAAGCAATGCCTTCGTGTTCGTTCATGAAGCTTATGCTTGGATGGAAGAAGTGACTTCCTCTAATTCACGTGCATTAGGTGTAAGTTGCCGCCATGAATTTGAGAAAGGTTTGTTTTGTTTCCTTGGAATCATCCCAAGTCAGTCATGCATACGTGCGAAGTATTCTATGGTTTGGTAGATTAATTACCTCCACTCCATATGTGTTCCTAGCACACCAAGCCACTGATTGATTTGTTCAAGGAGAAGAAGTTCCTGCATAAGAGCTAATCATATGACTTATGCAAGGGCTTCGCTCTCCGCAATGATGGTTCCCAACCGTAACTTCGGCGGTGTTTTGTTGTAAGACTACTATGTGGTCATGCTTGTCTGGGACAGCGTGTTCACATGTATGTAGCAGAACCAGCTCATGTTTTGGAGCTTGCTATCGTAGTTCATTCCTCGAGAATCTCGCAACGCCATCTCATCGATTTGTGATGCAACTCTTCTTCTCAGACATGTGAGTATGAAGTATCCCGTTTCTAACCAGATCTGAATCTCAGGCAGTTATGATGGTTGGAACACTCCCAACATTTGCATTTTGTTCCCAGCTTGCACACCATTGTGCCAAATTTCCATGGGATGCCCTTCTCGTGATTCTTGTCCAAGATCATCTTCAAAAGTGGACTTACCATCGGTTCCATCCATTTCCGATGATAAGCAAAATCATCCATTGTGTTGTTTTCAACAAGGTAGTCCACATCATCCATTCTAGTATGAGTATATCATTCTTTCGAACTCCTTCAAATGATCGATTGTGATTGCCTTACGCTGGTTTAAAGAGTTTCAATGATCTATGGATCAAAAGTAATTCTTTTTGCCACTTAAGGTAACAGTTCAACGAGTCACCTTTTTCAAGGTGCCCCGTTACGGGACCATGGAAATTATTTCCTCGCCACCTTGACACCATCCACCACCTTTTTAAGCGTGGAATTGTTGCCTACCAAATCAAACCCCGTCGCTTGTTCTTCCATTCCTCTCGATGTGTTTCAATGTCTCACTTTCGATGAGTGATCTGAGTTGTTCGATCTTGAGAAGATCGGTCCCTCTGGAGTTTTTCCTTTCCACTCGTTGTCATGTTGGATGTAGTTCTCAAAGCAAGACGTCAAGATCAATTTGAAGCAATGAATCAACATCTTCGAGAAATGCAATGGATCATGAAGATTGTGTCAGTTCCGTGTTCCCTCTGTCTTCTTACCTCACGTCTTGAATCTCGGGACGAGATTCTTGTTTAGTGGGGGTGAGTTGTCACATCCCCAGTTCTGGTAATGCTTAGTGCTTGCATTAGAGTGTTGCATCATGTCTACTTTTCCAGAAAACTTGAAATGGGGGATTGATCAAACCCTAGCACCAGATCAAATCAAATAGGTTCAACATAAAAACATTTCCAATGAACCTGAAATGCCCTTCTAAAATGTTCATCATCTTTGCCTTGGTCCAGAACCTCTGACAAAAATGGTGCACAATTTTCTAGGACACATAAGGTCACTAAATTAAATCATATGTTATTTGCAATTGGGCATTTAAGTGCTATATATTATTTTAAATGCTCAATTAATTCTGAACTTAAGTGAGGGTTGTTAGGAATAATCCAAACAGAGCCCACAATTATCTTCAGGATTTTTGAAAACGTTTTAGTATTTTAATAAAAGCCCTAAAGTTGCAGAAGAATTAGAAAACAGAAATAAAAGAGAGAGAGAGAATACCTGTGCAACTTACGGCACCAAAGAACGGCCCGGCTCTGTCTTTGGCCCACTGACCCAACCACCACCAGCCTCCCTGTCGTCTTCCTCCTCGGGACAGTAGGACAGGGCGTGTGCCCGACGCACGACAGCACGCGCGCGCCACCTCCTGCTTCCCCGGCCCTCCTAGCGATGCCACGACGACGCCCCGTGTCCCCTCGCTCCTCTCCCTCACTCGCTGCACCCTCTCTCCCTCCCCTGACTCTCTTCCCCGAGCTCACCCGAGTCGCCCGTCGCTGCCGCTCGTCGTTACCGTGGCCACCAGCATCCCCACACCGGCCAGCGCCCCCACGAGCTCTGCCTCGACGCCGTAGAGCCGCACGCCAAAGCACGCGACCCCGGGAGGCCAGCAACGTCGCCATCACCGTCGTCTTCCACCTCGGGCTCCGGCCACCATCGTCGTTGATCCGCCGCACGCAGGACGTCCCCGAGCTCGCTAACCATCCCTACGGCACCGCTGTGAGCTCCGCCACCATTTCCCCCTCTTCTCCTCTTCGTTTGATTGTCGTAGCCGTCGCCCCCTTGATGACCGAAATGCACCGTCGCCTGAGCTCGCCGTCGACGATGCTCCGGTGACCAAATGGTCACCACAGGTGTCCAACCTACTCCCGCGATGCATAGCGCCCTCCTAGCCCCTTGCCCGCTCTTCTACGCCTTTGAACGCGATCCAGCGCCATAAGCGAACTCCGGCGGCCGCAAAAGAGCTCGCCGCCGTTAGGTCCGGCCACCTTAGCTCTAGCTGATGCCGCCGTTGGATGCGCAAGACTCTCAGCTTTCTGTAGCCGCAAACCGCGTCCAAAACCGAGCCTTGTGGGTGTTTTCCGAAGCCTTCCGCCGCGTCTGTCGTCGCCGGCGTCAAACCGCCGGCGAGTTGACCCCGTTTGACCTGGGGTTTGAATCCTCAGGTCAACGAAAGGTGGGACGAGCCACGCTAATTATAGTTTAGCACTAATTAACTTTTAGTTAACACACTAAGTCACTGACATGCGGGCCCAGGCCCCACTGACAGTTTAGTTAGTATTAACTTAACCCTGTTAATTAGTTGTTTCACTGACGTGTGGGTCCCAGCCGTCAGGTTTGACCTAGGCTGGCGCCTTTGACCTGCTGATGTCACGGTGATGTTATGCTGACGCAGTAATCTGTTTTCTGGATTTTAAATAAATCAGAAATGATTTATTTATTTCACAAAATATCCAAAACTTCTAAAAATCATAGAAATTCAACCGTAACTCCAAATCAAACAAATTATATATGAAAAATGAGCAGAAAAATCCAATCTATCCATCTGTACCATTTTCATGCATGTTAGAACAACTTATAGGTGCTGTTTAGCACAAATCATATAAATGGCATTTTAATATCCACATATGGAGTTTGAATCTGAATCTTGGATTCAAACCAACTTCATTTAATCTGGTTGCTAGCTGCATTAGCTCAAACCACAGCATATTGCCATGTCACATTCATGCATCATATTGTTGCATTGCATTGATTGTGTTCCTCTTTGTTTGCCGGTATTTGTCCCTCTCGGTAAGGCGTGGTGCAAGCGATGAGATCGATGACACTGATGAAGAGCTATATTATCTTCGGAAGTGCCAGGCAAGCAAACCCCCCTTTTTCATTCTGATACAATCCCACGCTCTCGCTCCTGCTCTCTTTTACTACATTAGGACAACAATTGTTACTTGCTGTGGTAGCTGAACCCCTTTATCCTCTGCATGACCTGTCATTCCACAGTAATTAGATGAAACCCACTAGCATGAGTAGGAGTTGTTTGAGCCCTGTTGTGCCTTCTCATTCATGCTTGTTTGTCATGCCTGCTTGCTTAGAATTGAGTCGGTCGATTCATCGGGAATGAATTGGAATGGTGTGTGAACATGTCCTCACTGTGTGTGAGCTAAGTGTGTGAACACGATTTGGTAAAGGTAGCGGTGAGAGGCCATGTAGGAGTACATGGTGGGTTGTCTCATTTTAGCCGTCCTCAGAACCGAGTTACGTGTTTGTGATCCATGAAACAGTTACTACCACACATTGGGATCCTTAATTGACTCTCTCGACTTCTTAACCACCCTTGTCCTTTATGCAGGAGTTGCAAAGTAGTTTACGGTGTTTGTAGCATCTTTGGGGCTGCACGCAGCGCTGACCTTAGGGGTGGGCTGTGTTGCGGTAGGCATGTGGCGCGATGTACCGATTCGCCTGCGTTTGGTGTCTAGAACCCTGCACACATCGTTCGGGGCCGTTAGTGGAAACCTCAGCCGGCCTCCTGCGGATGGAACCCGAATAGGCGATAAACTGGACTAGGGACTTGAGTGTTGAGGTAGGGTGGTGACACCCTCGCCGGACTTCCGCTTGAAGGTTGCCGAGATACATGACGTGTACATGGCGGTAAGTGGCGAGGCGTGTGTGAAGAAGTACACCCTGCGGGGTTAATATGATCTATTCGAATAGCCGTGTCCATGATAAAGGACTTACGGGTTGCCTATAACAGTTCATAGACAAGTGAAAGTGGATACTCTAAAATGCGCAAGAGAAGCGTGAGTGCTATGGATGGCGTTCCCGTGGGAAGACGGGATCGAATCCATAGTGGTGTATTGATTGGTGAATATGTGGACTCGTGTGCGCGACCTCAAAAGAGTTACTTGCGATCGTAGTTCGGGATAGCCACCGAGTCAAAGGCTGGCTTTGCTTGATTAAACCTGACACCCCTTTGTTGATAATGATGCATATGTAGTTAGTTCTGATATAAGTCTTGCTGAGTACATTTGTACTCACGTTTGCCTATTTTATGTTTTGCAGAGAGACGTCAGTCTCGCTAGTAGTTCCGCGTGGACTTCGACGTTTAGCTTGCAGAGAGACGTCAGTCTCGCTATTTGTAGATGTCTGTACTCAGACATGTTAAGCTTCCGCTTGTGCTTTGACTTGTATGCTCTGAATGTTGGGTCATGAGACCCATGTTTGTAATATCTCGCTCCTCAGAGCCTAATGAATAAATACTTGAGTCGTAGAGTTATGTTGTGATGCCATGTTGTATTTACACAAATCGAGCATATTGTGTGTATGTTTGAAATGCTTGGTATGTGTGGGATCCGACAATCTAGTTGTTTATCCTTGGCAGCCTCTCATATGGGGAAATGTAGTCTAGTGCTTACTGGCGATAGTAGTCCGCTTCTGGCCGGTTCACCGGAGTCCTGCTAGCCCAACACTACTGCTCTGGACACTTGACTGGCCGGCATGTGTTTCACTTCGTTCCTGTGTCTGTCCCTTCGGGGAAATGTCACGCGGTGACATCCGGAGTCCTGCCTAGCCTGCTACAGCCCGGATTCACACGCTGCTGACCGACATGCTCGATGTGATTCATGTATGCCTGTCCCCATGGGTTAGTGCCGCTTTGGGTTCACGACTAGCCATGTCGGCCCGGGTTCTCTGTCATGTGGATGCTAGCGACACTAGCATATCGTGAGCCAAAAGCATAAGCGGTCTCGGGCCATGGTAAGGCGACACCCGTGAGAATACCGTGCGTGAGGCCGCAAAGTGATATGAGGTGTTACCAGCTAGATTGATGTGACTTGGAATCGGGGTCCTGACACACCATCACACTCCTATCTTTACCGTTTTCCTTAGTTCGATACTTTTAGTAGTATTTTGATCTAGTAGAATAAAGTTTTGGCATGATCAAGTTTTGAGTTTTGCTTTATGATCTTTCTATGTAATCGAGTCCGTGAGCTATATAATAAAGATTAGTGTTGAGTCAAGGGCTTGATTTTCTTGCTATGATCTTGAGTGAATAAAAGAAAAGAGAAAGAATAAAAAGATATAAAGAGATCATATTGATCTTATTGAGAGTAATGACTTCACATAGAAAGAGTATGATGATTAAAAATTGTTGGGAGTTGGCAAACATAGCTTTGGTCATCGTTGCAATTAATAGGAAGTAATAAAGAAAGAGAGGTTTCACATATAAATATACTATCTTGGACATCTTTTATGATTGGGAGCACTCATTAAAATATGACATGCTAAAGAGTTGATGTTGGACAAGGAAGACAACGTAATGGGTTATGTTTTCTTATATCTGAGATAAAATATATTGTCATGGATCATCCAACATGTTGAGCTTGCCTTTCCCCCTCATGCTAGCCAAATTCTTTGCACCAAGTAGAGATACTACTTGTGTTGCCAAAAACCCTTAAACCCAGTTTTGCCATGAGAGTCCACCATATCTACCTATGGATTGAGTAAGATCCTTCAAGTAAGTTGTCATCGGTGCAAGCAATAAAAATTGCTCTCTAAATATGTATGATTGATTGGTGTGGAGGAAATAAGCTTTATACGATCTTGTGATGTGGAAGAAATAAAAGCGATAGATTGCATAATAAAGGTTCATATCACAAGTGGCAATATAAAGTGACGTTATTTCGCATTAAGATTTTGTGCATCCAACCCTGAAAGCGCATGGCAACCTCTGCTTCCCTCTGCGAAGGGCCTATCTTTTACTATTATATTCTACCTTATGCAAGAGTCATGGTGATCTTCACCTTTCCTTTTTATATTTTATCCGTTGGCAAGCACAAGATGTTGGAAAGATCCTGATATATATATATATATATCTAATTGGATGTAAGTTAGCATGAGTTATTATTGTTGACATTACCCTTGAGGTAAAAGGTTGGGAGGCGAAAGTATAAGCCCCTATCTTTCTCTGTGTCTGATTAAAACTCCGTAACCACAAGTATTGCGGTGAGTGTTAGCAATTATGAAAGACTAAATGATAGTTGAGTATGTGGACTTGCTAGGAAGCTCTGACATAGACTCTTTCTGCTGTTATGATAAATTGCAATTGCCTCAATGACTGAGATTATAGTTTGTTAGTTCTCAATAAAGTTTCTGATTCATACTTTGCATTGTGTATAGATTATTACTTGAGCATAGGAAATCATAAGACAATATCCATATATGTTGCTGTTATGAGAATAATCATGATGCCCTCATGTCTGTATTTTATTTTATCGACACCTCTACCTCTAAACATGTGGACATATTTATCATTATCGGCTTCCGCTTGAGGACAAGCAAGGTCTAAGCTTGGGGGAGTTAATACGTCCATTTTGCGTCATGCTTTTATATCGATATTTATTGCATTATGAGCTGTTATTACACATTATGTTACAATACTTATGCCTATTCTCTCTTATTTTACAAGGTTTACATAAGGAGGGAGAATGCTAATTTGGAATTACGAAATTTGGAAAAGGAGCAAATATTAGCGACCTATTACGCACAACTCCAAAAGTCCTGAAACTCCACGAAAGTTATTTTAGAAATAATAAAAATACTGAGTGGAAGAAATACTGAGAGGGCCCACACCGGCCACGAGGGTGGGGCGCGCCTACCCCCTGGCGCGCCCACGCCTCGTGGGCCCCCTGTTGGCCCTTCGGTGCCCATCTTCTGCTATATGAAGTCTTTTGTCTGAACAAAAATCATAAGCAAGCTTTCGGGACGAGACTCCGCCGCCACGAGGAGGAACCTTAGCGGAATCAATCTAGGGCTCCGGCAGAGCTGTTCTGCTAGGGACACTTCCCTCCGGGAGGGGGAAATCATCGCCATCGTCATCACCAACGCTCCTCTCATCGGGAGAGGGCAATCTCCATCAACATCTTCACCAGCACCATCTCCTCTCAAACCCTAGTTCATCACTTGTATCCAATTCTTGTCTCTAAGTCTGGGATTGGTACCTGTAGGTTGCTAGTAGTGTTGATTACTCCTTGTAGTTGATGCTAGTTGGTTTATTTGGTGGAAGATCATATGTTCAGATCCTATATGCATATTAATACTCCTCTAATTATGAACATGAATATGCTTTGTGAGTAGTTACTTTTGTTCCTGAGGACATGGGAGAAGTCTCGCTATTAGTAGTCATGTGAATTTGGTATTCGTTCGATATTTTGATGAGATGTATGTTGTCTCTCCTCTAGTGGTGTTATGTGAACGTCGACTACATGACACTTCACCATTATTTGGGCCTAGAGGAAGGCATTGGGAAGTAATAAGTAGATGATGGGTTGCTAGAGTGATGAAGCTTAAACCCTAGTTTATGCGTTGCTTCGTAAGGGGCTGATTTGGATCCACATGTTTCATGCTATGGTTAGGTTTAACTTAATACTTCTTTTTGTGGTTGCGGATGCTTGCAATAGGGGTTAATCATAAGTGGGATGCTTGTTCAAGTAAGGGCAGCACCCAAGCACCGGTCCACCCACATATCAAATTATCAAAGTACCGAACGCGAATCATATGAACGTGATGAAAACTAGCTTGACGATAATTCTCATGTGTCCTCGGGAGCGATTTTCTCTATATAAGAGTTTGTCCAGGCTTGTCCTTTGCTACAAAAAGGATTGGGCCACCTTGTTGCACTTTATTTACTTTTGTTACTCGTTGCTCTTTACAAATTATCCTATCACAAAACTATCTGGTACCTATAATTTCAGTGCTTGCAGAGAATACCTTGCTGAAAACCGCTTATCATTTCCTTCTGCTCCTCATTGGGTTCCACACTCTTACTTATCGAAAGGACTACGATAGATCCCCTATACTTGTGGGTCATCATTCCCCAACATAAAGTTCTCAAGTTCCTTAGCGAGTGACTGTACCTCATGAGTCTGTTGAACAACAGAGTGCTCATTAGTCATCTTGTAGTCACAGAATTGCTCCATGACGTACAACTCGTTGCCAGCGCCCGAAGCCCCGAGCTTGGCCTCGAGCGCAGCCCACATGTCTTTGCCGCTGTCAAACAACGTATACGAATCCACAATGGAATCGTCAAGAACACTCAGCAGGGCGGCTTTGAAGAGGGTATCCATGTTCTCAAAAGCTTCCTGTTGTGTAGGATTAAGATCGCCCTCAGGCTTACCCTTAGTGGCGTCATAGTAGTACATGATCTGAAACCAACATACTGCTCTTGTGCGCCACCTTTTATATTGCACACCCTTAAAAGTAGGCGGCTTCAAAAGCGCAGCAAAACCACTCGGAGTAAATTGCCTATAATCAGGTTTTTTTGATTGGATTGTTTAATATATGAGCAATTTACTATGAGATTTAATCCGAATCAACAGTAAATAGACCATGACAACAATTGCAAAGATCAAAGTAATGATGCGGACTAAACCAGGAGGACAGAATCACATCTTTGTCAAATGAGCAGAACCGTTGTGGTTGATGTTGTCACTCATGTCGTTGATGAAGAGGTTACCGAGGTCGGGGAAGAAGGCTGTCGTTGAGGAAGTCGTCGCTGGCAGCAGTCACAGGAGTGTGCTCCCCAAAAACCTGATCGCCCCTCTCCCCTACAGGATCACGAAAGGTGGGATTCGGAGGACAGTTGTCCCTTCTCGCGGTGCACGCCGGAAGGAGGGATGGACAAGAATTGCGTGGCGGCACTAAGATCTGGAACGGCGTGAAACCATATGATACAGTGGCGGCTAGGGTAGAGCCTGTCAGGTTGGTCGTGCGAGTAAGACCAAGTATAATAGTAGGCCTTTGGCCCAAACCCCACGTCCAAGTCAATAATAGCCCCACTATCCAAAAGAATCAGAAACGGCTGAGTAATTAAGGCGTCCGTTAATTATTAATCAATGACTTAATAAATTTTTCGACCAACAAAAATATAGACCACGTGGATAGATTTTCCTTGGACAGGCTCATTCCCGAAGAGCGCGCTTGTAGGTTTCCTGTTATCATGCTCATGCAAATGCCAGAATAGATCACATTATAAAGTGGTGCAACTCACACTCACCTAGCAGTATGGGACTAAACTTTAGTCCCACTCACACAACACTTAGAGCATGGTTAATAGTATATCCAACATCCGGCTATATGAAGTTGACACATCATCTAGAACCAACCTAATAGCCTGCTAGTACAATAGTTAGTCCCTTTAGTATAATACTATATCATTAATAATGGCCCCACCTTTTGTCTCACAAAGTATGTTGGAGCTCCTGCTACAACCGGCTACAAGTTTACAACCCGCTTCTCTTCTCACTCCTTCAACTAAGCACAAATACTATATTTAAATCCTTATGTCATCTAATTGTAGTACTTGCTCTAAAGTTACTCTCCAGTCTGTAGTCTAAAATGCCGAGCGTGCAACGGGCGGTGCCCTCGGTCGACGCGCCGCTTCAACGATGGAAGCAGTGAGAGGTTGCGTCGCCCTGACTTTCCATCAATGTGGAGTGGCGGGCTCAGGTGATGTCGGGCGGGAAGCGCGCGTGGGAGGGGGAGGGGTTTTTGTTGGGCCAAGAAGGTGAGAAGCCAACTTGGGATCGGTCTGGACGGGGAAATATCATGTGCTCCCATACTCACTAGTAGTTTCATGCATATGACACTAGTCTATGTTACTACTCCCTCCTTTCCGGTTTATAGGGCTTATCTTAAAATCTTAGTTTTTCCATTTTATAAGGATCAATTTGGTTGTTCCCTATCACAAGTTTAGATTTCAAGGTGCATTAAATAATTGCATGCAAGTATTAAGAGAAAATTGACCAATGCATGTACTTTATGCATGCATGCATTGCAATTAATACGATGGTAAACATAAATTTTTGAGGAAAACCAGAGCATTAATTGGGTGCTTTTGCAAATTACAAAAAGTATTCCACCACTCATCATCTACCTTGGTTGGTGAGATTTTCGAATTGAGCCCTATAAACAGGAAAGGAGGGAGCCCTATAAACCGGAAAGGAGGGAGTAGTATAGTAATGTTATGATGGCTTCATTTATTACCTTGTAGACTCATCTTGTCTTGGGAAACGCTATGTTACAGTAACATATTATGTTACCACTTCTCATTAACTACTTGCCACATAAGCAAAATTTTCTTGGAGTGCGCTAAGTGACTCCCACTATAACTAGCCGTACAAAGTGTAGGCTATGTAGAGGGCATAGTAAGCAAGCTTCTCATCGTTCTGCAAAGTTGACATGACACATCAAAGTAGTAGTTTTTTTTCAAAATGTACATCAAAGTAGCAGTGTAGTAGTCTCCAAAAAGGGCCGACCATGTCCATGGCTACCATCCCATCCCATGCACCTTCATTGAGTATGTGCACATTCATGTGCCATTCAATCAAAAACTACGTACGTTCCATTGAAGAAAAAAAATTAAAAACAAACACGCCACCGCATTATGGTCGAACTTTGATTCGTCTACACGTGGTTTCCGACCCTCCACTAAGTGAACAACTACCAAACGCGTCAAATTATCACGTGAGCTGCCTCTTCATCCAGAAATGAGCTCCACCATGTACCCACGCGTGTGTGTTAGGGAATGAGGCACAGAGTACATGCGTCCGTGCGTGCAATTTTTCTCTTCGTGCATGTACTCCTTTTTTGTGTGGGTGATTCGTGCATGTACTCGGCCTACGTTAGTGACCATTGGTGAGTCTCACTTATCTCTGCATCTCAACATGTACATCTACATCTGCATCTACTCTACACTACATCTACATCTACATCTACATATACCTCTACTAAATTACAACAAGTTTTAAACATGAGACCAGCCATTTTCTTGCATGACACGACCAACCCGTATCGCTTCTTGCTCCTCATCTCTTTTAAAGTGCGTCCGGCAGGCGATTTTGCCGTCGATTGAGGTCGGTTCGCTCACACTCGGTACCACATGTTATAAATCTAAAAAGAATACTCTGACCAGTGGACCATTGAAAGAAGTATATTTTTCACCCTCAAAGTAAGTTGATGGACAAATAACCCCCCAAAGTCAATTTCGGTACGATTTTTACCCTCAAATATCTAAGGCAGGGTATATCACCCCCTTGAGCGGTTTTAGTGTTCACATGTTAGAGTTTAGGCGGTTTTGATTGTTGACTAGGAATTGACTAATTATTTACACTAATGAAATGGCAACGACGTCGTCGGAAGCCGCGGATGTCGTCAGAGATGTACCCAATGGACCCCGACCTTCCCTACAAGGAGAGGAGATCATGCGGGTTCCTTTCAAGCTCAAGGGGTCGTCGGGCTACCTCGTCGGCTCGTTGCCCGCCTCATAGTGGGAGTAACTTAGGTACTAGTAACATAGAGCACTCCAAGTAAATTTTTCTTATGTGGCATGTAGTTAATGAGGAGAGAGATCTTTAGAGTAACATAGTAATATGTTACAGTATAAGTTACTCCGCACTATGACCAGCCTTGGCCTCTCCCAGTGCTCCACCATGTATAGCTGCTAAGCCAGCCACGTAGGCATAAAATATGATGTGGCAAGTTAATTAAGAAGAAAAAGACTAGTTTGGTGACCCCAGGAAGAAACGGTGGAAAGAAAGTTTTGAGTCTATAGCTAATTAAATGAAGGAAGATTAGCAACAACAAACTAAGCACCTATGCATTGGAGACTTGAGTTGCTAAGCCATTTAATGCACTTAGCACCTCATCTAAGCACATTTGCATTGGAAGAGGTCTTAATTCCATATGGTATCATAATATGATACTCAACTCTCTCTTTCTTCATTTAATTCTACACCACCTCATCAAATTTGCCTACTAGTAGTTGGCATGCATGATACTACTTATAATACTCCCATTACAACCAGCCTGGTAGAATTAAAATACCTAATCTAAATGGTCGACGCCTGATCTCTTTCTCCTCCTCCAGCATCCGGCAGAAGAAGAATCGTGCAAGACACCGGCTGTATTCGCCGGCGTCGCCTCGGTGGTGGCTTTCATGGGATACAATCGGCGGCAGCCTCCCGTGTTCTACTTCTCCTCGATGATGGCCGTGGGCGGGGACGTGCTGCCCGTCACCTCGTCGACATCTGCGTAGCCGCATCACCTCGTCGACATTCACGGCGGCTTCTTTCTCTGCCTGCATGTCGCGGCTACAAGTGCGTCGACGGCGGATGGCGCAGTCGTAGACACTGGAGGCGATGTACGACGCGGCGGCGTCAAGGGCAGCGACGATGCCCGTGCCGCCGTGCTCCCCGACAAGCCGGCGTGGAGCAAGTCGGCACTCTTCCTCGAGCTGTATTGGAGAGGCCAGCTGCGGAACCACGCGCTGGCTTAGTGCGGCAACTACCTCCGACGGGCTAGGCGAGGTAGGTGGAGAAGCGAGCTGCCTCGCTCGTAACTGCTGGGCTCAGCAGGGCACCCAGACGGCTTTTATGCCGGAGAACTGCTCTTCCTGCTCGTCAGATGCCGCCGAAAGAGTGGACAAAATGGTGGAAGGAGGAGCTTGGTCGACGTCCTGCTCCTGAACGGACATGTGTGGCTGGAGTTGGTTTCTCGCATTCCACGCGGTTTAAAATGTAGGTTTTTGAATGCGGCGAAGAGGCGGGTACAAGTGGGAGTGCAGCGGGCTGCGCCCTGGGCCGGCGTGCCGCTTCAAATGGCGGATGCAGTGAGGCTAGTCATAGTGG
The DNA here is from genome assembly GCA_021605145.1 of Aegilops bicornis. Lineage (NCBI taxonomy): Eukaryota > Viridiplantae > Streptophyta > Magnoliopsida > Poales > Poaceae > Aegilops > Aegilops bicornis. The sequence goes on from CM038669.1 coordinate 331,704,696, forward strand.
GAGTAACTTAGGTAGTAACATAGCGCACTCCAAGCAATTTTTGCTTATGTGGCAAGTAGTTAATGAGAGATGGTAAGATGATATGTTACTGTAACATAGCGTTTCCCGAGACAAGTTGAGTCTACAAGTTAATAAATGAAGCCATCTATATTCCTACTATTATGTTACTTTGCATTATGAAGGTAGTAACATAGACTAGTGTCATATGCATGATACTAGTCTAAGTTACTCCCCACTATGACCAGCCTAAGAGGTCGCGCCCGCCCTGACCCCCTTGACCATGGACCTTGACGGTGTACGTCACCTTGTGTCCAGATCTGAGATGCCACGTGTACCAGATGAATGACTCCAAGCTCGACCACCGTGATGCAAGAGGTGCGAGCCGAGGAACACTGTTGGAGACACCCCCTCAGACTAGCCATGATGGGTAGTAACATAGACTAGTAACATGCTCATGTTACTCATGTTACTAGTCTATGTTAGTACTACCTCTATAGTAACAGTTTGAGGGGGGGTAACATATGTGTGGTAACATGAAACACTTCATTTATTAGGCTATAGAGACACTTGCCTTGATATGTGTGATGGTACTACTTTCCTCTCTTTCTTCATTCATTGCTTGCCACATCATCTACTTTATCTAGACATGTGTGATGTTACTACCTACTAGCAAGATGCCCGTGCGTTGCACGTAACATTAAGATGCATTTGTATGACTAGTTTATCTTGTGAGAGAAAAGAATGAACGAGGGAAGGCCTTATTTGCAAATGTGGAGAGGTGTGTGGGTACCTTTTTGCAAAATTGCCATAGTTTCCTTCCTATCCGTCAGATATAAATCGGATGGCCTATATTGCAGGATGGCAGGCACACCATCATCACCAACTCTATTTTTTTATGAGTGTAGATGTTACTCCCATTGTGGGTAGTCTCAGTGTGTGCTTCTCGTCATTCTGCGAGTTGACGGGACACATCGAAGTTAATACGTAGTAGTATTTAGTACTCTCTCCAAAAAGGGCCGACCATGTCCATGGCTACCATCCCGTGCTCGGTCATTGAGTACATGCACTATTCACGTGCCATCGAGGAGGAAAAATATTGCGTAGCACTAGGTGCCATCGTAGTGCACGACTCACTTGCGCACTGCTTATCTCCACTTTCTTGCATGACACGTGCACCTTGATGTTAGATGTCCCACGTGTTGGCAAAAGGATGAACAAAGTGCGGCTGGCTGGCGTTTTCGCCGTCTATTGAGGTCGATTAACTCATCACATGTTACCGACTCTTGGGTGGGATAGTTTTTTTGGTGGGTTTGGGGCAACTTGCTCCAATTTAACCATTATGTTTGGATACTTTAGGGCTATTTGAGCCCCAACTAGCTCAAACTAACTCTAACCCATGGATCCAAACAGGGCCAAAGTTAGTCTCGGAAAACGCATTAAGCCCTATATACATGGACAGATGGAGTACATGATACTAGCAAACGCTCACCAGTAGTAGTAGTTCATTTGTTGGTTTCAATTTTTTGATTCAGTTGTTGTGCTGCTACCGCCCAGTATTCGCATGTGGTTGCTTCTAGAATAAAAAAAGGAGGTACCCCTACTTATGTTACTCCCACTATGCCTAGCCTGGTTAGTAGGTGACCTTGCGCTTGGCTCTTCACCTCTTCCGGAAGTCGAACAATAATGATGGTACTACAGTAGTACTTCTGGCAATCTGACACCAAATGAACGGTTGCACGTCCACCACTTGTAAGCAAAAGTTTCTCCTTGTGCTGCGAGCAACCGCGCACACGTTGGGGAGGGAGAAGGCGTAGTAAGCAAGCTTCTCGTCGTTCTGCGAGTTGGCGGGACACATCAAAGTTATTTAGTACGTACTCTCTCCCAAAAAGGGCTGACCATGTCATGGCTACCCCCCCCCCATCCCGTGCTCCGACTTTGAGTACATACACTATTCACGTGCTGTCGAGGAGAAAAAATATTGTGTAGTAGGTGCCATCGAAGTGCACGACTCACTTACGCACTGCTTATCTGATTATCTCCATTTTCTTACATGACACGTGCACCTTGATGCTAGATGTCTCTCGTGTTGGCAATAGGATGAACAAAGCTCACGTAAAAAAAGAGTTGAAGAACATAGATTCCCAACGACCGAGAAGGAGCAAGGAACCTCGGGTGGAGCGTCTGCAAGGAACCCTGCACTTTTTCCCCAGTTTTTTGCTGCCTGCCCACCTATAAAAAAATAAAAGAACATGAACTCTTCACTAACCACTAGAGACGATACATCAGGATGCTAAGTTGAAGATGTTTTATAGTTTATATTGATAACCACACAAGAAGCCACGCATGTACACATGCTAACACACTAACTCATGCCGATCCAACTTATGCACATACGCGCACAACATGGAGCACACAATGCACTGTGACGCCCGGGTAATTAAGCTACAGTACACCCCTGCTAATGAAGCCACGTCACCTCGGTTACTGTTGTTAATCTTGTGTTAGTTCAAAACGGTTCAAATTCAAATTTAGACTTAAAGGCAAACAACAAAGGTTTTCAAAAGTTGAAACTAAAATGTTCGAGAGGTGACATATAATGCATAGGTAATTATGGTGATGAAACCGCATTTTTATAAAATGTTTAAATGCTCAAAGGTAAATAAAACAACAAAGAAAAGAAATTAATTAAATGCCTTTTGTATTTTGTAAAATATTAAACTATTTTATTTAGCTGTCCAGATTAATGTGGCAGTGGTATCTTTAACATACCATATTTAGGTGTTGTTCTCACATTCTATAAAATAGAAATAAATTAATAATTTAATAAAACCGAAAAGAATAAATAAAAGAAAAGGAAAAAATAAAACAAAAAGAAGAAGAATAAAAGAGAGACCCCCCCCCCCCGGGGGCAACCGCCCAGCTGGCCACTCCTGCCGGCCCAATGGAACTGGCCCATCCCGACCTACACCTACCCCCTCGACCGAACCCTAGAGGTCGTCGCCCCACTTCTCCCCCTCATGTTACCCCCCACTCCACCCCGAAAAATATCCCAACCCCAACACAACCGAATGGATAGGGAGGGGGGCAAACCGCCGACCCCCATGCGCCCACCCCCACGCCGGCGCACCAAGTCGCCATTTGGGCCACATCGTCGGCGCCGCCAGAGGCCACCTCCTCCGCCACTTCATCCTCCTCTGGCCGAGACCGCCTGCGCCTGCCGCCGACGCCGGACCTCCCGGCCGCTCCTCCAACGCCGACGACGCCCTGCCCTCCTCCACAACGGACCTCCCGAACTCCCCGCCATCGCTTCAACCCTACACCCCTTCGTGAGCGCGCTCCCCTTCCTCTCTCGCTCGTTGTACGCTGCCGCCCACGCAGCCTGCCACGCCGACCTCCCGATCAAGCGCTACTTTGGCTCACATCGCGGGGCTTCGCCGGCTGACGCCACGCCTTCGGTGCTCGGCCGGCCGCCGCCACCACCACCCTGCCCGACCTCGCCTCACCCGTGCGGCCTCGCCGCGGACCTGGCAAACCCCGCACCGGTGTCGGGTCGTGCCCCTCTCTGGCGCCCCGCTCCTGCACCCCCCTTGCACCGGCGACGCCGCCATGTCCGTGGCCAACTCCGGCGCGCGCCTGCTCTCGCCTTGCCTCGCTTTGGTTGCGGTGGCCTCACCGCCCGGGCGGGCTGCCGCCGCTGTGCCATCGGGCGCTGGCGCCTCGCCCAGCCGCCTCGCCCATTCGCCTGCTAGGCCCTCGCGCTTATGACAATGGGCCCCGCCAGAGAACGCTTTTAGAAAAAAAGGAATAAAAAAGTAATACTAACCATAAATAAATAGATAATAATAATTAAATTAATTAATTAATTAACGAATTAATTAAGTTAATTAATCACAATTAGATTAACCTAATTAACTATTAGTTAATTAATCAAACAATGACATTGGGGTCCACCCCCCTAATTAATTATGATTAGTTTAATTAATCGGTTAATCAAAATGTGTCACTGACCAGTGGGACCCACTGGTCAGGTTGACCGAGTCAACTCTGTTGACTGCTGATGTCAGCATGACATCATGCTGATGTCATTAATCTGTTTTTTGAATTAATTAAATAATTAATTAAATTCCAGAAATTAATAAAATATTTAGAAAATCATATCTTTTAATCCGTAACTCGGATTAAAATATTTTCAACATGAAAGTTGCTCAGAACGACGAGACGATTCCGGATACGCAACCCGTTCGTCCACCACACCCCCCGAACCTATCGTACTCGTAACTTTCCCCCTCCGGCTCCTCGCTCAAAACGCGAAACACCGTGAATACTTTCCGGATGCTTCCCCTTTCACGGTATCACCTCATACCGCGTTAGGGCACTCCTAGCATAGTTACTTGTCATGTCATGCATCGATATGCATCTGTTTGCATGGTATTCATTGTTTCTTCCCCTCTTCTCCTCGGTAGACTACGAGACCGGCCAGCTGCTTGCCCAGTTCGACTATGGAGTTGACGACCCTCTCTCTTGCCAGAGCAACCAGGCAAGCCCCCCTTGATCACCAGATATCGCCTATTCTACTCTATACCGCTTGCATTAGAGTAGTGTAGCATGTTCTTGCTTCGTTATACCTATCCCGATGCATAGCACATCCTTGCTACTCTGTTGTTACCTTTACCGCAATCCTACTTGCTTAGTATAGGATGCTAGTATTTCCATCTGTGGCCCTACATTCTTGTCCGTCATTGCTATATACTATCGGGCCGTGATCACTCGGGAGGTGATCACGGGTATATACTATATACTTATACATGATACATGTGGAGACTAAAGTCGGGTCGGCTGGTGGAGCACCCGCGAGTGGATCTTTGTGGCGGAGCGACAGGGCAGGTTGAGACCGCCTAGAAGAGAGGTGGGCCTGGCCCCGTTCGGCGTTCGCGGATACTTAACACGCTTAACGAGATCTTGGTATTTGATCTGAGTTTGGCTACGGGCCTATACGCACTAACCAACTACGTGGGAAATATATGGGCACTCGGCGTCGTGGTATCAGCCGAAGCATTTCGTGACGTCACGATCGAGCGGCGCTGCCGGATTGGACCGAACGCCACTAGGCTAGGTTTGCTTCCGGCCGCGTGACGCAACGTGTGTGTGCTAAGGGCGATGGGCCCAAACCCCGTGGCGCTTAGGTTTAGACCGGCGTCTTGACCTCTGTTATGCCTAGGTGGGGCTGCGACGTGTTGATCTTCCGTGGCGGGCATGACCCGTAAAAGTGTGTCCGCCAAATGGGATCAAGCGTGTTGGGTTATGTGGTGCACCCTGCAGTGAAGTTAATCTATTCGAATAGCCGTGATCTTGGTAACAGTGACGACTTGGAGTTGTACCTTGACCTTATGACAACTAGAACCGGATACTTAATAAAACACACCCTTCCAAGTGCGGATACAACCCGGTGGTCGCTCTCTCTTAGGGATACGAGGAGGGATCGCTGGTAGGATTATTGCTATGTGATGCTACTTGGAGGACTTGATCTACTCTCTCGCAACAAGCTGCAAGGCGGAGGCTGCTGTAAGCGTAGTCTTGACAGGATTAGCTACCCCCTCTTATTCTCGGCATTACGCATTCGGTCCACCGATATGGCCCTTTACACATATATCCATGCATATGTAGTGTAGCTCCTTGCTTGCAGTACTTTGGATGAGTACTCACGGTTGCCTTGTTCCCCTTTTCCCCTATCTCTACTCGATTGCTGCAACAGACGATGGAGCCCAGGAGCGACGCCACCGTCGATGACGACTACTACCCGGAGGTGCCTACTACTACGTGCAGCCGGCGGCGACCGTGAGTAGTTAGGAGGATCCTGTGCAGAGGCCTGCGCCTCTTTCGATCTGTATCCCAGTTTGTGCTAGCCTTCTTAAGGCAAACTTGCTTAACTTATGTACGTACTCAAATATTGTTGCTTCCGCTGACTCGTCTATGATCGAGCACTTGTATTCGAGCCCTCGAGGCCTCGGCTTGTATTATGAAGCTTGTATGACTTATTTATGTTTTAGAGTTGTGTTGTGATATCTTCCCGTGAGTCCTTGATCTTGATCGTACACATTTGCGTGCATGATTAGTGTACGATTGAATCGAGGGCGTCACATGCACGTACACAACACATGCATGCATGCACACTCGGCTGCAGAAATGCACGTGAATAACACATGCATGCGCACACACTCGGCTGCATGGAGGCATGCGCCATCTGTGGCGACGTCCGGTTCGTCGTGCTATGGCGAAGCTCGCATACAACGGTGCCTACGCATCTCTTGCAGCACCTCTTTGCCGTTGTTGCTCAACGAATAGTCGGGGACAAAGACGACCGCAGCCTCGGCCTTAGAGCTAGCACCGATGGAAAAGCACGCACGCTGCACGCACAAGAGCACGTACGGAGTGCCCGCTACATGGTGCATCCCCAGTCGCCTCTACAACTTCTGCGCATGTTGTCTATCAAGGCGGCTGCATGCCTAATGATGATGTGGGTGAGATCTTCTAGGACTCAGGTGATGACGAGGAAAATTATGGGGAGTGGGCTCTCATGCAAGAGCCTAGCTATATGTAGATTCCTAGACAAATAGAATAATTGTGAAGAAAGAGAAAGAGAGAAGGTTGAAAAAACTACTAAGTGATGTTATAGCCAACCTTGTAGCCCACACTACTGTATGAGTGACTATAAATGATGGCTATACATGGCATGACAGTTTCTTATAGCCATCAGCTGGTGATACGTCCATTTTGCATCATGCTTTTATATTGATATTTATCGCATTATGGGATGTTATTTCACGTTATGTCACAATACTTATGGCTATTCCCTCTTATTTTACAAGGTTTACATGAAGAGGGAGAATGCCGGCAGCTGGAATTCAAGGCTGGAAAAGGAGCAAATATTGAAGGACTATTCTGCGCAACTCCAAAATTCCTGAAACTCCACGGAATACCTTAAAATAAATAAATAAAAATCATCGCCAAAGATGAAGGCCAGGGGGGCCACACCCTGCTCACGAAGGTGGGGGGCGCGCCCCTCCCCCCTGGGCGCGTCCCCTACCTCGTGGGCCCCCTGGTTGCTCTCCGACGCCCATCTTCTCCTATATGAAGTCTTTCGATGAGAAAAAAATCAGAAGCAACCTTTCGGGATGAGACTCCGCCGCCACGAGGCGGAACCTTGGCGGAACTAATCTAGGGCTCCGGCAGAGCTGTTCTGCCGGGGACACTTCCCTCCGGGAGGGGGAAATCATCGTCATCATCATCACCAACGCTCCTCTCATCGGGAGAGGGCAATCTCCATCAACATCTTCACCAGCACCATCTCATCTCCAAACCTAGTTCATCTCTTGTATCCAATTCTTGTCTCCAAGTCCGGGATTGGTGCTAGTAGGTTGCTAGTAGTGTTGATTACTACTTGTAGTTGATGCTAGTTGGTTTACTTGGTGGAAGATCATATGTTTAGATCCTTTATGCATATTATTACCCCTCGATTATGAACATGAATATGCTTTGTGAGTAGTTACGTTTGTTCCCGAGGACACGGAGAAGTCTTGCTATTAGTAGTCATGTAAATTTGGTATTAGATTCGATATTTTGATGAGATGTATGTTGTCTAACCTCTAGTGGTGTTATGTGAACGTCGACTACATAACACTTCACCATTATTTGGGCCTAGAGGAAGGCATTGGGAAGTAATAAGTAGATGATGGGTTTCTAGAGTGACAGAAGCTTGAACCCTAGTTTATGTGTTGCTTCGTAAGGGGCTGATTTGGATCCATATGTTTCTTGCTATGGTTAGGTTTACCTTAGTACTTTTGTTGTAGTTGCGGATGCTTGCAATAGAGGTTAATCATAAGTGGGATGCTTGTTCAAATAAGAACAGCACCCAAGCACCGGTCCACCCACATATCAAATTATCAAAGTACCGAACACGAATCATATGAGCGTGATGAAAACTAGCTTGACGATATTCCCATGTGTCCTCGGAGCGCTTTTCCTATTATAAGAGTTTGTTCCGCTTGTCCTTTGCTACAAAAGGATTGGGCCACCTTGCTGCACCTTATTTACTTTTGTTACTTGTTGCTCGTTACAATTTATCTTATCACAAAACTATCTCGTTACCACTTATTTCAAAGATTTGCAGAGAATACCTTCTTTGAAAACCGCTTATCATTTCCTTCGCTCCTCGTTGGGTTCGACACTCGTACTTATCGAAAGGACAATGATAGATCCCCTATACTTATGGGTCATCAAGACTCTTTTCTGGCGCCGTTGCCGGGGAGTGTAGCGCCTTTGGTAGGTGGAATTTGGTAAGGAAAAATTTATATAGTGTGCTGAAATTTTCTGTCACTTGTTACTATGGAAAGTAATTCTATGAGGGGCTTGTTCGGGGTATCTTCACCCCTTCCAGTAGAGCAAAGATTTGCTCCTCAACCTACTGAACCTATTGAAAAAAAACTCAATTTGAATTTCCTTCGGGTATCATGGAAAAACTGCTGGCTAATACTTTTACAGGAGATGGAACAATATCCGATGATATTTGTGGATGATATTTGTGGACTATTTAAGCTTGCAGGTATACCCGATGATGTTGTTAAGAAGAAGGCTTTCCCTTTATCTTTGGAGGGAGACGCATTGACATGGTACAGGCTATGTGATGATACGAGATCATGGAACTATAAAAGAATGAAATTGGAATTTCATCAAAAGTATTACCCTATGCATCTTGTTCATCGTGATCGCAATTATATATATAATTTTTGGCCTCGCGAAGGAGAAAGCATCGCTCAAGCTTGGGGGAGGCTTAAATCAATGTTATATTCATGCCCCAATCATGAGATCGCAAGAGAAGTGATTATGCATAGTTTTTATGCTCGACTTTCTCTTAATAATCAATCCATGCTTGATACTTATTGTGCGGGCTCTTTTATGATGAAGCTTATTGAATTTAGATGGAATTTATTGGATAGAATTAAACGCAACTCTGAAGATTGGGACCTCGACGAAGGTAAGGAGTCAGGTATGACACCTAAGTTTGATTGTGTTAAATCTTTTATGGATACCGATATTTTCCGTAAGTTTAGCACTAAATATGGACTTGACTATGAGATAGTAGCTTCTTTCTGTGAATCTTTTGCTACTTATGTTGATCTCCCTAAGGAGAAGTGGTTTAAATATCATCCTCCCATAGAAGTAAAAGTAGTTGCACCTATTAAAGTTGAAGAAAAGACTATCACTTATAATGATCCTATTGTTCCCACCTCTTATGTTGAGAAACCACCTTTCCCTGTTAGAGTAAAGGATCATGCTAAAGCTTCAACTGTTGTTCGTAAAAGCAATATTAGAACTTATATACCTCCTGAGCAAGTCAAAGTAGAACCTAATATTTCCATTGTTAAAGATCTCTTGTCCGATAATATTGATGGGCCTGTTATTCAATTCTGTGGTGAAACTGCTAGAATTGCTAAACCTTGTGCTAAAGATAAACATAGACCTGTGGTAGGCGTGCCTGTTATTTCTGTTAAAATAGGAGATCATTGGTATCATGGCCTATGTGATATGGGTGCTAGTGCTAGTGTTATACCTATTACCTTGTATGAAGAATTAAGCATGAAATTGCACCTCATTGAGTGAGAAGATATTGATGTTACAATTAAACTTGCCAATAGAGATACTATATCTGCAATGGGAATTGTTAGAGATGTTGAAGTCTTGTGTGGGAAAACCAAATATCCCGCTAATTTCCTTGTTCTTGGTTCTCCACAAGATAGCTTTTGTCCCATTATTTTTGGTAGACCCTTCTTGAATACCGTTAATGCTACGATAGACTGCAAAAAGAATGTTGTTACTGTTGGCTTGGATGATATGGTTCATGAGTTTTTAATTTCTCTAAATTTAGTAAACAACATCGTGAAGAAGAATTGCCTAGTAAGGATGAAATTATTGGTCTTGCTTCTATTGCCGTGCCTCCTAGTGATCCTTTGGAACACTATTTGCTAGACCATGAAAATGATATGTTTATGAATGAAAGAAGGGAAATAGATGAAGTATTCTTTAAACAAGAACCTATTACGAAACACAATTTGCTGTTGAAATCCTAGGGATCCTCCTCCACCCAAGGGTGATCCGTATTTGAGCTTAAACCGTTGCTCGATAATCTTAAATATGCTTATCTTGATGAAAAGAAAATATATCCTGTTATTATTAGTGCTAACCTTTCAGAGCATGAAGAAGAAAGATTATTGAAAACTCTAAAGAAGCATCGTGCCGCTATTGGATATACTCTTGATGATCTTTAGGGCATTAGTCCCACTCTATGTTAGCATAAAATAAAATTGGAAGCGGATGCCAAACCAGTTTGTGATCCTCAACGACGTTTGAATCCTAAAATGAAAGAAGTTGTAAGAAAAGAAATATTCAAGCTTCTGGAGGCAGGTATAATTTATCCCGTTGCTGATAGTCAGTGGGTAAGTCATGTACATTGTGTCCCTAAGAAGGGAGGTATTAGTGTTGTCCCTAATGATAAAGATGAATTGATTCCGCAAAGAATTATCACAGGTTATAGGATGGTAATTGATTTCCGCAAATTAAATAAAGCTACTAAGAAAGATCATTACCCTTACCTTTTATTGATCAAATGCTAGAGAGATTATGCAAACATACACATTATTGCTTTCTAGATGGTTATTACGGTTTCTCTCAAATACTGTGTTGGCTAAAGATCAATCAAAGACTACTTTTACATGCCCTTTTGGTACTTTTGCTTATAGACGTATGCCTTTTGGTTTATGTAATGCACCTGCTACCTTTCAAAGATGCATGATCGCTATATTCTCTGATTTTTGTGAAAAGATTTGTGAGGTTTTCATGGACGACTTTTCCGTCTATGGTTCCTCTTTTGACGATTGCTTAAGCAATCTTGATCGAGTTTTGCAGAGATGTGAAGAAACTAATCTTGTCTTGAATTGGGAAAAGTGCCACTTTATGGTTAATGAAGGTATTGTGTTGGGGCACAAAGTTTCTGAAGGAGGTATTGAAGTTGATAAAGCCAAGGTTGATGCTATTGAAAAGATGCCATGTCCCAAGGACATCAAAGGTATAAGAAGTTTCCTTGGTCATGCCGGATTTTATAGGAGGTTCATTAAGGACTTCTCAAAAATTTCTCGACCTCGACTAATTTATTACAAAAAGATGTACCATTTGTCTTTGATGATGATTGTGTAGAAGCATTTGAAATACTTAAGAAAGCATTAGTCTCTGCACCTATTGTTCAGCCACCTGATTGGAATTTACCCTTTGAAATTATGTGTGATGCTAGTGACTATCCTGTAGGTGCTGTTCTAGGGCAAAGAGTTGATAAGAAGTTAAATGTTGTCCATTATGCTAGTAAGACTCTAGACAATGCTCAAAGAAGTTATGCTACTACCGAAAAGGAACTTTTAGCAGTTGCGTTTGCTTGTGATAAATTCAGACCCTATATTGTTGATTCTAAAGTAACTATTCACACTAATCATGCTGCCATTAAATACCTTATGGAAAAGAAAGATGCTAAACCTAGACTTATTAGATGGGTTCTCTTGTTGCAAGAATTTGATTTGCATATTGTTGATAGAAAAGGAGCTGAGAACCCCGTTGCAGACAACTTATCTAGGTTAGAGAATGTTCTTGATGACCCACTACCTATTGATGATAGCTTTCCTAATGAACAATTAAATGTCGTAAGCACTTCTCGTAGCACTCCATGGTATGCTGATTATGCTAATTATATTGTTGCTAAATTTATACCACCTAGCTTCACATACCAACAAAAGAAAAAGTTCTTGTATGATTTGTGACATTACTTTTGGGATGACCCACATCTTTATAAAGAAGAAGTAGATGGTGTTATTAGACGTTGTGTACCTGAGCATGAACAGGAACAGATCCTCACGCAAGTGTCACTCCAAAGCTTATGGAGGACACCACGCTGGAGATAGAACCGCACATAAGGTATTGCAATCTGGTTTTTATTGGCCTACTCTCTTCAAGGATGCCCGTAAGTTTGTTTTGTCTTGTGATGAATGTCAAAGAATTGGTAATATTAGTAGACGTCAAGAAATGCCTATGAATTATTCACTTGTTATTGAACCATTTGATGTTTGGGGCTTTGATTATATGGGACCTTTTCCTGCCTCTAATGGATATACACATATTTTAGTTGCTGTTGATTACGTTACTAAGTGGGTAGAAGCTATTCCAACTAGTAGTGCTGATCATAACACTTCTATCAAAATGCTTAAGGAAGTTATTTTTCCAAGGTTTGGAGTCCCTAGATATTTAATGACTGATGGTGGTTCACACTTTATTCATGGTGCTTTCTGTAAGATGCTTGCTAAATATGACGTTAATCATAGAATTGCATCTCCATATCACCCATGATCTAGTGGTCAAGTAGAATTGAGTAATAGAGAGCTCAAGTTAATTTTGCAAAAGACATTAATAGGTCTAGAAAGAATTGGTCCAAGAAACTTGATGATGCATTATGGGCCTATAGAACTGCATATAAAAATCATATGGGTATGTCTCCGTATAAAATGGTTTATGGAAAAGCATGTCACTTACCTCTCGAACTAGAACATAAGGCATATTGGGCTATTAAAGACCTCAACTATGATTTCAAACTTGCGGTGAGAAGAGGTTATTTGATATTAGCTCACTTGATGAATGGAGAACCCAAGCCTATGAAAATGCCAAGTTGTTTAAAGAAAAAGTTAAAAATGGCATGACAAAAGGATACAAAAGCGTGAGTTCAATGTAGGTGATTATGTATTGCTATACAACTCTCGTTTAAGATTTTTGCAGGAAAACTTCTCTCTAAATGGGAAGGTCCCTACGTTATCGAGGAGGTCTATCGTTCGGTGCCATAAAATCAACAACTCCGCAGCACAAATCCGAAGGTGGTAAACGGTCAAAGGATCAAACACTATATCTCGGGTAATCCTATAAATGTTGAAACTAATATTATTGAAACCGTAACCGGAGGAATACATAAGGGACACTTTCCGTAGCGTTCAGGACTACGAAAAGGAATAGGTATGTGTTACGGCAAGTAGACCGACTCCAAAACAAATTCTAAGGCAATATTTCTCCGTTTTGGAATATTTAGAAAAATATAAAAATAAGTGGCAGTCCGGGGAGGACACGAGGCCTCCACGAGGGTGGAGGGCGCGCCCCCCTACCTCGTGAGCACCCCGTGTGTCCTCCGAACTCCGTTTTCTTGCACGATACATATTTCGGTCGGTAAAAATTCATTATATATTCTCCCGAAGGTTTTGACTCCCGTATCACGCAAATATCCTCTGTTTTCTTTCGAGCTGTTTCCGTTGCAGATTTGAGGATTCCGGAGACTCGATCATCCTTCTATGAGGGTGAGCCTATGCCATGGAAGGTGGGCAACAAGCTTGCATCATCAACAAAACCTCCACCGCCAACAACAAAGGAGGCATAATCACATGGGTATGGGCACTCCCCTTGGCAACTGCCAAGCTTGGGGGAGGTGCCCCCGTATCGTATCACCATCACAACTCCTATCTTTACCGTTTTTCTTAGTTCGATCCTATTAGTAGTATCTTGATTTAGTAGAATAAAGTCATGGCATGATCTAGTTTTGAAGTTTTGCTTTATGATCCCTCTTAATCGAGTCTGTGAGCTATATATAATAAAGATTAGTGTTGAGTCAAGGGCTTGATTACTTTGCCATGATCTTGAGTGATTATAAGAATAAGAATAAAAAGAAACAAAGAGTTCATATTGATCTTATTGAAACTAATGACTTCACACAGAAAGAGTATGATGATTAAAAGTTGTTGGGAGTTGGCAAATATAGGTTTGGTCATCGTTGCAATTAATAGGAAGTAATAAGGAGAGAGAGGCTTCACATATAGATATATTATCATTGACATCTTTTATGAGTGGGAGCACTCATTAAAATATGACATGCTAAAGAGTTGATGTTGGACAAGGAAGACAACATAATGAGTTGTGTTTTCTTATATCTGAGATAAAGTATGTTGTCATGGTTCCTCTAACATGTTGAGCTTGCCTTTCCCCTCATGCTAGCCAAATTCTCAGCACCAAGTAGAGATACTACTTGTGCTTCCAAATACCCTTAAACCAGTTTAGCCATGCGAGTCCACCATATCTACCTATGGATTGAGTAAGATCCTTCAAGTTAGTTGTCATCAGTGCAAGCAATAAAAATTGCTCTCTAAATATGCATGACTTATTAGTGCAGAGAAATAAGCTTTGTACGAACTTGTTGTGGACGCAATAAAAGCGACGGACTGCATAATAAAGGTTCACATACAAGGGGCAATATAAAGTGACGTTCTTTTGCATTAAGATTTTGTGCATCCAACTATAAAAGCGCACGGCAACCTCTGCTTCCCTCTGCGAAGGGCCTGTCTTTTATTATTATCCTCTACCTTATGCAAGAGTCACGGTGATCTTCACCTTTCCCTTTTAATTTTTATCCTTTGGCAAGCTCAGCATGTTGGAAAGGACATGATATATATATCTAATTGGATGTAGGGGAGCATGAATTATTATTGTTGACATTACCCTTGAGGTAAAAGGTTGTGGGGCAAAACTATAAGCCCCTATCTTCCTCTGTGTCCGATTAAAACTCCGTAACCGCAAGTATTGCGTGAGTGTTAGCAATTATGAAGGACTAAGTGATAGTTGTGTATGTGGACTTGCTTTTAAGCTCTGACATAGACTCTTTCCGATGTTATGATAAATTGCAATTGCTTCAATGACTGAGGTTATAATTTGTTGATGCTCAATAAGGTTTCTGATTCATACTTTGGCTTTGTGAAAAGATCATCACTTGAACATGAGTAATCATATGACAAAATCTATGTATGTTGCTATTATGAGAATAATCATGATGCCTTCATGTCCGTATTTTATTTTATCGACGCCTTTACCTCTAAACATGAGGACATATTTATTGTTATCGGCTTTTTGCTTGAGGACAAGCGAGGTCTAAGCTTGGGGGAGTTGATACGTCCATTTTGCATCATGCTTTTATATTGATATTTATCGCATTATGGGTTGTTATTTCACGTTATGTCACAATACTTATGGCTATTCCCTCTTATTTTACAAGGTTTGCATGAAGAGGGAGAATGCCGGCAGCTAGAATTCTGGGCTGGAAAAGGAGCAAATATTGAACGACTATTCTGCGCAACTCCAAAAGTCCTGAAACTCCACGGAATACCTTAAAATAAATAAAGAAAAATAATCGCCAAAGATGAAGGCCAGGGGGCCACACCCTGCTCACGAGGGTGGGGGGCGCGCCCCACCCCCCTAGGCGCGCTCCCCTACCTCGTGGGCCCCCTGGTGGCTCTCCGACGCCCATCTTCTCCTATATGAAGTCCTTTGATGAGAAAAAAATCAGAAGCAACCTTTCGGGACGAGACTCCGCCGCCACGAGGCGGAACCTTGGCGGAACCAATCTAGGGCTCCGTGAGGCTATTCGCTGGGGACACTTCCCTCCGGGAGGAAATCATCGTCACCATCATCACCAACGCTCCTCTCATCGGGAGAGGGCAATCTCCATCAACATCTTCACCAAAGACCATCTCATCTCCAAACCCTAGTTCATCTCTTGTATCCAATTCTTGTCTCCAAGTCCGGATTGGTGCTAGTAGGTTGCTAGTAGTGTTGATTACTCCTTGTAGTTGATGCTAGTTGGTTTACTTGGTGGAAGATCATATGTTTAGATCCTTTATGCATATTATTACCCCTCTGATTATGAACATGAATATGCTTTGTGAGTAGTTACGTTTGTTCCTGAGGACACGGGAGAAGTCTTGCTATTAGTAGTCATGTAAATTTGGTATTCGTTCGATATTTTGATGAGATTTATGTTGTCTAACCTCTAGTGGTGTTATGTGAACGTCGACTACATAACACTTCACCATTATTTGGGCCTAGAGGAAGGCATTGGGAAGTAATAAGTAGATGATGGGTTGCTAGAGTGATGTAAGCTTGAACCCTAGTTTATGCGTTGCTTCGTAAGGGGCTGGTTTGGATCCATATGTTTCATGCTATGGTTAGGTTTACCTTCATACTTTTGTTGTAGTTGCGGATGCTTGCAATAGAGGTTGATCATAAGTGGGATGCTTGTTCAAGTAAGAACAGCACCCAAGCACCGGTCCACCCACATATCAAATTATCAAAGTACCGAACGCGAATCATATGAGCGTGATGAAAACTAGCTTGACGATATTCCCATGTGTCCTCGGGGCGCTTTTCCTATTATAAGAGTTTGTTCCGCTTGTCCTTTGCTACAAAAAGGATTGGGCCACCTTGCTGCACTTTATTTACTTTTGTTACTTGTTGCTCGTTACAATTTATCTTATCACAAAACTATATGTTACCACTTATTTCAGTACTTGCAGAGAATACCTTGCTGAAAACCGCTTATCATTTCCTTTTGCTCCTCGTTGGGTTCGACACTCTTACTTATCGAAAGGACTACGATAGATCCCCTATACTTGTGGGTCATCAGCTGGCTATACTATTAACCATGCTCTTAGGCTGGTCATAGTGCAGAGTAAGTTAGACTAGTGTCATGCATATGACACTAGTCTAAGTTACTACCTCCATAATGCAAAGTAACATAGTAGTAGTGTCATACTAGTTGGCTTCATTTATTACCTTGTAGACTCATCCTCTCTTGGAAAGCGCTATGTTATAGAAACATATTTTTTTTCTCGAATACGCACGAGTGTGCGTATCATTCATTAAAGAAGAGAGGGGAAAGAGCCCCAAATCCACCGTTACAAGCTTATTTACATGCGGAATTAATCCGGCACCTCCCTAATTTCTACAATGGACTACTCACTTGTGCCCCACACTACATATTATGTTACTCTAAACACATCTCTCCTCATTAAATACATGCCACATAAGCAAACTTGTCTTGGACTGTGCTATGTTACTACCTAGGAGTATGTTACTCCCACTATGAACTGTTGCACGTCCACCGCAGCAAAAAGTTTCTCCTCGTGCTGCGAGCCACCGCGCACGCGTTGGCGAGGGAGAAGGCATAGTAAACAAGCTTCTCGTCGTTCTGCGAGTTGCCGCGTGTTGGCAAAAGGATGAACAAAGCTCACGTCAATAAAAAAGAGTGGAAGAACATAGATTCCTGACGACCGAGAAGGAGCAAGGAACCTCGTGGTGAAGCGTCTACACTCACAATATTTTATATTATTCAGCGATATAAAATCAACCAATCATCTCCACAGTGGACTGGAAGAGTACGAAACACGGCAACCCAGTGTAGTTACATCATACTACATGGCTAACCCACGCTATCACCATTTTTCTTGGCCCCCGTGCGACAACTAGCTCTAGTGATCCAACAGCCCGTATCGCTTCTTGCTCCTCGTCTCTCTCAAAGTGCGGCGGGCTGGCGTTTTTGCCGTCTATTGAGGTCGGTTAACTCATCACATGTTACCGACATGCGAAGAGCATTCTAAAAAAATAATGTACTCTACTGTTATGCCAAGAAGAGGAAGCGTTTTCACTGACGAACCAAACGAGACAGGCGTGCCGTGCCATGAGTGGGTCTAGTTTCTCGTTTTGAACTCGTTTAGAACACTTGGTTTTAACTATTGATGATTTTATATAGGGCCTAATGTATTCTTCAAGGATGCCTTTGACTATTGATAAGATTTTATATAATTTAAAAATTATATCATTCGAAGATCCTTTCACGTTTCGTTGTCAAAACAAAAAGATCATTTCACGTACGAATTTGATTGTATGCTTTGAGCAACTTGCATGTCCTATACTGCTCCTGTTTGGATACTCTAACTTAGCTAGAGGTTGGACTAACTCATGACTAACCTTGAACTAACTGTAGCCAAAGTGGTTTTTGGGTCACAGGGTTAGATTGACAATAAATGCACTTGATGGTGAGAGAAAAGTGATTTTCTAGTGGGCCCAATGAGAACTATCTCCAATTAGCACCTCTTGGGTAGGATTGTTTATTTTTGGTGGGTTCGGTGCAACTTGCTCCAATTTAACCCTCATTCTTGGATACTTTAGGGCTATTTGAGCCCCAACTAGCTCAAACTAACTCTAACCCATGGATCCAAACAGGGCCAAAGTTATTCTCAGAAAAAGCATTAAGCCCTATATACATGGACAGACAGAGTACATGATACTAGCAAACGCTCACCATTAGTAGTAGTTCATTGGTTGGTTTTGATTTTTGATTCAGTTGTTGTGCTGCTACCGCCAATATTCACGTGTGGTTGTTTCTAGAGTAAAAAAAGGAGGTACTAGTACTTACTGTGGGAAAGGTGAAGTGATGGTTGCTTCGCCCGACCAACTTATTACTCTGGGAATATGGGAGTACCAGCGGATTCAAGGAACAGAGAAATGATGGTTGCTTCGTCCGAGCAACTTACTGTGGCGAAGGTGGGGCTCTGTGATTTGACTGCTCACTAGTCATTACTACTGTGGCACAACGACTGGGGTGAATCTTTCCCTGCAGTTGTGCAATCAATATTGCTGCATGGCAGGTGGAGCCGGATGAAGGATGTTCCACATGTCGGCGAAACGAAGTTTAATTGTTTCTGGCATTGCTATCAATCCTTCAGGATTTGTTTATATGTATGCATAATTTTAATGAAATTATACTGTGATGCTATGAAGGTTTCAACTTTGGTTCCCGCAGGAAAAAAAGGTTTCAACTTAGGATTCATGTGTCCTCTTGCCTCAAGATTATCCCGTTACAACATTCCATCAAATACAAATGAAACTACCATGGCTGCTAATGGATCTCAATGGTTCGCAGAGCAGCACCAATATTCACATCACAACTAAAGACAAAGTTGTGAGAAGGTGTACAAATAAAGAAAAATATATAATTGATCGATGTTGTTCGTAGGCATGGCTCCATTTCCTGGGCACAGTGTTCATTGCTTGGCAGCTAGTTTCACCCAGCTCTGTAGCCAAAAAAGAGGTGTATGGAGGACACCACAATCCGATCATTTTGTGCAGCTCCACTAAAATCGAGCGGACCATCCCTGTTTGCAAAGATATCCAGTCAGTGTGATTACAATAATAGTGGAACTAGATGTGAAACATAACACACACAAATAGAAGCCGATCGCCTCTGCGATCTCTCTTTAGGACTAACTACTTGTTGGAGAAGATTAGGCACGGAGTTGGATGAGGAGGATAGCAAAACCAATCTCCCTTTCTGCAGTCCCACAGAAATGTAAAAACGTTGCCCGTGTGACATTTTGGCGGAACTGCACAAAACACTCTTAAGAAAAAATTGATTTGTGCAGTTCACCAGAAGGTCGCAATAGCAACAAGGTGAAAATGGATAGCCCTGTTTGCAAAAGGAGGTATAAAGGAAACAATTATTGCCCAATAGCACGAGTTGAAGACACATATGCCGACAAAAAAGAAGCATATTCCATGTAATAAGGGAAAGATAGCAGCATGGTGGTTTATCAAAAATGGTTTGAGGACAAGATTGCAAGATGGAAAGTACGCCGGCCGAGATACGTTTTAAGCAAACAACTAAATAAGATCCACATGCAGCAACATGGGAAGATGGGCAGTGGAGCAAGGCTGGATGAAGCTGTACCTGAGGGTCGTCAGGATGTTACTAGGACGGCACCGGCGGTCGGGATCTACCCATACTGCGGCAGCGAGCAAGTGGCGAAGGCCCTACCACGTCGGAGCATGGTCAGAGAGAATGGCGGGTACCGCAGATCGGGACGTGCTGCCTCAACGCCGTCGAATGGAGAAACGATGCACATCCTCCCTTTCCGCCGGCGGACGGGATGCGGCCGGATCACTGACCAACGGTGAGAGAGAGAGGCCACTGCCTCCTTGTGTGAGATGGTGTGGCGAGAGACAAACCCCGGTAGGCAGGCTCTGTTCTATACAGTGGAGCGGATTTTTCCATTTTCCCCACGGCAATTGTTTTATATTCTATACGTGCCATTGAGGAATATATAACTTTATTTAATACTAACACGTCAAGTCCAACTTTGTTCCGTCTAGGCGTGGTACCCGACCATACTTCGAGTAAACAACCGCTACACGCGTCAAATTATCACGTGGGCTGCCTTTTCATACAGGAACGAACTCCACCGTGTACCCGCGCGGGTGTGGCCAGAAATGAGACGTGAGTACGTGCGTCCTGCGTGCACCTCTTCTTTAGGTGCAGGTACGTATGTGGGTGGTGTGAGAGAGATGGCTTGTGCGAAACAGAGGCAATGTGTCGATGATATCTCAAACAAAAAAAGTAACATGTGCAATGTGTGTGAAACGGAGTCATGGACGTGAGATATCGATAGAATCGAAAACATGGATGAAGTGTGTGTATGCGCACGATCCATAAAGAGTGCCATCAAATTTGTGTGTGCCCACGTCAAAGATATAGGGCGGCTGGCCAATTTGGAACGTGAGAGGGGAGAGGCGCAGTTTATCACTGTGGCATGGATATCTATGCCTACAACGTTCGACTATCGGTGTGTGTGTGGGGGGGGGGGGTAGAGACTGATTGACTAGTATATGTGTGGGGAAGGAGAGGGACCTAGCTATGTATTGAGGGATATCGATCGGCATCCATGGATATGTGTAGCAGAGGAATAAGGTTGGGAGAAAGACAAAGGAAGAGCGTCGGAGGGTTGGTGGTGGAGTGGCGTCTCGCAAATGGTGGGAGAGGCCTGCTAGACAAACAGATGGTACGAGTGCAATATCAATAAGAGAGGCCGGGGGATGTCTGTCTGTCTATGCACGTGCGTGTGAGAGACGAGTCAGGAGGTATGCAAGGATGATGCGGGGAGACGGTATGGTTGTGGTAAGCATACATAACTACATAGGAAGATCAACTGTCGTGTGTCCGAGAAATGGAGAGACATAACTAGTGAGGTAAGTCTATCAGTGCATGGGGAAAATGAATTATAGTCGAACTGGCTATATGTAGGGAGATCGGTACGTATACATGCATGCATGTGTTAGAAGCAAATAAGGTCCGGAGAGATAGACTGAGGGAGAGGGGTGCGGCTAGGAGGTGGTGCGTGAGGCCTACTATGTCGAGGGGAGGTGTGCAGTATGAGATCGATGAAAAGAGGCGAGTGTGCACCTGCGTGGAACCTTATTGGACATAGGGGGGCATAGGCGGTGAGAAGAGAAGAGGGGAAGTATGTGTTTGTGGTAGGCACACTTGGCTAGAGAGGTATATCGACCGGTGTGTGCCGGAAAGAAGGAGCCGGGGGGCCTACACACACCGCGGGTGAACGACCTAAAGAGAAATAACGAACGTGCGCGATGGAGGGGACGCTGAGGGAGGGTGAGAGGGGGGCGGGCGTGTGCATGCACGATAGAAAGTTAGCGCTAGCTAGCTACAAAGAGAAGAGGATCGTGAAGGTGTAAAAGATGAACAACGATCATAATTCATTATAAAAAAGTGGATACGGATACTTGAAGAAGATATCATAATGTAGAAAATTGATTATAATTTGGGCTAATGTGTGGCTTTTGCAGCTCAGGGCTAAATACTTGTCATAATGTAGGGGGCGGGGAACTATACTTTGTGTGATAAACACGGTGTACATATGGAACATGGTTTAGATTAAGAATATATAGTTAGTACATCAAATGTACTATTATTTGGAATCAACATCAAGTGTATTCAAAAATTGAATTGAGTTCATATAGTACACATAGTTCATATCTATCTCTATAGTAATCATATGGTGTGTTGTTAAGGTAATACACGAATGATGGTTGAAGTTGGCAACAATCATGATTGTAGATTCTTATTGAAATAGAGAAACAAATTCAAATTTATTTCAAATTGCAGCGGTAGTATAGACATTTGGAATGCACTAAAATGTTGGTATGAGTAGGTTACATGCATTATACAGCCAATGAAAAAATTTAATTGGACATAACATGTTGGTATGAGTAGCTTTGAATAGCATTTGTATAGTAAAATGGGACAAGACTCTCTCTTTGTGTGGTGTGAATAGTTTTATTTTTTCGTTTTTTTCGTTAAGGGAAGTGCGAATTGATTTGGTACGTACAAGTACAATATTACACGTTAGGCTTGTCCCTAAAATTCAACCCACGCCTTGTTATATCCCAAAAATTCAGATATCATCCTCCCAAAACTGGCGCCTTCACAACTCGCGCCTTGCTATCCCGAAATTACAACGCGCGCGAAAACTCCCTCCAACTGCCAAATCCCGACAGGCGAAATCGCCCTTCTAACCATGAGCCGAAAGGGCCGCTAGTTCAAATCAATGGGGGTACTTTTGTAACACACCCTACATTTTGGACAAGCGCGTCCCTAAGTCATGGTTCCCCCCTCCCATCACCTCCTTTTCGCCATTCGAAATCCCAGGCCGCCATAACCTCTCCGCTCCAGCCGCGAAACCCCACCCTCCTTCGTCCGCCCCCTCACCGCTGCCAAGCCGGAGCCTCTTCCCCGACGACATTGTCCACCGCAAGAGTTCGACGTCCCTCGTCCACCTCCCCAGATGAGGATCCTTCGTCCATCTCATCGTCCCGCTGGTTCAGCCCCCCATCCTCCACCTCCAAGGAGCTACTCCAACGATCGCCTCGTCTATCGCGGCTGCTCCATCCCCACAGCGCCGCCTTAACCTGCTCCACCGGAACCGCAACATCCTCACCGACTCGTCGGACGAATCCGAGGCCTACTCGGCGCCACCAAAGAGGTTGTACACTCATCGCATCGCACCTTCTCCTTAACTCGACCTCCCAGCGCCAACGGTGCTCCATCCCGCACCCCCATGGAGTGGCTACCTCGAAGCCGGCACCGCGGGCGACATCTCCACAACGGCTCTCCCCCACTATGAGGCCCCTTCGGCGGTGGCGTCCATACGAGCCGGATCTACTGCTACTGCACTGACTCTCGCTCGCTCGCTCACGCTGCTGCTGCTGCTCCGGCTCTCGCTCGCTCGCGCTATTGCTGCTGCTCTCCCCTAGCTTGTGTTACTGCTCTGCTCTGATTTAGCTACACTTCAGTCGACTGAATCGACTTTTGGGTCAGTCGATTTTCAGGGGGTGGGGGGGCTCGCCGGAGTTAAGGAAGAACCACCCTTGGCGAGGAGGGGGCTCGCCGTTGAGGTACCCCACTATCTATCTTAGGGTTCAGGGTGGGGGCAGTGGTCGCCGGTGGTGGGGGCGTGGTGGTGGGGCGGTGGCGTGGGGATCACCGGAGAAAAAGGTCGGCGCAGGGGGAGGGCTAGAGGGCTGGCTGGGGCGGCGACGGACAGGCAGTGGGGAGTTGTTTCGGGGCGGCGGCGGACTGAGGGTGGGGAGTTGTTTCGGGGCGGTGAGGCGGCACGGGGGCCGGCGGTTCGGCCGGTGGTGGCTGGCGGCTCAGGGGGGTGCAGTTTAAGATGAATTGCAGGCCCTTCCTAAACTAAATGTCAAGTGCCTCTCTGCTACCATTGCGTTCGATTTGAGCGGTAACATCTGATTCCTGATGAAATTTCAGTTTCGACAGTTAAGTTCAGAGTCAACATTTTTTACCTCATCTGTTGTAGTCAGGTGGTTTTTGGTGATGCAAAATTTACATCTATTTTACATCATCTATTGGAGATGCTATTAGAATCCCACTTGAGATTAACGATGTATGTCTTGTCTTTGCTTGACCTTGGCGTCTTCTGACTTACGGAGCTGCTCCAACGAGCGATCCATCGAGAATAAGCAAAGGCTCGACGCCGTCTACAAATCCCTCAGATCTTCCTCCACACCTCCGACAGCCACCTCTGCCTCAACTTCTTCAGCGACCAACCCAATGATGGTTAGGTCGACACGGCTACGGCAAAGAGGTTGTACACTTGTTGCATCAGTTATTACTCTACATTCATGTCGATCCATTACGGCTATTTTGGTTCAACAGAAGAACATAGTAATAGGAAATTTTCCTATGGCACTCTACTATTCAATTATTCATGCATTTTGTTTAAAGGAATGGAGCAAAACATCCACCTGGACCTACTTTTCAAAATCCTATGCATGAAAACAAGACCAAGTGCATTAGTGGCAGAATAACATTCTAATTGTACACGCTTTCATATGGTTTCACTTTATTTTGGCCATGTTTCTTTGCATTCCTCTGCTCTTCCAATTCCTATGAACCAAACACCCAAGTTGACAGAAATCATGTGTTTACAAATGCTCTGTTTACCATGTGCATTCCTATCCTATTCCGGTGTTTTTCCTATCTGAGGGAGTCTTGGATTAGGGGGTCCTCGGACAGCCGGACTATATCCTTTAGCCGGACTGTTGGACTATGAAGATACAAGATTGAAGACTTCGTCTCGTGTCCGGATGGGACCCTCCTTGGCGTGGAAGGCAAGCTTGGCAATACGGATATGTAGATCTCCTCCCTTGTAACCGACTCTTTGTAACCCGAGCCCCCTCCGGTGTCTATATAAACCGGAGGGTTTAGTCCATAGGACAACAACAATCATACCATAGGCCAGCTTCTAGGGTTTAGCCTCTACGATCTCGTGGTAGATCAACTCTTGTAATACTCATATCATCAAGATCAATCAAGCAGGAAGTAGGGTATTACCTCCATCGAGAGGGTCCAAACCTGGGTAAACATCGTGTCCTCCGCCTCCTGTTACCATCCGCCTTAGACGCACAATACGGGACCCCCTACCCGAGATCCGCCGGTTTTGACACCGACATTGGTGCTTTCATTGAGAGTTCCACTGTGTCGTCATCATAAGGCTTGATGGGTCATCTTGTTGTCAAGGATAACATCACCTCTTGGGGAGCCCTGGTTGTAGGCCAAACTCTCCGGCTAGGCGATTTCGTCATGACTGCTCGTTCGGCCGCTGCGCCGATGATGACTTCTCGGGTCATCGAAAACAGCCTCCACGTCGGCTCGGAATTCGCCGAGCAGTTGGATCCAATGGAGCTCTCTTCCTTGAACGAGCTCTTGGATCGCATCGCCGCCTTGGGAGTCGCTATGGACTATGATCAGATCAGGCTTAAACCCGACCAAAGGGAGATTAACTCCCCGTTGGTCACCCATCAGATAGCGGTGGTGGAGGAGCAATGCGGTAATTCTTCCTCTATCTTGAGGACAAACTATGTTCGGATTTCCGAGCTCTCCGAGCCGGATACCCGTCTACAGGAGGACATGGCCCGAACCTTGAACCTAGAATCGTGCAAAGGCTGCACCTATTGAGCAACATCACGGGGCTGAGCGCCAAGCTCAAAACTCCTTCGCCCACAGGTCTCGAGATCGGGTCAGGGTTCGGACTTAAATCCACCCACCCACCCAGATATAAGCGATCTTTCCCACATTAGACAAGAGCCCCAAGAGACAGTACACCACTATTGGGCCAGATTCTTCCTTGTAATGAGCAAGGTTAAGGACTGTCGCGAGGAAGATGCAATTTCATTTCATTCTTTTGCAAAAATTGCACGGACAAGGGAATCCTCAATGCCATAAGTTGTCGTGACATAGCACACTTTGCTGACTTGGCGGCCATAGTACAGAAGTACTGTGCGATGGAAAGCGCGTGGAAAACCCAAACAAAATTCTGGGATCCTCCGGCTCTCACTAAACCCCCCGTCTGAACTAAAAGGGTGTACTCTCATAAGTCACCCGACCCAATTACAAAGAAACAAAAGCCCACTACAGGGCGTGGAACCGTATTGGAGGGGTGGCTCAACGGGCCATGCAAAATTCACAGTACAGCGGATACCATACCAACACACAGCCTTAGAGCATGTTGGGTACTCCAGAAGGTGTCCAAGAGCAGTGAGGATATCCTCATAAACAATACCGCAGAGCACCATCCCGTGGAGAACAACAATACAGTATTGACAGTCTTTGAGACCTTCGCCTCAAATAATAGGCGTAAGCGAGCACTCTGCAGCCTTGCCGAAGTCTGCCAATAGCAGCAATAAATCCATGGAAGCGTCGGCTATCACCTTCAATGCCGGTGTGAACCTAAATCCCGAATAGCACGAGCACCACCACCTTGGTCCTTAGTCCAATTGTGGACAGCTTAAACTTACTAAAGTGCTCATGGGCGGCGGCGTGATTAAACCTCATCTATGAGGAGACTCTTCAAAAATGGAAATAGAGCGAAGCCGCATTGAGCAAAGCAAAGACGACCTTCGGAGGAACCATCCCTAGTCGGGAGGCACGATGTCTTGGCAAAATCACACTAGATGTGGTATTGACGCCGGGAGAATTATAGGTCTGAAGAAATCATATTCCAAGTGGCCCCGTTCAATAGCGGATACCACGCCCTTCTAGGGCGGGAGGCATTCACGATCTTCCAAGCTATACCCCATTACGGGTACATGAAGCTCAAAATGCCCGGGCCCAACGGAATCATCACTCTAGCTAGTGATCCGGACATAGCACTCCGCGCCGAAAATAAAACAGCCGCACTGGCCCTCGAGGCGTTATCTGAAGCCCTCGCGACCGAGGAACTAACCGCGCTGCGCTCCAAAGTGGACAGGGACGACGTGATACTCGACAAAAGATCCAAGTCCACCTCTTTTAAACCAGCGGATGAAATAGTCAAATTCCAAGTCCATCCAATGGACCCTACAAAAACAGCATCTATCGGGGCACAGTTAAACCCCACAGTAGACGCCGCACTACGGGAGTTCTTGCGCGAGAATTGGGACATCTTCGCCTGGCATCCTTCAGACATGCCAGGAATCCCATGCAGGCTGGCTGAGCATAGCCTTAACATCCTAAAAGGATTCAAGACGGTCAAGCAAAATCTTCGGCGCTTCTCCGAGCCTAAGCGACAAGCCATGGGAGAGGAGCTAGCCAAGTTACTAGAGGCTAGATTCATTTGAGAAATAAAACATCCGGACTGGCTAGCGAACCTGGTGATGGTACCAAAGAAAGACAAATCCTGGCGCCTATGCGTCGACTTCAAGGACCTTAATAAGGCTTGCCCAAAGGATTCCTTCCCCCTCCCTCGCATCGATCAAATTATCGACACCACCGCAGGACACGACTCATTGTGTTTCCTCGACGCATACTCCGGATACCATCAAATTAAGATGGCGGAGTCCGATCAAGCCGCAACGGCATTTATCACTCCATACGGCCCCTTCTGTTTTAACACCATGCCTTTCAGGCTCAAAAACGCCGGTGCAACCTATCAACGCATGATTCAGACATGCTTGGAGACACAGATCGGCAAAACAGTGGAGGCATACGTAGACGATGTGGTCATTAAAACCAGACACGTCGAATCCTTAATAGACGACTTGAGGCTCGCGTTCGATAATCTCCGAACATACGACATTAAGCTCAATTCAGAAAAATGCGTCTTCGGCGTACCCGCTGGAAAGCTCTTAGGCTTCGTCGTCTCCAACAGAGGAATTGAAGCAAATCCAGCTAAAATCAGAGCTCTGTCACAGTTGGCCATCCCAACAGACCTCAAGCAAATCCAGAAATTAACTGGATGTGTGGCTGCCTTAAGCTGCTTCATCTCCCGATTTGGGGAAAAGGCACTGCCTCTTTATCGCCTTCTCCGACGCACCGAACACTTCAAGTGGACGGATGTGGCCACGACCGGACTAGAGGAAATAAAAGCCGATTTGGCCACAAACCCAATCTTGGCCGCGCCAAATGTAGGCGAACCAATGTTGCTATATATAGCGGTAACACACCAAGTTGTAAGTACAGTGCTCATCGTCGAACGAGAGACGGACGGACATAAGTTCTCGCTTCAAAAGCCGGTATACTATGTATCCACTGTCCTCACTCCATGCAAATCACGGTACCCACATTATCAAAAGATAGCATACGCGGTCTTCATGGCATCCCAGAAACTACGACACTACTTTCAAGAGTGTTCAATTACGGTGGCCTCTGAAGTACCACTCAACGACATAATAAACAACCGCGAAGCCACAGGCCGGATTGCTAAATGGGCTATTGAGCTCCTCCCATTTGACATAATATACAAACCACGGCGAGCCATTAAGTCACAAGTACTGGCCGATTTCGTCGCCGAATGGACAGAAGCCGAACTCCCTAAAGAGTACGGCGCATACTCCAATTGGATCATGCACTTTGACGGCTCTAAAATGCTGGCGGGTCTGGGGGCTGGTGTCGTCCTGACATCCCCCACCGGAGATACTGATCGATACATACTCCAAATATTATACACAGACTCCAACAACGCAGCAGAATACGAGGCCCTGTTACACGGCCTCCGGATGGCAGTCTCCATGGGCATTCAACGCCTAGAGGTGCGGGGGGATTCGAACCTCGCAATATCTCAAATAAATGGAGACTTCGACGCCAAGGATCCAAAAATGGCGGCTTATCGCAACGCCGTCCTCAAAATGTCAGCTCGGTTCGAGGGGCTTGAATTCCACCATGTGGTCCGGGAAAACAATCAGGCGGCAGATATCCTTGCCCGCATCGGCGCTAAGCACGACCTGGTCCCACCTAATATATTTTTGGAAAGGTTGTTTAAGCCATCTGTGGTATGGGAAGGAGAGACCGGAAATAATAGTCCAGACCCGGACACAAAGCCAGATCCCGAACACCCTGACATAATCGGAGGCTCTACCACCGAAATAACACCTTCCACCCACGTGATTATGGCTGTCATTGCCCCATGGGCAGAACCCTTCTTGGCCTACCTAACTAGGCAGAAACTATCTGAGGACCCAAACGAGGCACGTTGCATTGTGCGACGGTCTAAAGCCTACAAGGTCCACGAGGGAGAGCTTTATAAGAAAAGCGCTACCGGAGTCCTTCAAAGGTGCATCTCCGAAGCGGAAGGGCGGCAACTTTTGGCAGAAATTCATGCTAGACTTGGTGGCCACCACGCCACAGCTCGGGCCCTCGTAAGCAAGGCCTTCCATACAGGTTTCTACTGGCCGACGGCCCGAGCAGACGCACAGGACCTCATTCAACGATGTGTCGGTTGCTAGCTTTTCGCAAACCAAAGCCATATGCCGCCTACCGCTCTCCAAACAATCCCCATTACTTGGCCCTTCGCGGTCTGGGGGCTTGATATGGTCCGACCCCTCAAAGTGGGAAGCCATAAGAAAAAATACTTATTGATTATGGTGGATAAATTCACCAAATGGATAGAAGCCAAACTAGTTAAAACGACCGAATCCGGACCGGTGATAGACTTCATATCTGGGGTTGTACAATGTTATGGCGTCCCCCACAGCATCATCACTGATAACGGCTCGAACTTTACAGCCGACGAGGTAAAACTTTGGTGCAGCAACATGGGCATCAAGCTCGATTATGCTTCTGTCTATCACCCGCAAACTAACGGTCAAGTCGAACGAGCAAACGGTCTTATCATGAGCGGCATTAAACCCAGATTAGTGCGATCCTTGAAGGAATCCGATATGCACTGGGTAGAGGAGCTCGACTCCGTACTATGGGGGCTGCGGACCACGCCGAATCGCACTACCGGATACACACCATTTTTATGGTTACGGCGCAGAGGCGGTACTGCCCTGCGACATAATTCATGACTAGCCTCGAGTGCACATGTATGAAGAGAAAGAGGCCGAGCTTGATCGACAGGACAGTTTGGACGCCCTGGAGGAGGAGCGTGACGTGGCAAAAGCCCGTTCCGCATTCTATCAACAACAGGCTCGAAAGGTATTAAAGCAGAGAAGTACGAGCCAAAACTTATAACGTTGGCAAACTCGTTCTACGCCTACCGGAGAAGAAAAAGAACAAGCTCAAGCCCAAATGGGAAGGTCCCTTCGTTATCGACCAAGTTCTGACCGGTGCAGTGTACCGTCTGCGGGATGCATCGGACAATCGACTCGAGCCAAACCCATGGAATGCAACCAGACTCCAAAGGTTCTACGCCTAGTGCCGGACTCCATGTTCGTCTCCTTACCTCCATCAATTTTTTATATATCCGTTATCTGTCTTTTATTTCTTTCTTTCTTCCCTTTTTCTTCAAGGCCTTAAAAGGCTAAAATGTGTCTTGACTACACAATCTAGACGAGCTAGCCGCCCTCATTATACCTGGGGGCTTCTTATATAGAAGCTTAATATAACTATTTTTCGGGCTCTATGCCCCACACATGTGTTATTATTCCACATGTACCTTTTTCGCCATTATATGCATCGATATGACTTAAGTATTGGCCAAGCTGGGTTGCCTGGCTCTTGTGTTTATGCCCTACGTTCCCGTTAATTCGGCTAGGGCATAAGGGAGCACCTCTGTGATTGTTACTATCGGGTCAGCCGGATGTGTACCTCAGGCTGGGTGAAGCCGAAAGCTAGCGTTCTTAAGGGAATACTTAGTCGGTGAATGAAAGATGATCCTTATTTATTGTAATACATGCCCCCAGATGTTTTATATCCTGCTTCTCTTTTTGCAACTCGGACATGCACATTAGGGCATGCGTACCCAGGGAAAGGAACCCTTAACGGAACTATTCTCCCTGGAAGATGTTTCTTACTATCCATGTAATATAACATAACTAGTTGGGTACTTCTCTGTTCAAGCACTTATGACCCCTAAGCCTTGTTTCCACGCGTACCCCGGTTTTTTCATAACTGGGCGGGTATTTGGATACACTCCGGACTGTCGCGTCCAGAGGTTGAAGAGAAAAGGTCCGCCATGACAAATTATTTACAATCCGGCTAGGGACAATACATGTCACTTGAAGTACACAGTCACTTAGACTGACTAAATTCTTCTTCTATACCATCCAACAGGTTGTCTAGCCTACAATCCTGTTGGGAATACTCTGCGGCTAATTCTACTTGGTCATACACCAAACGGGCGGGGATCTCTTTCCCATCAGGCCCCACAGGTCCAACCTCGGCTATGTGGTTCGGGTCAACCTTGGTATATCGCGTCTTCACCATGGCCCAGGCTTCCCTTGCACCTTGTCGGCAGGCCGATATCTTCCATAATCAGAAGCGCCGCCGCGCTCCCTTGAGCTTCTCTATAAGCTCCCCCATGCCTCCTGGCGGGAGGCGGATAGCCACAAGGCTTGGGCGATGCCTGCATCACTGCCGAACTTGTTCGTGCAGTTGTGAGAGCTCTGGCAGAAGATCACCCGCAGACCCAGGCATCTCCTCTGCGGGACGACCCATCGGCATACCTGCAGACATAACTCTGTTAGCCGGTTTCTTTGCCGAACTCTTTAAAAGTTCGTTCAAGCACTTACTGAAAATGTCGCGTCGAAGCCGCTTATTCTCCTTCTGGTCGACAAGCTGGGCTCGAACATCTTTCGCCCATGCCCAGCTGGATATTGGCGTCTTGGAGATTGTTTTTCTCCCGCCTAACCCGTGTAAGCACGCGCTCGCCAGGCTTTAGCTGTCGTTGAGCATGCGGCTCATCCCCTATCACGACCTCTGGATTCATTCCAGAGTCATCTGCATAATCTATTGTTAGATTTGCATGCATGTTGCATACTAAACGGTACATGTCATTCTTTTTGATAGAGACAAGTGTTACCAGAGGGGGCCTTCTCGGACTCCTTCATTGCGGCAACTTCTGACCCGTAGCTGGGCTTTGCACTCTTCCGACTCTTGAGACAATTGGGTATTCTTCTCCATAAGAACCTGCACAAATAATGATCCTTAAATCAGTTGTGTCAAGCTGTTTCAAGTCTCGTGGGCTACTCTTGATATACATAATTATTAGACTTCCTTACCCGTATATCCTTTACATACTGGTCCGTGGCTCTAGCAAGACCATTTTGAGCAGCTCGAATGTACGCGTCTCCTGAGTTGAAGGCATCAAACGCCTCTTAGGAGAAACAAGCGTCACGGAGTACGGCCTGGCGACGCCTATGATTCATGGCGCTCTACACTTCGGAATTTGTAGCAGATAGCCTATCCGCATCCTCTGTAGGAGGAACCTCTGGAGTTGGCCCCATGTTAGCGTCCGCCTTTATGTCCAGCTCTGGAGCCCGACTGGTGGAGGCGTGACCGGCAACCTCTCCGGATATAGTCCGGCGAGCGTTTTTCCTACTAGGAAACATGGATGTCATATTATATTTTAAAAAGATGACAACCACGGAGCGGGGTTCTGTTTCATACCTCTGCGACAGCTCTCAGTCCTGACCGCCTTCCTTTTAAACCTACCCGACTTCGGTGCCCCTTGTGGGTGAGTAACTGCGGGTTTGGCATGGCGTCCCGAGGGCCTTCCCTGTAAGAGACCATATGTGTGCGGTAGGTGAAGTGCAGAAAAAGGGATCCTTTTCGGAAGTTGGGACTCCGGTTTTACTTACATGAGATGCAGGGAGTAGTCCAGGATAATCGGCTATGATGGCCACCATGGCATCATCGCAGCTCAATTGGTAGAACGTCCTGTCAATCAGCTCCACAAATATGTCCGGATCCTCTTCGAGTCCGGGGTCAAGGGCCCGGTCAGGGTCCTCTGGTTGTGGAGGCAGGCTGTGGACCTCCCTCATAGTTTTTCGCATCTCCTGCTATGAAACAGCAAGGTAAGTATTTATGACAAAGAATGCGGTAAGGTTCGGAGTAAAAAATAGCAGCTCACCCAGCTTGGAGGGTTGTACATGGAGAATCCATCCCGTGGCTTGATGCGGATGAACTCCTCTTCCTCTCCTTTGTACAGATCGGACAGAATTTTTGCTAGAGCAGCGACTGAGTCCGGTCCCTTACGACCGCAACGGGTGGCATCGTCTTCTTCGTTGATGTGCCACATGGGTTGCCCCCGATATTGAAGTGGCTGCACCCCCCGCATTATACATATTGACATAAATTTGATTACTGTCAATCCTGACTGTGCTAGCATCTGTATCCGACCCATCAGGTACAGGACCTCACCGTTATCTTCCTCCTAAGGGCTCTGAGGGCGCCAGCTGCGGCGTTTCTTCAGGGGAGCATTGTCGAACACAGGAAGGCCTATCTGAATAGGGTCCGGAAGGGGGACGTACTCCATATAAAACCACTCCGAAGGCCAAACTTCGGATGTCTTCTTCGGAGTACCGGACAGGTATCCGGTCCCGGCGATGCGCCATATTTCGGCTCCGCCCACTTGGTATATTGACCCCTCCTGTGTATGGGGTACGAGGCAGAATAGCCTCTTCCATAGCTCGAAATGAGCTTCGCAGCCCAGAAACAGCTCGCAAAGGGCTACATAGCCAGCAATGTGTAATATGGAGCCGGGAGTAAAATTATGCAGCTGGAGGCCATAGAACTCCAGGAGCCCGCGGAGGAACGGATGAATTGGAAATCCAAGCCCTCTTAATAAGTAAGGGACAAGGCATACCCGCTCCCCCATGGATGGGTTCGGAAAGCTCCCCGCTTGCTCCCCGCCATTATAGGTGGCGAGCCCGGCTCGAACGGGGACCATATACGCCGGGGGGGATCCCTGGGTCTGTAACTCTACTAATTGGCTGTGGGGGGCGGAACACTTCTTCCAATTTCCGAGCTTACGGCTACGGGAGCGAGAGGAGGAGCTACGATGGCCGGCCATGTTGGAATGGATTTTTCCGGGTGCCCTCCGATGGATACTTGCTGTGGGAGGATGGTGTGATCTAGATCTGAGAATCCCCGTCTCTTTAATAGGCGATTTACTCATACGGCTAGGAAGAGAAATGTAAAAATGCCCTGGCTTCTCGCATTCGTTCGACACGTGGAAGATAGCCATTATTAGGCGCGGAAGCCAAGGAGTGCAACATTATGGGAAGCCGGACACTACTCAACATGTACTCAGAATTTGGAGAAGAATCCGCCTTGCAATGCCGAAGACAATCTGCGCGCCGGACTCATCGTCATTCAAGCCTGGTTCGGGGGCTACTGAGGGAGTCCTAGATTAGGGGGGTCCTCGGACAGCCGGACTATATCCTTTAGCCAGACTGTTGGACTATGAAGATACAAGATTGAAGACTTCGTCCCGTGTCCGGATGGGACTCTCCTTGGCGTGGAAGGCAAGCTTGGCAATACGGATATGTAGATCTCCTCCCTTGTAACCGACACTGTGTAACCCTAGCCCCCTCTGGTGTCTATATAAACCAAAGGGTTTAGTCCGTAGGACAACAACAATCATACCATAGGCTAGCTTCTAGGGTTTAGCCTCTACAATCTCGTGGTAGATCAACTCTTGTAATACTCATATCATCAAGATCAATCAAGCAGGAAGTAGGGTATTACCTCCATCGAGAGGGCCCGAACACAGGTAAACATCGTGTCCCCCGCCTCCTGTTACCATCCGCCTTAGACGCATACGATTCGGGACCCCCCTACCCGAGATCCGCCGGTTTTGACACCGACACTATCCTGCGTTTTTTAGAATCATGCAAGCCAAATGAGCCCTTACAATTACTTGATTCTGGTGTAGGTGTCGAAGGAAACTTTGTGTGGTTTGTCCTGCTCCTGCCGCGACATCGTCCACCTCACCTGAGCTGCTCCATCGACAAAAGCATCCACCAAACCAGACATCACGACTCCTGACCATCTTTTGCCGCCTCAGATCTCCTTCCCTGCCGCCGGCACCCACCGCAATGGCATCACCATCATCGACTCAGTAGATGAACCTGAGGAGTACACGGGTCCGCAAGAGAGGTCGCACTCTTTTGTTTCTGCTTATGTTATGCATTGCTTAAAATTACCTGCTACTTTATCGTCATGTTCACCTCTTAGACTCCAAGTCAGGTCCAAATTAACGTTCAAACTTGAGTTATAAATTAGTTGTGGGGCACATATCAAGGCAGCAATGAATAGTATATCTGTCTAATATCTGGTTCACCTAGGGTAAGCCTATGTTGTTCATCTTGGGTGGGAAACAAATAGTAAAGCAATCATCTTCTGTCTTTTTATTAAATTAAAGCAATCATCAGCCTGTTATCATTATTTTTGGATCCATCCATTGGTTGTTACCATCACTCTAGATTTCCGCATGCTCTCCTTACATAATCTCACCATATTTTTTTTGTATGCATGTCAGATATTGTACACAGTCATGCTGAACATGTAGAGAAAAAGAGAAGAGTTTTGCGTGGCAATACAATGTCACATGGTGGGTTCAATGGCAAACCCTCCCCCCTCTCCAGATTGTAATCCAGAGGAAGATATCTGTTCTGAGGTGGACTCAGACGCAGCTGACCACTCCTATTTACCCCCAAGGTGTTTGCTCTACCTTGGCATGATGATGTTAGTCATATCATGCATATGTTGCCTTGTAGTGCCTACTTTTGACATTATATATGTCATCTGCTTAGTTTAGACATGTTCTGTAATGCCACCTATTTAGTTTCTATATCATATATGGGAATTATGCAGTCTCATGTCTTTTATCAAGCCATAATATATGTGAAATGTGCAATGCCATCCTGTTTAACCAGACATCATATATTTGAATGATATCTTTCCCATCCTTTTCTTCATTACATTTCATTTGTTGACAATGTTTGTACATTAAACTACTCTTCCCGTGAATCAGCCATTTGGGTGGGAGATGGAAAAATCTGGAGTGAAAACAAGGCCTTCAGAGCAGACAGTGCTACCTGTCGAAGCAGATCTCTTGTTGGGTCCCGATAGCTCCTTAGAGATGGATTCAGAGAAAGATGACCAGTCCTATTCCCCCATCGAGGTGATTGCTCTAACTTGGCACGGTTATACTGCTCATATCATGCATATGGTGTCTTGCATTGCATAGTTTAGACATCATATACACAATATTAAACACCATTTTCTTAGTTCAGACATCATATCAAATGCCCTTTGTTTAGCATATAAATCACATATGTGAATTAAATCATGCGATCCTGATTACTTAGATAACATGTATGTGAATTATGGCATGCGATCTTGTTTAGTTATTCATCAT
Organism: Aegilops bicornis; assembly: GCA_021605145.1. Classification (NCBI taxonomy): domain Eukaryota; kingdom Viridiplantae; phylum Streptophyta; class Magnoliopsida; order Poales; family Poaceae; genus Aegilops; species Aegilops bicornis. Next base: position 331,740,584 of record CM038669.1, read on the forward strand.
ATCTTTGAATTATGTTATGCTATGCTATCCAGTTTAGATAGACATCATATATGTGAAATTATGTCATGCTATCCATTTTAGTTAAACAATATACATATCAACTATTTCATGCCCTCTTTTTTCCACACTATCTATTGCATTTGTCTCTCATATAATGTCTGTACATTCAACTATGTTTCCTGTTTATCAGCCATTTGAATTGGAGCGGGTGATGCCAGTATCGAGCGAAGTAAAAACACGGTCTTCATATAAAACAGTGCTACCTCTTGGTGGAGATAGCACCCCGGTTGTACATGCACGAGAACCCACCCTACCACACATAACCCAGACTCTCGCAGATTGTACCCCTACTGCGGTGGTCAGAGAACCAGCTTCACCCAATCTAACCCCAACCACAGCAGATAGTAACCCAGTTCCTATTGACACAACACCATCTCCACCATAGAGCTCCCAAACAAGAGCAGTCAGTAAGGCAACTCCAGTGCCCAAAGGGCCAGTACTACCATGGCGAACCCCAACTCCACCAGTTAGTACGCCTATTCCTGTGGAGGAAGCACAACCAGCCAGTCGTAGTTTAGCACCTATCGCATTTGATGTTGTTAAATCCTATGTGCGTATCTTTCCATCTTGGAAATATTATCACGAAGATGAAGGAAAATGCCGATTCAGGTGTTTTTCGGGAGTTATGTGTAAGTAATGTTATTCATGGAAATTACGTTGCTTTGTCCCATACATTCTACCTCCATGATGGTTATAATCTGACAAATTTTCCCATTATTCTCTATAGAGAAGGACCAATTTGGAAACTCGGGATGAGGTAACCTGTGCTAATACCTCTGCTATCTTCAAGAATGCTTGGTGGCGATGTCGGAATTACGAAGAAAAGCGTACTTCATCGGCAAAGAAACTCATCAAATTCCCTTTACGCTCTCCTCGAGACACATTTATCGGACGATGACCGGACGCCTTTGTTACATCTTTGGTGACGAACCAAGAATGTGGTAAGGTCTATGAGCTCATTTTTTTTAAGTATTGTATTCTTGTGTCTTGCTGTACTTTGTTCATGTAGAACAAGTGCTTAAACCTGAAGAACAACTGTTCTAATTTAAGATTCCATTGGTATCGTGCATACTACTTTGCTCTTGTATCACTGTATTTACTCATACGAACTTACTTTTAAATTGCAGGATCCAATCGAAACTCCAATGGCACAGCAGGTATGTTCACGCATGTTTCTTTAACAAGTTTGCTCTTATCAATAGCTCTGTTGATTTCAATTTCAATTGTGTATATAGTTGACTTCTCATATCATGCACATTACTAGCATCACAACAGAGCCAATAGTGTTGTTGTACATGTAGACCTGTGGTACCCATATGAAATCTTGTTGTGCCGTGTAGTTTCCCACGCTTTGTATTCTTTCACTGCTGCTTTGTCTTGAGCGATATGATTTGAACCGTGTCTCTATTTGATTTGGCAAGACAATGCAAAGGATTTATAGGACATAGATATATGTTTGTTTGATGCTTTTATTATGTACTAGTACTTGGCAATAGAAGACTTGGTAGTTTAATCCTGTCCACCTTACTAATGAACTGGTTCACCGAAATGAGTTTCATATACTAGTACATGCTAAACTTGTTATGTGTCCGCTTGTTTCTTCTTTTAGAATGCGAGAATGAGAACATTGGGGAAGAGTGCCTTATTAAGCAATGGTAAAGGAAGTAATGCAGATAAGGTTCAGGATAGTGAGATATCCTTGTTGGTATCTAACAAAGCTGATAAAACAGCTAAGGAAGACTATCTTGAAGATAGTGAGACAACCCCAAAGTCCTGTCTTGGTTTAGTGTTCGAAAGCATCGGCCACTACCGCTTGCACAAGCTATTCAAACTCACTTTATGCGAATCAGTTTGGTTTCTTGAGTCTCAACTACAAGTCGAAAGACATCGATCACCGTGTCTTTGCGACAAGAAGCGTATGACTGCGGAAGTCCTAGAGCATTCAGATGCATACTTTACGGTGCGGCTGACAAGCGTTGGAGGATTAGCGCCAACAGGACAAAGCTAATAAGCTTGCAAAGCTTATTACCGGCATGGTGGATACCGAGGATAACGTTTCTTGAGCTCTTACGAAGTTGTTTCATTATGCTCTTGTTTCTTCTGCGTTTATTTACCTTTGGTGGCCAATTTTGACGGCCGAGGTATGTAATATGTCGCTTTGTTCCCTATATTTGCACTGGTGGCGAACTTTGATTCTCAGTGGATGTAATATGTGTAATAGCTGTAATAGGCTAGCGTCAGTTGCTTGCTTATTTATTTCCTTATTGTCTTGTTTAGTTGTTTGCTTGTAGTCACTGCAGTTCTTTTTCTGCGTTTTTCTAGTGGCCACAATAACCTGTTTTTGGTAACTAGGCCACAATAATCATGGCAACACACGGACTGTTGTAACCATGGGCCTCCTGCGGGCAGTAGGATCCATGGGCCTTCTATGGGTCGTAGGAACCATGGGCCTTCTACGGGCCGTGGGATCCATGGACTTTCTACGGGCCTTATGATCCATGGGCCTTCTACGGGCCGTAGGGTCCATTGGTCTTCTACGGGCCGTAGGATCCATGGGCCTTCTACGGGGCGTATAATCATTTCACCAAACATGGGCCATACTATTCGTGGACCATAGCGGGCCGTTAATAGGCGTATTTGACAACGCTATGAAAACAACCCAACGGGTTAACGGGCCACAAATGGGCCGAATGTAACCACGGGCTGAATTTGGCCCACAAATGTAATAACAGCCAAGAACGGACCGTAACTAACCGAATTCTAGAAATGAGCCCAAGAATAAATGGGCCCTTAGAAGGCCGAAAGTTAACATGACCTAGAAACGGCCGAAGGAATAATGGGCCGTTAATGGGTATAAAGCGATACACTGTTTACTATGGGCCAGTTTCATATCGGGCCTTTATTGGGCCCAGAGTTACGAAGGGCCTCATATGGGCCGAAAGACAGCATGGGCCATACATGGGCCAGAAGTTACAACGGGCTGGAATCATATTGGACGGCCCAGATGAAGCTACTGGGCTTAATTCCGATAGGCCGTAACGGGCCGGGAGTTAGCGGGCCGTAAATGGGCGATATACGAACAGGCCGTTAACAGGCTTTCCATGGGCCGTCCCGTTACCTTTTGACCAAGTCAAACGGGTCGGCCTTTTCATCGGAATGGGCCTCTGTTGGGTCATGCCACGTGTCGACGTATCATAGGCGCCTCATGTCCAATGAGTGGATGACATCTGTCCCAACGATGAGCCAACATGTGTTTCCTCTGGCCAATGAGAATTTTACACGTGGAAAATCCCCATTGGTCCGGGTTGTTAACGAGTTATCGGATCCAAAACAGACCCGATAGCTTAACGGCGACATGTTACGGTGGATGCCATGTGTCGGTCACCCTTGACGAAAACACTACTATGACGCGCGATTTATCATCATGGAAGTGGACACTTCCATGATGATAATTTTGGTGATGTCAAGGAACACTTCTACGACAGCACAGGTATGACTATCTTGATTCGATCATAAAATCGTCATGGATGTACATGCATGACAGAAAACGTGACCTACTGTGACAAACACGTATCATCACAGAAGTGTATTTTTTGTAGTGATATGAACAGGCTTTGTCTCACCGGCCGACTGAAATGCAGACTCTGAAGCAGGCTTCTTAGTTCGCAACAAATCACTCGAATCTGCATTCTTGTTGTATTCTTCCATCTCTATTGCTGCCATTTGTTCATCGGCAATCTTTGAGCCCTTCTGGAGGCACTCTTCCGCTCTTTGCCGATTCCCTGTGACTGTGATCACGCCTCTGGGACCAGGCATCTTCAACTTGAGGTATACGTAACATGGTCGAGCCATGAAACGAGCATATGCGGGCCTGCCCAGAATAGCATGGTGGGCACTGTGAAAATCCACCACCTCAAACATCAACATTTCCTTGCGGTAATTCTTTGAATCACCGAAAACCACATCAAGAGTGATCTGACCGAGTGAATCTGCTTTTTTCCCTGGGATGACTCCATGGAAACGCATGTTGCTCTCACTGAGCTTGGCCATAGGGATGCCCATCCCTTGAAGGGTCTCAGCATACAGAATGTTCAAACCACTACCACCATCCATCAGAACCTTGGTCAGTCGAGTGCCCGCAACGACTGGGTCGACCACCAACGCTTGCCGCCTGGGGGTAGCAACGTGCGCTGGGTGATCGGACTGGTCGAATGTAATGGGAGTTTTTGACCACTTCAAATACGTCGTAGTTGCCGGAGCAACCATGTTCACTTCTCTATTGATAACTTTCAGTCGACTTTTGCTCTCGATGTCAGCAAAAATCACCAAAGTAGCATTGACATTGGGGTAACCATCATCTTCCTCCTTATCTTCTTCCTTATCAGATTCCTTCTCCTCCTCACTGGGTTGACCCTCTCGAAAACTCTAAATCAGGAGTTGACACTATCGAGTGGTATGCTTGGGCAGAATCAAGTTACCCTCTTCATCGGTTTTGGTGTGTATGTGACACAGCAAATCAAGAACATCATTTCCCGCCCGATATTTCACTTTTTTGGGGATCCATGGCCCTTTAGGCTTTCCCTTGAACTTCCCTTGATTCAAAACTGCGACCTCATTAGGACCTGCAGGTTCAACCTTGCGCTTCTGCTTCCGACTGGAATTCCCTCCTCCGATGTCTTGGGCGACTGGTTTATTCTTGCCACTGTGGAGTCAGTCTTCCTCTTCACCATTAGTGTGCCGAGCGGCTATTTCCATCATTCGAGCCAGGGACATGTCTCCCGACCGACTGAACTTCAGGTTGAGCTCTCTGTATCAACACCCTCTTTGAAGGTGCAAACTGCCTGGTGCTCTGACACATTTTCTATAGTATCATGAAGAGTAGTCCACCTCTGGATGAAGTCTCTCAAAGTCTCGTTCTGTTTTTGAACGCAATGTTGTAATTCAGTCAACCCATCAGGTCGCTTGCAGGTGCCCCCGAATGTTTTGATAAACACTCGGGCCAACTCTTCCCAACTGAAAATACTTCCATGAGCCAACTGATTCAACCAAGCTCTTGCTGAACCCTCGAGCATCAGGGGGAGGTGCTTCATGGCTACATCATCGTTGCCTCCGCAATCTGCACTACCACTCGGTAATCTTCTAGCCAAGTGTCGGGCTTCGACTCACTGGTGAATTTACTCACGCCCATCACCAATCTGAAGTTGGGGGGATCTCAGCAGCGGATGGCTCTACTAAAACATTCAGGCCCAGAAACGTGTACTCTACTACCACTCGGACGGTTCATGTCTTATCCTTCTCTGTGTGCTCGGCCCCTGTCGACCAAACCTTGTATGAGAAGCGATCTCGCATCAGACCCAGGCTCTCTTGGGTCGACTGGAGCTCTCCATTCATCACCATACGGACGCCTGCCATCATACCGTCGGGGCGCGTATGATCCGCCCCTCAGAGGGGGCGTAGGCACTCAACGGTGGTCATCACGAGCGTACCAATGATCATACTATTCGTGGCCTCGATCCAGGTACTGATCCTAGTGGTGCCCACGATCGTCATGCCGTGGAGGCGATCTTGGACTGTGTGCCAACTGAACTATGTCTGCAACCACAGATCTGCTATGGATCCTGTTGCGCGACTAAGAAACAGCCGAGTTTTGTTCACCCGCCACTCGGGGCAGCGCTTGGACCTGCAGCAAACCTCTAGCAACCTCCAAATGAAACGGCTGAATTGACTCTGCTATACGTGCTGCAGCTGCAAGATTCTCGACTGGAGTATGGTATACCTAAGTTTCAAGCGAAAACAATTGTCGATGTCGTCGACTGGATTCAGGGATCTGTTGGCAGGCGTGTTCGTCGAGTGAATGTTGAAGATTCTCCAGACGTGTGCGCTCAGCCAAGGCGGCCAGGCGCGCAGCCTCCAAGGCCCAAGCCTCGGAGGTCTCCCCCATGATGGGGGTCTGGAGTACCTCCATGTTGCGGCGATGCAACTCTTCTCTCTGCTCCGAGATGAGGGCTTGGGGTTCATACCCATCATGAATGTACGACGGACCGTCACCGTCGAAGCCGCCGCCGTTGCGGCAGAACCCAGACGGGTTGCGACGAGAGTCGACCATGAGGACTTCGGCCGCGGGATCGCTGCTTCCACACTCGGACAAAGTGTCTGCGGAACCAGTCGACAGGTCGAATGGTCCGTAGAGAGATTCATCGGGTTCAATTGCCGCGACTTGAGGGGTGGCCGACTGTCGAGCCACTGCATGCTTCACCCACCGCTGGAGTCGCGACCGACCGGATCGCTTGCGGCGGCGTACAACGGGGAGAGCGGATGACGCGGGAGCTGACCAATACTGGGTCGACAGCTGCCGCAGGAGGATGCCGCAGGCACTCGCACGGAAGTGCGCCGCCCCGCGGATGGGAAGGTCCTCGACGTCAAGGGGCCCTTGTAGGATCGAAAGTATGTCTAGAGGGGGGGGTGATTAGACTACTTGACCAAATAAAAACTTATCCTTTTCCCAATTTTAGTCTTTGGCAGATTTTAGCTATCTTAGCACAAGTCAAGCAATCTTAACACAATTCAAGCAAGCATGCAAAGAGTATATGAGCAGCAGAAAGTAAAGCATGCAACTTGCAAGAATGTAAAGGGAAGGGTTAGGAGAATTCAAACGCAATTGGAGACACGGATGTTTTTGTCATGGTTCCGATAGGTGGTGCTATCGTACATCCACGTTGATGGAGACTTCAACCCATGAAGGGTAACGGTTGCGCGAGTCCATGGAGGGCTCCACCCATGAAGGGTCCACGAAGAAGCAACCTTGTCTATCCCACCATGGTAAATGCCCACGAAGGACTTGCCTCACTAGCGGTAGATCTTCATGAAGTAAGCGATCTCCTTGCCCTTACAAACTCCTTGGTTCAACTCCACAATCTTGTCGGAGGCTCCCAAGTGACACCTAGCCAATCTAGGAGACACCACTCTCCAAGAAGTAACAAATGGTGTGTTGATGATGAACTCCTTGCTCTTGTGCTTCAAATGATAGTCTCCCCAACACTCAACTCTCTCTCACAGGATTTGGATTTGGTGGAAAGAAGATTTGAGTGGAAAGCAACTTGGGGAAGGCTAGAGATCAAGATTCATATGGTAGGAATGGAATATCTTGGCCTCAACACATGAGTAGGTGGTTCCTTCTCAAAAATAGCAAGTTGGAAGTGTAGGTTTGTTCTGATGGCTCTCTCCACGAATGAAGAGGAGGTGGAGGGGTATATATAGCCTCCACACAAAATCCAACCGTTACACACAACTTGCCAAACTCGATGGGACCGAATTGATAAACTCGGTCGAACCGATTCAGCAAATCTAGTGACCGTTAGGATTTTCGGTGGGAACGAAATGCAACTCGGTAGGACCGATATGGTTAGGGTTAGGGCATAACGTAATCACGGTGAGACCGATTACACAAACTCGGTGAGAGCTATTTTGGTAATAAGCTAACCAGAGAGTTGGTCAGGTAAACTCGGTGGGACCGATTCGCTCTTTTCGGTGATACCGAAATGTTACGAAAGGGAAACAGAAAGTTTACATTGCAATCTCGGTGGGACCGATCGCTCATCTCGGTAGGACCGAAACGTTACGAAGGGAAACAGAGAGATTACAATCCCATCTTGGTGAGACCGAGATCCCTATCGGTGAGACCGTTTTTCCTAGGGTTTGTGGCAGTGGCTATGACATCTGAACTCGGTGGCGCCGGGTAGAAAGAATCGGTAGGGCCGAGTTTGACTTTGGGTTTAGGTCATATGTGGATATGAGAAAGTAGCTGAGGGTTTTGGAGCATATCACTAAGCACTGTAGAGCAAGAAACTCATTAAGCAAACCTCATCCCTCCTTGACTCTTATTGGCTTTTCCTATAGACTCAATGTGATCTTGGATCACTAAAATATAAAATGTAGAGTCTTGAGCTTTTGAGCTTGAGCCAATCCTTTTATCCTTAGCAATTTGAGAGATCCACTTTTCTCATCCATGCCATGCCATCCATTGAGCTTTTCCTGAAATATTCATCTTGGAATGATGTTAGCTCAATGAGCTATATGTTGTTAGGAATTACCAAAACCACCTAGGGATAGTTGCACTTTCAGCCCTCTTGGAGCCATGCGGAGTCGTAAGCAACGAAAACGAGCGCGTCGAGACGGATCTTGCGACCCAAAGCCAAACCATAGCCAGAAACCATGTTGATGAAGATCGAAAAAACTACAACCTCACCGGAAGTCGCTAAGATGCCTGCCCCATGGTGGGCGCCAACTGTCGTGGGAAAAGTCCGACAGTAAGAATAGGGGGTACGTAGGAGGAGGCAAGGCCCTAGCTACGGCGAGGTTGTGTACGCAAGGTTTATGAGTTCAGTCCCTTCTCAGAAGACGTAATAGCCCTATGTCTCGGTGCCCGGAGGCTTGTCGACTGGATTATGCGTGAGAGTTACAGGGGGTGCCAACCCTTGTGCTAGAGGAGGGGTGGCTTATATAGAGTGCTCCAAGCCCCTCCAGCCCTTAGTTACATAGGGTTCAATGTATGTTAAGGAAGAGGCGTTACTGGTAACGCTAGCAATAAATGACTATAATGATCTTTAAGACTACTGAGTGAACGCCTGGCCGTTGCCATCCTGGGGTGGCTTTAGACCTCTGTATTCCGAGTGATTCTTCATATGGTCGAGTGACTCTATCTTGGTCGAGTGGAATTGGGGTATCCGAGTGGGATAGCAGGTCGAGTGGATTGCACTCCAAGGTGATTTCAGTCGGTTTATTCTGTTGTACTTTGAATGTCCTTGACTCTAGGGATGTGTCCTTGGGTAGGGCGTCTAGGTCAGGCCTATGGCCCTACCCTAGGTGCATGTCATCGTCAGTGAAGACATTCGACATGTGTCAACAGAGTGCATATGACTAGATAGATAGAATTTGAGGAAGAAGCACGGAAGGGGTTAGGGTCCGATCACATTCACTTAGTTCAGAAAATGGCAAGTGTGAAGGCATAGCTATAAGTGAATGTTGTAGAGGACAGAACACACACACACACACACACGCACACACACACACACACACACACACACACACACACACAAACACATATATATATATATATATATATATATATATATATATAAAGAAATGACCAAATCAACATTGTGAAGATAAACCTTGAGGACAAATAAATGTTGAAGACAAACCAAATATGAAGATAATGCAATCATGACGCCAAATGAAAATCTTCGAGAAAGTTTGGTGGTGGCGTTACCCACCGTATAGGAAGTATTAGACCCAGACACGGCACACAATTATCGTGGTGCTCTGCAGTCAAATTTCACGTTAATGTATTCACACTTAGAGGGTAAGTCTTCATTAATTGAAGATATACGTTACTTCGTGTGTTGCACATCTAAGTCATCAACATGCATAAGCGTTAGGATGTGTGTCCAATCATAGGACATTCGAGGATTCTAATATATTTAGCTCACACTGCAGCTTGCAACACCTTTTCTCATCGAAGGGCTTTGTGAAGATATCTGCCAATTGCTCTTCAGTGTTGACGTGAATGATGTCAATGTCTTCCTTCATGACATGATCTCTAAGAAAATGATGACGTATCTGAATGTGCTTTGTCTTCGAGTGCTGAACTGGGTTGTTGGCAATCTTGATGGCGCTTTCATTGTCGTAGTAGAGTGGCACATGCTTCAAGTGGATGCCATAGTCCTTGAGAGTTTGCTTCATCCAGAGAAGCTGAGCGCAGCAAGATCCAGCAGCAATATATTCAGATTCAGCAGTGGAGAGTGATACAAAGTTCTGCTTCTTTGAAGACCAACAGACAAGAGATCATACAAGAAAGTGACATGTGCCTGAAGTGGACTTGTGATCAACCCTGTCACCAGCATAATCAGCATCTGAGAATCCAACTAGATCAAACTCTGAGCCCTTTGGATGCCATAATCCTAGTGTTGGGGTGTAAGCCAAATATCGAAGAATTCGCTTCACAGCTAAGCGATGCGATTCCTTTGGTGCCGCTTGGAATCGCGCACACATGCAAAGCTAAGCATTATATCAGGCCTAGATGCACATAAGTAGAGTAAAGAACCAATCATGGAGCGGTATACCTTTTGATCGAACTCTTTACCATTGTCGTCGGGGTTTAATTGGCCTTTGGTTGGCGTTGGCATCGTGTACCCTTTGCGGTCTTGCATTCCAAACTTCTTCAGGCAATCTTTGAGGTATTATCTTGTGATATGAAGATGCCATTTATTTGTTGACGGATTTGAATACCAAGGAAGAACTTCAGCTCACCCATCATGGACATTTGATATTGCTCTTGCATCATATGCCCAAATTCATCACTGTATCTCTTGTCAGTGCGGCTGAAGATAATGTCATCCACATAGATTTGGCATATGAACAGTTCACCATCATATGTCTTCGTGAAGATAGTGGGATCTAGAGAACCAGGTTTGAAGCCTTTGCTCTTTAGGAAGTCTTTAAGTGTGTCATACCAAGCGCGAGGAGCTTGTTTGAGGCCGTACAGTGCCTTGTTGAGCTTGTATACCATGTAAGGACGCTTTGGGTCTTCAAAGCCAGGTGGTTGTGCAACATACACTTCTTCAATTTTGCCGTTGAGGAAGGCACTCTTTACATCCATTTGGTATAGAAGAATGTTGTTGTGGTTGGCATATGCTAGCAGTATGTGAATGGCTTCAAGCCTAGCCACAGGAGCAAAGGTTTCATCAAAGTCAATCCCTTCAACTTGTGTGTAACCTGGAGCAATGAGACGAGCCTTGTTTCTAACAACTTGACCATGCTCATCTTGTTTTTTGTGATAGATCCATTTGGTGCCGATGACATTATGCTTGTGAGTATCGAGACGCTTTACTAGCTCCCATACATTGTTTAGCTCAAACTGTTGAAGCTCTTCTTGCATAGCTTGAATCCATTCAGGTTCCATGAAGGCTTCATCAACTTTCCTGGGTTCAGATATAGAGACAAATGCAAAATGCCCACAGAAATTTGCTAGCTGTGTTGCTCTTGAACGAGTCAGTGGACCACATTGATGCTATCAATTATCTTCTCAATCTGGACTTCATTTGCAACGTGAGGATGTACTGGACGAAGATTTTGCCCTTGCTGATCATTGTCTTCATCTTCAAAGATTGGCTTGGTGGCGGTGTCTTCATGCTGATTAGGAGCAGAAATGATGATTTCCTCTTTAGCTTGTTCCTCTGAAGGTATGATTTCTCCAGTACCCATGAGCTTGATAGATTCACTTGGTGTAGCTTCATCTAGCACATTTGGCAGGTGCTCTCTTTGCGAACCGTTAGTCTCATCGAGCCGCACATCCACAGTTTCAACCACTTTGCAGTGAAAGAGGTTGAAGACTCTGTAGGAGTGCGAATCCTTTTCGGAGCCAAGCATAAAACCTTATGTGCTTTCGGTGCAAATTTTGAAGTTGTACTCATCTTGTGCCACCAACCCCTTGGGAGGAGTCTTCTTGGTGAAGTTGTTCTTGTTGGGGAAGGACTTGGCCTTGTCTTTTCGGATGAGCTTGCCACCATTGTCTTCCCTCTTCTCATAAGGGCACTCCGCAACAAAGTGGCCCACGTTGCCACAATTATAGCATGTCCTCATACGTTGCTTGCCCTTGGCGCCACTTGAGTTGTTCTTGTTGAAGTTAGGCCTTGAGTTCTTCTTGCTCCAAAATTGCCTTGAAGCGAGAGCCATGTGCTCATGATAAGCATATTTTGTATCTTCGGGATTACTCTCCTCTTCTTACTCATCATCCTATTCTTCCACACTAGCCTTGGCCTTCAAAGCAAGGTTGGGTTTCTTTACCCGTTGAGAGCGCAACACCGCATTATTGGCGGTCTTGTCCAAGATTCTCATAGCAACAAACTCATCCAACACTTCACTTGAGGACAAGGTATGGAAGTCCTGCCTTTGACGGATGGCGGATGACATGGCCTTATGGTAGGGCATCATGGCCTTGAGAAACTTGCGCTTGATCCAATTGTCATCCATATCCTTGCTCCCATGATCTCGGAGTGAGACCGCAAGAGTGGTTAATCTCCGGTAGAGCTCACGAGGTTCTTCATCTTCATTCATCGCAAACTCATCGGCTTCATCTTGCACCACTTCATAGTTGGAGCATTGAATGCTTGCGCTTCCCTTGTAAACGGAGACAACATGTTGCCATTCTTCCTTGGCCACAGTGAAAGGTCGGAGATGCGCAATATCTTCGGGTGGAATTGCATCTTGGATGATGAAGAGAGCGGACTCGTTGAATTGATTATCCGCGACTTCTCTATGAGTGAAGTTGCTTGGGTCATGCAGGTAGAAGCCTTGCTCAATAATTCTCCAAAGGTTAGTATTACTATGATTTAAATGGCGTTTAAAGCGATAGACCCAAGAGGCAAAATCCTCATTTTTCACAAACTTAGGAGGAGGACCAACATGATTCAAATGAGTGGAGGGAACTGGTCCTCCATAAGTAATTGGAGGTTCAACATGGGCAAAGATGCCATTTCCACTTCTACTACTAGATAAAGGAACTTTATCACTAGTAGCTTCCCACTTGTCGGAGTTAGCATATGTCACCTTGTTAGCGGGATCACCCACTTTCATTGGTGCGGTGGATAATTTAAGACCTTCTAAGAACTTGTTGAACATTCCTTCAACCTCGGTCGTCATGGAGGTTTTCAATGTGTCCAAAGCCGCATTGAACTCCTAACGAGAGACCGAGGATCCCCCATCGGCCGTAGACGAGGACGGAATCACACCGGGGTGCTCCTCCTCACCGTCTACACTGTCAACCATACTCTTCGGATGGTAAAGTCCTTAATAAAGAGACGAGGCTCTAATACCAATTGAAAGGATCGATATAGTTGACTAGAGGGGGGTGAATAGGTAACTAACAATTTTTAGCTTTTGTTTACCAATTTAAACTTTGCATCAAAGTAGGTTGTCTAGATATGCAACTAGGTGAGCAACCTATATGATGCAACAACTACAAGCACACAAGCAAGCAAGGGATACAACACAAAATAAGCTTGCACAAGTAAAGGTAAGAGATAACCAAGAGTGGATCCGGTGGAGACGAGGATGTGTTACCGAAGTTCCTTCCCTTTGAGAGGAAGTATGTCTTTGTTGGAGCGGTGTGGAGGCACAATGCTCCCCAAGAAGCCACTAGGGCCACTGTATTCTCCTCACGCCCTCACACAATGCGAGATGCCGTGATTCCACAATTGGTGCCCTTGGAGGCGGCGACCAAACCTTTACAAACAAGGTTGGGGAAATCTCCACAACTTAATTGGAGGCTCCCAACGACACAACGAAGCTTCACCACAATGGAATATGGCTCTGCAGTGACCTCAACCGTCTAGGGTGCTCAACACCCAAGAGTAACAAGATCCGCAAGGGATTAGTAGGGGAATACAATTTCTCTTGGTGGAAGTGTAGATCGGGGCCTTCTCAACCAATCCCTAGAAAATCAACAAGTTTGATTGGCTAGGGAGAGAGATCGATCGAAAATGGAGCTTTGAGCAACAATGGAGCTTGGGGAGGAAGAGATAGTCAATTTGGGGAAGAAGACCCCCCTTTATATAGTGAGAGGAAAGATCCAACCGTTACCCACTTAACCAGCCCGCGACATGCGGTACTACCGCACACACTCACGGTACTACCGCATAGGCATGCGGTACTACCGCTTGGAAGTGTGGTACTACCGCTCGCGTGGCAGTGTCCAGATGAGGCCCTGTTGATAGAGGCGAGGGTCCCGATCTTTCGATGAGATGGTGGCTATCGTTTTGGAGGAAGTCGACTTTGATCATCTGACTACGAACGTGCGAGGATGTTGCGCCTTAGCAATTGCTAAACCAACTCCGAGAGGTTATTGACCACGCCGGAGCACGATCAACCTGACCACGAAGATCTGTTTCCTGCAGGCAAACAAAGAACAAGAAAGAAACTAAGATTGCAATATGGATATTGTGAATATAAGAGGAAAGCTTTATTGATCAAGGTGGGGTTCTGTGACGCCTTTGTCCGGTCGTTGAACACAAACGAAGTACACGGAGTTGCAGCTATGGCGAACTTAAATTTAAACAAAACCCAAAGTCTAAACGACGCCCTAAGGGATGTATATATGGAGGAAGAGGGGGAATTTCGTGGCCCTTGAGGAAGGGGTCCGAAACCAACCCTAACTCTTGTTTCCCCACACATACGGACTCTAAAACAACCTATACTTAAGTATTTCAAAATTACATGGACCTGGCCCAATAATAAGGTGACACAGCACCTAGAATAGCCTCTGGACGAAATTTATGAAGTGGCATCTTGTATATTTCGTCCAAGCCTTCATGCACTCCTTATGGTGGCTTCAAAGTCTTGAAATCATCACTTGTAACTCCGTTCTTGTTCCCCTTGCGCATGCCATCATCTCCAGGCTTGGTCTTGCTCCAGTGTTCATCCCTCTTATCCATGTCAGGCCCTTCATTTGTAAGCAAAACAAATGTATCTAATTTAGGCAGCATCATATTCTCATGAACACTAGAATCATTACCAAGAAACGAAGTACCTGATAATTTAATTGGCGTGCGCGAGCTCTAGTAATTGGTCCAGTATATGTAGCAGTAGGGGTTGTGGGTGTAACAATGGTATTGATGTCCTCATCATCATCCCCTTCTTGAAATGAAGTCGTCCTCGACGGAAGCTCATCTTCCTCACCGAAATAAGGCTTCAAATCTGCAATGTTAAAAGTGGGACTAACCCCAAAATCTGCTGGCAGCTCAAGTTTATATGCATTATCATTTATTTTCTATAACACCTTAAAAGTACCATCAACACGTGGCATTAGCTTTGATTTGCGCAAATTAGGAAACCTATCCTTACGCAAATGTAACCAAACAAGATCTCCAGGTGCAAAGACAACACGTTTCTACCCTTATCTCCAACAAGTTTATATTTAGCATTCATGCGCTCAATATTTTCCTTAGTTAACTCATGCATTTTTAAGATCAATTTAGCACGTTGTTTAGCATCAAAATTAAACTTCTCCGAAGATGGAAGAGGCAACAAATCAATAGGTGCACGAGGTAGAAAACCATACACAATTTCAAAAGGGCACATCTTAGTAGTAGAATGCAGCGACCGATTATAAGCAAATTCAATATGAGGCAAGCATTCTTCCCACATTTTCTTGTTATTCTTCAAGACAACCCTAAGCATGGTAGACAATGTTCTATTGACTACTTCAGTTTGTCCATCAGTTTGGGGATGACATGTAGTACTAAAAAGCAGTTTAGTCCCCAACTTAGCCCATAAACATCTCCAAAAGTGGCTAAGAAAGTTAGTATCACGATCTGAAACAATAGTATTTGGCACACCATGCAAGCGAATAATTTCACGAAAGAACAAATTAGCAACATTAACAGTATCATCGCTTTTATGACATGGTATAAAGTGTGCCATTTTCGAGAACCTATCTACGACAACAAATATGCTATCCCTCCCCTTCTTTGTTCGAGGTAAACCTAAAACAAAGTCCATAGATATATCCTCCCAAGGAACACTAGGTACAGGCAAAGGCATATATAAACCATGAGGATTGAGTCGTGACTTAGCTTTTTGACATGTGGTGCATCGAGCAACAAAACGCTCAACATCCCGTCTCACCTTTGGCCAAAAGAAATGTGTAGCAAGTACGTCCTCCGTCTTCTTCACGCCAAAGTGTCCCATTAATCCTCCTCCATGTGCCTCCTGCAACAACAAAAGACGAACAGAACTAGCTAGAATGCATAGCTTGTTAGCACGGAACACAAAGCCATCATTAATAACGAACTTGTTCCATGTTCTTCCTTCTTTACAATTCTGCATTACATCTTTAAAATCAGCATCATGCACATATTGATCTTTGATGGTCTCCAAACCAAATATTTTGAAGTCAAATTGTGAAAGCATAGTATAGCGACGAGACAATGCATCAGCAGTAACATTTTCTTTACCCTTCTTGTGTTTAATGACATAAGGGAATGTCCCAATGAATTCAACCCATTTAGCATGTCTACGATTTAGTTTAGCTTGACTTTTAATATGTTTCAAAGATTCATGATCAGAATGTATAGCAAATTCTTTGGGCCATAAATAATGTTGCCATGTCTCTAAAGTCCGAACAAGAGCATATAATTCTTTATCATAAGTAGAATAATTCAGACTAGGCCCACACAATTTTTCAGAAAATTATGCAACAGGTTTGCCATCTTGTAATAACACACCTCCTAATCCAATTCCACTAGCATCACATTCAAGCTCAAAAGTAGGGCTGGGCGTTCGGTATAAACCGAAAATTCGGTTTCTACCGTTCGGTCTTTATTAAATTTCGGTTTGTAAAACTGGAAACCGAAAATGTTAGCTAAAAGTGGCTAACCGAAAATTCGGCTAACCGAATATTGATGCAGACGGTTTTCGGTTTTGTACCGATGTACCACGCCAAGTATTTGAGCTAGGATTTTAGAAGTGGCACCCTCTTATATAGGCAGCAGATCTGAGTCATCCCGTCCGTCGGGCGAGGTGGGACTAAAGGAGCTGATGCCTGGTCAGCTGTACGCATGCATGCACACAAGGGCCACCAGAAAAGCACATGGTGAGATGGGCCTTGCAACTTTGCATGCACTTTGGTCGTAGGCCCATGTATGTGCACCGGCCGATCGTGGAGTGCGTCGCAGCGTGACTCGCTGGAGACGTTGTTGCTTGCGCTGTTTGCATGTCGTCGCGTTTCTTACGCTCATTCAGGTTTCTTCGCTTTTGTTCGGTTAACAGAGAAGAAAACGAACCAACCGATTCTGTTCGGTTAGTGCACTTGAAAACCGAATTTTGTTGTGACATGAGAAAAAACCGAAAATTCGGTTTATTCGGTTTCGGCATCGGTTCGGTTTTCGGTTCGTCGGTTTTTATGCCCACCCCTACTCAAAAGTCTTATTAAAATCAGGAAGTTGGAGTGAAGGAGCATGTGTCAACTTATCTTTCAATACCGTGAAGGCTTCTTCCTGTGCGGTACCCCAAACAAAAGGCACATCCTTCTTTGTAAGCTCGTTGAGAGGTGCAGCAATGGTGCTGAAATCTCTCACAAAACGCCTATAGAAACCAGCGAGTCCAAGAAAACTCCTCACTTGTGTGGCCATTTTAGTCATGACCAACTCTCAATAGCTTCAATCTTGGCTTTATCAACTTCAATTCCTCGTGGAGTAACAACATAGCCAAGAAAAGATACTCGATCGGTGCAAAAGGTGCACTTCCCAAGATTACCAAACAAACGTGCATCACATAGAGCAATAAAACAGCACGTAAATGTTCCAAATGTTCTTCCAAAGATTTGCTATAAATCAGTATATCATCAAAATAGACTACCACAAATCGTCCAATAAAAGCACGTAAAACTTCGTTCATTAGTCTCATGAAAGTACTAGGTGCATTAGTTAACCCAAAAGGCATGACTAACCACTCATATAAACCAAACTTGGTTTTAAATGTGTTTTCCTTTCATCTCCCAGTTTCATACGAATTTGATGGTATCCACTACCCAAATCAACTTTGGAAAATATTGTAGACCCACTCAATTCATCAAGCATATCATCTAGCCTAGGAATAGGATGACAATAACAAATAGTAATGTTATTAATGCCTCTACAATCAACACACATACGCGATGTACCATCCTTTTTAGGCACAAGTATAATAGGAACAACATAAGGACTAAGAGATTCGCGTATATAACCTTTGTCGAGCAACTCCTGTACTTGACGCATAACCTCCTTCGTCTCCTCTGGATTGGTACAGTATGGTGCACGGTTGGGTAGCGATGTGTCAGGACCCCGATTCCAAGTCACATCGACCTAGCCGGTAACACCTCATATCAATTTGCGGCCTCACGCACGGTATTCCCACGGGTGTCGCCTTACCATGGCCCGGACCGTTGCGCCTTTTGGCTCACGTATATGATAGTGTCACTAGCATCCATATGACAAAGAACCCGGGCCGACATGGCTAGTCGTGAACCCAAAGCGGCGCTTAACGCATGGGGACAGGCATACATGAATCACATCGAGCATGTCGGTCATCAACGTATGAATTGGGTCAGCATGGGCTAACAGGACTCCGGTATCCCGGCTGTAGCAAAGGCTAGGCAGGACTCGAATATCCTGCGTGACATTTCCCGAAGGAACAGACATAGGAACAAAGTGAAACACATGCCGCCACCAAGTGTCCAAGCAGGTAGTCTTTGGGCTAGCAGGACTCCGGTGAACGGTGTCATGGCGGACTACTATCGCTCGTAAGCACAAGACTACATTTCCCCATATGAGAGGCTTCCAAGGATAAACAACTAGTTTGTCGGATCCCACTCATACCAAGCATTTCAATCATACACGCATAATATGCCCGATATGAGTACATACAACAAGGCATCACAACAAAACTCTACAACTCAAAGTACTTTATTTAAGAGGCTCAGGAGCCATACATAACATATCCATACAGGTAGGGGTCACATGACCCAACACTCAAGTCATACAAACATACAAGCACATGCGGAAGCAAACTAGCCTGAGTACAGACTCTAAAAAGAAAGAAAGCTTGTTGAAGCCTTTCTAACTACAGTGGCCCTTCACAAGCCTTGGATCACCACCTGGGTGGCTAGTTCACTCGTCGATGTCAAGGTCTACATAAAACCCATCGGAGGGGGTAGTGTTGTCGTCTAAAAAACATTAATTAAGCAAACATGAGTACGGAGGTACTCAAGAAGTCTTACCACGTAATCCTATCATACATGCACATTCTCAAGAAGGTGGTGGAGTTATTTGCAAAGAAGCCAGCTTTGACTCTTGGCTAAGCTTATCCCACGTGACACCACTTGAAAAGCATTTGTCGCACACGAGTCCACTAATCACCATCACAATACTCCACCGTGGATCCTCTCGTCACAACCCACGAGAGGGCCATCCATGCACTCACACTTATCTTGAGGCTTTTAGTAGTATCCATTTACTTGTCTATGAACTGTATAGGTGACCAAGTAGTCCTTTACCACAGACGCAATTGACTATTCGAATAGTTTATACCCTGCAGGGTGTACTTCTTCACACACGCTCTCACCACTTACCGTCGTTTACACGACATGTACTGCAACCTTCAAGCGGAAGCCCAACGTGGGTGTCGGCCACGACCGACTAAACACACGAGTCCCGAGTACAGGTTTATCGCCTATTTGGGTTCCATCCAGGAGTCCTACCGAGGTTTCCCATACAGCCCTCAACGATGTGTGCAGGGTTCCCGAGACAACAAACGGGCGAATCAACATCGGGCCACGTGCCTACCGCAACACAACCCACCCCTAAGGTCAGCGTTGCATGCGGCCCCCAGCATGCTACAAACACCAGAAACTACTTGCAACTCCCGGACTGAGGACAAGAGTGGTTAATAAGTCGAGAGGGTCAATTAAGGATCCCAATGCGTGGTAGTAGCTAAGTCTTAAATCACACATACAGATCTCAGTTCTTAGGGACGGCTTCAATGAAACAACCCACCATGTACTCCTACATGGCCTCTCATCGATACCTTTACCAAAACGTGTTCCACACTTTCACTCGAACCCGACACAACCTTTCACTCCGGTTCATCATCCCGATGAGCCGCACTGACACAACTCTAAGCATAGCAAGCATAGCATGGTAGGAATCACAAACATGGCTCAATCAACTCCTACACATACTAGTGGGTTTCATCTAGTTATCGTGGCAATGACAGTCATGCAAAGGAAGTGGGTTCAACTACCGCAAAGACACAACAGTTTGAATCGCGTTGTCTTAATGCACGATAAACAAGAGCGTAAGCGAGAACATGGGTTTGTATCGGAATGATCAATGGGTTGCTTGCACGATGTAGTGGTGGTAGGATAACGCCCTTCAGACGGATATTCGGAATTATCCTCGAGGCGTAACCTATCACGAAAGACATACCGAAAATAAACACACATGGCAATATGCAACAATATGATGCATGCTATGACATGGCAATATGGATGTGTGTTGGCCTACTGCAAGCTGGAGCAAAAAGGGATGAACTCATTTGAATCAAGGATTCAAATGTTAGCTCATTTAAAATAGCCCTAAAGGTGTATTTTCTTAATCTGCTTAGACAAAAAGGTTAACTTGTTCTATCATGCATGAAACCTGTACCAATGGATAGAATGGATTTTTCTGATCATTTTTCATATATAAATCTTTGCATTTGGAGTTACAGATTAATTTCTATGAATTTTTTAAGTTTGAACTATATTCTGGAATTTCCTATAATAGAATAAATCCAAAGAATTCATTTATCATACAAGAATGCGTCAGATGACGCGTCGGGGTCAACGGGACGTCCAGTGTCAAACCCGATTGGTGGGTCCCGTGTCGATGTAATTAGTTTAACTAAAATTAATTAAAACTAATCCTAGTTAGTTAATGATCGGGGCCCCACTGTCATAGACTCAACAGAAGTCAACCAGGGCCCACCCGTGGTCAAAGTCAGCTTAACTACATCTGGCGTTTAGCCGCCGGCGAGCCAGACGCGGCGGAAGTGGTTTTGGCCGTTTCGGCAACCAAAAGAGCCGCGGAGGGCATCTATGGGTAGCTGGGAGCAAGGCGCAGCTCTTGGTGGTGTTGGGTGAGCTCGGGGTGGCCGGAGTCGGCGCCGCGACGACCTTTAGGGCGGTCAGCCGAGTTCGGGTGAAGACGAACTCGAGGCTACGGCGGCGGTGAAGTGCGTGGAGTAGTGGGTTAGATGCTACGCGGTGTGGTGAGTGCGTTAGACACCGAGGGGTGGCAGTGGATGGCCGGGAGCACGCAGCGACGAGCTCACATGGCCAGTGCGGCGGTTGAGCTCAGGCGGTCACTACACGACTTCGAGCGAGAGAGGAAAGGAGGGGAGATAGCTAAGC
Organism: Aegilops bicornis; assembly: GCA_021605145.1. Classification (NCBI taxonomy): domain Eukaryota; kingdom Viridiplantae; phylum Streptophyta; class Magnoliopsida; order Poales; family Poaceae; genus Aegilops; species Aegilops bicornis. Next base: position 331,761,627 of record CM038669.1, read on the forward strand.
TCACGGGGAACTCGTGGAGGCAACCGTGCGGTCGGGGACGGCCGATGCGGGGCGTCGAAGGGGATCTCCGGCGACGGCGGGGTCGGGCGAGGTTGGTGCAGAGGCCTCGGGCTACACGAGCGCTCGGGGCTCGGCTAGCTCGAAGAAGAGGAGGGCGGCGGAGCTCCTAGACACGACGGGGAGGAGCACGGACGACGGGGAGCGCGGCTACGGCGACGGCGTGGCTGCGGTGGCGTCGGCCATGGCGGGGGAGCGCGAGGGGGAGGAGCTGGGGAGGAAGAGAGATGTCTGAGGGGTTCGGGGGAGAGAGGGGAGCGCGCTTGGCCGCCTCGGTAAGGGGAGCGGCGAGGCGGCGACCAGTGTGTGGCATGCATGCGGTGCTCGGCCAGGAGCACTGCTGCACTGCTGGCCAAGCCAAGACTCATTGGGCACGGTGGCTGGGCAGGCGGAGTGGGCAGTTGGGTGGCGCCAGTAAGGTTTTCTATTTCTGTTTTCTTTTTCTATTTTACGTAACTTTGTGAAATTTTAAAAATACTTAAACAGCTTCAAAATTCACCAAATCGACCAGGTCCTTAGTTGGAATATTTCCAACATAGAACATTTTGTTTGGGAATATTTGGGCATTTGAATTAATATATATAATTTTAAATGCCCAAACTCAAATACTTATGATTTAATTCAAAGACCTTGGGATGACCTAGAAAATTGTGCACCACTTTTGGCAGAGGCTCTGAACCAAAGCAAAGGTGATGAGCATTTTAGAAGGGCATTTCGGGTTCATTGAAAATAATTTTAGTAAACCCTAGTTGGATTCAAAAGGGGTTCTGGGGGTTCTGTCTTCCCCATTTCAAATTTCAGATGAAAGTTAAACATGATGCACACACTAATGCATGGACTAGCTAGGATGTGACAACTCACCCCAACTCAAAATAATCTCGTCCCCGAGATTTAGGATCCGCTAGAAAAAGGTGGGATACTCAAGTCGAAGACGATCCTCCCTTTCCCAAGTTGCTTCTTGCTCGGAATGGTTTGACCATTGAACCTTTAGAAACTTGATATTCGACGCCGAGTGGTACGCTCGGTTTGATCAAGAATCTGAACGGGATATTCTCGATAGGTGAGGTTATCTTGGAGATCAAGCGTTTCGTGGTCCACTCCACGGATAGGATCTGAGAAGCAACGCTGAGTTGGGAAACGTGGAAGACATCATGGACTCGGAAAGATGCAGAGGTAGTTCCAATTGGTAGGCAACTTCTCCTCGCTTGGCAAGAATGCAAAAGGGTCCAATGTAACGAGGAGCCAACTTGCCTTTGATAATCAATCTATGGGTTCCTTCAAAGGAGTAACCCGAAGGTAAGCCTTCGCCAATTTCATAAGCCATAGGCTTATGCTTGCGATCATATTGGCTCTTTTGACGAGATTGGGCTGTTTTCAATTTCTCATGAATAACGCGAACCTGCTCTTCGCTTCTGAATCATATCCGCCAAAGAGTTGTCTCTCCCGGTTTCGACCGATTAAGAGGCGTTCGACATTTCCGTCCATAAAGAACTTGAAAGGAGCTTTGCCCAAGCTAGCTTGATAACTATTGTTATAAGCTTAACTCGGCTAATGGAAGGCATTTCTCCCAATTCATGCCGAAAGAGATGATGAAGCTAGAAGCATATCCTCTAGGATTTGATTGACTCGTTCTACTTGACCACTTGATTGAGGATGGAAGGCGGTGCTAAAGGAGAGACGAGTTCCCATAGCATTTTGGAAACTTTCCCAAAATCGAGAGGTGAAGAGACTTCCACGGTGCGAGTTAATCTCCAATGGAACACCATGAAGAGACACTATTCGAGAGATGTACAAATCAGCTAGGCGGCTAGCGGTTATACTCTCACGAACGGGTAGGAAGTGGGCTACTTTGGAAAGACGATCGACGACAACGAAGATTGCATTATTCCTCTCTTGGTCCCGGGAAACCCGGTAATGAAATCCATACCGACTTTATCCCATTTCCATTCGTGAATAGCCAAAGGTTGAAGGGTACGGCAGCCGTTGATGCTCGCTTTAACTCGACGACAGACGTTGCAATTAGCAATGTATTGAGCGATTTCTCTCTTCATCCTAGTCCACCAAAACCTCCGGCGAGGGTCTTGATACATTTTAGTACTACCGGGATGAATGGTGAGAGGAGAGTCATGAGCTTCCTTAAGGATCGATTGTCGTAGCTGTTGTTTCTTGGGAACCACCAAGCGGTTCTCAAAGAAGACAACACCTCGCTCATCTATGGAGAAACACTTAGCAGCTCCGCTTAGCAATGTTCTCCTTGATCCGAGATATTCCTCTATCATACCATCGAAAGCAGTTATGATTCGATCCGTAAGGTTGGGTTTCGCCACCGTGGTGGAAAGGAATCCTCGAGGAACAATGTGAAGGTTAAGCTTACAAAATTCCTCATGGAGAAATGGTTGACTTTGTTGTAACATCAGTTGTTACAATAAGATTTGCGACTTAGTCGTCGACCATGACATTGGCTTTGCACAGGGTGTAAGATATTCCTAAGTCGTAATCAGTAATCAACTTCGACCCAACGTCTTTGCCCGAGATTCAAATCCGGTTGGGTGAAGATGTATTTTAGACTTTGGTGATCGATGTAAATTTCGCATAGCGATTACCAAGAAGGTAATGTCGCCAGTTTTGAGTGCACGAACCACCGCCGCAAGCTCTAGATTATGTGTGGGATAGTTATCCTCATGTGGACGAATCGTCGAGAAGCGTGAGGCAATCACATGACGATCTTGCATGAGTATGCAACCTAGTCCTTGTCGCGAGGCGTCGTAATAGATAATAAAGTCCTTAGAAAATCTGGTGGAACAAGCACGTGAGCAGGATGTCGAGCGTCTTTTCGGTTCCTCGAAAGCTGAACTCGCACCGTGGCGTCCATTCGAACTTCTTATCTTTCTTGAGGAGTTCGGTTAGAGGTTTAGCAACTTTAGAGAAATTCTCGACGAAAGCGGCGGCAATAGCTCGCTAAACCGAGGAAACTCCGAACTTGCTTGACCGATTCGGTGGAGTCCGATCAAGGACGGCTTGAACTCGCCGGGATTGACAACAATGCCCTTACCAGAGATTACATGGCCTAGGTAGGTCACTTCTGGTAACCAGAATTCAAACTTAGAGAATTTGGCATAAAGGCGGTGCTCTCAAGTTTCATCAATACTAGCCTTAGATGTTCGGCATGTTCTTCCTCATTCTTGGAGTAGATGAGTATATCATCGAGGTATACCACGGCGAATTTATCCAAATACTCCATGAAGATTGAGTTCATTAACCGAGAGAAGGTGGTCGGAGCATTGGTTAATCCGAAGGACATGACGGTGTACTCGTATTGGCCATAACGAGTAACAAAGGCCGCTTTTAGGAATGTCCCCATTCTTGATTTTGATTTGATGGTAACCCAACCTCAAATCCATCTTTGAAAAGATCGAGGATCCAGCCGTGATCATACAGATCGTTGATCCCGGGAGCGGATACTTGTTCTTGATAGTGACCAAGTTGACAGTGTCGGTAATCTACAACCATCCGATCCGTTCCATCCTTCTTCTTGATGAAGAGGACGGGCAAGCCCATGGGGATGAACTAGGACGGATGAAACCCTTTTGCAAGGACTCATCGAGTTGTTTCTTAAGTTCGGCTAGTTCTAGGGGTGCCATCTTATAAGGTCTTCTAGAGATTGGGACGATTCCAGGAACAAGATCTATCACAAACTCGACATCCCTGTCAGGTAGAACACCTGGCAGTTCTGGCTCGAATAATAGTCATCATTGAATAGGCTGCATCCTGCACGGACATCCCAATAGTGATCCCAAGTCCATAAGAACAGTGGAGCGGTTCAAGAGCTCCGGATAAGATGGATATATCCCGACCGTGTACGATATTGGCTTTGATTAAAATCTCTAAACTGCTCCTCGACGGTATATTCAGGATACCATCGGTAACCGGTCTCGACCATCACCCGAACCAACATTGCCGTGTGACCACACACATCAATGCAACGGGTCAGACGAACCACTTGGTTCTGGGGACGGGTGGCCATCTAAAAGCACAGCCACAATGCAAAGACATTAGAATTTCTAGGGAAAATCGGGCAGCATAACATCTGTAAATGCTCAAAAACAGATTTGAGACATTCATAATCAGATTGTAAAACCACTCAACAACATCATATCAAGGTTCTGGTTCAACTGAAAGCATACTAAAAAGTAGTAGAAACTGAACTGAGGTCAGTAACCAACAATCCTATAAGTTACTACGGATTAGTAACACGTGAACACGATAGAGAGAAGAGAGCCTAGTCCTATACCCACGTAGAATGAGAAGAGGATGACTCGGATCGAGGGCATAAGGTAAAGGAGTAAAAAGAGCCTTACGTTCCTCCCACAATCAATTCCCCTACATATAACTAAAGCATTTCTAGACTCAACATCGACCAGTTTGGCTTAGCGAACCTACAGCAGCCCTCGCTCGATGCCAACGCTGTCAGACCCCGATTCCAAGTCACATCGACCTAGCCGGTAACACCTCATATCACTTTGCGGCCTCACACACGGTATTCCCACGGTGTCGCCTTACCATGGCCCGGACCGTTACGCCTTTTGGCTCACGATATGATAGTGTCGCTAGCATCCATATGACAAAGAACCCGGCCGACATGGCTAGTCGTGAACCCAAAGCGGCGCTTAACCCATGGGGACAGTATACATGAATCACATCGAGCATGTCGGTCATCAACGTATGAATTCGAGCTGTAGCATCGGGCTAACAGGACTCCGTATCCCGGTCAGAAAGGTGCTAGGCAGACTCGAATATCACCGCGTGACATTTCCCGAAGGAATGTATATAGGAACGAAGTGAAACACATGCCGCCGATCAAGTGTCCAAGCAAGAGTCTTGGCTAGCAGGACTCGGTGTGAACCGGGTCAGGCGGACTACTATCGCCGTAAGCATAAGACTACATTTCCCCATATGAGAGGCTTCCAAGGATAAACAACTAGTTTGTCGGATCCCACTCATACCAAGCATTTCAATCATACACGCAATATGCCCGATATGAGTACATACAACAAGGCATCACAACAAAACTCTACAACTCAAAGTACTTTATTTAAGAGGCCCGAGGAGCCATACATAACATATCCATACAGGTAGGGGTCACATGACCCAACACTCAAGTCATACAAACATACAAGCACATGCGGAAGCAAACTAGTCTGAGTACAGACTCTAAAAAGAAAGAAAGCTTGTTGAAGCCTTTCTAACTACTGATGGCCCTTCACAAGCCTTGGATCACCACACAGGTGGCTAGTTCACTCGTCGATGTCAAGGTCTACATAAAACCCATCGGAGGGGGCAGTGTTGTCGTCTGAAAAACATTAATTAAGCAAACATGAGTACGGAGGTACTCAAAGAAGTCTTACCACGTAATCCTATCATACATGCACATTCTCAAGAAGGTGGTGGGGTTATTTGCACAAGCCAGCTTTGACTCTTGGCTAAGCTATCCCACGTGACACCACTTGAAAAGCATTTGTCGCATTAATGCAGTCCACTAATCACCATCACAATACTCCACCGTGGATCCTCTCTCGTCAACCCACGAGAGGGCCATCCGCGGCACTCACACTTATCTTGAGGCTTTTAGTAGTATCCATTTACTTGTCTATGAACTGTATAGGTGACCAAGTAGTCCTTTACCACGGACGCAGCTATTCGAATAGTTTATACCCTGCAGGGGTGTACTTCTTCACACACGCTCTCACCACTTACCGTCGTTTACACGACATGTACTCGGCAACCTTCAAGCGGAAGCCCAACGTGGGTGTCGGCCACGACCTGACTAAACACACGAGTCCCGAGTACAGGTTTATCGCCTATTTGGGTTCCATCCGCAGGGAGTCCGGCCGAGGTTTCCCATACAGCCCCGAACGATGTGTGCAGGGTTCCCGAGACAACAAACGGGCGAATCGGTACACCGGGCCACGTGCCTACCGCAACACAACCCACCCCTATGGTCAGCGTAGCGTGCGGCCCCAAAGATGCTACAAACACCGAAACTACTTGCAACTCCCGGACCGAGGACAAGAGTGGTTAATAAGTCGAGAGGGTCAATTAAGGATCCCAATGCGTGGTAGTAGCTAAGTCTTAAATCACACACACAGATCTCAGTTCTTAGGGACGGCTTCAATGAAACAACCCACCATGTACTCCTACATGGCCTCTCATCGATACCTTTACCAAAACGTGTTCCACACTTTCACTCTCGAACCCGACACAACCTTTCACTCCAGTTCATCATCCCGATGAGCCGGACCGACACAACTCTAAGCATAGCAAGCATAGCATGGTAGGAATCACAAACATGGCTCAATCAACTCTTACACATACTAGTAGGTTTCATCTAGTTAATTCGTGGCAATGACAGGTCATGCAAAGGAAGTGGGTTCAACTACCGCATGACACAACAGTTTGAATCGCGTTGTCTTAATGCAGTAAACAAGAGCGAAGCGAGAACATGGGTTTGTATCGGAATGATCAATGGGTTGCTTGCACGATGTAGTGGTGGTAGGATATCGCCCTTGAGACGGATATTCGGAATTATCCTCGAGGCGTAACCTATCACGAAAGACATACCGAAAATAAACACACATGGCAATATGCAACAATATGATGCATGCTATGACATGGCAATATGGATGTGTGTTGGCCTACTGCAAGCTGGAACAAAAAGGGATGAACTCATTTGAATCAAGGATTCAAATGTTAGCTCATTTAAAATAGCCCTAAAGGTGTATTTTCTTAATCTGCTTAGACAGCAAGGTTAACTTGTTCTATCATGCATGAAACCTGTACCAATGGATAGAATGGATTTTTCTGATCATTTTTCATATATAAATCTTTGCATTTGGAGTTACAGATTAATTTCTATGAATTTTTTAAGTTTGAACTATATTCTAGAATTAACTATAATAGAATAAATCCAGTAATTCATTTACTGCGTCAGGATGACGTCAGGGTCAACGGGGACGTCCAGGTCAAACCTGACTGGTGGGTCCCGGTGTCAGTGTAGTTAGTTTAACTAAAAATTAATTAAAACTAATCCTAATTAGTTAACAGGGCTGGGCCCCACCTGTCATAGACTCAACAGAGTCAACCAAGGCCCACCCGTGGTCAAAGTCGGCTTAACTACACCGGCGTTTAGCCGCCAATGAAACAGAACCTTGGCGGTGGAAGTGGTTTTGGCCGTTTCGGCAACCAAAAGAGCCGCGGAGGGCATCTATGGGTAGCTGGGAGCAAGCCGCAGCTCTTGGTGGTGTTGGGTGAGCTCGGGGTGGCCGGAGTCGGCGCTGGCGACGACCTAGGCGGTCAGCCGGAGTTCGGGTGAATCTGAACTCGAGGCTACTGACATGCGGTGAAGTGCGTGGAGTAGTGGGTTAGATGCTACGCGGTGTGGTGAGTGCGTTAGACACCGAGGGTGGCGGTGGATGGCGGGAACACGCCGGGCGACGAGCTCCATGGCGGTGCGTGCAGTTGAGCTTCAGGCGGTCACTACAGCTCAGAGCGAGAGAGGAAAGGAGGGGAGATAGCTAAGCTCACGGGGAACTCGTGGAGGCAACCGGCGGTCGGGGATCCGATGCGTCTGGCAAGGCGTCGAAGGGGATCTCCGGCGACGGCGGGGTCGGGCGAGGTTGGTGCAGAGGCCTCGGGCTACACGAGCGCTCGGGGCTCGGCTAGCTCGAAGAAGAGGAGGGCGGTGGAGCTCCTAGACACGACGGGGAGGAGCACGGACGACGGGGAGCGCGGCTACGGCGACGGCGTGGGCAAGGTGGCGTCGGCCATGGCGGGGAGCGCGAGGGGAGGAGCCGGGAGGAAGAGAGATGTCTGGGGTTCGGGGAAGAGAGGAGCGCCGCGTGGGTTGCTTTCGGTGAGGGAGCGGCGAGGCGGCGACCAGTGCGTGGCATGCATGCGGTGCTGGCCGAAAGCACTGCCTGCCGCTGGCCAAGCCAAGCTGCACGGCCGGGCTTTGGGCAGGTGGGCCGGTTGGGTGGCGCCAGGTAAGGTTTTCTATTTCTGTTTTCTTTTTCTATTTTCTGTAACTTTGTGGACTTTTTAAAAATACTTAAACAACTTCAAAATTCACCAAACTGGACCAGGTCCTTAGTTGGAATATTTTCAACATGGAACATTTTTGTTTGGGAATATTTGGGCATTTGAAATAATATATATAATTTTAAATGCCCAAACTCAAATACTTATGATTTAATTCAAAGACCTTGGGATGACCTAGAAAATTGTGCACCACTTTTGGCAGAGGCTCTGAACCAAAGCAAAGGTGATGAGCATTTTAGAAGGGCATTTCTGTTTCATTGAAAATAATTTTAGTAAACCCTAGTTGGATTCAAAAGGGGTTCTGGGGGTTCTGTCTTCCCCATTTCAAATTTCAGATGAAAGTTAAACATGATGCACACACTAATGCATGGACTAGCTAGGATGTGACACGATGCACCGGGAATTAAGTCAATTTGATGCTCAATCCCTCAAATAGGTGGTAATCCCGGTGGCACGTCTTGTGGAAAGACGTCGGCGAACTCCTGCAAAATATTAGTGATAGCAGGTGGCAAAGAGGAAGGCACGTCCTTGAATGAAAATAATGCCTCTTTGCACACAAAACCATAGCAAACAGATTTGCTGAAATCTAGCTCATCAATATCAGATTTTGTGGCAAGTAAACATGCACTTTTCAATTTAATTTCAGAAGCAACATGTAACATCCCAAAATTCTAAATTTTCGAATGTTATAAACAATAGATTGTTTTGATTGATTGTTTGATTGATTGACTGAAAGTGAGTGAAGTTTGAAACTTTTTGGAAGTTAAATGAGAGGGAATAAAAGGATTTTCCCAAACTTTCATTTTGCATTTTATGATCTCCGTGAATTCAAAAAAAAATTCACCACAAAACCCAGGAGAGAAGATGACATGACTTCTTCCATTTATTTAAATGACAAGGGGTGTTGAAAATATTTCAATTTCATTTGGAAAATATTTCCAATTCTGAAACTTTATGCAACTCAATGATTTTCATGAGCAAAGATAAAATGACTTCTTCAAAACATATGAAATATGAGTTGGGAGTTTCAAAGAATTAAATTCAAAGTTCTTTTGAATTTATTTTCAATTTGGAGTTATTTGAGTTTTATTCAAATTATTTTTCTCCAAAAATAAAATATATGGAAAATAGGGTAACATGATTCCCTACATCAGAAAAATGGAGAGAGATAAATTTGAATTAATTTTGGTATTTTTAAAATGACTTTTATGAGGTTTTATTGTAGCAGAAGCACTCTTTGTTTTATTTGAAAAATATTTTTTCTTCTCTCCGGCGCGACTTCTTCCCTCTCCAAAGTTGTCTTTTCTCTACCTTATAAAGGTATATTTCTTTGTATTTTTTTCATAGCTTATTTTTCTTCCGTAAAACAGCTTGGCCCTGATTTTTCAAATAGCCATAACTTTTTACTTGTTCATCCAAATTAGATAAAACCAGCGCCTATAGTTTCGTCTTGTTTTCACCTATCCAGTTAACTCCGTCACGTCAACTTTTGAATTTTTCAAATTTCGAAATTTGTTCAGATTCATATTCAAACTTCTTTTGTTCATAACTTGAGTTTCGTAACTCCGTTTGAGTTGATTCTTTTTGCAAAGCAAAGCTCTTGACCTAAACTTTCTGATAAGGCCAAATTCACATAATTTTGATACTGTTAGAAATTGTTTTATGTAGCAAGAGTTATTTGCTTGGTTTTGTTGTTTTTTAATCGTCTTTTTCGTTCTTTCTGATCTTTTTGAGTGATTGCTTATGTGTGGTTATTATTGATTGCTTACGATAGATTGACCGGAGTGTGACGAGTAGAACTATCAAGAGTTTGAGCGAATCATCTTCATCAACATTGCAGGCAAGTAACACTTTGATCATACCTCTTCTCATTCCCAATTTTTATGCATTAGATCTATCCTCAAACATTGCATGATTAGGATCTAATTAAATTGTGGAATGGGAAGTAGATGAGGTAGTACCTATTACTGTTTTATTATCAAACCCTTGGGAGTTACTTCTACGTTTGCTTATTATGCCATGCTATGCTAGTAGACGTGGATTGGGTGAGTGTATCCATGACAGATGTGAGATTGTTATTTAATGGTTTATTTAAGGTGGCAACTTAAACACACATCTGGGTGGATTGAGGCACCTGGTTTCTATCAGGACTTGCTTGTATTTCTTCAGACCGCCACCCAGGCTCAAAGGGATCATGAGATTATTCAAACTAGAAACTTCCGTGTGCAGCCACAAGCCATTATGGGCTCTGGCATAGTTGATTAAGTTGTGCGAACTCTTACGGGTAGACTAGCAGATGTAGGGGAAAGTAGGTGTGCGGTCTACCCACAAGTAAGGTGCTAGTGCTTCTGAAAGACTATGTCTCGGTCATCCGTTTCTCAAACATCATGTAGTGCGAGAAATCCAACGGAGGCAATCGAGTCTTGTGGGGAAAAGTGCGCAAACCTCTGCAGAGTGTATAAACTAATCATGGTTAGCCGTGTCCCCGGTTACGGACATCTTGAGTATCTAGTACTTGGATATCATGTGAATCTCATCATGTTACTCTAATTAATATTGTTGGGTTTTTAATGAGTACTTTTAATTGGGATTGAGGATGTTGTCAACCATTCTCAATGTTTAACAACCACCATGATAGTTAAATAAATTTATTCCTTTGTAGTAGGGAAAAATTGGCTTTTCGCATAACCTTATAACCATAGAGCTTTTCCACCAGCCATATATGCATGTAGTATAGGCTTATTCCTTCATTACTCTCTATGTGTTACATTGCCAAAGATATTCCATGTCTTGACCCGTTTCGGGCTGCAACTTTTCATGTTGCGAGACTTTTCGCATTTACGCAGTAAGTGATACGTTAGGGTTCTGATTTCTACACTCAACTTTGCCGTTGGTGTTGATGGGAATCCCAACCTTGTTGCTTCCGCTATTTTGGATTGAGGTAATAGTACTTACGTTATTTATACATGTGATTTACCTCTGTTATAAATCCTCGCAATCTTGTGTGTGTCAAAGATACCGATCCAGGGATGACACTTAAGCACAGAGACTTGTCCATTCGGGTCGGGTCGCTACAAGATGGTATCAGAGCACATGTTGACTGTAGGACATGACCCTAGAAACTGACAAGCCCATAGGAAAGTTTTTTCTCTACAACTTCATTTTTAAAAAGATCTTTTACCTCTTTTCTCTTCTGAGCTTATTCAAATATTCCCTTTTAGAGAGACCATACCCCTTTTCCCTTTTTACCACTCAAAGTTTCGACTGACGAGACCACTCCAAGGAGTACAAGATATCGGACAACTAAGACTACTTTGGACTAAAGAGGATTTTTACCGTGCATCTGAATAATGGAAACTACAACGGTGAAGACTGCGAAGACTAGGAGAATTTGAAGGCTTTGAAGAATTTCCGGATTTGTATGACCTAGGAAGGCACCCCTTATGGAACTTGGCAGACTACGGAAGCTGTCAATACCCGAGATCAAGGTGTATCGGAGAAAGACCGGAACATGGAGCATAGAACTCAAAGTTTTGTCAAGAAACCCTAAAGCAGGAGATATCAACTATGGAGAGATAGCTCATGGAAATGACAAGAGCAGAAACACGGCTATCCATGATGTTATCGCCCATTTATGCTATTGTCACCGTGCTGAGTTAAGCATGCATATGGATAGAAGGATTTGATGGTAGAAGGCTGATGGAGCACCTATCAACAAGAGGTGAAATTTTAACCTTAGGCGATGTAACACCGGATGCGGAGCATTACATCAAGAAGTTAAGATGGACCTACAAGAAGCGATGTTGACAAGGAAGCACTTCGTGAAGAACCCGGAGGATTAAAATAGCCAAGCGGAGGAGCTAAACCTCGAGATACCGGAGATTCGTCATGAACTGAAGGACAGTAGGATAATGGTCCATGTCGAGGTTGATGAAACCCAGAAGTTTGGAATGCAACTCCAGAAATATTAAAGGACGTCGCGAGAGACTTCACGTCAACAAAGATGATCTAGCAAAAGAACTTGAGAAGGACGAGCATGATCAGAAGGAGCCATCGGAGACATGACCAAGACTTGAGGAGTTTGATGACGTTGAGATCTATTGACCTTTAGAAGACCAAACCCCTGTTATATACTTACGTTAGATGCGACGTTTGTGAGCTGTCATTTGTTTGATGTTTTTTCGACAGCCACAATAAAATCTGTCTTTTCAAAACTTTTGTTTGTATTGTGTGCATCCCTCTCGATCTCTCTTATCCCACCCCAAAACCCTTGGACCCAATAGAGGATGAATGGAGATGAGCTTGTATTTTCTGGACCGATGAGTCAATTGGAGACAGACCGATGGATTTAGAACATGGAAGGTCATATGAAGAATAACACTATAGCCGGAAAGGATATGACCCAGCATGCCCTTCAGTGCTTTGAAAGAGATGCTGCTACTTGGTGGAGGATGTACCAAACCATCAATGGATGGCAAGGAGTAACCACTTGGGAAGAATTTAAGTTGACTCTGCAAAGATCTCGTCTTGTGTCCGAGAAGTTGAGGCCTTATGGAAAGGATATGAAGAAACCTTGTGCATACAAGCTTTGTGGAGAAATAGGACACGACCATAAAGAAAACAAGGACGAATACCCTCATAAGCGGAGGATTACCAAAGGAGTTAGCCGAGGATCTCAGGGAACTTCGGTTGGAGATTGTTATCAAAGGTTTTGTTGCAGCAATGGAAGTTCAGTCTACATTGTTGGGAAAGATCCATGAAGCTCAGAAGGACGACAAAGAGATTGCTGAGGTAAAAGTGAGGATGAGCAAAGGAAAGGCCAAAGGTTTTCGTAAGGATGAGCATGACACCTTATGGTTTGAGGATAGTGTACATGTACCCAATAATGCAAAGATCAGGAAGTTAATACTTCAGGAGGCTCATTACTCACCATACTTGATTCTCCCTGGAAACACCAAGATGTATTTGGATTTGAAGGAGTGTTTCTGGTGGACTGGTATGAAGAAGGATATTGCGGAGTATGTAGTCGTAAGTGATGTATGCCAGAGAAAGTAAAAGCAGAGCATCAGAAGCCAGCAGGATTACGACAGCCTATGCCGATACCCGAATGGAAGCAGGATAAGCTTGGCATGGATTTCATTACCGGATTTCCCAGGACCCGATCGGGATATGATTCTATCTGGGTAGTAGTTGATTCGCTTGACCAAAGTGGCTCACTTTATCCCAGTGAAAACCACCTATACAAGTGCGAAGTTGGCCAAGATATATTTGACCAGGATCGTATATGCGCATGGAGTTCCGAGGACCATCGTATTAGATAGAGGAACACAGTTTACCTCAAAGTTTTGGAATCAGCTGCACCAGACTTTGGGTACTAGGCTAGAGTTAAGTACAGCCTTTCATCCGCAGACAGATGGACAGACTGAGAGAGTAAATCAGATTCTGGAGGACATGTTAAGAGCTTGTGCGCTAGATTATGGATCTAGTAGTGATGATAATCAACCTTACGCGGAGTTCTCATACAACAACAGTTACCCAGCCAGTTTGAAGATGGCCCCTTTTTAAGCTTTATATGGGAGAAGGAGCGAGACACCGTTGATGTGGGATGAAGTTGGGGACCGTCAGTTGTTTGGACCAAATGTGATCAAGGAGTCAAGAGAATGTTAATTTGATTCGAGATAGATCAAGGTAGCTCGATCCAGCGGAAGAGTTATGCAGACTCAAAAACGCAAGGAGGTAGTCCATGAAATTGGAGACAGAGCATGTCTTCGTGTGTCCCCTCTAAGAGGAGTTAAATGATTTGGAGTTAATGGAAAGTTAGCCCCGAGATTTGTAGGACCATACCGAGTTTTGGAGCGTATGGGAGAAGTGACCAACAAATTGGAGTCACCCGAAGGAATGTCAGGAGTTCATTATGTGTTTCACGTTTCCCAGTTGAAGAAGAGCCATGCAGAGATGGCCAATATTCCCCTGTAAGGACGCTTGACCCTGGAAAGGATAATGATGTTCCACGAAGTGGAGTATGGACTTCATAAGTATAAGTTTTTATCTTGGTAGGTGGGATATCCCACGAGGATGAAGAGATAAATTACTATTGGACATAAAGGAGGTACGATGTTGGAAATATGGATCAATGGAAATTCCATGATGAGTCTGAGTAATCATGTCCTAGTTTGGTGCCAATAGAAGAAAGGAAGACAATACAATTGGATGGATTTAAAAATACTAGGAAGTTGGAAGTTGGAATAACGATAAGTTGCCCGAGGATAAGTTCAAGGTTTACAAGTGATGAGATGGGCCATAACCCACAGGCCCCAGGACTTGCCAAGAAGCAAGCACACTCTTGTTGAAGGAGAAACCCTAGAAGAAGTTACGATTTTATCGTAAGCGATTCTATAGGAGTTTACATAAAACACGAGAGTTGTTAAGGAACGATAGATGTTTGTTTGGCTTGCAGAAATCAATGGATTTTCCGAACTTGGTTCATCGACAAGAGAAATTCTGCAATGCTTGTGAGGATGACCGAGTGTTAGAATGCGAGATTCGCTAAACCATGTACAAGGTAATGATTTGGGTGCGGGATGGATTGATCACCATACAGACTTACTCTTATTATTCGCTTTGCTATATGGGATGGTAAATCTGAGTGACTTACCTATAGTAGAGAGACAACGATCAAAACCTTGTTTGAACCTTAGAATGGTATACGTATTTTCCCTTGTACTACGGCAGCTGTTGCCAATCGTAGGATATACGGTGAAAGGATCGATATGGTTGACTAGAGGGGGGGTGAATAGGCAACTAACAATTTTAAGCTTTTCTTTACCAATTTAAAGTTTGCAATAATAAAGGTTGTCTAGATGTGCAACTAGGTGGACAACATATATGTTGCAACAACACACGCTCACGAGCAAGCAAGGATAGGAACACAAATCTGCTTGCACAAGTAAAGGGATAAGATAACCAAGAGTGGAGCCCGTGGAGACTAGGATGTGTTACCGAAGTTCCTTCCTTTTAAGGGAAATGCGTCTCCGTTAGAGCGGTGTGGAGGCACAATGCTCCCCAAGAAGCCACTAGGGCCACCATAATCTCCTCACGCCCTCGCACAATGCAAGAGCCGTGATTCCACTATTGGTGCCCTTGAAGGCGGCGCATCAACCTTTACAAACAAGGTTGGGGCAATCTCCACAACTTAATTGGAGGCTCCCAACAACACCACGAAGCTTCACCACAATGGAATATGGCTCCACGGTGACCTCAACCGTCTAGGATGCTCAAACACCCAAGAGTAACAAGATCCACAAGGGATAAGTGGGGGGAATCAAATATCTTGTGGTGGAAGTGTAGATCGGGCCCTTGTCACCCAATCCCGAGCAAATCAGCAAGTTTGATTGGCTAGGGAGAGAGATCGGGCCAAAATGGAGCTTGGAGCAACAATGGAGCTTAGAGAGAGAAGAGGTAATCAACTAGAGGTTGAAGAAGCCCCTTATATAGTCGTGGAAAAAATCCAACCGTTATCCACTTAGTCAGCCATGACGCTGCAGATTACTGCTGAGGTCAAGACGGTACTACCGTGGCCGAGCACGGTACTACAAGAAGAAGCAGCCTGAGCATCGACTAGCGACTAGGGGCAGTACTACCGCTCGTGCGGTACTACCGCTCCCTTACGGTACTACCGCAAGGCGAAGTCACGACACGAGAAGCGCGGATGAAATAAATTACATCCGTGCCAACTTCCGCTAAAACTGCGGTAGTGCGAAAATCCGACGCGGTACTACCGCTTCCTCGTGAGCGGTACTATCAGAAGTGGCGTGCCTACTACCGTGATTCTCACGGTACTTGGTAGGAGGGCCCGCGGTACTACGGCTCGGGAGCAGTACTACCGTGGGCCCCAGCGGTACTCTTACTTGTTGACGAGCGGTACTACCGTGGTGGGCGGATGTAAAAATTACATCCGCCCCTACTATCAAGACCGAGCGGCACTAGGTTCGGGAGCCGCGGTACTACCGCTTTAGGGAGCGGTACTACTGCGGCACCCAGCGGTACTATCAGCGTGTACCTACGGTACTACCGCAAGTACAATGGGCAAATGTCGTAATTCCGCACAACCAAGATAACGAAGGGAAGCTCCAAAGTGCAGGGAAAGGAGGGACAAGTGTGCGTGTTGATTCCGCCTAACCTTTCCGGACGCGGACCCCTCTTAATAGTACGGTTCTCCTACGACTCAAATCCACCAAAAAGAAACGTGGGGCACGCCGTCTTCAATAGTCTCCGAGGGGCACCGAATCGTCTCGAGCCTAGAGATGAACCATCTGAGGAACTCAAAGCATACGATTAGTCCGCAAAAGTATCGTCATCAATCACCAAAACACTTACGGGATAAATATGCCCTTACAATCTCCCCTTTTTGGTGGATTGATGACAATACGGGATTTGCACAAAGATACAATAATATAGAGCAAGGGCAAACCCCTCCTCTCCAAAATATAGACGGGCTCCCCCTAGATGTGTGCACTCGGATGAATGCTTTGTCTTGCATAGCACACGATCTAGGATCACCACTCCCCTATATTTTAGAGACAAAGGTCTGAAGAATAACATCTAAGCAACATATAGCACGATATAACATAAGCTTGCTAAGATAGATAGAGTGCATATGTCTTACACCAAAATAAAGGAAAAGCAACTAAAAACGAGGTTCAAACGAGGTTCAACCGAAAACGCAATAAACACACCAAACACGAACACAAGACTCGCAAATCCCTACGCTCTCTCCCCCTTTGGCATCGAGACGTAAAAAGCGGAGAGGACACCTACACACAAGCGGTGGCTCAGGTAGAGGGGAACTCGTCCCAACCCTCTCCGTCAGACTCCTCAGCAGCAGGGATGGACTCCTCGACGTCCTCCTCAAAATCAGTCCACTTGTAGCCTTGCTTCGCCATCCACTCGGCCTCTGTGGTGATGTGCTCCTCAGATCCTCCAGACACATCCTCACCATAGAGCTTCAAGATCTTCTGTCCCGTGACGACTCTCCTTGGATGCCACATGAGTCTGATCGCCCCTTGGCTTGCATGCAGAAAGAGTCTTCATCTTGTCCTTCACTGTGGCCCAAGAAGGCATAGAGGAGCTCTGGGAAGGCCTAGCGACATGGCCTTCATCAACATGCTCGGCGCTTGACATCCTCCTCTCCAACAGCAGCCCTAGCTGCAGACGCCTCTGCACGAGTAGTAGTGTTGGCCCGATTGGGTTTGACACTGTGAGCAGATGGGGTCATGGCGAATCCGATCGAGGGCAAGGAACTCCTCACTGTGGAACATCTTGTCCCAAGTCCTCGAGATCGTGAGAAGCAGATATGGACCGTATGTAGGCACCTTGCGGTTGAACACGGCAAACCGAAGCTCACACCACATGATGTGTGAGATATCAAGTGGCTGAGTCTGAGACACACGAGCCTCCTCGGAGATGAGCATCATATCCACCATATAGGCATGAACCTTGTCCTTGTCACCAATGCGGGGAAACAAGGAGTTGCGGAAGATGCGGTACATGATATCCAAAAAGGAGTTGAGCACCAAACCTATCTTGCCACTTGGAAGTGTCTTCTCAACATAGAACGGTGCAAGCCTGTCCTTGTTGGCAGAGTCAGGGTTGGCATGGGGACGAACACCTATGGGGGAGTCAAGCCCGTCATCGAGGAACTTGGAGCAGATCCATGAACTCCTTCCGTGTAGCGATCGACTTCTGACCATTCGTCATCCAGGTCATTCTCCTTTCCTCATTGGGGTGAAAGTAGGCGAAGCAAAGAACTGACCAATGAGCTCGTGGATCATAGTCAAGGTGAAAGGAGATGATATGCTCAATGCCAAACTGCTCCACCAAGTCCAGAGCCTCTCCAAAGTAGGCACGGAACTTCTCCTTCCTCAAGTGATGCATGTCAATCCACTTCACATCCACATAGGTATTACGCTTGTTCTTAATGACGCCCGGATAGATGTTGGTTGATGCTTGTTCCAGAACAGCTCACAGCCCCTCGACCGAGGAACGAGGGGTCACGACGGATCCATGTTTGAGGCGGACGTAGTCGAATGGGGCATCTCATCCATGCTCTGGAGGGCTCCTTGACCTTGGTGGCGCTTGTCTTGACATGGCGCTTGGGGGCAGAAGAGGAGCCCTGCAGTGCGTCACCGGGGTTCTTGCGCAGACGCTTGGAGCCGGTGTCACGGCTTGGGATTGGACCGGCGAGAGCCACCACACGAACCACACGCATAAAGCACCAAAAACGCAAGAAGATCAATGCAAAGGCCACGAAAAAGCACCACGAAAAACATAGGAGACATATGAGAAAGTTGGCATGCGATAGGTGTGAGGCACGGTGGGGCTGACCCTTGCACTGCGGTACTAAAGCAGTAGTAATCTTGCTCGACGCGTAGTACCGTCTTGCGGTGTCACGGTAGTACCGTGGAGCGGAAATAAAGCTGTAGTGCCGCAGTAGCGGTAATACCGCTTTTAGGGCGGTAGTACCGTGCGTCTTGATAGCGCCGTAGGGCTGTAGTACCGCGTGCAGCGGATCCAACTGTCGATTTGAATCTGAAAAGAACAGCGAAACAATGGCGGTGCTACGGTGATCAGATCTAGCGCATGACGACAATACACATATAAATCCTATGCAATACGACACTCCTTCATCCTATTCTTGCGGAGATTAGGCCTATCAATCTCAAGAACACACAAGCCTCCCCAAAACCTAGAAACGCCAAACACCAACAACAAGGAGAGGGAATTGGGGAAAACACAGGTCCATAGCAAGAGCACGCGGTGGAGAACGATCCCACGGTCGGAATCACGGGAGGACAGCCGGTGAAGGAGATCCGGCGAGAGACGCCCGGCTCCGTTCTTGAGCAAGGGAGAGAAGGAGGCGATGTGGGAAGAAGGTAGCGAATGGGTATGGGGAGTTAGAACTCCCCTGCCCGTCATTAACCCCTCGCCATGAACCGTCGCGGTAGTCTGCGATCTCATCAGCGGTAGTACCGCTCAGGCGGAAGTTCCGCCGAGGCGGTAGTACTGCTTCGACGGCGGCGATAAAAATTACTGCCGTGAGGTTGCGGTAATGCGATGCTCCAAGCGGTAGTACCATGGCTGGCTGCGGTAGTACCACAGCTGGCCGCGGTAGTACCGTGAATCTCAAGTCACCGCAGGATTCAAAAACGAAAAAGGGCCTTTGCAAAAAAAAATCACACACAAGAAACCACAAACTCAACCACAACCTAGAGGCAAAAGACAACAAGAAACCACCAAACGACTAGGCCTCTCAAGGAGAGAGGGCGGTGGCCGAAGCCACCTATGTTTGAGTAGGATGGTATGGCACATGAAGAATTATCCTTGGGCCCATGACCAAAACTCGTCTTTGGAACACAAGTACCATAAAAATGGCTAATGTGAAAGAGGTGATCGATTTACGCATAATGGGGGAGGGAGAGTTCATTGAGAGAACAATACTCCCCTATGTCCATGCCTACACCTAAACTAGACAACAACTTGAGTGTGGTGGGAGTGCACGGGCTCAAGACACATTGCTCAAATCAATGATATTTAGCTCATGCCTTAACTCATGAAATCTTGCTTCATCTAAGGGCTTCGTGAATATATCCGCAAGGTTATCCCGAGTGTTGACATACTTGAGCTTGATCTCTCCTCGCCTAATGTGATCCCGGATGAAGTGATACCGAATCTCGATGTGCTTCGTCTTGAAGTGTTGCACCGGGTTGAGAGAAATCTTGATGGCACTTTCATTATCACACCAAAGAGGCACGTTGTCACAAATGACACCGTACTCCTTTAAAGTTTGCCTCATCCATAGGAGTTGAGCACAACAACTACCGGCCGCCACATATTCCGCTTCGGTGGACGAGAGAGACACACAACTTTGATTCTTGGAAGACCAACTTACCAAGGAGCAACCAAGAAATTGGCACCCTCCGGAAGTGGACTTCCTATCCACTTTGTCTCCCGCCTCCGGAATCCGTAAATCCTTCAAGCTTGAAGTTTGCTCCTCTTGGGTACCATAAGCCAAAGTTTTGGGTATGAGCCAAATATCGAAAGATTCGCTTGACCGCCACAAAATGACTTTCCTTCGATGCGGCTTGAAACCGTGCACACATTCCCACACTCAACATGATATCCGGTCTAGATGCACAAAGGTAAAGCAAGGATCCAATCATGGAGCGATATACCTTTTGATCCACCGCTTACCATTGGGATCAATGTCAAGTTGGCACTTGGTGGGCATTGGTGTAGTAGCCGCTTGACATCACTTAGCTTGAATCTTTTGAGCATGTCTTGAGTGTA
Source organism: Aegilops bicornis (assembly GCA_021605145.1). Taxonomy (NCBI): domain Eukaryota; kingdom Viridiplantae; phylum Streptophyta; class Magnoliopsida; order Poales; family Poaceae; genus Aegilops; species Aegilops bicornis. The sequence continues at coordinate 331,782,123 of CM038669.1, forward strand.
TTTGGCTTGGTTGATGAAGGTTCCTTCTCTTCTTTGTTTGATATCAAAACCAAGAAAGAACTTCAACTCTCCCATCGAAGACATCTTGAACTTGGAGGTCATGAGAGCGGCAAATTCCTCATTGAAAGCTTTGTTAGGAGAACCAAAGATAATATCATCAACATATAGTTGGCATACAAACAACTCCCCATTGACCTTCTTAGTAAAAAGAGTGGGATCGATTTGCCCCACTTCAAAACCACGATCTTGTAACAACTCGGTAAGGTGGTCATACCAAGCACGTGGGGCTTGTTTAAGTCCATAGAGTGCCTTATCGAGTTGATATACATGATCCGGGAAGTAGGGGTCCTCGAACCCGGGGGGTTGCTTGACATAGACCAACTCATTAATGGGACCATTAAGAAAAGCACTTTTTACATCCGTTTGTTGCAACTTAAAGTTGTGATGGGAAGCATAAGCAATCAACAAACGAATGGATTCAAGACGAAACAACGGGAGCAAAGGTTTCACCGTAGTCGATACCCTCGACTTGGGAGTAGCCTTGTGCTACCAATCTTGCCTTGTTGCGAATGATGTTCCCATGAGCATCTTGCTTGTTCTTGAAAATCCACTTGGTTCCAATGACGTTGTGGTTCTCCGATGGCCTTGGCACCAATCTCCACACCTTGTTGTACTCAAAGTTGTTGAGTTCTTCATGCATGGCATTGAGCCAATCCGGGTCTTCGAGCGCCTCATAGACCTTTTGAGGTTCAACACAAGAGACAAACGCGTGATGTTCACAATAGTTTGCCAATTGTCTCTGAGTTCTTACCCTTTTCTTAGGCTTCCAACCACATTCTCCATGAGATGACCTTTGGTAGTGAGTTTGGAAGCAATCTTGGCGACACGACGCTTCTAAATCCTCCTCGGAGGTGCGATGAGGAGAGGTCACTTGATCATCTTGAGCGCCGTCTTGAGCATGACCTTCATCTTGAGCATGCTCGGGAAGAGAACTTCGACCTTGGGCATCATTTAAGGTGATATCATCATCTTGAGCACGATCTTGCCCTTGGTTTTGTTCTTGAGGTTGAGGGCCTTCACTTTGTTCTTCGGAAGCGCAAGGGCCTTGGGTTGGTGATGGCTCCACTTGAGTGGAGCATTGTCCTTCTCCTTCGGCCACAAGGGGTTCCTCAATGGGTAGGATAAAGCCAACTCCCATTCTTCTTATGGCTTGGGAGGAATTTCATCACCTACATCACAAGTGCCACTTTGCTCCACTTGGGAGCCGTTATTCTCATCAAACTCCACGTTACACGTCTCCTCAATAAGTCCCGTGGATTTATTGAGGACACGGTAAGCATGAGAGTTTGTCGCATAACCAACAAATATGCCCTCATGAGCTCTAGCTTCAAATTTAGACAAACGAACACCTTTCTTGAGAATGAAACACTTACACCCGAACACCCGGAAGTACTTGAGGTTGGGCTTGTTGACGGTGAGTATCTCATAAGGAGTCTTGTTCAAGCATTTGCGGAGATAAAGCCGATTGGATGCATGACAAGCGGTGTTGATGGCTTCGCCCAAAAGTTGTATGGAGACTTGAACTCCGCCATCATGGTCCTTGCCGCATCCATCAACGTCCGGTTCTTTCTCTCCGCCACACCATTTTGTTGAGGGGTATATGGTGCGAATATTGATGCTTGATTCCCTCATCACTAAGAAACTCATCCAAGGTGTAGTTCTTGAACTTCGGTGCCGTTGTCACTTCTTATAGTCAAGATCTTTGCATTATGTTGACGTTGAGCTTCATTTGCAAAGTCGATGACGGTTTGTTGGGTCTCACTCTTCCTCTTGAAGAAATATACCCAAGTGTATCTCGAATAGTCATCTACGATCACCAAGTAATACTTTCTTCCTCCAAGACTATCAAATGATGGTGGCCCAAAGAGATCCATGTGAAGGAGCTCCAAGGGTCTCTTTGAGTATATGATAGTCGTGGGAGGGTGAGCCTTCTCATGAAGCTTTCCTTCAATACAAGCCCGCAAGCACGGTCTTTGGCAAAACTAACATTTGTTAGTCCACGGACATGGTCCCCTTGAGAAGACTTTGCAAAGATCTCATATTGACATGGGCTAAACGGCGATGCCAAAGCCATCCCACGTCAACTTTAGCCATTAGGCATGTCGCGGTCTTAGTGGGTCGCTCCGAAAAGTTAATCACATAGAGACCGTTTTCGACATGCCCAACAAAGGCTACTTTAAGAGTCTTGCTCCATAAGAGGGCCACGATATCAATGTCAAATAAAGTAGCATAACCCATGACTGCAAGTTGACGAACGGAAAGCAAATTGTATGCAAGGGACTCAACAAGCATGACTTTCTCGATCGTAAGATCATGAGAAATGACAACCTTGCCGAGACCCAATACCTTAGAATGTGATGCATCACCCCACTCGACATCGGTGGGCATAGATGGAATCTCTTGCACGTCCACCACCATGTCCTTGCTCCCGGTCATATGATTTGTTGCTCCACTATCGAGCAACCATGATCCCCCACCGGAAGCAAACCCCTACAATAGATCAATGCTTGGTTTTAGGTACCCATTTGGTAATGGGTCCTTTGATGTTAGTAACGAGGGTCTTAGGAACCCAAATAGACCATTCAATGTACTCATAAGAAGAACCAACAAATTTAGCATAAACATGCCCATCACTAGCACGACACAACACATAAGAGGGGTTAAAGTCGTCGGCTATGTTCATGGGGATGACGTTGTCCTTCTTGACATTGCCACCCTTTGCACGGTTCTTCTTCTTCTTGGAAGCACCCTCTCCCTCCCTCACAAAAGTTTGCTTGAGAGGGGGAGGTTGCTTGGTCTTGTCATTCTCCTTCTTGCTCTTGGGCTTGGGCGCAAACCCAATCCCCTCCTTGGCCACAACTTCCTTTTGATTACTCAAAAGGTCGTTAAGGTTCTTCTCACCTTGAATGCATGTGACAAGGCCCTTTTCAAGTTGCTCCTTCAACTTAGCATTCTCCTCAACAAGATGCACATGCTCACAACAAGGGTTAGTAGCATTTGCATTATCAATCAATATCATATGAGGAAAGGTGGCTTTCTCCTTGGTTAGCTTCACTTGGAGTTGATCATGAGACTCTTTGATACTAGCATGAGCACCCTTCAAGACTTTGTGAGCCTTGTCGAGAGTGTTAAAGTCCTCGTTGAGTCTAGCAAGATCAACTCCAAGCTTTGCCTTCTCGGAACTAAGCACACGAGACACAACAAGAGCATGATCAAGGTCTTTCTTTAATTTAAGCGTGATCATCGTTGTGTGACTCCTCAAGAGCCAAACGAAGACCGCGCTCTTCCTCAAGAGCATTGGAAAGATCCGAAATCTCATCGGCATAGTCACGACTATGCCCTTCCATCTTAGAAATGGTTTCTTCATGAGTCTCGATCATGACATTGGCTTCACCAAGTTGTTCCAAGAGAGCAACGAAGTGCATCTTGGATTTCCTTTGAGTTTACTCATAAAGATCTCAAATTCATTTTCCTCTACACTAGTCCCCTCATGTTCATCAATGCAATCTGTCAAAGAAGAATGATTGATGATGGTAGTTTTGATGTTGGGGGTTACCTTATTGGTGGCTTTAGCCATGAGGCACTTAAGCGGTGATGCTTTCATTGGGTGAACCAAGAGAGACACCGAGGAGTCATTGCAATGGCCACGGAGGCCATGGCAACTGGTTCACCATCCTCATCATCATCATCATCCTCATTGTACTCTTCTTGAACCACCAAAGCTTTGTGAGGAGTCTTCTTTGGGAAGTTGCTCTTGTTGGGAAAAAGACTTGGCCTTGTCCTTACGGATGAGCTTGCCACCATTGTCTTCCCTCTTCTCATATGGACACTCCGCAACAAAGTGACTCACATTTCCACAATTGAAACACGTCCTCACTTTCGTTGCTTGCCCTTAGAGCCACTTGAATTGCTCTTGTTGAAGTTGGGCCTTGAGTTCTTCTTGCTCCAAAATTGTCTTGAAGCAAGGGCCATGTGTTCATGATAATCATACTTAATATCTTCGAGGTTGCTCTCTTCTTCTTCCTCCTCTCCATCTTCTTCGACACAAATCTTGGCCTTCAAAGCGAGGTTGGGCTTCTTTGCTCTTTGGGAGCGAAGCACCGCATTGTCGGCGGTCTTGTCCAATATGCTCATAGCCACAAACTCATCCAACACATCACTTGAGGACAAGGTGTGGAAGTTCGATTAGATTGACGGATGACGGAGGACATGGCTTTGTGGTAGGGCATCATTGCCTTGAGAAATTTGGCGCTTGATCCGGTTGTCATCTGTGTCCTTACTTCCATGATCTCGGAGGAGACGGCAAGCTTGGTTACTCTCAGATAGAGCTCACGAGGTTCTTCTTCTTCCTTCATTGCAAACTCATCGGCTTCATCTTGGACCACTTCATAATTGGAAAGTTGAATGCTTGCGCTTCCTCGATACATGGAAACCACCTTGAGCCAAGCATCTTTGGCACGGGTGTAAGGCCGGAGATGAGGGAGGTCTTCGGAAGGATTGCTTCTTGGATGATGAAGAGAGCATTCTCATTGAATTGATGGTCCACGACCTCTCTAGGAGAGAAATTGCTCGGATCATGCGGATAGAAACCTTCTTCAATGATTCTCCAAAGGTTAGTGTTCACATGATTTAAATGACGCTTAAAACGATAAACCCAAGAATCAAAATCCTCCTTTTATCAATCTTAGGTGGTGGACCGGCATGATTCAAATGAGTGGAAGGAATCGGTCCACCATAAACGGGAGGTTGCACATGGGCGAAGATGCGGTGCCATTCTTACCACTAGACGAGGGGCTTTCTCACTAGTAGCTTCCCCTTATCGGAGTTAGCATCCGCTCCCGTGTTGGCGGGATCACCCACTTTCACGCAGTGCGGTGGAAAGTTTAAGCCCTTCTAGGAATTCCTTAAACATGTCCTTGACCTCGCTTCGTCATGGAATTTTTCAATGTGTCCAACGCATACATTGAATTCCTCACGAGAGATCAAGGTACTCCCATCTTCGTAGATGATGTCGGATTCAAGACCGGAGTGCTCCCCCACATCATCTACGACGTCAACCATGCTCTACGGACGATGAAGTCCTTAAAAAGAGACGAGGCTCTGATACCAATTGAAAGGATCGATATGGTTGACTAGAGGGGGGGGTGAATAGGCAACTAACAATTTTAAGCTTTTCTTTACCAATTTAAAGTTTGCAATAATAAAGGTTGTCTAGATGTGCAACTAGGTGGACAACCTATATGATGCAACAACACACGCACACGAGCAAGCAAGGATAGAAACACAAATAAGCTTGCACAAGTAAAGGGATAAGATAACCAAGAGTGGAGCCGGTGGAGACGAGGATGTGTTACCAAGTTCCTTCCTTTTGAGGGAAGTACATCTCCGTTAGAGCGGTGTGGAGGCACAATGCTCCCCAAGAAGCCACTAGGGCCACCATAATCTCCTCACGCCCTCGCACAATGCAAGAGCCGTGATTCCACTATTGGTGCCCTTGAAGGCGGCGACCGAACCTTTACAAACAAGGTTGGGGCAATCTCCACAACTTAATTGGAGGCTCCCAACAACACCACGAAGCTTCACCACAATGGAATATGGCTCCACGGTGACCTCAACCGTCTAGGATGCTCAAACACCCAAGAGTAACAAGATCCGCAAGGGATAAGTGGGGGAATCAAATATCTTGTGGTGGAAGTGTAGATCGGGCCCTTGTCACCCAATCCCGAGCAAATCAACAAGTTTGATTGGCTAGGGAGAGAGATCGGGCCAATATGGAGCTTGGAGCAACAATGGCGCTTAGAGTGAGAAGAGGTAATCAACTAGAGGTTGAAGAAGCCCTTATATAGTCGTGGAAAAATCCAACCGTTATCCACTTAGTCAGCCATGACGACGCGGTACTACCGCTCAGGCGTGGTACTACTGCATGAGGTCAAGACGGTACTACTGCGTGGCCGACCACGGTACTACCGCAGCGGCAGACCGGACTAGCGACTAGGGGCGATTACTACCGCTCGTGCAAGATTACTCGCCTCCCCTTACGGTACTACCGCAAGGCAGGGGAGTCACGACCTGAGAAGGGCGCGGATGAAATAAATTACATCCGTGCCAACTTCCGCTAAAACTGCGGTAGTGCGAAAATCCGACGCGGTACTACCGGTCCTCGAGGCGGTACTACCGTGAAGCGTGCCTTTACCATCGTGATTCTACGGTACTTGGTAGGAGGGCCACGGTACTACGGCTCGGGAGCAAGATTACCGTGGGCCCCGCAAAGATTACTCTGCTGGACGAGCGGTACTACCGTGGTGGGCGCGGATGTAAAAAATTACATCCGCCCCTACTACCGCACCGGAGCGGCACTAGGCCTGGGAGCCGCGGTACTACCGCTCCTAGGGAGCGGTACTACCGTGGCACCCCGCGGTACTACCGCGTGTACCTGCGGTACTACCGCAAGTACAGTGGCAAATGTCAGAATTCCGCACAACCAAGATAACGAAGGGAAGCTCCAAAGTGCAGGGAAAGGAGGGACAAGTGTACGTGTTGATTCCGCCCTAACCTTTCCGACGCGGACCCCCTCTTAATAGTACGGTTCTCCTACGACTCAAATCCACCAAAAAGAAACGTAGGACGACGCCGTCTTCAATAGACTCCGAGGGGCACCGAATCGTCTCGAGCCTAGAGATGAACCATTTGAGGAACTCAAAGCATACGATTAGTCCGCAAAAGTATCGTCATCAATCACCAAAACACTTACGGGATAAATATGCCCTTACATACGGTGAGGTTCAACCCAGACCCGTTTTCTACAGGAGAAACCATAAATTGTTGACCACCATGAGATATCGATAGTTAGTTGGTATTGGCGCCAGACCCGTCAACTAAGAAGACCCAATCTCGGAATAACCTTACCAAGAGGAAAAAAAGGACAAAAGAATTGAGGAAAAGGTTATGCCACTACGGAAGAGCCAGAGAAGGAATTATACTGAAGATCTGAGAAGACCGACATTGTCAGTAATAAGGAAGGAGTATATGAGTTTTGATGGAACCGTAACCATGCTTCTAAGGGTGGTAGCACCCGAGACCCCGGAGACGATCGATGGATTTTGAAGACCCCCAAACCCTAACCTATTTCTTGCTAGCCTCTCCGAATCTCGAGGACGAGATTCATTTTAAGGGTGGTAGTTTTGTAACATCCCAAAATTCTAAATTTTGGAATGTTATAAACAATAGATAGTATTGATTGATTGTTTGATTGATTGACTGAAAGTGAGTGAAGTTTGAAACTTTTTGAAAGTTAAATGAGAGGGAATAAAAGGACTTTCCCAAACTTTCATTTTGCATTTTATGATCTTCGTGAATTCAAATTCTTTTTCACCACAAAACCCTAGAGAGAAGATGACATGACTTCTTCCATTTATTTAAATGACAAGGGGTGTTGAAAATATTTGAATTTCATTTGGAAAATATTTCCAATTCTGAAACTTTATGCAACTCAATGATGATAAAATGACTTCTTCAAAACATATGAAATATGAGTTGGGAGTTTCAAAGAATTAAATTCAAAGTTCTTTTGAATTTATTTTCAATTTGGAGTTATTTGAGTTTTATTCAAATTATTTTTCTCCAAAAATAAAATATATGGAAAATAGGGTAACATGATTCCCTACATCAAAAAAATGGAGAGAGATAAATTTGAATTAATTTCGGTATTTTTAAAATGACTTTTATGAGGTTTTATTGTAGCAGAAGCACTCTTTGTTTTATTTGAATTTGGGCGTATTTTATTTGGAGCTAGAATAATGTTCAGCTTGTAGGAAATCTTTTTCTGAAAATTTTGATATATAATATGCCTATATAAAATTCTATTTTGATTTTATTTATTCAGATTTCCTTTTCTGTTTCTAAAAAAAACTGCACGTGCGCCTGGGACTAACTGTCAACCACGTGCGCAGCATAGTAGCATGGGCACTCCTTTGTTTTTTCTCTTTTTCCCTCCTCCTAAATGGCCCATGCCCAGCTAGCTTTTCCCTTCCAGTTTTTTTCTTTCTTCATTGAAAAAAAAACAACACGTACATGCGCGCGGCCTGGCCGAAGTCTTAGCCCAATACGCATAGTTTTTTTTTGAAATTTATCTGCGTATGTATACGTCTAGTCCCACATTGCCTAGCTTTTGATCCCTAAGCCTCTTTTCCACCAATAAATATAGACCCATAGAGCCGCCAAAAATCATCCGATTCGGGTTAAATCAATATTTTGGTTTGACTAGATTCCTTAAAGAAAAATATTTTTTCTTCTCTCTGGCGCGACTTCTTCCCTCTCTGAAGTTGTCTTTTCTCTACCTTATAAAGGTATATTTCTTTGTATTTTTTTTCATAGCTTATTTTTCTTCCGTAAAAGTACTTGGCGCGATTTTTCAAATAGCCATAACTTTTTACTTGTTCATCCAAATTAGATAAAACCAGCGCCTATAGTTTCGTCTTGTTTTCACATATCCAGTTAACCTGTCACGTCAACTTTTTGAATTTTTCAAATTTCGAAATTTGTTCAGATTCATATTCAAACTTCTTTTGTTCATAACTTGAGTTCCGTAACTCCGTTTGAGTTGATTCTTTTTGCAAAGCAAAGCTCTTGACCTAAACTTTCTGATAAGGCCAAATTCACATAATTTTGGTACTGTTAGAAATTGTTTTATGTAGCAAGAGTTATTTGCTTGGTTTTGTTGTTTTCGAATCATCTTTTTCGTTCTTTCTGATCTTTTTGAGTGATTGCTTATGTGTGGTTATTATTGATTGCTTACGATAGATTGACCGGAGTGTGACGAGTAGAACTATCAAGAGTTTGAGTGCGAATCATCTTCATCAACATTGCAGGCAAGTAACACTTTGATCATACCTCTTCTCATTCCCAGTTTTTATGCATTAGATCTATCCTCAAACATTGTATGATTAGGATCTAATTAAATTGTGGGATGGGAAGTAAATGAGGTAGTACCTATTACCTGTTTTATTATCAAACCCTTGGGAGTTACTTCTACGTTCGCATATTATGCCATGCTATGCTAGTAGACGTGGATTGGGTGAGTGTATCCATGACAGATGTGAGATTGTTATTTAATGGTTTATTTAAGGTGGCAAATTAAACACACATCTGGGTGGATTGAGGCACTGGTTTCTATCAGGACTTACTGTATTTCTTGGACCGCCACCCGGGCTCAAAGGGATCATGAGATTATTCAAACTAGAAACTTCCGTGTGCAGCCACAAGCCATTATGGGCTCTGGCATAGTTGATTAAGTTGTGCGAACTCTTACGGGTAGACTAGCGAGATGTAGGGGAAAGTAGGTGTGCGGTCTACCCACAAGTAAGGTGCTAGTGCTTACGAAAGACTATGTCTCGGTCATCCGTTTCTCAAACATCATGTAGTCACGAGAAATCCAGCGGAGGCAATCGAGTCTTGTGGGGAAAAGTCATAAACCTCTGCAGAGTGTATAAACTAATCATGGTTAGCCGTGTCCCGATTCTGGACATCTTGAGTATCTAGTACTTGGATATCATGTGAATCTCATCATGTTACTCTAATTAATATTGTTGGGTTTTTAATGAGTACTTTTAATTGGGATTGAGGATGCTATCAACCATTCTCAATGTTTAACAACCACCATGATAGTTAAATAAATTTATTCCTTTGTAGTAGGGAAAAATTGGCTTTTCGCATAACCTTATAACCATAGAGCTTTTCCACCAGCCATATATGCATGTAGTATAGGCTTATTCCTTCATTACTCTCTATGTGTTACATTGCGGCATATTCCATGTCTTGACCGTTTCGGCTGCAACTTTTCATGTTGCGAGACTTTTCGAACAACGCAGTAAGTGATACGTTAGGGTTACGATTTCTACACTCAACTTTGCCGTTGGTGTTGATGGGAATCCCCAACCTTGTTGCTTCCGCTATTTTGGATTGAGGTAATAGTACTTACGTTATTTATACATGTGATTTACCTCTGTTATAAATCCTCGAGTACTGTGTGTGTCAGCATACCGATCCAGGGATGACACTTAAGCACAGAGACTTGATCCATTCGGGTCGGGTCGCTACACAACACTAGATGGTTTATTATTAGGTTTCATTTGTTGCTCAAATTATTTTGCCACAATCTAATTTTCACTCTTATTTTCCTCCTGTTTTGCTTTATTAGCTCTATTAATATCATCTTTCAAAATAGAATCAGGAGTCATAGGAAGCAAAGTAATATTTTTATCCTTATGAACAAGAGTATACTGATTGTTTCTACCATGGTGTACAGAATTTTATCAAATTGCCGTGGTCTACCAAGTAATAAGGAACATGCTTGCATGGGTACGACATCACAATCAACATAATCAGCATATGTAGAGATACAAAAATGCACACGAACAGTACGTGTTACCTTAACCTTGTCGCTGTTGTTGAATCATTGGATGTAGTAAGGATGTGGATGTGGTATTGTGGTGAGAGATGGTTTCTCCACCATCTCCATGCTAGCCAAGTTGTTACAGCTCCCTCCATCTATGATGACGCGAACAGAACGTTCCTTCACAACTCCCTTTGTATGGAACAAATTATGCCTCTGATTTTGCTCTGCTTGTGTGACCTGCACACTCAAAACACGTTGAGCAACTAAACATTCATACCTGTCAGCGTCTTCAGGAGCCATGTATTGCGTCTCATTTTCAGAATCATCTCCACCGTGTTCTTCACGTGTAATAAGAGCCAAAGTCTCCTCATCATAGTCACTAGCGGACTCATAACCACCATCCTCAAGCAATCATCACACGCTGAGATTTGCATTCTCTCGCATAATGACCTCTTCCCTTACAACGACGACAAATAATATCACTTGTGTGCCCTGTTGATGCCATGGAAGAAGAAGAGCTCTCCACAGGCCCGACAGGTGTGCTCTTGGAAGATAGTGGTGGTTGTGCCTGTTTTCTTGTATCACAGTTGGAGGTGGCACCTGATGGAGGTGCTGGTGCAGTGCAAGTAGAGGATGCACATGGTGTCCATGATGAAAGTCGACCTCTGAGAAAAAGTTAGTTCGCCAATGCACGTCGATCACGCACTTCACGTTCGACTTCACAAGCAAGATGGAATAAACAAGTGATATTATTATACTCCTTATAATCGAGAATGGTCTGAATGTCTCTATTTAATCCACCCATAAAACGTGCAAGTATAGCTTCATTCTCCTCGACAATACCACATCTAATCATGCCAGTTTGTAATTCCTGATAATATTCTTCTACAGAATTTTTTCCTTGTCTTAAACGCTGCAATTTTTGAAGCAATTCACGTTGATAAATATGGTGGAACCCAACGAGTACGCATAGCAGTTTTCAAAGCAGCCCAAGTAGCTGGAATAGGATATAATCTACAATGTTCAGACCACCAAACACGTCTCTCCTCAGGATATTGTAAACATGTAAAAACGTTGTTCAGTTTCTAACTCCCAAGTAAGATATATATTAGGAACATATCTACCCTCAAATGGTGGAATATTCAATTTTAGTTTAGGAAGATGGTCATGAGCAGGTGGTGCAGCCCTACCGTTGCGATGATATGCATGAGGACGACCTGGTGGTGGTGGTGCTAGTGGTTGCACATAGTTCTGATTTTGATCAACCTCATCCTCGTAATGGTCCTCCACCTCTGTAGTAGCGGCGGGGAGCTGCTGAAGCATCAACGGTATGTCTGGTGACACCAGAAGTTTGACCAGGCTCAAGGGGAACGCGTTGTGCTCGTCCCACTTGATTTGGAAGGCGATGTTGTTGTTGTTGTAGAGGTGCAATAGGTGCAGCCGGCGGTGGTTGTGGAAGACGCACGAGCAATTCATTAAACTTATTATGAGCTTTGTTCCGAACGTCTTCTCAATGCCATCTATCTTCTCCATGGCCTCTTCAAATCTGTTTAGCACATCTTCCACCTGTCCACTCATCATTTGCTGAAACTTATCATGTAACTCTTTGTTCGTCATGTTCTCCCGATCGGTCTCGTCGGCTTGTGATCCTGTCATGGTTAGCGACAATAGAAACACACAAGAATATGATCCTACAGACTACTAGGAAGCGGTGGCAGTGGTGTGGTGGACAGTCACAAATCCGTCAAGCGAATCTCAAATTCTTATCAGTTCTTACCAAGCAGCAGGTGGTGATCGGCAGCTGTTGAGGTCAAAACTCTCAAAACTTGGATAGAGAGATTACCAGGGAGAGTCAAATGCACGGCGTAGATGTATGTGGAGCTGGGAAGGCTTATAATATGGTAACAAAAAAGGTCAGCAATAATCAATTCAAAGATGCAAAGTTGAATAAACGCTCAACGACGGTACCGTGCTGGTCCTAGGCTAGACCGTGCTAGAGACGCGAGCCTAGAACATTAACAAAATCACGGCGCTGCACGTAAACAAGGGAGGAGCACACTCTGAATTTTTTTCTCTTTTCTTTCACTTTTTTCGGCACTTTTTTGCCCTTTTTTTGCTCCGCAACAATTTTTTTTTCGAAAAAGTCTACAAATGGCCTAAAAACTGCCTAGCCAGAATTTTCCAAACTTAGTTTTCTTTAAACTAGAACTATTTTTCTTGTACGGGTAGCACGAAAGTTCGGGAGTCCTACTGTCACGACTCGGAGTATGGCGTGATATGGAAATCCAAAACAGAGTAACAAAATACTAGACTCGGACTAGGACTGGTGGCGGAGATGAATCTGGTGGAACTCAGACTGGTGGCGGAGATGAATCTGGTGGAGTTCGGACTGGTGGCGGATATATGTTGCAGGTGGACTCGGATTGGCGTGATGGCGGCGGATATGTGGTGGCGTATATGGACTCGGATTGGCGGTGAATATGTGGTGGTGGTAAATGCCAGCGGCGATGAAGTTGGTGCGGTGGTGGTATATGGCAGCAGCGATGATGATGATGCGGTGGTGATATATGGCAGCGGCGACGTGACAAACATAACTCGAAACTCTAAAGGACTAGACGCTAAGACCAGCAACTTGACATGACGATGCAACCACAAATTCAACAAAGCAAATACAGAAATGATTATGCAAAGGCTCAGATTGGTTCGGATATGATGAACTAATCCTAATTTTTTTTGGCTTTTTTATGGACTGTATGTATGAAGAACAGACCGATCTAAACTACGAAAAACTGTAAAATCTCACCGAGTAACCTGGAAATCTGATACCGCTTGATAGAGGCGAGGGCCCCGATCTTTCGATGAGATGGTGGCTATCATTTTGGAGGAAGTCGACTTTGATGATCTGACTACGAACGTGCGAGGACGTTGCGCCTTAGCAATCGCTAAACCAACTCCGAGAGGTTATTGACCACGCTGGAGCATGTCAACCTGACCACGAAGGTCTGTTTCCTGCAGACAAACGAAGAACAAGCAAGAAACTAAGATTGCAATCTGGATATTGTGAATATAAGAGGAAAGCTTTATTGATCAAGGTGGGGTTTTGTGACGCCTTTGTCCGGTCGTTGAACACAAACAAAGTACGCGAAGTTGCAGCTATGGTGAACTTTAATCTAAACAAAACCCAAAGTCTAAACGACGCCCTAAGGGCTTTATATATGGAGGAAGAGGGGGGATTTCGTGGCCCTTGAGGAAGGGGTCCGAAACCAACCCGAACTCTTGTTTCCCCACACACACGGACTCTGAAAACAGCCTATACTTAAGTATTTTGAAATTACATGGACCTGGCACAATAATAAGGCGACGCAGCACCTAGAATAGCCTCTGGACGAAATTTATGAAGTGGCATCTTCTATATTTCGTCCAAGGCTTCATGCACTCCTCATGGTGGCTTCAAAGTCTTGAAATCATCACTTGTAACTCCGTTCTTGTTCCCCTTAGCATGCCATCATCTCCAGGCTTGGTCTTGCTCCAGTGTTCATCCCTCTTATCCATGCCAGGCCCTTCATTTGTAAGCAAAACAAATGTATCCAATTTAGGAAACATCATATTCTCATGAACATTAGAATCATTACCAAGAAACGAAAGTACCTGATAATTTAATTGGCGTGCGCGAGCTCTAGTAATTGGTCCTATGTAACAGTAGGGGCTGTGGGTGTAACAATGGTATTGATGTCCTCATCACCTGTTGCATATGGCAACGAGCGGTACTACAGCGCGCCCTTGCGGTACTACCGCAAGGCAGGGCTCATTCTGGGCTGGGAAGACACGGACTAACAAAATTACATCCGTGGCTACTTCCGCTGAGTTTCGGTATGTGCAAAAATCCGGCATGGTACTACAACTCACAGGGAGCGGTACTACCGCGTAGGGTGTGGAAGTAAAAAATTACTTCCGCCCCTACTTCCGCGCACGCCACCGTCCTGGGCCAGAGGCCACGGTACTACCGTGTGCTAGGAGCGGTACTACTGCACTCACGGTACTACCGCTGCCATGGGCGGTACTACCAGTGGCAGCAGATTATCAAGGTTGCCTTGAGCAAGACTACCACGCCACGTATCAAAGTAGCACTAGGAAGCCTTCATCTTCGCAATGACAAGGGAAACAACCGGTGCTCCAATGAAGCGAAGGAAAGGTGGTGCAAAGGAACAGATGTGTACGTGTTGATTCCACCCTAACCTTTCCGAAGCGGACCCCCTCTTAGTAGTACGGCTTTCCTACGACTCAATTCCACCGAAAAGAAACATAGAGAAACACCGTCTTCGATAGGCTCCGAGGGGCACCGAATCGTCTTGTGTCTAGACATGGGATACCTGAAATGCTCAATGCACACAATTAGTCTGCAAATGTATTGTCATCAATCACCAAAACCACTTAAGAAGAAATACGCCCTTACAGATACTTCAAGAGAAAAAATATTATCTGTTAATTCATGGAAGTACCTCAAAAGAATCTCTACTGATGAGCCACTTCCAGTTTTGCAAATGGTTATAACCAAAGTCCTTGAATTTACGAGTTCTCATTGTACTACATGATCATTCCTGTAATATCAGTCCAGGACATGAAATAGTAATTCAGGTTACCCACAAAACTGTATGTATCCATCATATATTTGTCATGCTTATGATCAGAAATTTCTTACACACAAGGATACTTCAAGAGAAAAAAAATATCATCTGTTAATTCATTGAAGTACCTCAACAAAATCTCTACTGATGAGCCATTTCTAGTTTTGCAAATGGTTATAACCAAAGTTTATATGAAACATTGAAATATCAGTAGGCGTGCTTGGTAAAGGTTATGCTGACATACCTGATTTCTGTAGGGGTACACGAAATCAGCAGTCAGCTCGACGTAGTTGCCCTTCATGACACCAGCGGGCCTCCCTTAATCCATACAGGTAATCTGATCCACAACACCAACCATGACAAGCAGCGATAGGAATTATTCAGGAAACACCTCCAAACAACAAAATCTAATAAGATTTATCCTCAGATTTTTCATCAGAAAAGAGACTGACAGTGCACTAACAGCTCTCCGATTCAGTTATAAACACCGATTTTCAATTTCAGTTGGTCTCAACTATTGCTAAACGAACGTACAGCCGGAGATCAGTCACACTTACCAAAGAAGCCGATCAATTGTCCCCCTGGAACTTGACCACCAGGAAGCACGATGCCGATCTTGAGCGGCTTCGTCGTGACCGGCTCGGCCGACGGCAGCACGGCCGTGGACGATGGCCGTCTGAAGAACAAATTGGCTATCTCGTCTGCAAGATCGAATGACGAGCATCAAATCCCAAATTCAAACCCACCCAACCCGCGACCCGTCAGGCAAGATCCGGAAGGACGCAACCCAGGAAAGAGGGCGTTCATCACTCAAGGGCTTCCGGTGGCGGTCTTTGCCGGCTTCGTCGGCGGCGTGAAAGTGGGAAGCGGAGGGCCAGACGAAGAGGCAGCGTGTGCGCGATGCGGCTCGTCTGTACCTCGCTGTAGATGGATGCAAGGCGCCCGAACGCCGCGTTAGGTGCCCCTACACTGAAGGCCGCGCCGCCGTGATGCGATCTTGGCCGGTGTGAAGGGCTTCTGCGAGGCCAGACGACGGCCGGGCGAGGGTCGACTTCGGGATGGATCGAGGAAGTGCGAAGGAGGAGAAGGGAGGGCGGCGGCGTTTTCTCGATTTGGGAAGAGAAAGAAGGATGGGGAGGCACAATTCAGTTGGAATCGACCGAAAATTAAAGAACTCTGGCGGAATCGAGGCGTGGTTGTTTCCCTCATGCGGGCGTGGGAAGGGCAGAGTTTTCGTTCGCCCTGAACATGTTCTCTTGTTTAATAATAGTTTAGATAGATTAGATATCGGTGGGGGTGGGCGGGCCCTAGCAAGCAGATCCTACATGGGCCTTGTTCGTACGCGTCCGAACGTCCCATATCGGGACATATATGGACTAGATTCGGGGAGTGCCGGTTTTCAGGTGTTTGGATCAGAAATGGGTCCTCTGATTAGGTCACAAACTTCTGTCCGGGCACCGGCGGTATAGGTCGGGTTGTAGATGGTGTGAAGCCAAGCGCGAAGCCCTGCGAGTCAGCGTTTTCCTCGCAGACTCCGCGATCGCAGAGCCAAACCAATATAGCCGTCCCGTCCCCTCCCCCCGCACGCATCTCCCTTCCCCCCTCCAGCTCCTCCTCCACCCACCTGAAAGCGACGCCGGCGCACCGAGCAAACCGAACTCCCCTCCTCGCCTCGTCCTCTCGCCACCCGGCTTCCCCAGCGACAGCGACGGCCGGTCGCTTCAAATGACCTAAGCACCCCCGCGCTCGCGTCCCCCTTTTTCCTCCCCTTCCCCCGTCCCATCCCTCTCCCGTCCTTATGACCTCTTCGTCCCCCGTCCCAAACCCTAACCCCGTCCCCACACCGCCCCCAAACCCCGCAGCCAACGCCACTCCCGCGAGCGGAAACGCGGTTGCAGTGTCGTCGCCGCCGCACAAGGACCACCAGCAGCAGCAGAGCCAGGACGGGGTCGTCGCTGGTGGCGGAGCGGGGGTGGATGGTGGGGCCGGGGGCGGTGGCGAGGCGGTGGAGGCGGGTGTAGCGGGCGACGCGATGGAGGTTGACGGCGGCGCTGGTGGAGGTGGAGGTGGAGCTGGGGATGTGGAGGGCGGAGGTGGCAGTGGAGCGGCCGGAGGAGCGCAGCTGGCCTCGTCACCGGCGACCGTGTTCCGGATCCGCCTCAAGCAGCCCCCCGCGAGCCTCAAGTACAAGATGCGCGTGCCCGAGCTGTGCAGGAACTTCAGGTGTGGCCGCTTGAGTCGCTCACTGCCTCCTTGAACTTGCGTCATTCTCTGATGAACTTAAAATCTACTACCATTGTCTTTGTTTTTTAATTTCGTGACAAGGGAAAACGTGTAGCTGTGTTCATTGCATAGACAATAGGTCATGAATTGAGTTGGCTTCCTGTGGCCTCCTAAAATGCTATGATCTCGTTTTGAAAAAGGGCAAATACTGTTTACAGACTTACAGTTGACAATTTTAGTGAGGTCAATCCGCTTTTCCTAAGCCAGAGAAAATTCGGTAAAAATGATGAAAACCACTTCAGGAAATCCACGAATGTATCTGGATGATCCATGAACAGATCTCGTGGTATTCTACTGGATGTTCTATAGCTAGTGATCCCGAAATTTCTAGGTGGTGATACCACCACACTATGGTGGAAGTGGAATGCTTAGCTGAATTTGGTAATCTTTTGTGGAGTGTCTTTCTTGTTGGAGTGCACATTTATTCCCATGTCTTGGTAATAACTTCGGTAGACAGTCAGTATGCTAAACCTTTACAATTTTGCGTGGTCCTTCATGGTTTCAGGAACAATGAGTACGATCTTTAAAAAATAAGCCGCCTCCGAATCTTGTTGAGACTTCTAAATTAGTTGTCCCATAACTAGTTTAGAAGCCCCAATGAATAAGAGAGGCAACTTCTGGAAAAAGCTGGGGAGGAAGCGGCTTATTTTTTAAGCTGCCAAAAGAACTGGCCCTTAATTGGTTTGACCTGAAATGTGGATTACCATATACCAGCTTTAAGTTAAATATTTTTAAGGCTCTAGTTTCATGCACATTTTCCTTGTTGACATATCTATCTAAATCTGCTAGGATAGTGCGCCTAGTCCAATTTGCTGCACGGTTAACTGAAACTTGTAAATTATATCTTTTCCCCGTCTTGGTGGTCTTTCAATTGCAGCGCTGTTGCTTGGTGTGGGAAACTGAGCATAATTGCATGTGCATCAGAGACTTGTCTTGTGATTCCAAGGTCAGATATTCCTCTATCCGTTCCCTGAAGTTTACTTTGTCCCTCACTTGTTATCGCTTTTGAATTTCATTTCCAGGCAAAGGAATTTTAGGTGGCAGCATTAATAGCGCCATTTTACTCTAGAGGCGCTTCATAAATTATTTAATTATTTCAGCAAATTGTTCATTTGCCTTTTTTTTGGTTAGGGGTATTCTTTCCCACAAAGTAATGTACTGGATTTTTTGCAGCTCTAATTCAAGCCCACCATTTTGGATTCCTATACACATACTGAATCCAGAGAGACCAACAGAATGTTCTGTTTTCAATGTTAGAGCGGGTAAACATCTATTCATCAGTTACTCAAAATATTCCTGTATCCTCCATACATGCTGTAATTTGATTATTTTTGTTTGTGAAATGCTGTCCTCAACTAAATAAGACTAGCTTCCTGTCTCATTGTGTTTCACTGTAATTACATTCTTCATTGGCAGATTCTCCACGGGACTTCGTTCAGTTCATTGAATGGTCTCCTACGTCATGCCCACGTTCATTATTAGTGGCAAATTTTCATGGGAGGATTACTATATGGACACAGCCAACTAAGGTATGCAATTCTCTTGATCGAAGTCCAGATCACATAGTAATGTTCTTTTCTGGGGAAGGTGTAGTGCTATTTAATTCAATTTTTCCATTGTAAAATAGTCAGGGTTTTGTTTATCTTCATACATTTACGCCATTTAAATAATTTGATTAGTTTCTTTTGAAATGGTGAAGGGTCCTGTTAATCTTGTACGTGACTCCAGCTCCTGGCAATGTGAACATGAATGGCGTCAGGATCTCTCTGTGGTTACCAAATGGCTATCTGGAATTTCTCCGGTATGTCGTTAATGTATACCTATATTCTCCCTGAATGATAATGTTGTGTTGTACTGCATTATGATTGAAACAACACTTTATCTATGTAGCATGCTGTTCAAGGACCCGATTTCCTGGTGCAGCTGTAGTCTTGAGACTTCTATGCCTCATGTAACATTCATTTTTTCTTGTGAACCATACGAGATGTGATCCCACCTAGCTCTTGATAATACCTTAGTAAGGATACTACAGGAGTGAATCTGAAACTATTGTAAGATTGTACTAGTAGACATTTAATTCAAATGTAGTTGCGAGTTGTAATTATAGGTCCAGCTTGCTGATGCACTGTATATTTCTGTTAGTGTTTTCTTTTCTTTTGTAATTGTACTGCGTCTGTGTTTGATTACCTATTTATTCCAGCACAATTACTAGCTGCTGCTAATTTTTTATTTGCCTTGGTTCTACAGTATAGATGGCTTCCTGCAAACTCCAGCACTTCGAACTTAAAAACCTTTGAGGAAAAATTCCTTACACAGCACCCTCAGAATTCAGGTTGGTGAGCCAAATGTTTAACTGAGCAGATGATACGTTTTTGGAGGAGACTTCCTTCAGACTCGTTTTATTTGATTCTGACATAATCTTGTTTACTGCAGCAGGATGGCCAAATATGCTATGCGTTTGTTCTGTATTTTCATCAGGGTCTGTTCAGCTTCATTGGTCACAGTGGCCTCCTCAAAACTCAGCACAACCTAGATGGTTCTCTACTAGCAAAGGGCTTCTTGGGGCAGGCCCCAGCGGCATAATGGCTGCTGATGCCATTATTACCGAGTCTGGAGCTTTACATGTTGCTGGTGTTCCCCT
Organism: Aegilops bicornis; assembly: GCA_021605145.1. Classification (NCBI taxonomy): domain Eukaryota; kingdom Viridiplantae; phylum Streptophyta; class Magnoliopsida; order Poales; family Poaceae; genus Aegilops; species Aegilops bicornis. The sequence goes on from CM038669.1 coordinate 331,802,125, forward strand.
TGTTAATCCATCTACTGTAGTAGTTTGGGAGGTGATGCCAGGTCTTGGTAATGGCATTCAGGCAACTGCGAAGATAAATGCAACAAGCCCTCTTCCTCCATCTCTGAACCCCCCCTCCTGGTCTGGTTTTGCTCCATTAGCAGCTTATCTCTTTTCTTTGCAAGACTACCTTGTGTCTGAGGCTGCACAAACAAGAAAACAGATAGACAATGAGATCACTGAAGCCGCATCGATCCATTGTTGTCCGGTTTCCAATTTTTCAGCTTATGTCAGTCCTGAAGCTGCTGCACAGTCAGCAACTACTACAACATGGGGATCTGGGGTTACTTCAGTTGCTTTTGATCCCACTCGAGGAGGAGGAGTAATTACAGTTGTAATAGTTGAAGGTGTGTATTAACAGCGGAATTCAATTATTATGAAGTCATGCAGTCACAATGATAGTTGTAATTTGTTCTGTTGCACTGCATGAATCTCATTGTAATTATGTACTCCTGTCCTTTCTAAAATTCTCCATGTCCTCATTTTTTGGTTCAGTTATGATGCTAACCTCAATTATTATTAGGTGAATTGGTTGCTCTTGCTTTTATTTGTTTCTTCTACTGACAACCATTCACTAATTGCAGGGCAGTATATGTCTCCTTATGACCCTGATGAAGGACCTTCCATCACTGGCTGGAGAGTCCAATGCTGGGAATCTTCACTTCAACCTGTTGTTCTTCACCCAATATTTGGAAGCCCTTCTAGCTTTGGTGGGCAGCCTCCAATGCAAACTGTTTGGTCCACTAGAGTTAACAAGAGCATTACACCAACAGAGGATCTTAAAAACCCTCAAACGTATGTTCCAATGCCAACAACTTCAGATGAACGGAGCTCTTCTGAGTGCAGTGTTGACAGGGCAAACAGACTTAGTTTTGACCCTTATGATCTTCCGAATGATGTTAGACAGCTGGCGCAAATAGTTTATTCTGCACATGGTGGTGAAGTTGCTGTTGCTTTCCTGCGTGGAGGAGTGCACATTTTCTCGGGCCCAAATTTTGATCAGGTTGACAGCTATCATGTCAATGTTGGCTCATCAATTGCTCCACCAGCCTTCTCCTCTAGCAGTTGTTGCTTGGCATCAGTATGGCATGACACACTGAAAGATCGAACCATACTAAAGATAATACGGGTGCTTCCTCCTGCAATTCTTAATGTTCAGACAAAGGTCAGCTCAGCTGTTTGGGAACGGGCAATAGCAGATAGGTATGCAACACAGTTAATACAAGCTGATTGAACTGATTTATTTAATCTCACAGTTGTGTTTTGTTCGCAGATTTTGGTGGAGCTTGATGGCTGGTGTGGATTGGTGGGACGCTGTTGGTTGCACACAGAGTGCTGCTGAAGATGGTATTGGTGAGTAACTAAGTTTGTAGTTTGTCAAGTTTGATTTGTTTGAGTTGCCCTTGCAATTTGATGGGAAGTCGATCATTTTGTTTGGATGTTTAGGGCTTAACTGAATGAAATTTGATGTTTATGATTTGAAAAAGTACCTGGTGACATTGTTTTAAATTTAAACGGCCTATAATGGGATGACGTTCATGCTCCGTCTTAATAACCCACTTCTTATCTGAATTTGCACAAATGGCTTGGGAGTAACAGCCTGGAACTATGCACTGTGCATCCGCCTTATCTTGAAATGTGTTTTTGCCTATGTTCCTTTTCTAGATTCCTTAATGTATTAAAATGATTTTCTGCTGTGACCTGAGACAGAATTTCTTAAGCAAATGGACGTCTCTGATTTTATTATATACTACTATTTGCTCCAATATGGTCGGCAGCAGGTGCAACATTTATGCTCCTCAGCGAGAAACTAAAATCCTCTCTCTTCATTTCAGTCTCACTTAACAGTGTGATAGCTTTGCTGGATACGGACTTCCATTGTCTTCCAACTATGCAACAGAGGCAGCAACACTGTCCTGTAAGTGGTGGTATTGTAGTCTGCTATGCACAGTTTGTAGCACTGGTCTTCAATTACTCATTATTTCATTATTTACAATCAACTTGCTTACTTATGGAGTATGTAATAGATGTGTCACATTATCTTCTTGCATTCTTAAGATAGTGCATTCATCAATTAGCATGATGGTTCCTCTACCACTTTTTACCCTTGCAAAGGAGATGCATACACTCCCTTCACTCTTTTATACTATAGTCTTGTGACTTGCAAATTTACTGGCACTACTTTGAGTTGTGGTGAGATTACTTAAAACACATGCAAGTCATCCACATCATCAAGCGCACACAACCAATCCACTTTTCACTTTCACTTTCCACCACATCATCAAGCGTGCATGCAACCATTCCATTTTCCACTTCCGCCACATGCAAACTCTCCCCATTATTATTTTCATCTTTTGAACAAGAAATAATTGAACTTGAATGTTTTTCGAGAAAACGCAAAAAGCCTTTGCGTTTCATTTCATTGAAAAGATAGGAGACCTCCTAGAAGGTGAGTTGAATGTCACAAGGCAATATACCATGCATCCACCCTCCATTTACCTCTTAGGTTTTCTACCATCATATGGTGAGAATGTTGTGCGGCATTGTTTTCATATGTTTGAATTTTATTTTCAATAATGCCGATGCTATAAATTTCCGCAGCTGGATATTTCAGTAATGATAATCTTTTTTGTATATCTCCAAATCTCCAGTGCAATATGTTCTAACAGAATCCTTAGAGAGAGAATAGTCACATGCCAAACACCTGTACTTTGTAGATGTTTGTAGATGTTTGGACGGATAGGTTATTTAGTGATTAGAGGTCATTTATATGCATAAGCATCTGATAGACATCGGTGCATTATCAAGCAGCTATGCTAAAGATAGTGCCTTATATGTTGTACATGGCAAGGAAAGTGGTTTTCTTGGCAGTATGGATTAATCTATTACTTTCTAACACCTGCGATTGATTGATTTGCTTCATGCAGAACCTTGATAGGATAAAGTGTAGGTTGTTGGAAGGAACTAATGCTCAAGACGTAAGAGCACTTGTGTTGGACATGCAAGCAAGATTGCTTCTGGATATGCTAGGCAAGGGAATAGAGTCTGCGCTGATAAATCCATCAACCCTGCTACCTGAACCCTGGCAAGCTTCTAGTGAATTGTTGTCTAACATTGAGCCTGACAAAATGACGGTTGACCCAGCTCTACTTCCAAGCATCCAGGTCCACCTTACTTCCCGTGCTTTTCATTTCGTTGTCATAAAGCTTGATTTATTACCATCCATTGTTTTTATTTTTGTTGACATGTGCTTTGGGAGCATTGGTACTTTGGAGATTTTTATCAACACTTGTACGTAGGTGGTATTAAATTTCTTTCATCATGAGCATTGCTTTCCCTAGGTTAGGTGAAATCATGCCCAACTCACCAACTGCCGCTTATTCTCCGACTAAATTGCGTTATTACACATTCAACATAAGCTGGATGCATAGAAATTTACATGTTGTTAATCCGTGGATGTACTTATTTTTAGCACTGGAATGCAGGGTTATGTTGACGCTGTTCTAGATTTAGCATCACATTTCATCACACGCTTGCGGCGTTATGCAAGCTTCTGCGGACTTTGGCTAGCCATGCTGTAGGAGCATCTTCTAGTTCAGGCAATTCGAGGAATATGGTTACCAGTCCAACCAACAATTCTCCGTCGCCGTCAAATAATCAAGGTTAATTTTTTATTCCTTATATTTTATTGAAATTTCAGCGTTTCTGTAGTTTGTGCAGAACAGAAACACCTTGAAATGTTCTGTTTGCCATTTCATGTTCTACAAATGACTGAGTTGCTTTTATATTTTCTGAAGCTGCTTAGCATTTGATACTCCTGTCTCCTGCAATTTACAGGTAATCAAGGTGGAGTAGCATCTGCGACAGGGAGCTCACAAATGCAGGAGTGGGTCCAAGGTGCCATTGCTAAGATTAGTAACAATGCTGATGGCGCTGCCAATGCCGCACCAAATCCAGTTAGTGGGAGGTCATCATTTATTCCTATAAGCATCAACACAGGGACTTTTCCCGGGACACCTGCTGTCAGGCTTATTGGAGACTGCCATTTCCTTCATAGATTATGCCAGTTGCTGCTGTTTTGTTTGCTTTTTCGGAGGAGGCAATCACCAAGATTACTCGCAAATGCACAAAAAAATCCTGACTCTGCCATGCAGAAAATACAGCAATTGATGAATAGTAAGATAGAGGACAGTAGTTCTGCTATTTCTGCTGTAAGATCTGGTCTAGGGGCTGCCAAAGTGGAAGATGGTGCAGCTACACGTGGACAGTTGGTTCTTGGAGCAAAGGGTCTTGAAGAAAATCCAATGGGCAAATCTGTTAGAATTGGTTCTGGCAATGCTGGCCAGGGCTACACGTCGGATGAGGTAACAACAGTAATTTATTGCCATGAGTTCCTTTTGTTAAATCACTGTAGCACGTATTGTTTTAACAGAAGCACTGAAATTGCATTGTCCGTTAACCATTTTACACTTCTCAGGGACTAACAATATGAACGGAATAAAAAAGTCACATATGTTGAGAGAGGGGACAATGCCCACATTTCAGCTTACGTCAGTTGTCAAAGTTAAATCACGCACCAAACAGGCTTAAAATTATTATTTTTACCTGATCATATTGACAGATAACAATTATAATGAAGATGTTACTGCATCTCCATTTGAACATTCTTCTCTAGTTCCTGTAGTTTCTTGACCAAAACATCTGTATAAGAGCCATTACATGGTGTATTATATCTGTATGTTTATCTGGAAACTGTGAGTCAGCTAGCTTGTTCAGACCCACTGTAAGACTGATTACTTGGATAGTTTACTTTGTTGTATTAATCTACCCAGTTGATTACTGCAGTTTTACTAACCGTGTATTGCTGTAAGACTGTAAGGTTGATTGGATAGTTTATCGACGATATACTGCAGTTTCACTAATTACTTGGACTCGGGATTTTCTACATGCTTCTACTTCAGTTTCACTAATTATTTGCACTCATGAAATGCTTGATTGCATATCTGACAACTACATAATTTGTTGCGTTGTTGCAGGTGAAGGTTCTATTTCTCATATTGGTTGACCTTTGTCGAAGGACATCAGGCTTGCAACACCCATTGCCTGTTTCTCAGGTCGGTACTAGCAACATAATTATAAGGCTGCACTTCATCGACGGCACTTACACTGTGCTCCCTGAGGTAGTGGAAGCATCTCTTGGTCCCCATATGCAGGTACGACACAGTTTCTCAACGAACCTTCGCCTGTTTAAGAATTTATGTATATGTGTGAGTGTCCAACATTTAAATAGTAATATGTGATAATAATAATGGTATATTGTCTGGGAGAAAAAGAGATTGTAGTATTCTATGTTCTCTGCTACTTATACTTGCCCAAGTTAATGGTGGATTGAGTCCCTAAAAGAATATTACTATATTCCCTAAAAGAATAATCAGCGATAATTAAAAATGGATCGGAGGGAGTACAACTTTGTACTAAATCAGCGACATTTAATATGGATTGGAGGGAGTACTGTTTTTTAGTGGCTCGGGTGATTCCGGTACTTACAATATACAACCTCAGTAAACAAGTGCCAAAGATAATAAAAACCAAGTGAAATAGTGTTAACATACCATGGGGGTGGGGCAGGGGCATGTGGGTGGTTGTAACTCGTTAGATGTTCAGGGCCTCGCAGGTATTATTTATGGGTCTCATTCCAAGGAAGTGTGTGGAGAGGTGGTGCAACGATCTGAATATGCATTCTATTTCATTTTGTATTTTTTTGCAGAATATGCCGCGTCCACGGGGAGCTGATGCTGCTGGTCTTTTACTTCGAGAATTGGAACTGCAACCTCCTTCTGAAGAATGGCATAGGCGCAACATGTTTGGAGGACCCTGGTCAGAACCAGATGATCTCGGTCCATTGGATAATATGCCACATCTGAAAATAGGTGGTCATATCAACCCTCACTTGTCCGACATGGAAGAGGAGGGTAAAACTAATTTTGGGATTCAAAGTCTTTGGCCAAGAAAGCGCCGGTTGTCTGAAAGAGATGCAGCATTTGGTCTGAAAACATCTGTAGGTCTTGGAGCTTATCTTGGCGTGATGGGGTCTCGACGAGATGTCATCACAGCCGTGTGGAAAACAGGACTTGATGGTGAATGGTATAAGGTGAGTATGCTTACATTCGCTTCACGATCTAGTCTCAATCTAGTTCTTTTTACTAGATGTTATCAATGTATTCTATCCAGTTGTGTCTAATCCTCCCTTCTGCAGTGCATACGATGTCTGCGGCAAACTTGTGCATTTGCACAGCCTGGTGCCCCAAACATGGCTAATGAACGCGAGGCATGGTGGATCAGCCGGTGGACCCAAGCATGTCCAATGTGTGGTGGGTCATGGGTGAAAGTTGTGTGATCGCTGTCTTCCGTGACTACTTCACCATGCTGATTCTTCTATAGTAGTTGCCGCTTGGCCGAATCTGAACGAGCATTGTTGGATCCCATGTCGGATAATTTTGTACCCAACAATTAGATCGTTGGTCCCAGCGCTGTGGTTTTACCTCCAGAGATCAAAAGCTTGAAGCAGATACCGAGACTTGGCTCTAACGGCTATGTAAAAGTGTAGTAATATTAGGGGGGATGGCAATGTTTGTATTGTGCGTTTCTTTTGTGTATAAATGTATCACAATGTTCAAAGGAAGCTGTTAGATACACAATGCGAGTGCCGGATGTAGCTAAATTGCTAGGGGAGTTCGACTGGTTTGATAAAAATCTTCCATCTTATGTAAATTTATGTGAATGTTATGTTCTGTTAGATGAGACGGAAGCTGCAGTTGTCACTAGCCAGTTCCTTGGCATCGTATGTTCTTGGGGCAAACTCTTGGGGCTTCTTTGATTCAAAGGAATTTTGAAGGATTGGAAACCTGAGGAATTTTTCCTATGCTAGTCATTTTGATTCGTATGATTGAATTTTATAAGAATTGTTTCTAAGCATTCCTTTGTATTACATTTCATACGAATTTTAGCATCCACTCAAACCTCTTAAAAAGAATCCTTTGGTTTTCCAATGATGCAGGCAAACCAAGTTAACGTATAGGATCCAAAAGAACATGACATTGCAATCTATGCTTTCCTTTTCATGTGTTCTGAAATCCTACGAATCAAAGAGGCCCTTGATTTTACGGTGGTGTTATGCTTTGTTTCCCGATTTCTTTTGCTGATGTGATGTGCAGTTCGTCCTGTTAGGCTCGAAGTTCACAATTTTCTCAGCTCCAGCGCGATTTCTTTTGAGCTAATTTAAAGTACGCTCTTTCAAATAGATAGACGAATTTTAACTGCACTTTTCGTTTCTTCTTAGCTAGCTAGTCTGTAGAGTACTGCGAAACCGCGACGCGACTTCACAAACGAGATCACATCCGTCCAGATCTCTCTGCCCATCGCCGGCGATGTCGTCGCCCTACACTGGCACGCAGCAGCCGTCCCCGGCGCCGCACCAGCTGCCGGCGGCGCAGCAGAACCATTCGCTGGCGTTCCGCGTGATGCGGCTGTCCCGCCCTTCGCTGCGGCCCGACCCGGCGGCGCTCCTCCGCTTCGACCCCCGCGACGTCTTCCTCCCCGAGGACGCGTTCACCTCCCCTGACCCCTCCGCCGCCGCCGACTTTCTTCAAGGCCTGCTCCACCCGCCCGACTCCGGCGCAGCCACCACCGTCCCCGGGGACTTCACCTTCCGCGATCGCTTCCTCCTCCACGACACCGCCGACGCCCTCGCGCCCCCCGGCCTCCTCGTCCTCCCACAGGCCTTCGGGTTAGCCTTTTCCAGTTCCTTCTAGAATGTTGTGTGCAGCTCTAGGCGAGAGCCTGCGCTGATGCTTCTGTGTCTGTGGCTAGGGCGATCTATTTGGGGGAGACATTCTGCAGCTACATCAGCATCAACAACAGCTCCGGCTTGGAAGCCAGGGAAGTCATAATCAAGGTGTGTTGATCCACCGTGCTCTTTTTGTCTCACGAAGTTTCAAGTGCATTAGATCATTTCTAGAGAATTGCATCAGTTTTTGACGGAAACCATTGCATCAATTGGTCGAGTTATTATTGGCTGGTGTGAATTGTGCGTGACATGTTCAGTTAAACTGCTAGGTTAATACTTTTGGAATCTCTGATTAGCGTGATGCTGCATGCTTAGCCTTAGTTATTGTCTGTGTGGTCATGACCAAACTTATTGCTGCAGTCATTACCAAAGATAGCCTTAGTTCTCTGTGACGACCGATGAACCCTAGGAAGGGGGATCGATCGCACAGGGAAGGGGATCGGGTGAGAGAGGAAGCAGGTAGGTGAGCAGAGAAGGAAAGGGGATGAGAGAATCCAGATCGTATTTCATTTCCTGCCTCTCTCGTTTGCGGCCACCGCTTAAGTACAAGTCCACACGCACACGCTGGCCACAAGCGGCCCACTACATCCACTGGGCTCTGGCCCATACACTCTCATCCCCTATCTAGTCCACTGATGTACTCACATCAGGTGTGACATTCGCCCCTCCTTGAGCGGAAGCGCTGTCTTCATCCCAGCAAGGAGCCGTTGGGTAACGGTGACGCAGCACGGAGTAATCTTCCCAGGTTGCAGAGTCTGGCGACAATGAAGACCACTGGACTTGAACCTGCAGCACTGAGGAGTTACCTTTCTTGACGAGGCGACGGGCGAGGATGGTAATGGGCTGCAATGGAGCAGCAGTGAGGTCTGGAGTGCGTGGTAGCTCGGAGAAGACTGGAGAGTAATCTGGTGTGAACGGCTTGAGCTGGGATACATGAAAGACCGGGTGAATGCGACTGTCCTCTGGAAGTGCCAACTTGTAAGCCATGGTGCCGATGCGCTGCTCGACGGTGAATGGCCCAAAGAACTTGTATGCCAACTTGGGACAGGGGCGGTTGGCGACAGTTGATTGAGTGTAGGGTTGTAGCTTGAGCAGAACTTGTTCTCCCACTTGAAAGGAACGCTCGGAGCGGTGCTTGTCGGCCTTCTGCTTGCACCGATACTGCGCGCAAGAGAGCTGGGCACGCAGCCTTGTGTGGTGTGTCGCCCAGTCAAACTCTATTCCTGCATCTTCAGGTAAGTTGGTGGCCAAGGTAGGCAAACCTCCCAGGTTTGGTTCCTGTCCATACAATGCTTGAAATGGTGAAGTATTGAGGGAGGAATGGTAGGTTGTGTTGTACCAGAACTCCGCGGTTGACAGCCACTTGCGCCATTGTTTGGGTGTCTCGTGGACAGCACAACGAAGATACATTTCAAGGCACTGGTTCACCCGCTCACTTTGCCCATCGGTCTGAGGATGGTAGGCCGTGGAGTAACTCAATTTTGTACCAGCAGCATCAAGTATTGCCCGCCACATCTTACTGGTGAAAACACTATCTCTGTCAGAGACGATGGAATGGGGCACTCCGTGCAACTTGATGATGTTGTCCCAGAAGGCACGCGCGACGGTAGTAGCGGTGTATGGGTGACGAAGTGGCACAAAGTGCGCATACTTGGTGAACCAGTCGACGACGACCATGATCACCTCGTATCCATCGGATGGCGGCAAGCCGTCGATGAAATCCATTGTCAAATCCTTCCATGGCTGAGTGGGTATTGGTAGTGGCTGAAGCAGACCCGGCGTCCGGATATGTTCAGATTTCGCATGTTGACAGACTGCACACTGTTTCACAAAATCTTCCACAGCCGGTTTGAGACCACGCCAAGTGAATTGTTTCTTGAGGCGTTGATAAGTGGCCGTGACTCCTTAATGTCCTCCCACCGCGCTCGCATGAAACGCACTGATCAGCTTGGTCTGTAGGGCAGTGTTCGCTCCGATCCATAGTCTGCCATGATGGCGAATCACCCCTTGCTGTAGCTCATAACCTTGGTCGTCTGGACTGCAAAGGGCCAACCGCTGCAACATGGCTTGCGCGTCGGGATCTGTCTCATAAGAGTTAGCAACCTCTTGAAGCCATTGGGGCTGACAGACAGACAGTGCTTCGACAGACAGTAAGTGGCCGACGCGGGACAAGGCATCAGCTGCGCCGTTGTCTTGGCCCCGGCGATATCTGAAGGAGAACTGTAACCCCACCATCTTTGACATAGCCTTGCGCTGAAGCTCTGTTTCCAACTGTTGATCTCCCAAACTGCACAAACTTTTGTGATCAGTGATAATGACGAAGTGGGCTCTCTGCAGATAGGCACGCCATTTGTCCACGGCCATGATGACCGCGAGAAACTCTTTCTCGTAGATGGACAGACGCTGATTGCGGACCCCCAATGCCTTGCTGAGGTATGCCACTGGGTGACCATCTTGGACCAGCACCGCACCCACTCCGGTGTCGCAAGCATCTGTTTCGATGGAAAACGGGCGCGAAAAATCCGGCAGCGCCAAGACCGGGGTATTGACCATAGCTTGCTTGAGGAGGTCGAAGGCGACCTGGGCTTGTTCAGACCAGAGAAATCCCTTCTTAGTGAGCAGCTGCGTGAGTGGCTTGGCGATGATCCCGTATCTTGGACCGAACTTGCGATAGTAACCAGTGAGACCAAGGAATCCCCGCAGCTCGGTGGCATTTGTTGGTGTAGGCCATGAACACATGGCGCTGGTCTTGCTGGCATCCGTTGCCACGCCTTCCTTGGAAATCACATGGCCAAGGTATTCGATGCGAGGCTGGGCAAATGAGCACTTGGATTCCTTGGCGTACAGTTGATGTTGTCGCAAGAGAGTCAACACCGTGCGCAAATGCTCGGCATGTTCCTGCAATGTATGGCTGAACACCAGAATGTCATCCAGAAAACTTATGACATACTTACGGTACGGTCCAGAGAGGAGAGCATTCATGAGGCATTGGAATGTTGGAGGTCCATTTGTGACTCCGAACGGCATCACGCGAAACTCGAAGTGCCCGTGATGAGTTTTGAAGGCTGTCTTTGCTTCATCACCCTCCCTCATGCGGATCTGATGATAACCCGAACGCAAATCGATCTTGGAGAAGAATGCCGCACCCGCCAATTCATCCAGTAACTCGTCGATAACCGGAAGGGGGAATTTGTTCTTGATAGTGACTGCGTTCAATCTTCGATAATCCACGCAGAATCGCCAGGATCCATCCTTTTTCTTGACCAACAGGACCGGCGCAGCAAACGGGCTCATGCTATGGGTGATGAGGCCCTTGCGGAGCATTTCAGCAACCTGTCGCTCGATCTCATCTTTTTGCAGTGGCGAATACCGGTATGGTCTGCAGTTGATTGGTGCTGTGCCCGGTTCCAGAGTGATGGCGTGATCGTATTGTCGACGAGGAGGTAATGTGTTTGGCTCCTCAAAGACATCACGAAAGTCTGTCAGTATCCGTTGGATGGGGGGGGGGGGGGGGAATTGGTTCTTCTTGAGGTGATGCGGGGGCCTGAATTTCCAACAGAGCCGTGCCCCAGATTTCTTTGGCCACCTGCAGTTGCCAAAGCAAATTAGCAACCATTGCCGCAACCGGAGGCTGCTCCTCCGCGGCGCACACCGAACAGCTGTACTGTGGTTCCTCCTTGACGAATTCCATCGATTTCAGATTCCAATCACATTTCATTGGGCTATACTGAGCAAGCCAGTCGACTCCCAGTACGGCATCATACACGCCCAACTCCAACAGGCGCATATCGGTGGCAAAATCATGACCCTGAATGGTCCAGCGGAGTTGGGGTGCCATAGCTGTGCAGGTCAACCGTTGGCCGTTGGCGACGCGAACGGCCACTGCCGGCATCTTGGTTGTCGAAGCCGCCACACGCTCCGCAAAAGCCGTGCTGACGAAACTGTGTGTACTGCCGGAGTCGACGAGTAACAACATTGTCTGTCCGCCCACAGTAGCGCGAAGTCTGATGGTTTCTGCTACTTCCGTGCCCTCTGCAGCGTGCGCTGACAGTAGGCAGCACGCGGCGTCAGCCACCACTGGTTCATCTAACAGCTCCAGGGCGCACTGCATCATCTGACAGAACCTCTCCATATTCCCCAACCTCAATGGTAAGTAGCTGAGCTGATCGCTTACACTGATGCTCTCTGGAGTACTTCTTGCCACAGCGGAAACACAGGCCATGCTGGCGCCTGTAATCCCGTAACTGCCGCTCTCTACCGAAGTCATCTGCCGCTTGTTTGGCTGCGGTGATCGGTTTGGGTGGGTTCCCCACTGGCACAACGGTTGCAGCTGCCGGTGAGCGTCCCGGAGTTGGTGCAGAGTGGGGCAGTGGAGGCGGTTGACCTGCTGGCAATGGTCGTGACTTGGGGTGCAGATTTGCGAACTCCTCTTCCTGAATTCTTGCAAAAACTGTGGCACGGGTGATGCTGTTGGGTACTTGAAGGCGTACAGCAGCGCGCAGCTCATCCTTAAGGCCCAACAGAAATTGTGTAACAAAAAACTGGGACTCAGGTTTGCATCCAGGGCCAGCAAATTGTACATGAGAACCTCAAATTGCTGTCTGTACTCAATCACGCTGCCAGTCTGCCGCAATTGCAAGAGGCTGTGCATCAGGGACTCAAACTCGTCCGGTCCAAATTCCTCCTCAATCGCGTGCCTGAACATATCCCAGCGGAGAATCGGATGTTGTTGCGAACGCAGCGTAACCAGAGTGCAGCGTGCCCTTCCACATAGAACGCTGCGGTGGTCACCCAACTGTGCTCCGGCACGCGGTAGAGCTCAAAATACGCCAGGCACCGATCCAGCCAGACGCGCGGATACTCCCCATCGAAGCGAGGGAAGTTGTGTTTCGGTGGCTTGGTGAAGTAATCTTCGCGCGGTTGTTGGTGATGAGCGCGCTCTGGTGGTGGCGGCTGCTCAGATCTTTGAAGCGGGCGGTCCATCGTTGATCAGACGGGCGCGCGGCTGGCCGCCAGTCAGCGCGTGCGGATGTGGCAGCGCGTTCGGAGGTGGAGCAACGCGCGGCTCCGGTGGCGGCGGCGGTGGTGGCACAGTCGTGGTCGGGTTGTCGACGTCGGATCTGGCGGAGAGGGCCGACGAGGGCGAAGAGGAGGCCCCCTTCCGCACGTCATCGACCTCGGTTTGGGTGAGACCGATCTGCTTGGAGAGGCTGGCGAGCTCTTGGGAGACCTGGCTGTTGAAGGTGGCCTGCACCTCTGCGCGCTTCCCCGCCTCCGCCTGCTCCTCATCGAAGCGCTCCAGCAGCTTCTCCATGAGGGCCGAGAGGTTGGTTGTCTGATTCTCCATGGCGGCCATGAGATGCCGCGTCTGCGCAGAAGCCTTGGATGGCGCCGTTGCTCCCGCTCCGAGCAAATCGAACCCCGCACAGGATTTCGCGCGAATTCACCGAAGCGAATCCGCACCTGATGCGGTGGGTGTTACCGATCTACAAAGAGGATGTGGGGTGACGACGCGGATCGGCAGCGGAGAAGAAATTTCGTGGCCTCTGATACCAATTGTGACGACCGATGAACCCTAGGAAGGGGGATCGATCGCACAGGGAAGGGGATCGGGTGAGAGAGGAAGCAGGTAGGTGAGCAGAGAAGGAAAGGGGATGAGAGAATCCAGATCGTATTTCATTTCCTGCCTCTCGCTTATGCGGCCACCGCTTAAGTACAAGTCCACACGCACACGCTGGCCACAAGCGGCCCACTACATCCACTGGGCTCTGGCCCATACACTCTCATCCCCTATCTAGTCCACTGATGTACTCACATCAGGTGTGACATTCTCATTGCTGCATCCAATGACCTATCATTAAGGCCGATTACTGGATCACGTTGCTACTGTCATGAATGTTCAGTTCCTGATTATTCAGTTGTAATTTGTACGTTGCAGTTTCAGTATGGTGTTTGATCAAGTCGAACTAGAACTGGTGATACGAGGTATCAGCACATGTGAGACATTATGCACGCAAGTAGTATCATTAGCTTGGATGGTTGGCCTTAGCTCTTGTTATGCATATGCCATAGTTCTGTTCATAGATTTGCAGGTTTCTCTGTCTTAAATTTGTGATACTTATGCATTCCCTTTGCGGTGATATGCATTGTGGACATTGCTCTCATACAGTTTCGTCTTATTCTGCCACAAAGTTTGACTGAACTTTACTTGCATTAGGCAGAAATACAAACCGAGAGACAGAGGATACTTCTCCTGGATACATCGAAATCGCCTGTTGAATCGATTCGATCAGGTGGTAGATATGATTTTATCGTGGAGCATGATGTCAAAGAACTTGGCGCACATACGTACGCTCCTTTCCTTTTTTAACCTCCACAACTGTTGCTTCGGCCATAGCAATCTTGATTGTTTATTTGATTTGTGCGGTTATTGAATCCAGGCTTGTCTGTACTGCTTTATATAACGATGGTGATGCGGAGCGTAAATATCTTCCTCAGTTTTTCAAGTTCACTGTTTCAAACCCATTGTCTGTTCGAACAAAGGTACTTTACTTCTCCTATTTATATATGTTCGTATCTGATCTATGTTCTGTAGGTCAAATCAATAATTTGGGTTTCACCATTTTTTTTTCCAGGTTCGCACCATCAAGGTAGGTTACCTCATGCTTCACAAGTGTAAATGTAACTGTAAGTCCTTTGATTAAATGTAGGGGTCTTCTTTAGGAGTCATCAAATGCTATGTTTCCAAAGATCTTTAACATTTGCCTCTAGATTATTAGTTTACCTACTTAATCTCGCTCTCTGTGCTTAGATTGTAACCTTGTAGCAATAGCAGTTCACATTTTCTTTTCATGCTTGCTATTTTTTTGCTAGCTCAGCTTTCTGCTAAGAATCATCTGTAAACTGTTTTTTTACTTCCGCATTCTTATCGCCGAGTTGAATTTCTAGTGGAGAAATCCAGTGTTCTCCCCTGGGAATAAGACTTCAGGGGACTGTTTATTCCGTTAAACCTATACATTATTTATTCCGTTAAACTGTAGTACTGTTTATTTGTTGACGTTAAACCTATAGTACTGTTATTCTGTTATTTCTGTAACAACCTATTACCTTAAATTGATGGGGTTATTCCCTTTAAATTGTTTAAATTGATGCAGTTAGTCCCTTTAAAACTATAGTACTGTTTATTGTGTATTCCATTTTCATTTATTAATTCACCATGGCAATCTTGAACTCTATATAGTTGATCCATGTTGACAGGATACTACATATCTGGAAGCCTGCATAGAGAATCATACAAAATCTAACCTTTACATGGATCAAGTAGATTTTGAACCTGCCCAACAGTGGAGCGCTACAATACTGGAAGCTGATGAGCACCCCTCAGTGGTGAAGTCTACAATACGGTAAGTCAGTGCTGAAAACAAGCTCGTCTATTTCAGCATGTTGACTGTCATGTCAACAAATGAATGGCTAGTCCGAGTTCAATTTTTATACAGGGACCTCTGCAAACAACCAGTTCTGATTAGAGCGGCAGGAGGAATATACAATTACCTATATCAGCTCAGACCATCGTCCGATGAGCCTGGTCAAATGAAGACAGAGGGTAGCAGCATACTTGGTAAATTTCAGATTACATGGCGGACAAATCTTGGTGAACCAGGCCGCCTGCAAACTCAGAACATTCATAGCACTGTCAGTAACTTCCTGTCCTCTCTTTTGATATTTATGTTACGTTTGACTACAATGATATCTAGTTGGTTGTCCTATTAAAATTGAGAATGAAAATGATGTGCAACCTCTTTAGTTTAACTCATTACTGGTTTTTTCACACCTCTTTTCTTTTTGTCAGCCTACTCCAAGCAAAGATGTTGACCTTCGTGCCGTGAAAATTCCACCTGTTATATTTCTAGAAATACCATTTATGGTAAGTGATTTATTGGTTAACATTTCATCCACGCAGCCTAAACTACTGTGGCCGAAATAGTCAGCTAATACAGTTAAAGCATGATGGGATTTCCTTTCACAATTTCTGTGGAACGGCAAAATCTTAGGTCTTGTTCTGTGAAGTTTAACAAAACTTACTTCTTCAGAGTATTAGATGGAGGTTAATAATGATTGAATTTATTTCTGCTTTTCCTTCTAACAATACAGCTAAGAATCTGTTAGCTTATCCTGCTTCTGGGTATGAGTTACTCTTGCAATTTTTCTGCTGGGTCGTGTGGATGTGGATCCTTTATATAGTCCATCTATATTTTATTTTATATATTAGTATATGTTCACTAGGGTTCTTACCTGATATTCCCATATAAAAATGGGCCAGTCTGAATCCAATTTGTCAAGTATTTGTTCGTTCACGTCCCAGGTGAGATATTATCTTTTCCTAGCTGGCTTGTGTATTTGCAGCATCCGGTGCTAGCATATGTCACAGTGGATCTTAGCTTGCTTTCCACCTTAAACAACACATCTGCCTCATGACATCCTTGACCGACCAACTCTCTGGCTTTTAGTCTTCCCGAGCTCCTGTTTTTGTCTGAATCTTCTTTGCTTGGATGACAACTCATTTCCATCTGCATCTCAAGCCTTTCCTTGGCTACATCTGTCACCTGGGAACTTGTATTACATCTGCTAAAGTGCCTTCTACACTTGAGCCTTCAGGCAAAAACTTCTGCTGATCTTAGTAACATTATCTGACAATTTTATATTTGCTGAACTAGGATATGCATCTGACAGTTTATATTTGCTGAACTAGGATAATAACCACATATTTTGTGTATGGTATGGTTTGAAGGCTTGAATCAGTCACATTTCTTTTTACTCTTCTCATTTTTATGGTTGGTGATCCATTATTATGTATCAGCACACAAATTGCTACAGTTGTTCAATGTACATTATTTTCTCCAGGTCAATCTATGCCTTACAAATCAAACAGAGAAAACAGTTGGCCCTTTTGAAGTATTTCTAGCTCCAAGCGTATCTGGTGAACAAAAAACTGTTCTGGTGAATGGATTACAGAAGTTGGTTAGTTGCTATACTTATATGTTGTTTAATCTTTATGATGATAGGTTGATCTGGTTTTAGCTTTTCATTAGAACATATTTTTGGTCATGTGTTCGACATCTTCTTAAATGATTGTCATGTGAAAATTATGATTGGTATTCTGTTTAATTTGCACATCAATATAATCAATGATCCCGTGGTTTAGGTATGCTAATGTAGTGTGTAGACATGTGTCAGCGCATGTGGTTCTGAGTTGGAAAAAAAAACAGCGTGTCCGACCAAGGTTTTATCTTTGTATTTTTGCTTTCATGCTAATGGCCTTCAGGTCAATAATAATTTTACATCCTGTTACTTATTTCTGATGTATGTGATCTACTACCTCCATTCCTAAATATGAGACGTTGGGGCAGTTTAAATTAAACTGCCCCAACGTCTTATATCTAGGAATGGAGGTAGTAGTAGTTAGCAAATTTAGATCATCAAACTCGTTACTTCTCTACTTTTTAATTTATAGCTAAAAAACAATGAAATTCTCAATGTTGAGTAATCTAGGTTGCAGCTAATTTCGATGAATATTATGCTGTGTCAGTATGCTTTTGACTTCTCACTGTCGGTTGTGCACAGGTTTTGCCATTAGTGGAGGCTTTTGAGTCCATCAACTTTGACCTGGTGAGTCCATCTTGCTTGTCGTTAAACATAAAATATATGTCTTTTTGGCGTCGCATATAGTTTGAAAAGTGATAGTATTGATAACCTGTGCTCTTGTCTTTATCGATTTTCCTCATTTCAATCGCTGTACAACTGCACTTTTGCATAGATGTAAGACATAGGAATTGAAACGACTTAGAGCCTGCATGTCATGGTGGCCATGGACCCCCCCCCCCCCCTCCCCTCTCAACCCAAGTTCAGTTAGGAAAACCGAGATAGCGATAAGAGTTAGTTTCCTTCGAATGAAATATTATCTCCTTTTAAGTTAGTGATTAGTTTCTTGGGCTACAAAGTCAAGTATTTTATTCCCTATAAAATGGACACCATGTACTCATTTGTAATTAAGCAATGAATCAGTCAGATGACACAAACTGTAAGCCTCCGAACCTCTCTAATCACGCCAGCGATTAAGCCCTGCCGGTGGCTAGACAGAGTGTCATATCCCTGCCCCCCCCGGAACTTTACCAAGTTATTGCACATGGCACTTCATGGATGACATTGTTACCGGATCTTTAGCTTGCATTTCATACAAGCGTCCTTCAAGCAGAAGCATCCATTTGATCATCAAAGTCGGTAGGATGTTCGTTTTTTCTTTTGTTACTACTCTGTGCAATTGTGTCTTGCCACAGAAGTCCGGTAAGTCGGATGCAAGATTGTGATGCATTTATAGTTATTATTTTCTGGCGCCTTGTTTGAACGTGAAGTGTAGTAACTATATCTGGGATAACCTTGTGCAGTGCATGGTAGCTACCCAACTTGGCGTGCAAAAGATCTCTGGAATTACATTGTATGCCGTGCAGGAAAGGAAGCACTACGAACCTTTGCCAGACATAGAGGTAAGTGTAGCAACTTCGGTGTCAAGTTCGTCTCTTCATTTGCCGAAGTGAATGGCAGCATTTTAGTTTGTTGAACGTTGATCGCTTTGCAGATTTTCGTCGACACGGAATAGAACACCGCATCCACATCGGGAGACCCGTTGGACGTGCTAGATTAGACCTTCAGGGCGAACCATATTCTCGTTGATGTACTTCTGTTTATTGTACTACTTATATCATCATGTTGTAATTAACCACACCTTTTATATCAAAAGTAATGCATCCGTGCATGTTCGTTGTGTAATTGTAGCATGAACTGGTTGAGTCAGGCAAGAAAGAATTTTTTTGCTCTGTTATCTTTCTGCATTTTGTTAATGTGTTTTGGGTCGGGCTGGGCCGGGCTCAGGCTTGAGATTTTGAGTTCCAGCTTTACCAAGCCCGGCTCAGACCCAATATGCCATGGAGAATGATCGGGTTTAGTGTCCGGGTGGACAAATGGGGGAGTAGTCCATTACCATGGTATCTAAAGGGCGCCCACATTTGTACAAAATCCTTTTTTTTCTCTTCGTTTGTACTTCTACTTCTATTTGTTCTCCAATATAGTCTATCAAAACAATGATATAATACTAGCCTTTCACAAACAATTATTAAACAATTCAAGTAGCCCGGTGCTACCCCTCTTTAGTTTCAAGTAATCATCATAGGCTTTCACGTCCTCCACAATGTGCAAGACCAAATGTCAGTGCATCTGAAAGTGATGGTGAAAGTAGCGAGGATGAAAAGGTCGGCTCGGCTGCAAAGTAGTTCCTGTAGAGCATGTGTAGAGCAGGACATGCCCATCTGCCCTATGCCAATTGAGGACCAGATGCTCCGGTATAAGATATGATTGGGAGGAATTTGTGAAGATAAACTCCGTTGACAATGTGCCATGCAGTATTGACAACATCAACCCAAAACCGCCTTTTGGTTTTGAATTCAACAAGCATGGTGCGTACCATTTCTATGAGAGTCCTATTCTTGCATTCCACAACTCCATTTTGATACAGAGTGTAGGTGACAGATAATTCATGCGTGATGCCTTACTCATCGAGAAAATTTCCATATTGGTATTCTTGAATTCCGTGCCATTTCTACTCATCACATGTTTCATGATCACCTTATAGTCATTTTGAGCTCTTCGTGTGAGTCTTTTGAAGCATTGTTGGGTCTTGTTATCTTCAAGAAAATAAGCCCAAGCAAATCGAAAAACTCATCGACAATTAAGAGACCATAGTGATTGCCACTGAAGCTTATGTAGCTTTGTGGTTCGAATAAGTCCATATGAAGAAGTTCAAGTGGACAAGTCGTGGACATGATTGTCTTCATAGGATCCTTTGACATCACTTGCTTGCTATCTTCGAAAGCACTGCAGTATTGTGTCTTGTTGAAGTTGACATCATCAATTCCTTCAAAGTGCTTGTGCTTCACTAACTTCTACAAATTTCTCATACATGCATGACCAAGTCTTCGGTGCCATAGCCAAACCCTCTGTTGCTTTTGTAAGCAAACAAGTGGCAACTGATGGACCTTTTGATAAATCTACAAGATACATGTCACCTCTTCTAACACCATTGAAGACATTTGAATAATTGTTTTCCATGATGACTTGGCAACCATACTTAGTGAATAACACAAGCATATATAGGTCGGTTGATTTAGCAACAAACATATTGTATCCAAGGGAACCAACAAGCATAGCTTTGGCAGTATGTTTGTCCCTGCTGATGGCAACCCTACCCAACCCGATTACCTTTCCTTTATTGTTGTCCGCAAACTTGATGTTCTTCTGCGAGGAAGAACTAATAGTGGAATCAACAAACATGCTTTTGTCTCTTGTCATATGGTTGGTGCATCCACTATCCATCACCCATTTAGTGCCTTCGGAGACATAGTCCCGCAGAAGAATCTTCTTGACAACCCACATCCCGATGAGTACCTTAGAAGCATCTATATTGCACTAAACATTTGAAGACGTAACATATGAAGCATTTGAGTTTTGTTTGAAAGCAGGGTTATAGTGATCAAATGAGTATGCATAGAAGTTCTTCAAAGATTTGTGCACATAGTGGTTCGAAGAACAATGTACATATTCATGAGATGCAGAATTAGCATTGCCCTTAGAAGACTTTGCATGATACCCATTGTTTGGTTTGTAGCCACATGAGGAATTTTATCCTTGAGCATGAGAAGATTTTCTCCTGATATGGTGCTTATCACCCTATGGAATCAACATGCCATTCACAAAAGTGCTGCCAATAAGCTCCTTGGTTACCCAGATTTTCTTCTCTGGAGGTCCATTCGTATAGTTAGTTCCAATATAATGAGCAAATACTTTGCCATGCTAATTTCTGAACAACTTGTAGTTAGAGTAAATGCCTCAGTCATAGCAGAGCAACTAGTGCAATCACAACCATGTATTTGAGTAGGATCTACATCCATCTCTGTTGCAAGAACCCAATGAATCTTAGGATATTGCTCAGGAGTCCAATAGGAACCATCAACATTGATGTTCCTCATAAAACCAACCCCTTATTTCCTAGGGTTCTTCATGATTTGCTTCTTGGGGATACCACAAAGGTTTTAATGCCCTTTGAGACGTCTGAACTTTCCGGTCTTAAGCAAATTCTTTAACCTAGCACTATCATTCATTACATTTGTGGTTTCCTCAGACGAGGGGTTAGTAACCACAATATCATTTGAAGAACTAGAGCTAGCAATATCAGAAGCATTTGATGATTTAGGCGATGAATTAGCATCATCATCTTCAATGCACTTTAAGCAAGCAGGAAAAAATTCTTCTTGAGAAGGACTTATTTGTCGAGCAAGTAAGGAGTAATTCTCAATCCTTAAATCATCATGAGACACTTTCAGCTTCTCGAGATCTTGCTTCCTTTTGAGAAATTGAAAAGTTAGTTTCTCACGATCAGATGAAAGAGCCTCATGGCACGTGGAAAGTTCTTCAAATTTTGATTGTAGAAGCTTATGTTCGTTAGTTAGGGTTTGATTCTTTTCCATTTTCTTGACTAGTAAATCTTCTTGCTTATCAAGAGTATTTTGTTGCTTCTTAGCAAGAGAGGAAAGTTTAGAGTAACTTGGTTTCTTAAGATCCTCTAATTCATCAATAAGTAGATCATCATCACTATAATCATAAGACCTTAGGGGCCTTGGCCATGAAGCAGAAAAGTGCTTCAATGTATTCACTGCTATCGCCATTCATGTCGAAGATTGAGCAATGAATTGGCGAGGAAGCATGCATGATCCCAGCCATGTCAGAATCTAATCGGCAGATGACCCTGCTTGAGAGGCAGATCCAGATCTAGAGTTTTCAATGCCAGAGTCCATTTCCTTGCCAAGGTATGCACGAGCCTCATGCATGTTTTTCTTGTATGACAAGGACTTGGACTTGGAACTTGAGGAAATCTCTTTCTTCTTTGATTTATGCTTCTTATCTGAACCATCATGACTTTTTCTCTTCTTAGCTTCTTCTTCCCATAGTGGACAGTTTAAGCATGCACATTTCTTTGGATCACTTGAGTAATTTGAGATGGATCCTTTCTTGGAGTCATCTTTGTAATTCTTCTTGAAACAACTATTGGTCTTGAAGTGATAGAACTTCCTCACAACCAATGTGAGGTCTTTGCGAAAGGACTCAAGATCATCAGAACCATAAGATGCATTTTATTTATAAGGAAGAATCAGTGATATCCTTCAAAGTATGAATCTTTCTAGAGCTTGAGTTATATCATTCTTGTTTTTATTCAATAAGCAGTTCATGAGTATTGAGTCTTTCCAGGACATCTATGAAATTCGTAGTTATGTAGTCTCACAAATTTTGGATCATCAGAACGAGATATTGGATGATTTATTGAGAGATCCGAGCAACATGTTCACAACATCATGATTGGTGATATCTCTTGCACCAAGACCTTGGAGTTCATTGGTGATTGTAACTAGTATCTTGAACACTCTCATAGTCATTTCTCTTGAAGTGATTAAGTTGCTTCAAAGAATATCCATTAAGGTTTCGCGCTGAGTGGAAACACCTTTGTTGACCTTTGATAAAACATCCCAAATTTCCTTCGCAGTTTCCAGGTTACTGATGCGACTGAATTGTTCTTTGATGACACAATCACTGTCGAAGCTAAATATGGTAGATCCCTTGGTATGGTATCCTAGCTAACAACTTCGCACAAGGGTAGCATGGACAAGGGTTTTACCTAGGTTCAGGCTCTCACTGGGGTGACAATACCCTACATACTACTCTTTTTACATTGGGGTGTGTATAGAGTACAAAGTGCCAGGGGATTGTAATTTCTCTAAGTTGTTTATATAAGATACTAGGGTCCTAGGATTACAAGAGTCCTAGTCGGCTACTGATGACACACAAGTATAGGGGATCAATCATAGTCCTTTCGATAAGTAAGAGTGTCGAACCCAACGAGGAGCAGAAGGAAATGACAAGTGGTTTTCAGCTAGGTATTCTGCAAGCACTGAAATAGTCGGTAACAGGTAGTTTGATAGCACGGTAATTTGTACGGACAAGTAACGGTAACGGTAAATAAAGTGCAGCAAGGTAGCCCAATCCTTTTGTGGCAAAGGATAGACCAAAACGGTCTCTTATATTAAGCAAAGCGTTCTTGAGGGTACACGGGAATTTCATCTAGTCACTTTCATCATGTTGGTTTGATTTGTGTTCGCTACTTTGATAATTTGATATGTGGGTAGACCGGTGCTTGGGTGTTGTCCTTACTGGAACAAACCTCCCACTTATGATTAACCCCCTCGCAAGCATCCGCAACTACGAGAAAAGTATTAAGATAAAATCTAACCATAACATTAAACATTTGGGTCCAAATCGGCCCCTTACGAAGTAGCTTATAAACTAGGGTTTAAGCTTCTGTCACTCTAGCAACCCATCATCTAATAACTACTCCACAATGCATTCCCTTAGGCCCAAATATGTTGAAGTGCCATGTAGTCGACGTTCACATGACACCACTAAGGGGATCACAACATACATATCATAAAAATATCGAACACATATCAAGTTCACATGATTACTTGCAACATGAGTTCTCCTGTGACCTTAAGAACAAAAGTAACTAATCACAAATGATAATCATGCTCAAGATCAGAGGGGTATTAAATAGCATAATGGATCTGAACATAAAATCTTGCACCAAATAAACCATATAGTAATCAACTACAAGATGCAATCAACACTACTAGTCACCCACAAGTACCAATCTAAGGTTCTGGTACAAAGATTGAACACAAGAGATGAACTAGGGTTTGAGAGGGTTGTTGGTGATGATGATGGCTCTCTGGGAGGGAAGTTCCCCCGGCAGAATCGCTTCACCGGAGGGCAAAATTGCTCCTACCCAAGTTCCGCCTCGAGACGGCGGCGCTCTGTCCCGAGAGTCCTCCTCTTCTTTTTCTAGGTCAAAATGACCTATATACCAGAAGATGGGCACCAGAGGTGGGCTGGGCTGAGCACAACCCACCAGGGCGCCTGGGGGGCCTGGCGCGCCCTGGTATCTTATGCTCACCAGGTGCCCCCGATAGTTATTTGCTCTAGTATTTTTTATATATTCCAAAATAATTCTCCGTAAATTTTTAGATCATTTGGAGATTGCAGAATAGGTAATTCTGACGTAGCCTTTTCAGGTCCAGATTCCAACTGCCGGCATTCTCCCTCTTTGTGTAAACTGATAACCCACACGTATAGGGGATCGCAACAGTTTTCGAGGGTAGAGTATTCAACCCAAATTTATAGATTCGACACAAGGGGAGCCAAAGAATATTTGAAGGTATTAGTAGCTGAGTGTCAATTCAACCACACCTGGAGATTAATTATCTGCAGCAAAGTGATCAGTAGCACAATAATATGATAGTTTTGATAATAGTAGCAAAGACAGCAGTAACGATAATTGATGATAGCGATAATTTTGTAGCAAGTGTAACAGTGATAGCAGCAGTAGTAACTTAGCAAGAACAATATAAGATAAATTCGTAGGCATTGGATCGGTGACTTGTTGGATGATATTCATCATGAGACAGTTATAACATAGGGCGATACGACACTAGCTCTAGTTCGTCAATATAATGTAGGCATGTATTCTATAAATAGTCATACATGCTTATGGAAAGAACTTGCATGACATCTTTTGTCCTACCCTCCCGTTGCAGCGGGGTCCATATTGGAAACTAAGGGATATTAAGGCCTCCTTTTAATAGAGAACCGGAACAAAGCATTAATACACAGTGAATACATGAACTCCTCAAACTACGGTCATCAGCGGGAGTGGTCCCGATTATTGTCACTCCGGGGTTGCCGGATCATAACACGTAGTAGGTGACTATAACTTGCAAGATCGGATCTAGAACATGGATATAATCATGACAACATAAACTGTTCAGATCTGAAATCATGGCACCCGGGCCCAAAGTGACAAGCATTAAGCATAGCAAAGTCATAGCAACATCAATCTTAGAACATAGTGGATACTAGGGATCAAGCCCTAACAAAACTAACTCGATTACATGATGAATCTCATCCAACTCCTCACCGACCAGCGAGCCTACGAAGGAATTACTCACTCCCGGTGGGGAGCATCATGGAATTGGCGATGGAGAAGGGTTGGTGATGACGAAGAACGAAGATCCCCCTCTCCGGAGCCCCAAACGGACTCCAGATCTGGCCTCCCGATGAAGAACATGAGGTGACAGCGGCTTCGTCTCGTGGATCGTGATAATTCTTTCTCCCTGATTTTTTCTGGAAAAATAGGATTTTATAGCGCCGGTTTCAGGGTCTGCGGGGCCACCAGGTGGGGACAACCCACCTGGGCGCGCTAGGAGAGGGGGGCACGCCCTGGTGGGTTGTGACCACCTAGGGGCCCCTCTCCAGTAGGTCTTGGCTCCAGAAATTCTTATATATTATATAAATATTCCTCGCAAAGTTCCGTTCCATTCCGAGAACTTTTATTTCTGCACAAAAACAACACCATGGTAGTTTTGCTGAAAACAGCGTCAGTCCGGGGTTAGTTTCATTCAAATCATGCAAATCAGAGTCCAAAACAAGAGGAGAAGCATTAGGAAAAGTAGATACGTTGGATACGTATCAACTCCCCCAAGCTTAAACCTTTGATTGTCCTCAAGCAATTCAGTTGATAAACTCAAAGTGAAAAAGAAAAACTTTTACAAACTCTTTTGCTCTTGTTTGCATAAAATAAGCTTAAACAACACCTAGTTTTCAACCAACATTATAACTTACCATGCCGACAATAACTATTAAAGATTATAATGACTCATATCAATGACATAATCAACTAGCGAGCAATAATAAGGTATCTCAAATGGCAACACGTTGTCAAAACAACCATGATATAATATGACAATAGTGGTATCTCGCTAGCCCTTTCTGAGACCACAAAACATAAATACAGAGCACCTCCAAAGTTCAAGCAGCGACTAAACATTGTAATTCATGGTAGAAAAGATCCAGTCATGATGCACCCAACATTAGCTACACACAATGCATAAGTCATGACAATTGTGCTCTCAGGTTCTAGCGCTTGTTTTAGAAGGTGATGACCCGACATAAAAGTAAATAGATAGTCCATTCGCAGAGGGAAGCAACAATTTGCAGAGGTGACAGAGCTCAAGTTTTTAAAACAGAGGTAAATGATATTTTGAGACATGCACCCTTCTCATTTACTTCACGACCATCAGTTATCAATATCTTCCATGCTAAGCATGCTAGTGACGGTTCACAAGCGATAAAAGTAAAGGTTTGGAATCCATTGGGAGTTTTTGTTTGATTATTTGAGAGATTAACTCTTTTTCAGTTTGCAGTTTGGGACTGGGCATCCCTATTACCGCCTTTTTCTTGTGCGATGGCGAGTGAATAAACACTCGACCTGAGAATAACACGCTTAGCATGGAAGATATCGACCACCTCCTGTCGTTCCATGAACGATCCAGTCACACAAAAGGATATTTATTTAGAAGTTTTTAGAGGTGGCACATGCAAATTTACTTAGGACGGCAGGGTAATACCGCATATAGGTAGGTATGGTGGACTCATCTGGAATAACTTTGGGTTCAAGGTTTTTGATGTACAAGCAGAATTCCCACTTAGTACAGGCAAAGGCTAGCAATTAGATTGAGAAGCAGCCAGCTAGAGAGCAACAACGGTCATAAACATGCATTATGCATAAGTAACATTGGACACTAGCATGAGTAGGATATGAACACCATGAACATAAATATCATAGAGGCTATGTTGGTTTTGATTCAACTACATGCATGAACATGTGCCAAGTCAAGCCACTCGAACATTCAGCGGAGGATACCATATCGCCATACTACATCACAATCATTTTAACACAATGTTGATATCCAAGATAAATCATTATCCACTCCCAACTACTTATGCATGGCATGAGAAACTATAATCTCTAATTGTCATTACAAACATGTTTAATCATAATGGGCTGAATCATGGATACTAGGTTAAACATATTTACACAAACATAACAAGTCGAATTCATACCAGTTCCTCTCTGCCACGGCCAGTTCATCGAATATTGTCATTATTGCCTTTCACTTGCACGACCGAATGATATGAAAATAATGATAGTGCAAGAGTTTCGTGGACTAAGCTGGAATCTGCAAACATTTTATTCAACAGGAGAAGACAAGGTAAAATGGGCTCTTTATTAGATCAATAATTATTCATATGAGAGCCACTCAACATTTTCATCATGGTATTCTCCTTGGTACAACTTGAATAAAAGGAAAAGAAATTCAAAGAAACACACTAAAATATTTTTGGAGTTTTTGGTTTTCTTGAACAAGCAAATAAAAGGGAAAAGCAAAAACGAGAAGAACTATTTACACGGGGAAGCTCCCAACAAGCAAAAGAAGAACAAGGAAATCTTTTTGAGTTTTCTTTTTAATATTACTACTAAGCATGCATAGAAAGTAAACTAACTACAACTAATTTTTTTGGTTTTCCTAAAGTTTTTCAAACACACAAAAAGAAAGCAAGAAAATAAATCTAAGCATGGATGATACAATGAAAAAGTGTGAACACCGACTAATGGAATAAGTGGATATGAATGTAAGTCGGTGGAAACACGTACTCCCGCAAGCTTAGGCTTTCAGCCTAACTTGGTAGTCGATCAGTAGCCTGGAGGATAGTAGTTGGCGTGGTAGCTCACGGAGGCTCTCAGTGTGGATGCCTCGGCCTATCGTGCTGCCTCCACTGTTGCGTTGTGAGCTCGGGCCTCGCTCTCAAGAACAAAATATCTTCCTTTGCTGTGATAGTCAAAAAGAGCAGGCGCAGGCAAATATGTGTGCACAACAGATTTTTGGTTAAACAGTAGATTATAAGTGAAGTTATCAACCTTTCCCTTGAGAATCTTATGATATTTTATGGTGTCAAAATATAAATACTGCGTGGGTAGGATAGGATCAAAGGCAAAGGTGAAACACCCAGCCCTCGTGCTAAACGCGTGGCATATATTCCACCATAGAAATAACCACTGTTAGCGTTGTGCTGAAGTCTGCGTGCAACAATTGCTCCAAGGTTATAATTCCTTTCACCAGTGAGAGCAGTGTGAATGAGACTCAAGTCTGGAGCACAGGGTGTACTACAATCTTGCTTGCCTACTATACATTTCCCATTGAATAATGCAAAGTACTGAATTGCGGAAAAATGAATGCTCTTTATTCTACCCTGTGTCACTCCCCTCGTCTCACCGCAGCAAAGAATGTTTGGTACTCAGCCCTTGGCGGTTCATCAAGCGAACCCCAGAATGGGAGTTTGCAGTGGTAAGAAAAATTCTCTAGTGGGATGGTAAATGGATTATCGTAAAGCATAAACGACACCCCAGACTCACGAGGAAGGAATTTAAATCCTTTGACAAAAGATTCAATGAGAAGGTGGCGTTGTTCGCACTTATCTGAAAGGTAGGGGCCGAGACTGGCATTGTGAACATATTGCTCAGATTCCTCCTTAATACCCGCATCATATACTCATCGCAAGGCCATACACATGTTTTGGTGGCAGCATCTCGAGTAGAACTTTCACTTGGTTCAACATATGACCGGCGAGCAGAACTGTCACTAGAAGATGCCCCCGAGGATCTCCTCCTCGAAGAACTCCTTCCAAACAAGTTCATCATGTTCGCGTACAATTTTCTGAAAAAAATTGGGTGACAAAAATTTGTCAACAAAACTTCAATAAATCGATAGCAACTACTCATAGGGATGCATAGAGGCCATAACAAACATTCAAACTACTTAGAACTCTAAGAATTCAACATGCAAGCTCATCTACAACAACACCAAGAGTAGATAATTATTCAAAATATAAACCACTAAAACAAAAACTATTTCGACAAATGGTGGAGTCACATACCAAGCAACAATCCCCCGAAACAGTTTCAGAAACGGAGCTTCAAGCAAAGAGATCGAAATCCGCGGGTTTGAGGGCAAGAACACAGGAGAGAGAGCAATGAAGATTTTTTTTTGGAGGTAAGTGATGAAGTGGGCTGAAGGGGTAGGTGAGGGGGCCCACGCGGGGACCACAACCCACCAGGGCGTGCCTGGGGGTCCTGGCGTGTCCAGGTGGGTTGTGCCCACCTGGTGCACCTCCCTCTGATATTATTTGCACCAGAAATTCAGAAATATTCAGAAAAGCGTATTAAATTTTCAGGGCATTCTGAGAACTTTTATTTTTGGGTCATTTTTTATTGCACGGGAAATTAAGAAAACAAACAATACATGGCATTTTATTTTATTTAACTAATAAAAACAGAAAACTAAAAGTAGGGACAGAAGGTAGTGCTTACTAAATTCATCAACTTCATACCGTTCAAAAATGATCCATTAATAAGGTTGATCAGGTCTTATTAACAACCACTTTCTGTTAGCATGAAACCAAAGAACTTTCGTAAATCACTAAGTTACCTCAATGGGGATATGCATTTCCCCAACAATAAGCATTTCATATTTCTTTTTGGCAATAGGTCACTGGTACGCGTTGGTCCTAAACAAACGGTTTTTAACCCCTTTCCGTGACGGCATTTGGAACCGTTGCCAAGTGAGTGTGGGCGATAGGGGGGGTCCTTCCACACGACCAAGAAACCGTCGGAGATAGGGCCCCTACAGTACTCCTACTCGTTTCTGCTCGCATTGCCATCGCAGTCGTTATTCTGTGGTGCTACGTTTACGATGCGCGACCCATCACAAACGGTTCACTATTATAGAACGTGTATGATGCGCGACCCATCACAAACAGTTCACCATTAAGAAGATTAGCTAATCATCGTACGAGTGTCGGACAGGATTACGAAACATCGGACCGTCGTAACATCGTCGTACATCACAACTATCGCACACGCTATTCTGTGGTGCAATGTTCACGATGCATACTTCATCAGAAACAGTTCATGGTTGCAAATCGTGTATGATAAGGCAACTAACACAAACGTTTAGTTTGCCCGCACCGTTTGTGATATTGTCTGACATTGCACACGCTATGCAAATGGCAATTGTGTGCATGCTTGCACACGTTTCCTCTCTGTGAACCGTCTCGGATTATGGTGCATATCGCAAACGTTTGTGTTTGCCAAACGTGTGTGCCATAACAACCTGGAGAGCGTAATTTCACCGTAATTTAATTGCTGCTTTTCCAAATTGTACCGGATTTGGATTTGAATTTGAATTTGAATGTATGCTACAGCTTTATTCATATCCATCAGGTTCAAACAACCAATGCATTATTCGATTCATAGTACATATGTTCAAGAATTACATAAGAACCAAATAAAGAATGATGAACCACAGTTGTATACTTGTACTATTAAAGACGGTAAAGAAAGAGGCAAAATATATTCTAGTTGCTGAACAAGGTGAAGCGGAATGCCCATATTGTGCCCTCCTCCATGCAGAAGGCACGCATGACTCTAGTCCAACCCCTTGTGATGGTCGACCGCCCATCCTTCACGGTCTTCATGAAAACATCTAGATAATCATCGTGTTCTGGTAGAAATACTTTAACCTTTGCATGCCCACCAATCATGTAGTTTGAGAGGTAATCTTGAGTAAACTGCTTTGGCAACCACCGCAAGGAAAAAGATTCGAACATTGTCATCTAACACAACTCATTATGGGCAGTAAAAAGAAGGGCTGTAGAGTTCTTACTTACCATCCTGCAGTCATTTGTTGTCTTGGATAAAGTGTAAACAAATAGTTTAATTGCCTCTTTGGACCCATTTTACTAACAATCTTTATCATCTTCCTCACTTGATGCTGGTTCATCGATATCTCATTGCCCCATACGCAGAAAGGGTCGAAACGCGGATCTTTACCAATGACATATGTACCTAAAAGCACCAAGTTAACATTAGAAGCTAAACAACAATTACACAATGATGTAGTACAACACTATTTTATT
This sequence comes from Aegilops bicornis, assembly GCA_021605145.1. NCBI lineage: Eukaryota > Viridiplantae > Streptophyta > Magnoliopsida > Poales > Poaceae > Aegilops > Aegilops bicornis. The sequence continues at coordinate 331,833,035 of CM038669.1, forward strand.
ATATGTCTATATACATCCGTATGTGGTAGTCCATTTGAAATATCTAAAAAGACAAATATTTAGGATCGGAGGGAGTATCTTATAACATCCAATATACTCACATATTAGATGAATTAACATCTTATATTATGGGCCGGAAGGAGTTTAGTTCATTCTTACAAATTATCGGCTGATTAACTGATGTTGTATCCATGGGTTACAGTTAGTTTGAGCTAGCTTGGGCTCAAATAGCCCTAAAGTATATCTAAACATGAGGCTAGTTTGAGCTAGTTGCATCTATAACCCACCAAAAAACTATCCAACCCAAGAGGTGCTAAGTGGAGCTAGTTCTCCTAGTGCATTTATTGTCAATCTAACTCGCCATCCAAACAACTCTTTGGATGGAGTTAGTTCAGGGTTAGTAATGAGCTAGAAACTAACTCTAACCTCTAGCTAAGTTGAGTATGCAAACAGGGCTGTGTTGTTGCTGTTGCTGCTGCTGCTCTTCTACGTAAATCTAGACATCATTAGAACATTAATGTAACACTCTTCCTTGTTGCTATGTAGCCTAGGAATGCATATTTAGACATTAAGTACAATGCATGTTGCTATGCAGCCTCAGATATATTACATATGGCCCTAGTTAACATAACGAAAAATGGGTTGCAGATATATTGTAACATCCCAATTTTCCTAAATTAGGATGTATAGATCATTCATATGCATATCATATTTTTATTGCATTACTTGCTTTTTCTGAAATATTCAAATCATTATGCAACAAAGGCAATTTATTGGAGTGGAGATAACGTGACTTCTCCCCTGTTTAAAAATGTTCATAATGTGCAGAATATTGTTTCGATTCATATGATCTGTTCTGGTAATTTTTGCAATCTTCAAAATATTTTATTTGAGTGTTTATTACTGTTTTGTGTGGCCTATTGCATCAAAATTATTTTACAAAAATTGCATTAGTATTGGAACTAGTGTTCCTGTAGTTTATAGCTATAGGGCTATTTTGACTATGTGTCTAGGTATTTTCATTTAGAATTTATATTGTGTATTTTATTTTATTTATTTTTTTCTACTGCTGTAGTTTTTGTTTATATAAAAAAATAGGGCCAGCCAGCCGGCCAGCCAACCGGCCCATCGCCGTGGCCCAGCCAGCGTAGCAGTAGCACACAGACGCAACCCGCTAAACCTAGCGAAGCAGTACACTCGCACCGCTCGCCCGACCCGCTGCCCCCCTCTCTGGCTGACGGGTGGACCCCACACCACTTCTTCCACCCCGAGCCGGACACCGCCGCACCCCGCGCACCCGACGCCGAGCCGGTTCGAGCTCGAGCGCCCAGGCCACCCTGTGCACGCCCGAGACCCCGTACGCGGGAAAAAGCCCTTGAGGAAACCCCGCACCCCCTTCCCGATCTCTCCTGTTGCCACACACTTCGGTTGGGTCGAGTTGGGTCTCACCGCGGAGCTTCGCCGACCGTCGCCGTTCGCCTGACGCCACCGCTACCGTAAGGACCCGTAGAGACACACCGACTGCTCCTTTCAATCCATCGCTCCGCGCCGCACTTGCTTGACTTACTTTCGTCGCCGGAATCGCAGCAGCGCGAGGGCGCCGACATCACCGGAGCACGCCATCGCCGCTCGAGGGAGCCCCATCGCCATTCAACACCACCACCACCTCCGCCACTCAACGCTGCACCCGTCCGTCCCTTTGTCTTCGCCGGAGCACCGCCGGAGAGCCGCCGCCACCGTCCTCTGTTCTCTGGTGACCACGCGCGCACAGAGTAGGCTCCAGCCAATCACGAGCTGCCACGTGGGCACCAGCTACAGTATACGCACGAACAGTGCAGGAGTTTTCTGTTGTTTTTGTTTTTCTTTCCAGATTTGTTCTCTAACTTCTTTTAGCTATATCTTTTAGTCTATACACTCAATTTAGGTAATTCTTTTTCCTATACACTCACTAATACCAGTAGTTTATCAGAGTACCAAAATCTCACATGCTTGCACTGTTCAAATTTGAATTCGTTTGAATTTGAATTGAATCTTCCGGAGGCCGTATCTTTCAAACCGTTTATCGGAATCGAGTGATTCTTTTTGCGTTGTGACCATAGTGCAATTTTAGGCGCTGTTAATCTTCTGTTGTTGAGTTTTAAAAATGGTTTCCTTTCTGTTGGTTTTTTTGGTTCTTTTCGTGTTCCGGTGATTGATTTGTTGAATTGTGTGAAACATGTAGATTGTCCGGAGTGCGACGCGAACTATTGTCAGGAGTGTGACTTTCTGAACCAGAACCAAGGCAAGTTACATGTTGATCATCCTTTACCTATTGTTTTTGTATGCATGTAGTTATATCACACTATGAATATATGCATGTATAGGAGTAGTATATATTTTGGCTATGCTGTTGAGCTATCTTCCTGTCATTTGCAAACCGTGATAGTTGTAGTTTGCTATGCTTTGTAGACGGGGGTGGTTCGTGTATTCATTGAGCTTATGTGAGGATTATAAATATAAAAAATTGAGTAGTAATTAAGGACTTAATTCACCTCTGGGCGAAATTGGTATTGAAGGGTGGTTTCAAGAACATCATGGTTTATACCCTCTGAATGTAAGTGGACGGCCGCCTGTGCTCAAAAAGATCGTATGCAGACTTAGTGACTAGTAGCTTCCATGCGCAATCACTAGCTAAATGGGCTCGCTTAATTGAGTAGGTTGTGGGATCCTCGCCTGTAAGCTAGCAGATGTAGATATGAGGAGGTGTACCGGCTGCCGGGGGTGGAGGTGACTGCTTCTGAAAGACTTTGTCTCAATCTTCGGGTTGAGTCTAGTGGGTAAAGTGTGCAAAACTCTGCAGAGTATTAAAACTAATCATGATTAGCCGTGCCCCCAGTTATGGGTAAATTTGAGCGACTATGCCATTACAGTTGTTGGATGATCTTAACAGATGTGACACTTAATAAATTTGTTGGGCAACTTAATAAAAGGGTAGGTTGGAGTTGATTTTGCCAACTCAACCTTGTGTATTTAATTGTAGTAATAAAAGAACTAAATAAAAATTTGACTATTAGGTAGATATTAGGATAAAATCAGCTTTCTGCAAAAATAAACCCTCAAGCCTTCCTTTGTTGTACTATGCATATACATGTAGGTCTGCTTTATTATTACTCCTGTGTAACATGCCAATACATTCAAAGTATTGACCTATATGGCTGCAACGTCTCATGTTGCAGGATATTCAGACGAAGAGTAAGGTACCGTTAGGGTCGCGAGTCTGCACTCAACATCGTCAGTGGGCTATGATGGGACTCATCGTTATTTTCTGCTACTTTTCCGCTGTTTGATTGAATAAAGCTAGCCAAGTGCTATGCAGATTGTTTTATTTTATACATTCTAATGCTATCAACTCTAGTGGTTGTGCGGTTATCTGCTTGCAGGAAACGAAAAAAATCTTCTTTTGATAATGCTTTTATTAAGTCATGTTGCCCATGAAGATTTGATAAGTTTGATTTTATCCCCTCTAGAGGGGCTTCGGGCGGAATTGCCACAATATGGAACAGTGCTGTCTTCACAGCTACTACTGTGGCCTCAGAAGTATTTGGGCTCGTTACTCGCTTTGAATCCACCCAGTCAGCTCAATCCTGGACCCTAGTGAATGTTTACGGGCCTTGTCAAGGGGACCCTCGAAATAACTTCATTACATGGCTATTTTCACTAGATATAGCTGATCATGAAGACTCTGTCGTATGGGGATTTTAATTTCATTCGAGGCCGAAAATCGTAACAAACCAGGTGGTCATTTTGGCGACATGATAACCTTCAATGATTTCATTAGATCTCAGGCTTTAATTGAATTGCCAATCAAGGGCAGAGCCTTCACTTGGAGCAACATGCAAACTGATCCTCTCCTTGAGAAAATTGATTGGTTCTTCACTAGTAATCATTGGACCACCTCTTACCCGAACACTATTGTTAAACCCCTCGGTAGGCCGGTCTCTGATCACATCCCTTGTGTCATTACTATTGAAACAAAGATACCACGCTCCAAGTTGTTCCGTTTTGAGTCCTACTGGATCCATCACCCGGGTTTCTAGATACGGTCAAGAAGACATGGGCCATACCTGTTCACTCTACAAATATGGCGTCAAATTTGTGCAAAAAATTTAAGCACTTGCGGCATGAACTCAAGATCTGGAGCAAGAACATCTCCAAGTTATCTATTGCTATTGAGAACAATAATAAGGCCCTACTTGAAATTGATGGCTTGGAAGACAAGAGACCTCTCACAACACCCGAAGCCAACTTTAGGGCAATTCTAAAGAAACATTTACTCAGACTTCTCTCATATCAACAGCAATACTGGAAGAAGCGTGTGACAATTTGTTGGGTCCAGTTCGGTGATGAGAATTCAAAAAAATTTCAAGCAATGGCTTCTGAGAGATATCGTAGAAACAATATACCCTCCCTCACCACTGATTCTGGATATTGTGCGGAGGACCACGCAAGCAAAGAGGCCATAATTTTTCAGACCTTCAAGGATCGACTTGGCACTAAAACCAATCATTACATGAAGTTTGACTTGCCGAGACTCATCAAAAAAAATTGATGGCCTCGATGAACTCACGGTACCCTTCACAAGGGATGAGATAGATCATGTGATCAAAACGATGCCGAACGATCGTGCACCGGGACCTGATGGATTTACTGGTATATTCCTTAAAACTTGCTGGGAGGTGATCAAGGAGGACTTTTACAAGCTTTGCAACCAGTTCTTTGAGGGTAATCTGAACCTAGAGAGCATTAATGAAGGCCTAATTACTCTCATTCCAAAAACTAATGCACCTTCAACAATTAATGAGTACAGGTCGATCACTCTTCTTAACTGCTGTCTCAAGGTGATAACTAAACAGCTGGCCAACCGACTACAACGAACCATCCTCAAAATTGTGCACCGCAATCAATATGGTTTCCTCAAGGGGCGCATGATCCAAGATTGTCTAGCCTGGGCCTTCGAATACATCTACCATTGCCAAGCCTCCAAGAAAGAGATTATTCTACTTAAACTGGATTTTGCTAAAGCCTTCGACACCATTGATCATGATGCCATGATTGAGATCATGCGCAACATGGGCTTTAATGAAAAGTGGCTTGGCTGGATTAAGTGTATCTTTGCCTCGGGAAAGTTCGTTGTCCTTCTTAATGGCATTCCTGGTTGACAGTTTCATTGCAAATGTGGTGTTCGCCAAGGTGACCCTTTGTCCCCCCCTCATTTTTGTCTTGGCCGCGGATCTACTGCAAGCTACAATCAATGATGCCTTCGCTAGAGATCTTATCAAGCTACCCTTCCCATGCATTACCCAGAATGACTACCCTGTTATTCAATACGCGGGCGACACGATCCTTGCAATGCCGGCTTGTCCCACCCAGGCTACAATCATCAAATGCATTTTGTCTGATTATGCCACTTCGATTGGCTTAAAAATTAACTTCCACAAATCCACACTTGTCCCGGTCAACTGTAATGAGACATTATGCAACAATCAGGCGCATATTTTCGGATGTGTTGTGGGAAAAATGCCATTTACGTACCTCGGCCTACCCATGGGGACTACTAAACAATCCATGCATGATCTCATGCCTCTGGTCTGTAGGCTTGAAAGGAGGTTATCTGCCACACTGAATATGATATTCTATGGTGGCAAGCTATCTCTGCTCAACTCAGTTATTACCTCCCTGCTCATCTTCGCTATGTGCACACTCAAGCTGCCAGCTGGAATTATTGAACTTCTGGACAAGATACGACGAAAATGTCTGTGGACAAAGAAAACGGATCAAGGTGACAAATGCAATTCTCTGGCTACATGGGATATGGTCTGCAAGCCTAAAAGATGTGGTGGTCTCGGGGTGCTAAATCTGAAAATCCAGAATGAGGCCCTCCTACTCAAGTTTCTCCATAAGTTTTACAATCATTGCGATCTACCCTGGGTGGAGCTGATTTGGAACTCTTACTACACTTCCCGGATACCTCACATGAATGATCTTTGCGGCTCCTTCTGGTGGCGTGACGTTTCAAAGCTAATGCCTATTTATAGAGGAATCACACAGGTGAGTGTGAACAATGGTACAACCACGTTCTTTTGGAAATACTTGTGGTTGGATGAGATATTAGCTGAAACCCACCCACGAGCCTTCTCTTTTGCAAAGGATGAAGACATCTCTGTTGCTGCATTTCTTGGAACCACCAGCTTGCAAGAAACGTTTCACTTGCCTTTGTCGGCACAGGCCCACGCGGAGTCCAGAGAATTGCAACACTTGACCTCAGACGTTCAGCTCGAAGATCAACTAATACATGATGAATGGATATACACCTGGGGTTCCAACTTCTACGCGGCCAACAAATTCTATGACTTTTACTTCAGAGACACCGAAGCTCATCCTGCATTCTCTTGGCTATGGAAGTCAAAAACCACGATGAAACTCAAAGTTTTTGGGTGGCTCCTGCTCTTGGATAGGCTGAACACCAGAAACATGTTGAAACACCAACATTATAACATTGGTAACACGTTCGGCTGCCTGCTTTGCCCCACATGCACTGATGAAACGGTGGAGCACCTATTCTTCCATTGTCCCTTTAGCCTGCAGTGTTGGGCCAAAATTGTAATGCAAGGGATCTCTACTGGCAACAGGTTGGATTGGGTGGAATCTGCTAAAACCTCTTGGAATAGACCCTTATTTGTGGAGATCCTCCTTCAATCTGCTTGGAGCATCTGGAAAGAAAGGAACAATAAGCACTTCTGAGGCATAATCCCATCCACAAGCTCTCGGCTCTCTAGACCGAAGAAGACCTAGCTCTCCTAACCTATAGGGTAGGAGAAAGGAATAAACCCTTCTTACTTTCCTTTATCCAAACCTTGTAACAAAACCCTTTGTGCATCTACACCCCCCCTCTCTCCACCCACAAAGTGGGATGGATTTGTAACATTAGACTCATGTACAGTGGTTGATTCTTTTAATTAATTTGCAGTAGGAGCCTCTCCTACTGTTTCAGTGGCTCAAAATAATAATAAATGATGCACTTCTATTCTGGTATTCATCTATACTGTGTGTGCTAGCGAGTTCGATCCAGGGACTAGCACGGTAAGCACAGAGACTAAAATCCTTCGAGGTTTGGTCGTTACAGATGGCATCAGAGCAGTGTGTTGACTGTAGGACGTGACCCTAGAAAATGGATTAGAAAAGCCATAGGAGTGAAAATTATTTTATAAATACTTCTTACTGTTTATTAGTAAACCCCTCAAGTATGTTGACCAGTTAAGTAGGAACTAGTGCTGAGACCACCATTCATGCTTGGTTTATATTGCAACGTTATCGTGTTAGCGTATCTGATTATGCCCACTTTCATGGTATGAAGATACTAGATTGTTTGCTTGATTGGTAGTTGTTTTTTAAATTGCTTAGTGTCGAAATTATTCGACTATATATATAATATTATCATATTGCTTGTTGTTTGTTTGTTTGTTGGTGTTATTTCATTGTTGTGTTTTGTTGGCTTGATCATATTATGCATATGGGTAGAATATATTTTTATATATGTAGCGTTTGGCCCTATTATATCTATAAATCTTCTATGCTTGCCCACCAGATGCCGCCGAGGCGTGATAATAGGCATAATGCTGTAGGAGGAGACAACAATGGCAATGATGTACCGCCATACATGCAACAGCTGCTTCAGGGACAAGCTCAGTTGATCCAGTTGCTTGTCCAGAACCAGAACAACAATAAAAACAACAACCCGCCGCCACCGCCACCAGTGGATATGCTTACCAGGTTCTTGAGGTTGAATCCTCAGAGGTTCTCCAATTCCCCTGAACCTATTGTGGCTGATGATTGGCTCTGTGCAGTCAATAGGAACCTGGAGACGGTTGGATGCACTGATGCAGAGAGGGTGAGGTTTGCCTCACATTTGTTGGAGGGTCCTGCTGCAGCTTGGTGGGACAACTACTTGGCCACTTATCCCATTGCTACTATCACATGGCCTCAGTTTCAGGATGCTTTTCGTGCTGCACATGTGTCTGCTGGTGCTATGAGTCTGAAAAAGAAGGAGTTCCGCAGCTTTGCTGTGGAGGTCGCACAGTTAATGCGTATGTGGAGGAATTTAATAATCTTGCACGTTATGCTCCTAATGATGTTAACACTGATGTAGCTAGGCAGGAGAAATTCTTGGAGGGCCTAAATGATGATTTGAGCCTTCAGTTGACAAAGGGCTACTTTTAGGAATTGTCAGGACCTGATTGATAAGGCTATTGTGCTGGAGGGAAAGCAACAGGCCATAGAGAATCACAAGAGGAAGTACAGCAACAATAACAAGTATAATTCAGGACCACGGCAGAAGCCACACACTTCATATCATGGTAATGGAGGTAATGGACATAATCATCATGGAGGTAATGGGCATCATAATCACCATGGAGGGAATGGCCACAACCATAATGGCCACCATCATCACAATGGGCACAAGAGTAATAATGGCAATGGTAGAGGTAATGGTAATGGAGGGAATAATAACCAGAGCCACCAGAGTATGCCTGTGCAGAGAGATATTAGTCAGGTTCAGTGCTATAAGTGTAGGCAGATGGGCCACTACTACAATGCTTGTCCAGAGAGCAAGAACGGTAATGGGAATTCGGGAGTGAGCAAGCCAAACCCCATCCAAAGGGGTCATGTCAACCATGTTAATGTGGAGGAGTTCTACAATGAACCTGATGCAGTGATTGGTAAGTTTTTGATCAATTCAATACCTGCGCTTGTTCTTTTTGATTCTGGTGCATCACATTCATTCATATCACGGGTATTTGTGGATAAACATAAGCTGCCTACCGTAGTACTTAAGTCACCTATTCTAGTAAGTTCTCCGGGGCTGAGATGGCAGCAAGTTTGGGTTGTTTTCAGATGCCTTTGTCTATTGGGAAGCATGTTTTTCCTACAGATTTGATTATATTGAAGTCACAAGGTCTGGATATTATTTTGGGTATGGACTGGATGATCAAATATCAAGGTATTATTGATTGTGCCAGCCGATCTGTTACTCTCAGTGCACCAGGAGGGAAGAGGATCAAATATGTATGTAAGTATAAGCATGATCAGGTACAGGTGAACTCTCTTAAGGGGGGTAGCCTGGAAGAGGTGCTACCATGAGGATTATCCAGATGTCTTTCGGAGGAGTTGCGGTGTATGCCACCAGATAGAGTTATTGAGTTTCTTATTGATTTAATACCGCACTTGGACCTATTGCAAAGAGACCGTATAGAATGCCTCCTCAAGAGTTGGAGGAATTGAAGAAGCAGATAAGAGAATTGCAGGCACAAGGATTTATTCACCCAAGTACATCACCTTAGGGAGCTCCAGTTTTGTTTGTGGAGAAGAAGGACGAGACCTTGAGGATGTGTGTTTATTATCGTTCTCTGAATGAGGTAACCATTAAGAATAAGTATCCTTTGCCTATGATAAATGATCTGTTTGACCAGCTGGAGGGAGCTACTGTGTTTTCTAAGATTGACCTTCGTTCTGGTTATCATCAATTGAAGATTCGTGATCAAGATATTCCAAAGACTGCTTTTACTACGAGGTATGGGTTGTATGAATATACTGTTATGTCATTTGGATCGACTAATGCTCCTGCATACTTCATGAATATGGTGAACAAGGTGTTTATGGAGTTCTTGGATAAATTTGTGGTTGTTTTCATTGATGATATATTGGTATTCTCCAAGAATAAGCAAGAGCATGAGGTGCATCTGCGTTTGGTATTGGAGAAATTGAGGGAACATCAGTTGTATGCCAAGTTCAACAAATGTGAGTTTTGGCTGGATGAGGTAGCTTTCCTTGGACATGTTGTGTCAGGTAATGGAGTTGCAGTTGATCCATCTAAGGTTCTTTGCGATTCTGAGTGGGAGACACCCACGACAGTTGGAGAGATTCACAGCTTTTTGGGCCTTGCAGGTTATTACAGGAGGTTTATTGAGAACTTTTCCAAGATCGCAAAGCCTATGACTGAATTGCTGAAGAAAGAGAAGAAATTTGTTTGGACTGATGAATGTGAAGCCAGTTTTCAGGAGTTGAAGCAGCGTTTGGTTACAGCACCAGTCTTAACTCTGCCAGATATACATAAGGACTTCCAGGTATATTGTGATGCTTCTCGTCAAGGACTTGGGAGTGTTTTGATGCAGGAAGGTAAAGTTGTTTCATATGCTTCACATCAGCTTAAGAATCATGAGCATAATTATCCTACACATGATTTGGAGTTAGCCTCAGTTGTGCATTATTGAAAACTTGGAGGCCATATCTTATTGGTAATCATTGTGATATATTTACTGATCATAAGAGCTTGAAGTATATTTTTACTCAGAAGGATTTGAACCTCAGGCAGAGGAGATGGTTGGAGCTTATTAAAGATTATGATTTGAATGTGCAGTATCATCCTGGTAAGGCTAATGTTGTTGCTGATGCATTGAGTCGTAGGAGCCATGCTAATGCAATTAATATTGATAATATGCCACCCGAGTTATGTGAAAAGTTCAGGAATCTCAGGTTGGAGATGGTTCCTAAGGGATATTTAGCCACACTTGTGGTAAAGCCTACTTTGCTTGACAGGATCAGAGAAGCTCAAAAGAACGATAAGGAGATTGCTGAGATAAAAGAGAATATGGTTAAAGGTAAGGCAGAAGGTTTCCGTGAGGATGAACATGGAGCCATATGGTTTGAGAAGCGTATTTGTGTACCTCAAGATGCAGATATCAGGAAGTTGATTTTTCAGGAGGCGCATGATTCACCTTATTCGCTTCACCTGTAATACTAAGATGTATTTGTATTTGAGGGAAAGATTTTGGTGGCCTAGCTTTGAAGAGGGAAATGCTGGATATATTGCAACATGTGATGTGTGCCAGAGAGTTAAAGCAGAACATCAGATACCAGCAGGTTTGTTACAGCCATTGCCTATACCTGATTGGAAGTGGGATGAGATTGGTATGGACTTCATTACAGGTTTACCCAGGACTCGGTCAAAGTTATGATTCTATTTGGGTAGTTGTTGATCATTTGACTAAAGTTGCTCACTTCATCCCGGTAAAGACTACTTATACCAAAGGTGCTCACTAGCAAAAATTTATATGTCTAAAATTGTTTGTCCGCATGGAGTTCCAAGGAAGGTAGTGTACGATAGAGGTACTCAGTTCACATCCAAATTTTGGCATCAGTTGCATGAATCCTTGGGCACCAGTCTGGAGTTCAGTACAACTTTCCATCCACAGACAGATGGGCAGACAGAGAGGGTAAATCAGATTTTGGAGGATATGTTGAGAGCTTGTGCTTTGGACTATGGGTCCAGTTGGGATGATAATTTACCTTATGCAGAGTTCTCATATAATATTGATTATCAGGCTAGTCTGAAGATGGCACCATTTGAGGTATTGTATGGTAGGAAGTGCAGGACACCGTTGATGTGGGATGAGGTTGGAGAACGTCAGTTCTTTGGACCAGACTTGATCAGGGATGCTGAGGAGAAGGTCAAGTTGATTCGTGACAGGCTGAAGATAGCACAGTCCAGGCAGAAGAGTTATGCAGATGCTAAACGTAAGGAGGTGACATATGAGGTAGGAGACCGTGCATATCTTCGAGTTTCACCACTTCGTGGAATTAAGAGGTTTGGAATCAAAGGTAAGTTAGCACCATGTTTTGTGGGGCCTTACAAGATCTTGGAGCGTAGAGGAGAGGTAGCTTATCAGCTGGAGTTGCCAGAATCCTTGTCAGGAGTTCATAATGTGTTTCATGTATCTCAGTTGAAGAGGTGCCATGCAGAGATGATGGATGTTCCATTGAGGGATACAGTGCCACTTGAGGCAATTCAGTTGGAGAGTGATTTGACATATCAGGAGAAGCCTATTAAGATTTTGGAGACAGCAGCGAGTGTTACTCGCACCAAGACAATCAAGTTATGCAAGGTTCAGTGGGATCATATAACAGAGGAGGAAGCTACCTGGGAACGAGAGGAAGATCTCAGGCAGGATCACCCACACCTATTTGCTAGCCAACCTGAATCTCGAGGGCGAGATTCATCTTAAGGGGAGTAGGTTTGTAACATCCCAATTTTCCTAAATTAGGATGTATTGATCATTCATATGCATATCATATTTTTATTGCACTACTTGCTTTTTCTGAAATATTCAAATCATTATGCAACAAAGGCAATTTATTGGAGTGGAGATAACGTGACTTCTCCCCTGTTTAAAAATGTTCATAATGTGCAGAATATTGTTTCCAGTTCATATGATATGTTCTGGTAATTTTTGAAATCTTCAAAATATTTTATTTGAGTGTTTATTACTGTTTTGTGTGGCCTATTGCATCAACATTATTTTACAAAAACTGCATTAGTATTGGAACTAGTGTTCCTGTAGTTTATAGCTATAGGGCTATTTTGACTGTGTGTCTAGGTATTTTTATTTAGAATTTATATTGTGCATTTTATTTTATTTATTTTGTTTTGCTGCTGTAGTTTTTGTTTATATAAAAAAAACAGGCTACCAAATGGCAGCTAACTGCCCATCGCTGCTGCTCAAAGCCAGAAGAAGAAGACACAAACCAGCCCGCTAAACCTAGCGAAGCGGTACGCCCGCACCGCTCGCCCGACCCGCACCCGACCCGCTGCCCCCCTCTCTCGCTGACGGGTGGACCCCGCACCACTTCTTCCACCCCGAGCCGGACACCGCCGCACCCCGCTCACCCGACGCCGAGCCGGATCGAGCTCGAGCGCCCAGGCCACTCTGTGCACGCCCGAGACCCCGTACGCGGGCAAAAGCCCTCGAGGAAACCCCGCACCCCCTTCCAGATCTCTCCTGTTGCCGCACGCTTCGGTTGGGTCGAGTTGGATCTCACCGCGGAGCTTCGCCGACCGCCGCCGTTCGCCTGACACCACCGCTGCCGTAAGGACCCGCAGACACACACCGAATGCTCCTTTCAATCCGCCACTCTGCGCCGCACTTGCTTGACTTACTTTCGTGGCCGGAATCGCAGCAGCGCGAGGGCGCCGACATCGCCGGAGCACGCCATCGCCGCTCGAGGGAGCCCCGTCGCCGTTCAACACCACCACCACCTCCGCCACTCAACGCTGCACCCGTCCGTCCCTTCGTCTTCGCCGGAGCACCGCCGGAGAGCCGCCGCCGCCGTCCTCTGTTCTCTGGTGAGCACACGCGCACAGAGTAGGCTCCAGCCAATCACGAGCTGCCACGTGGGCACCAGCTACAGTATACGCACGAACAGTGCAGGAGTTTTCTGTTGTTTTTGTTTTTCTTTCCAGATTTGTTCTCTAACTTCTTTTAGCTATATCTTTTACTCTATATACCCAATTTAGGTAATTATTTTTCCTATGCACTCACAAATACCAGTAGTTTATCACAGTACCAAAATCTCACATGCTTGCACTGTTCAAATTTGAATTCGTTTGAATTTGAATTGAATCTTCCGGAGGCCGTATCTTTCAAACCATTTATCGGAACCGAGTGATTCTTTTTGCGTTGTGACCATAGTGCAATTTTAGGTGCTGTTAAGCTTCTATTGTTGAGTTTTAAAAATGGTTTCCTTGCTGTTGGTTTTGTTTTGGTTCTTTTCGTGTTCCGGTGATTGATTTGTTGAATTGTGTGAAACGTGTAGATTGTCCGGAGTGTAACGCGAACTACTGTTAGGAGTGTGACTTTCTGAACCAGAACCAAGGCAAGTTACATGTTGATCATCCTTTACCTATTGTTTTTGTATGCATGTAGTTATATCACACTATGAATATATGCATGTATAGGAGTAGTATATATTTTGGCTATCTTTGTTGAGCTATCTTCCTGTCATTTGCAAACCGTGATAGTTGTAGTTTGCTATGCTTTGTAGACGGGGGTGGTTCGTGTATTCATTGAGCTTATGTGAGGATTATAAATATAAAAAATTGAGTAGTAATTAAGGACTTAATTCACCTCTGGGCGGAATTGGTATTGAAGGGTGGTTTCAAGAACATCATGGTTTATACCCTCTGAGTGTAAGTGGACGGCCGCCCAGGTTCAAAAAGATCAGATTGACTTAGTGACTAGTAGCTTCCATGCGCAACCACTAGCTAAATGGGCTCTGGCTTAATTGAGTAGGTTGTGGGATCCTCGCCCAGGTAAGCTAGCAGATGTAGATATGAGTAGGTGTACCGACTGCCGTGGGTGGAGGTGACTGCTTCTGAAAGACTTCGTCTCAATCTTTGGGTTGAGTCTAGTGGGTAAAGTGTGCAAAACTCTGCAGAGAATTAAAACTAATCATGATTAGCCGTGCCCCCGGTTATGGGTAAATTTGAGCGACTATGCCATTACAGTTGTTGGATGATCTTAACAGATGTGACACTTAATAAATTTGTTGGGCAACTTAATAAAAGGGTAGGTTGGAGTTGATTTTGCCAACTCAACCTTTGTATTTAATTGTAGTAATAAAAGAACTAAATAAAAATTTGACTATTAGGTAGTTATTAGGATAAAATCAGCTTTCTGCAAAAATAAACCCTCAAGCCTTCCTTTGTTGTACTATGCATATACATGTAGGTCTGATTTATTATTACTCCTGTGTAACTTGCCAATACATTCAAAGTATCGACCTATATGGCTGCAACGTCTCATGTTGCAGGATATTTAGACGAAGAGTAAGGTACAGTTAGGGTCGCGATGCACTCAAAGATCGCCATGGGCTATGATGGGACTCATCGTTATTTTCTGCTACTTTTTCGAATAAAGCTAGCCAAGTGCTATGCAGATTGTTTTATTTTATACATTCTGGATCATACGTTGTAATAAATGATGCACAGTGTGCTAGCGAGTTCGATCCAGGGACTAGCACGGTAAGCACAGGGACTCAAATCCTTCGAGGTTTGGTCGTTACATATATTCAGTTAAAAGCCCGATTCACCGATTAGTCCCTTATCAGCCACCGGCCTATATGGTACCAGCTACCGATATCCTGAACAGTGAGCAGATATAAGCCATGGGATGAAACTAACCTCGATGGAAAACATCAGTCGTTCCCAAAATTGTCCTGTGTAGGTACATCGAGAAGCATGTTAAGCACAACAGGCTAAACATCAACCAAAATTATACATGGCAGGCAAAATAATCTCCAAAAGATAGCTTCAGTGTGCAGGTTTAAGCACGCTAGTAAAGCAAAACAAGTGGAAAGGTGTGCTAACTGCAACAGGCCTAACATTTAACAACAAGCAAACATAGTCATTCAAACTGGTATTGTGCCGGTCTAAGTACACTGGTTATGGTTAAATAAAAATGGAAAGGCATGTTAACTACAAGATGTAGCAACCAAATGTAGTCATTCATAGTGGTATTGTTGAAACTGCATGCGATGAAATTGAACTGCACAGTTCATACTTGCACATGTAGAACATCACGTTGTGAATAACTGGAATAAACAAGGCATACTACGAACAACCAAAGATAGCATTTGAAACGTAACATATGCTAACTACAAACAACCGAATAATCAAAAAACTTTAAAAGAGGCATATGCTAGCTATAACAGGCTTAACAACAAGCAAATATATGCATTCCTATCGGTATGTTTAAAACTGGATTGATGAAATGTACTGCACATTAAATAATTGCACATATAGAGCATCACATTGTGAACAACTGAAATAAACAAGGCAAACAACCAGATATAGCAATTAAAACCGGACATATTCTGACTACACTACAAAAGGGACTCGACAAAACAAATCATGGGTTTCCCCCTGTGAAGAGGCACGGCAAAACAAATCATGGGTTTCCTCACTTGTCATAGATGGGCTCATTCCCGTGGGAAGAGCATGGACCCTGGATGCGCTCCATGTTGCCGTAGATGGGCTCCTTCCCCTCGGAAGAGCACGACTGTAGGGTGCCCTCCCTGATGTCGCAGACGGGCGCTCTCCTCTTGGAAGAGCAGATGGGCTCTTTCCCCTTGGAAGAGCCGGAGAGGGTGCCCTCCTCGTGGTCGCCGTCGATGAGGTCTGACTTGGAAGCTGCAGATCCCAAGCCAGTGTCGCAGAACGTGTTCTTCAGACAAAAGGGGCTCGATGGCGATGTAGAATGGCAAATTGTTGACAGCGAGCTAAAGGAGATCAGCCGCGGGGCCATGGATGAGATCGATGGTGGTTGAACCTGAGGGGTTGGGTGTGGGCCACTTAACCTGTGACACAACCCGCCTCAGGCCGTCGCTGTCGATGACCTCGATGTCGTAGCCGGCGCCCGAGACATGCCCGCATACTCTAGCCCGCTTCTTGAGTGCCTGCCGCCAGTAATGGTCGTCAGCTTCCTCGGCGACGTCGGGCGAAGAGACCACTATACACCTTTTTTGGGCCAGTCGCTCCTCGAGCTCCATGGGAAGCGTAGCCGGGCTTAGGCTGCGACACTCTGGAGTGGGGGATGGGGATCTGTGGGAAAGGAGGTGTTTGACAGGCGTCATCTAAGAAACTCAGGGCGGCCTGGGTACGGAGATCGGTGCGTAAGCTGCACGGGCAAACCGGCAGATGTTGACAATGGAGGCCTTGCGGCGGAGGCGGCAACAGGGACCTTGCTAGGGTTTCGAGCGAGGGAGGGTGTGTGTGTGTGCGCGCACACCCGAGGAGGTTTTGGTGTGTGTGTGTGTGGAGGGGGGGGGGGTGTTTGAGGAAATGACGCGGGTACTGAAATTATACTATGCAGGAGTCAAACGCGGGAGTGAAATGCCGGGCTATTGAAAATTTTGATGATAGTGCATCGCACACGGTCCGGAGATAACAACCGTGTGTTATGAAACAGAAAAACCCTGGAGGCGGGCAGATATTTTCTAGGGATGCAGGCGAGATTGGGAACAAGTAACATCGCACACGGTCCGGAGATAACAACTGTGTGTTATGAAACAGAAGAACTGTCGAGGCGGGTAGATATTTTCTAGAGATGCAGGCGGGATTGGGAACAAGAAACATCGCACACGGTCTGGAGATAACAACCGTGTGTTATGAAACAGAAAAACCCTCGAGGCAGGGAGATATTTTTGAGAGGGGGAGCCTCATGGAGCCCAATGTACTGTGCGCATGTGTGCGTGACAGGTGCACCGGCGTGGTACACGGTTAGTTTGAGTGAACCGTGTCGGTTGCATCATCCGACTTGTCTAATGTTCATAAATTTGGTGAAAAATGACGCGAGAGAGGGTCAGAACACGAACACACTTGCATGTGGACCAAATTTATGTATCAAAAGGGTGGTTTGATTTTCAAATACCAAATGCAACTTCGATGTGGCACCTCTCTCGCAAAGCGCGTGGTATTTCTTGTCACCCCCTCGTGTCGGCACGAAGGGAATCCTAAGCTATGAATGCATGCCCCTCCCCGAACCGATGTTCACCTAGCAAAGTCTTGAAGTAGCTAGCTTGCCCCCACCTCCCTCGTGTCGGCACGAAGGGAATCCTAAGCTATGAATGCATGCCCCCCAACCGAGGTTCACTCACCTAGCAAAGTGCGAAGTAGCTAGCAGCCCCCCTCCCACGCATCGGCACGAAGGGAATCCTAAGCTATGAATGCATGCCCCCCCACCGAGTTCACCCTAGCAAAGTGCGAAGTAGCTAGCAGCCCCCCTCCCTCGTGTCGGCACGAAGGGAAACCTAAGCTATGAATGCATGCCCCCCCAACCAAGGTTCACCCTAGCAAAGTGTGAAGTAGCTAGCAGCCCCCCTCCCTCGTGTCGGCACGAAGGGAATCCTAAGCTATGAATGCATGCCCCCCACCCGAGGTTCACCTAGAAAAGTGCGAAGTAGCTAGCAGCCCCCCCTCCCTCGTGTCGGCACAAAGGGATTCCTAAGCTATGAATGCACGACCCTCCCCCGACCGAGGTTCACCTAGCAAAGTGTGAAGTAGCTAGCAGCCCCCTCCCTCGTGTCGGCACGAAGGGAATCCTCAGCTATGAATGCATGCCCTCCCCCAACCAGGGTTCACCCTAGCAAAGTGCTGAAGTAGCTAGCCCCCACCCCTCCCTCGTGTCGGCACAAAGGGAATCCTAAGCTATGAATGCATGCCCCCAACCATGGTTCACCTAGCAAAGTGCGAAGTAGCTAGCAGCCCCCCTCGTGTCGGCACGAAGGGAATCCTAAGCTATGAATGCATGCCCCCTCCCCCCAACCGAGGTTCACCTAGCAAAGTGCAAAGTTGCTAACCGCCCCCACCCCCCTCGTGTCGCCACGAAGGGAATCCTAAGCTATGAATGCATGCCCCCCAACCGAGGTTCACCTACCAAAGTGTGAAGTAGCAACCCCCCCCCCCCCCCACAAACACACACTTTCAGTCGGCGGGCCAAAGAGGCATATATCTCACCAAGATGGATCGTAAAACGGACTAAGAATAATCCACCTTGGTCGTACAACCTCTCTCTTGTTGTTGGTCAAAGTGATGGCCGTCCATGCGACCCCGGAGATGGGCTAGCTCGCCAATAATCACGCTAGTAGCTAGTCCCCGAATACAACCACTGCGTGCGTGTGGCCCAAACATATGTATGGAGAGGTATGTTTTTGAGTAACAATGGAACAACTTTGATGTGGCACCGTGATTTCGAACTAGAAATCCCCACACCGAGTGAGAGTTAGGTTGACGATGCATATGTATGTTACACCACACTTCAAGCCAACGACAGGGATTCATGCATGCATGCGTGCATAGTATATGCGCTCAAACTTAATTAGGTCTGAATCTCACCATGACCTATACTACGATAACACGAACCAAATGAAGAATCCGCCATGGTAACCTATCTTGTTGTTGGTCAAGGTGATCACGGATGTCCACGCGGGCCCATGAATATATAAGCTTGTTGCCGATACCACGCGAGGGAGTGTATAGTTCGAAGGCAACCACTACATGCATATGTATGGAGGTGATGCGTGCATGCATGTTTGAATACACAACATTGATGTGGCACATGTGACAAAAATCGTACACTAGCTCCCCACAGAGAGCGAGATAGGTTCATGATGTGTCGTTGTACTAGCCACTTCGACTCGATGGGAGGGATTCATGCGTACACATGCATGTGTGTGTGCTCAAACTGTATCATGCATGTCATCCCAGAGCAAAAATAATAATACCCTCCTAAGTCAAATTAACCTCTCTTGTTGTCAGGAAGAAAGTAGTGATGGACCAAGTGGGCCCACAGATGGAAAGCATCGATATCGCTGATAACCACTTAAGTGGGTGCGAGAGGACAACCACCACCGCTTTGCATGTGGGCCAAACATATATATGTTGAATACCCAAAATGCACAACTTTGATGTGCCACATGCCTCAAAAACCGTAAACCATGCACCCACACAGAGCGAGGTTCATATCAAGCGTACTACATATGATGGTCCCCTTCCACCCTCTTCACCGCATACTATATGCTCCTGCCGTAATATATGTACAACCCAAAAGAATCCTCATCGATGGTGAAATTAATTAACCTCTCCCGATGTAGGTCAAAGTGATGCATGC
The DNA here is from genome assembly GCA_021605145.1 of Aegilops bicornis. Taxonomy (NCBI): domain Eukaryota; kingdom Viridiplantae; phylum Streptophyta; class Magnoliopsida; order Poales; family Poaceae; genus Aegilops; species Aegilops bicornis. The sequence continues at coordinate 331,852,573 of CM038669.1, forward strand.
ATGCATCGACGATGGCCTCGTGGGTCCACAGATGGAAGCATCACACGTGAGTGTCCTAGCTAGGATATGCATGTTTGAATAAAATTCACAATTTTGATGTGGCACGTGCCTCGGTATCCAAAAAGTCCCGACACTGAGTGAGGTGTACTTGTTCACGGACGCGTACGTATAGTATATATGCTAGTCCCCTCCCACCTCTTCGACGCGTACTATATACCCCATAACACAAACAAAAAAGATTCTACCTTGTTGGTCAGATTAACCTCACTGCTGGCTATTCGTCAAAGTGATGGACGACGACCTCGCGGGCCCACAAAAAGCATCACACGCGAGTGTCGAGTGTCATGTAGGACAACCATCGACTGCATGTGGCCAAAACATTTATGCATGAAAGGGTTGTGTAATGTTTTAAATAATGATTTCACGACTCCGATGTGGCACCAGCCTGCCTAACAAAACGGCCAACCCACACTGTGGCTCACAACTCGTAGTGTACTGTGAGCCACCTGCCACCCTCAGACACACACACCCACACACACACCGCGAATCCACCGCAACTACGATGCATGTTAAATTAATTATCCCGCGGTGAACATACATGTTACCAAAGGAGGGATGTTTTAATTTCAAAATAATCACATAGAACATTAAGATGTTTTAGTACATTGATTGATTGATTTTCTACGGGTATAATGTGCAAAAATCAAATTTGAGCTACATGCACACGTGAGAGTGCACCTAAATGGATTGCAAAAGCACATGTGTCTCACTGGGTGCATGTTTACTCCCCGTGCAACAAATTTCAAACATTGAGAATCTTAATTTTTAAATTCTAGTACATCCAAAACTTATTTGAAGTTCATGAAACTTATCGTGTTGTCATATGGACACCAATACAAAGTGGCATTGTACTTTTTTGTCAAATTTGAGACCAGTTTTGATGTAATCTTTATCTAATTACAGACGGGAGATTATTAATAATTGGGAACCAATATCCTAAACGGATTATTTATTCGAACCGTGAGTGTTAGACCAACAATGGATACATGCCATGCTTCGGTTAAGCAATAAAGCGACAACACTAATCATCCAAATAGAAAAACAATATACGTGCCGCTGCGCGACCCGTGTGGCATGCAAGCAGGCGTGAGTTGATGGGACGCATGCGAGTAGTCCACCGCGCAGGCAAACGGGGAGGCGTGCGTGCAGGTGTGTGAATTAACGGAGGCGTTCTCGCTGTGCAGTGTCATCAGGAGGCGTGCGAGTAGCTGTGTGAAACTTTGGTAGGCATGCCAGTAGTCCGGTGCGCAGGCTCACCGGGAGGCGAGCCATCAGTTTGACCGCCGCCCGCCTCTCTCCCACAACTCCCACTACTCCATATTAATGGTGCGCCTGAGCGGCCGCACCCCATCCTCGCTATGCACACACAATCCTCTCTCTCCGCTTGCATCCTCGACGCCGCTCTCAGTCCTCAAAGTCGTCAGTGTATGAGGATGCCGCCGAAGCGCCCCATCGGAGGGAGTGGCGACGCCGGGGCTGCTAAAGCACCGGAGCACGACGTGGAGATGGAGATAGAGGTTGCCGTCACCGCCCGCGAGTTATTGCTGCACCCTGACGTCGTCGACGGCATCGAGCTTCCACAGCCGAAGGCGGAGTTCCGCACCGACTCCGACGACCACTTTGGCGACGACTCCGACGACCACTCTGACTCCGACTCCGACTCCGACTTCGACGAACAGCTGGTTAGTCATCTATACCCATTTATGTGTCAAATAGATCATAGGGTTTCTCTGGTTACTCCTGCCTCCCCCTTTTTGGAATAGAAATCATGTGGTTATGTTCTCCCAATCCATGAAATCCGAGTTAGTTTCATTAGATCCGTGTAGTGTATTGATTGTTTGAATGGTACAGGTGATAAGTGATTAGTTGTTTCATCTGTGCAAATGATTTCTGCCAGTAATCCGACTAGGGTTAGTGTTCGTGCTAATAATTCCTAGCCAGGACTTGACAATTGATTTTGAATGACCTACATATGTTTGTGCCATTATTTTCTTCAAGATTGGTTTGTACATAGACGACTGTGCTTAAAAATCGAACCATAATCTCTGGATATGTATAAATAAATAGCCATAAATTCCTAATCCTACTTCATGGCATGTAATCAGTGATTTCATGCCAAATTTGTTTTACTATTTGTATAGGTGCTGTCTGAGGATGTGGACAACGAGGATGAAGAGGCCCAGAGGAGGTACAAGAGGCGAATCCTGAGGGAGCTTTATGTGGGAATGCATAACAGGCGTATTAGGACATGGAACGACGGCTATGGATGCCCATTTTGCAACCACAAGCTTCATGACGCGTATCTAAGTGTTCTGGCGCATGCAAGAGGACGGGTCATTGGCTCCTTCAAGCAGAAGTATTCTCGCAGGGTGGCGCACGGCACGTACGCCGAGTACCTGGAGAAGCTTCAGGATCGTGCCGGCCGCATGTGAGATGAGATGTGGGATGGATCGAACTATGTACGCTTGAGTATGCTTAATGACGGTTGAACTATGCTTATGTACGTGTACGCTTATTATCTATGTCCGAGTATGTTAAATATTTCGCCAAATTTTGGTAAAAATTACAACGGGGGACCAATAAACCAGACGGAGGTAGTACGTCAATCACACACGGTCCCAAAATCGGAACTGTGTGCAATGACTTTCATTTTTCCTGTTGCGTCAACCACACACGGTTCGCTCTAGCAAACCGTCGCCCCCAAAATTCTTTGTGGGACAGAAAACCCTCACCACCCAATTCAAAAAATAAAAAAGAAAACCCTCACCATCCCCACGTCACAAAAACCCTCACCCCGCCCGCCACCCCCTCGGCCCCTCCGGTACGTTCCCCATTCACACATGCACAAGCTCCTCCGCGTCTATGCCATGGCACCGCCTATCGCAGTGGTAAACACTTAGCTCGACACCTGCCGCTGCCGCCAGGCTGCCGACAAAGCCCACCGCATTTTGCCACTTCCGCTTTCCGCTGCCTATCAGCATCAACTTTCTCGACGCTGCTCATGGTCTACCCAGCTCCGCTCGGTTGGGGAATCTACCGTACTGAGGGTTCTTTCTCATGGACGACAAGGTAACTAATTCAACGAGATATTATCTCATCTCTTATCCCAGTTCATCTGCCTCCTTTAATCACCCGGCGGAAATCGCCGTGAATTCATTTTTATTCGAGCTGATTTGAGGGTTTTCTTTAATTCATAGAATGTATAGTGCGCCGACACTTCAGGACTTTGCAACCGCCGCCATAGATTCCATCTCTCCTTACCAGATAACTTGAGGACGCGCGCGGTATGTTCAATCTCACCCTAAATCGGTTGGAATGGCCTACTTTCCTGAACATATTCTAAATATTGCTACATTTGGATAAAAGGTGCCACATGCACCAAATACGTCAAATGGGATTTCCCCCCTCTTCTTTCTATATTAGGCAAATTAATGATGTATTGTTCTTTCGATTACTCTATTTTTCCATGACATCATGTTTACCCTATATGTTTAATTATAGATTTTTGTCCTTCGATTTCAACTGCTGTACAATTCTTTCAATTGGGGCCCACATTTGCATGTTACCATATTTTATTTAACAATCCTACCATTTTCTACAGAACATCCCTCGCTATGCAACAAATTAGGTAGTGCACAATTTTCCCTTTACATAGATCAAGGCTCCACGGATGTCATGCTGCAAACAAACCATGGATTTACAATCGTTGCTACTGTAGAACTTGATGAACGTGGTGACTCCTATTTTGGCACTGGCTTTTGGAATGAAATTGCAAAGTTTTATGTACTGAAAGCTGGCACTAAAATTGCACTGCACATAAAAGGGCCTGGTCATGAGTGAAGGAAATATGCCCTAGAGGCAATAATAAAGTTATTATTTATTTCCTTATTTCATGATAAATGTTTATTATTCATGCTAGAATTGTATTAACCGGAAACATGATACATGTGTGAATACATAGACAAACATATAGTCACTAGTATGCCTCTACTTGACTAGCTCATTAATCTGGTTATGTTTCCTAACCATAGACATGTGTTGTTATTTGATTAATGGGATCACATCATTAGGAGAATGATGTGATTGACATGACCCATTCCGTTAGCCTAGCACTTGATCGTTTAGTATATTGCTATTGCTTTCTTCATGACTTATACATGTTCCGGTAACTATGAGATTATGCAACTCCCGTTTACCGGAGGAACACTTGGGTGCTACCAAACATCACAATGTAATCGGGTGATTATAAAGGAGTACTACAGGTGTCTCCAAAGGTACATGTTGGGTTGGCGTATTTGAGATTAGGTTTTGTCACTCCGATTGCCGGAGAGGTATCTCTGGGCCTTCTCGGTAATACACATCACATAAGCCTTGCAAGCATTGCAACTAATAAGTTAGTTGCGAGATGATGTATTATGGAACGAGTAAAGAGACTTGCGATAGCGAGATTGAACTAGGTATTGGATACCGACGATCAAATCTCGGGCAAGTAACATACCGATGACAAAGGGAACAACGTATGTCGTTATGCGGTTTGACCGATAAAGATCTTCGTATAATATGTAGGAACCAATATGGGCATCCAGGTTACGCTATTGGTTATTGACCGAGAATAGTTCTAGGTCATGTCTACATAGTTCTCGGACCCGTAGGGTCCGCACGCTTAACGTTACGATGACAATTTTATTATGAGTTTATAAGTTTTGATGTACCGAAGTTTGTTCGGAGTCCTTGATGTGATCACGGACATGACGAGGAGTCTCGAAATGGTCGAGACATAAAGATTGATATATTGGAAGCCTATATTTGGATATCGGAATGGTTCCGGGTGAAATCGGGATTTACAGGAACACCGGTTACGGAACCCTCCGGGGATAATGGGCCTTAGTGGGCCATGAGGGAGAAGAGGAGGCCGGCCAGGCAGGCCGCGCCTCCCCTAGTCTGAATAGGACAAGGAGAGGGGCGGCGCCTCTTCCTCTTTCCCTCCCCTTTCCTTCTCCAACAAGGCAGAGGGGGAGTCCTACTCCGGTGGGAGTAGGACTCCTCCAGGCGCACCCCTTGGGGGCCGGCCGCACCTCCCCCACCCTCCTTTATATACGGGGGCAGGGGAGCACCCCAGAACACACAAGTTGATCTACGGATCGTTCCTTAGCCGTGTGCGGTGCCCCCTCCACCATATTCCACCTCGGTCATATCGCCGCGAAGTTTAGGCGAAGCCTGCGCCGTAGAGCATCATCATCGCCACCACGCCGTCGTCCGACGGAACTCATCCCGACACTTTCTTTGGATCGAGTCCGGGATCGTCATCGAGCTGAACGTGTCCGAACTCGGAGGTGCCGTGACGTTCGGTACTTGGATCGGTCGAATCGTGAAGACGACGACTACATCAACCGCGTTGTCATAATGCTTCCGCTTACGGTCTCACGAGGGTACGTGGACAATACTCTCCCCTCTCGTTGCTATGCCATCACCATGATCTTGCGTAGCGTAGGATTTTTTGAAATTACTACGTTCCCCAACAAAGGGCATCCGAGCCCAGGTTTTATACGTTGATGTTATATGCACGAGTAGAACACAAGTAAGTTGTGGGCGATACAAGTCATCTTGCTTACCAAAGCATGTCATACTTTGGTTCGGCGGTATTGTGAGATGAAGCGGCCCGGACCGACATTACGCCAGACGCTTACGCCGAGACTGGTTTCACCGCCGCGAGCACTTTCGTTGCTTAAAGGTGACGGCGGGTGTCTGTCTCTCTCACTTTAGTTGAACCGAGTGTGGCTACGCCGGTCCTTGCGAAGGTTAAAACAGCACCAACTTGACAAACTATCGTTGTGGTTTTGATGCGTAGGTAAGAACGGTTCTTGCTCAGCCCGTATCAGCCACGTAAAACTTGCAACAACAAAGTAGAGGACGTCTAACTTGTTTTTGCAGGGCATGTTGTGATGTGATATGGTCAAGACGTGATGCTATATTTTATTGTATGAGATGATCATGTTTTGTAACCGAAGTTATCGGCAATCGGCGAGCCATATGGTTGTCGCTTTATTGTATGAAATGCAAACGCCATGTAATTGTTTTACTTTATCACTAAGCGGTAGCGATAGTCGTAGAAGCAATAGTTGGCGACGACAACGATGCTATGATGGAGATCAAGGTGTCGCGCGGTGGCGATGGTGATCACGACGGTGCTTGAGATGGAGATCACAAGCACAAGATGATGATGGCCATATCATATCACTTATATTGATTGCATGTGATGTTTATCCTTTATGCATCTTATCTTGCTTTGATTGACGGTAGCATTTTAAGATGATCTCTCACTAAAATTATCAAGACGTGTTCTCCCCGAGTATGCACCGTTGCCAAAGTTCGTCGTGCCCGGACACCACGTGATGATCGGGTGTGATAAGCTCTCGTCCATCTACAACGGGTGCAAGCCAGTTTTGCACGCAGAATACTCGAGTTAAACTTGACGAGCCTAGCATATGCAGATATGGCCTCGGAACACGGAGACCGAAAGGTCGGCGTGAATCATATAGTAGATATGATCAACATATTGATGTTCACCGTTGAAACTACTCCATCTCACGTGACGATCGGACATGGTGTAGTTAATATGGATCACGTAATCACTTAGAAGATTAGAGGGATGTCTATCTAAGTGGGAGTTCTTAAGTAATATGATTAATTGAACTTTAATTTATCATGAACTTAGTCCCGGTAGTATTTTGCAAATTATGTTGTAGATCAATAGCTCGCGTTGTTGCTTCCCTATGTTTGTTGCTTTCATATGTTTATTTTAATATGTTCCTAGAGAAAATTGTATTGAAAAATGTTAGTAGCAATGATGCGGATTGGATCCGTGATCTGAGGTTTATCCTCATTGCTGCCTGTAAGAATTATGTCCTTAATGCACCGCTAGGTGATGGACCTATTGCAGGAGCAAATCTGAGGCGTTATGAACGTTTGGCTAGCTCAATATGATGACTACTTGATAGTTTAGTGCACCATACTTAACGGCTTAGAATCGGGACTTGAAAGACGTTTTGAACGTCATGGACCATATGAGATGTTCCAGGAATTGAAGTTAATATTTCAAGAAAATACCCGAGTTGAGAGATATGAAGTCTCCAACAAGTTCTATAGCTAAAAGATGGAGGAGAATCGCTCAACTAGTGAGCATGTGCTCAGATTGTGCAGGTACTTCAATCGCTTGAATCAAGTGGGAGTTAATCTTCCAGATAAGATAGTGATTGACAGAATTCTCTAGTCACCATCACCAAGTTAGTAGAACTTCGTGATGAACTATAATATGCAAGGGATGACAAAAGTAATTCCCAAGCTCTTCGTGATGCTGAAATCGATGAAGGTAGAAATCAAGAAAAGAGCATCAAGTGTTTATGATTGACAAGACCACTAGTTTCAAGAAAAGGGCAAAGGAAAGAAAGGGAACTTCAAGTAGAATGACAAGCAAGTTGTCGCTCCCGAAGAAGCCCAAAGCTGGACCAAAGCACGAAACTGAGTGCTTCTACCGCAAAGGAAATGATCACCGGAGCAGAAATGACCTGAATATTTGGTAGATAAGAAGGGTGGCAAAGTGAACAAGGGTATATTTGATATACAAGTGTTTGATGTGTGCCTTACTAGTGTTTATAGTAGCCCGAGTATTTGATACTTGTTCGGTTGCTAAGATTAGTAACTCGAAACATGAGTTACATAATAAACAGAGACTAGTTGAGGGGAAGTGACGATGAGTGTTGGAAATAGTTCCAAGATTGATATGATCATCATCACACACTCCCTATATTTTCGAGATTAGTGTTAAAAGCCAAATAAATGTTATTTAGCGTTTGCGTTAAGCATGAATATGATTTGATCATGTTTATTGCAAAACGGTTATTCATTTAAAGTTAAAGAATAATAGTTATTCTATTTACATGAATAAAACCTTCGATGGTTATACACCCAATGAAAATAGTTTGTTGGATCTCGATCGTAGTGATATACATATTCACAATATTGATGCCAAAAGATGCAAAGTTAATAATGATAGTGCAACTTATTTGTGGCACTGCTGTTTGGGTCATATTGGTGTAAAGCGCATGAAGAAACTCCATGCTAATGGACTTTTGGAATCACTTGATGCTTGCGAACCATGCCTCATGGGCAAGATGACTAAGATTCCGTTCTCCGGAACAATGAAGCGAGCAACAGATTTGTTGGAAATCATACATACTGATGTATGTGGTCCGATGAATATTAAGGCTCGCGACAAGTATCATTATTTTCTGACCTTCACAGATGATTTGAGAAGATATGCGTATATCTTCTTGATGAAACATAAGTCTGAAATAGTTGAAAAGTTCAAAGAATTTTAGAGTGAAGTGGAAAATCATCGCAACAAGAAAATAAAGTTTCTGCGATCTGATCGTGGAGATGAATATTTGAGTTACGAGTTTGGTCTTCAATTAAAACAATGTGGAATAGTTTCACAGCTCACGCCACCTGGAACACCACAACGTTATGGTGTGTCCGAACGTCGTAACCGTACTTTATTTTGATATGGTGCGATCTATGATGTATCTTACTGATTTACCACTATCGTTTTGGGGTTATGCATTAGAGCCAGCTGCATTCACGTTTAATAGGGCACCATCTAAATCCGTTGAGATGACACCGTATGAACTATGGTTTAGCCGTAAACCTAAGTTGTCGTTTCTTAAAGTTTGGGATTGCGATGCTTATGTGAAAAAGTTTCAACCTGATAAGCTCGAACCCAAATCGGAGAAGTGCGTCTTCATAGAATACCCAAAGGAAACTATTGGGTACACCTTCTGTCACAGATCCGAAAACAAGATATTTGTTGCTAAGATGGATCCTTTCTAGAGAAGAAGTTTCTCTCGAAAGAAGTGAGTGGGAGGAAAGTAGAGCTTGATAAGGTAATTGTACCTTCTCCCGAATTGGAAAGTAGTTCATCACAGAAATCAGTTCCTGTGATTCATACACCAATCAGTGAGGAAGCTAATGATGATGATCATGAAGCTTGAGATCAAGTTACTACCGAACCTCGTAGGTCTTCCAAAATAAGATCCGCACCAATGTGGTACGGTAATCCTATTCTAGAAGTCATGTTACTAGACCATGATGAACCTACGAACTATGAGGAAGCGATGATGAGCCCAGATTCCGTGAAATGGCTTGAGGCCATAAAATCTGAGATAGGATCCATATATAAGAACAAAGTGGGGACTTTGGTTGACCTGCTCGATGATCAACAAGTCAAGTTAAATAAATGGATCTTCAAGAGGAAGACGGACAATCGATAGTAGTGTTACTATCTACAAAGCTCGACTTGTTGCAAAAGGTTTTGACAAGTTCAAGGTGTTGACTACAATGAGATTTTCTCAACTCTAAGCGTTGCTTAAAGTCTGTCCGAATCATGTTAGCAATTGCCACATTTTATGAAATCTGGCAAATGGATGTCAAAACAACATTCTTTAATGGATTTATTAAAGAAGAGTTGTATATGATGCAACCAGAAGGTTTTGTCAATCCTAAAGGAGCTAACAAAATGTGCAAGCTCCAAATGATCCATCTATGGACTGGTGCAAGCATCTCAGAGTTGGAATACACGCTTTGATAATTTGATCAAAGCATATAGTTTTATGCAGACTTGCGGTGAAGCCTGTATTTACAATAAAGTGAGTGGGAGCACTACCGCCTTTTTGATAAATATATGTGAGTAACATATTGTTGATCGAAATGATGTATAATTTTTCCGGAAAGCATAAGCGAGTATTTGAAAGGAGTTCTTTAAAAGAAAGACCTCAGTAAAGCTACTTACATATTGAGCATCAAGATATATTGAGATAGATCAAGACGCTTGATAAGCTTTTTCAATAAGTACATACCTTGTCAAGATTTTGAAGTAGTTCAAAATGGAACAGTCAAAGAAAAGTTCTTGCCTGTGTTGCAAACGTGTGAAATTGAGTAAGACTCAAATCCCGACCACGGCAGAAAATAGAAAAGAGAATGAAAGTCATTCCCTATGCCCCAGTCATAGGTTCTATAAAGTATGCTATGCTAGGTACCAGACCTATTGTATACCTTGCTCTGAATTTGGCAAGGGAGTACAATAGTGATCTAGGAAGTAGATCCTTTGGACATTGGTCAAGAACATCCTTAGTGAGGACTAAGGAAATATATCTCGATTATGGAGGTGATAAAAGAGCCCGTCGTAAAGAGTTACATCGATGCAAGCTTTTTACACTGATCCAGATGACTCTAAATCTCAATCTGGATACATATTGAAAGTGGGAGCAATTAGCTAGAGTAGCTCCATGCAGAGCATTGTAGACATAGAATATTTGCAAAATACATACGGCTCACGAATGTGACAGACCCGTTGACTAAGCTTCTCTCACAAGCAAAACATGATCATACCTTAGTACTCTTTGGGTGTTAATCACATAGCGATGTGAACTAGATTTTTGACTCTAGTAAACCCTTTGGGTGTTGGTCACATGACGATGTGAACTATGGGTGTTAATCACATACAGATGTGAATATTAGTGTTGAATCACATGATGATGTGAACTAGATTATTGACTCTAGTGCAAGTGGGAGGCTGAAGGAAATATGCCCTAGAGGCAATAATAAAGTTATTATTTATTTCCTTATTTCATGATAAATGTTTATTATTCATGCTAGAATTGTATTAACAGGAAACATGATACATGTGTGAATACATAGACAAACATATAGTCACTAGTATGCCTCTACTTGACTAGCTCATTAATCAAAGATGGTTATGTTTCCTAACCATAGACATGTGTTGTTATTTGATTAATGGGATCACATCATTAGGAGAATGATGTGATTGACATGACCCATTCCGTTAGCCTAGCACTTGATCGTTTAGTATATTGCTATTGCTTTCTTCATGACTTATACATGTTCCGGTAACTATGAGATTATGCAACTCCGTTTACGGAGGAACACTTTGGGTGCTACCAAATGTCACAACGTAACTGGGTGATTATAAAGGAGTACTATAGGTGTCTCCAAAGGTACATGTTGGGTTGGCGTATTTCGAGATTAGGTTTTGTCACTCCGATTATCGAAGAGGTATCTCTGGGCCTTCTCGGTAATACACATCACATAAGCCTTGCAAGCATTGCAACTAATAAGTTAGTTGCGAGATGATGTATTATGGAACGAGTAAAGAGACTTGCCAGTAACGAGATTGAACTAGGTATTGGATACCGATGATCAAATCTCGGGCAAGTAACATACCGATGACAAAGGGAACAACGTATGTCGTTATGCGGTTTGACCGATAAAGATCTTCGTAGAATATGTAGGAACCAATATGGGCATCCAGGTTCCGCTATTGGTTATTGACCGAGAATAGTTCTAGGTCATGTCTACATAGTTCTCGAACCCGTAGGGTCCGCACGCTAACATTACGATGACAGTTTTATTATGAGTTTATAAGTTTTGATGTACGAAGTTTGTTCGAGTCCGGATGTGATCACGGACATGACGAGGAGTCTCGAAATGGTCGAGACATAATGATTGATATATTGGAAGCCTATATTTGGATATCGAATGGTTCCGGGTGAAATCGGATTTTCTGGAACACCGGGGTTACCGAAACCCTCCGGGGATAATGGGCCTTAGTGGGCCACGAGGGAGAGAAGAGGAGGGCGGCCAGGGCAGGCCGCGCACCCTCCCCTAGTCCGAATAGGACAGGAGAGGGGGCGGCGCCCCTTCCTCTTTCCTCCCCCTTTCCTTCTCCAACAAGGCAAGAGGGGAGTCCTACTCCCGATGGGAGTAGGACTCCTCCAGCGCACTGCCAGGGGCCGGCCGCACCTCCCCCTCCCTCCTTTATATACGGGGGCAGGGGAGCACCCCAGAACACACAAGTTGATCTATGGATCGTTCCTTAGCCGTGTCTGGTGCCCCCCTCCACCATATTCCACCTCGGTCATATCGTCGCGGAGTTTAGGTGAAGCCCTCGCCGATAGAGCATCATCATCGCCACTGCGCCGTCGTCTTGTGGAACTCATCCCGACACTTTGCTGGATCGGAGTCCGGGATCGTCATCGAGCTGAACGTGTGCCGAACTCGGAGGTGCCGTGACGTTCGGTACTTGGATCGGTCGGATCGTGAAGACGACGACTACATCAACAGCGTTGTCATAACGCTTCGCTTCACGGTCTCACGAGTGCGTGGACAATACTTTCCCCTCTCGTTGCTATGCCATCACCATGATCTTGCGTGTGCGTAGGAATTTTTTTGAAATTACTACGTTCCCCAACAATGAGATATATGCTAACTTCCCCGACAAAATCATCCGTCCAGACTTTGTTTGAAGTAAGTTTTATTTTCAACTATCTGCATATGTTGACTTACCCAGCAATGTCAAATGAATTGTGTAGTATTTAAGCAAACAATTGTTATTCCCTTTTCTTCTTTATTCCTACCTAATAACTTCTAGTTAACAATACACTTTTCTATTGCCCTGTTTAACTAAATATTCCCTGTACTCCCATTTCTATCAGAAAGCGCCGCTAACAAGGAGACTCTGGAGGTGGAGAACGGGGCTGCCAACAAGCGGAGGCAGGGCGAGCTAGAACCGCAAGTGACTCCAGCAGGCCTAGACTTAATCAGCAGCCTCCCCATGATATGTTGAGAGTCATCATCTCCCTCCTCCCAATCAAATATGGGGCGCGGACAACCCTCCTTTCCCGGAGGTGGCGCCCCCTATGGAACTCTAGCCCTCTCGACCTCATCGACACCCACGAGCTCTACCATGGCTATTGCAAAAGCTTGGATGCGTTCTCCAAGATCCTCGGCAGTCACCTTGGGCCAACCAAAGGCCTTAGAATGGGCAAGTTACATTCCAACAGCAAGGACCGAGCCAAGCTTGACGACTGGTTCCGATCCCCTGCCCTAGACCAGCTCGAGGAGCTCACTTTTGATAATGGGCATATGCGGTCGCTGCCAACGTCCGCACTCTGCCTGGCGCCCACGCTCCGCGTCACAAAGTTCAGGAACTGCCATTTCCCGCCCCTTAATGACGCGCCCGCTCATATTCTACCACGACTGAAGCACCTCGAGCTCGTCGCCGTTTGCCTCTCAAAGGGTGACATGGAGCGCCTGCTCCGTGGCTGTACTGCACTCGAGTACATTCGTCTTCAGGCGATCAATGGGTTCAGTACCTTCCACATCACCTCCATGACTCTCCGGACTATTTGTGTGTGTTGCTGGTGCGGCAGGAAGACATCACAAGATGTGTACCACGGTATGGTCATCCAGGACACGCCTGCACTTGAGAGATTACTTGTAGTTGATCAAGAAGGTCCAACAAGAATCAATGACATTTCTGCGCCGAAATTGACAGTGGTGGGCTACTCGTCTGCAAAATACTCTGAGCTTGTTATTGGATCCACACCCGTTCAGGTACAATAGCCGCCTTCTACCTCTCCTTCTACAAATTAACATTATTTCTAATTTTGAAGATGTTTGTTCGTGCATCATTAGGAAAATGATTCCGACAAGCTTGACCTAAAGCTAGCATGTTGAAGGTCTTGGCACTAGAATCTATCGGGCTCGACCTGGAGCAAGTTGTCAGTTTCCTAAGATGCTTTCCGTGCCTGGAGAAGCTATATATCGAGGTGATGTTCCTTTACTGTTGAATGTTAACCGCAAGGGACTTCAATTTGTGACACCTTTTTCCAAGTTTACAATGACAATGTACTATGATTTCTGAAGGTTGTTTTGGAGGATTTCAGTACATACATGTCCCCCCCCCATATTGGTTGCTTGATCCATATGGTTACAATCAACAAGCATTTCTCCTTTGGATTCATATGTACTAGTTTTCTTAGGGAACTTTTCATCCACTCCAACCTCTTGTGAAGAAGGCTAATTTTTCTAGAATGTAATCAAATGCCCATGTTAATCATGTCAGATCGAAGATGGCATGTTAGTGCATTTTACAAATCCTGCAAACCAAATAGCTAGGCCTATAGTAATGTTCAAAACTGCATGTAGGCACTAACATGTTTTCTTCTTTTGCAGATAAGATTAGGCCCAGTGGTGGATAATGTGATACAATATAATAATTACGTCGAATGCCTAGATCTGCATCTCTCAGCAATTACTTTGAACTCCTACCGAGGGACCTTATCGGAGATTATATTCGCCAGGTTCTTTGTTCTTAGAGCAAGGGTGCTGAAGGAAATGAGGTTTGCCCTACATTTATTTCACAAAAATGAATGGTTTGTTGATCAGCGCCGGCGCCTGTGGCAGATGGAGTAGGCTCCAAAAATGCTGAATTTCATTTTGGAACTTCAGATGACAGAGTAATCGGAAGTCATCGTGTCAACCCCATACATGACTTCTCAGTGGCTGACCCCTTTGCAAAAGTTGTGAGGTTTCGAAGCCAGACTTAGAAGCGGTTATATTTGTTTGAACCTCTCTGATATCCATGTTCAGCGGATCAGCACAAGCGTTTGCAGCTGATGAGCTGAATTTCATTTCTAATATCAGTTTGAACCTTATAATCTTCGAATTTGGGCCATATAACTCTGGAATTTGAACCTTGTAACTTTTCGAGCTTTTGTGGTACAATCGTTGAAATGGCATCGTATGAGACTCGTATATTGCTAGCACTATTTTAACCTTAAAATGCAACGGTCTTAGATTTTATTAACCATTCTCGGATTATTTTACCTTGTCGATCTCACAGCACACGATCTGTATAGCTAACTCGACTGCGATCTTCGACGTTATTGCACACAGTTGGTTTCTTCCACCGTGTGCACTGTAGAGCGCATAATTAATATGCACTCGAGTGTCCATCATCACCCTTCTGTGTAACTTTGACCTCATCACCCAAGGGTAAACTTATGACCGAAGTCATTCCACACACTTAGTTTTTCCAAAGCTTTTTGCCAATAAACGCCCACGATTTGTCCCTCCTCTAGCCGACGCGTGGCCAAACTAGCCGGGCGGGAAGCTTGCGTGGTAAACAGTGCGGTAGCGTGGGAACAGGCTCACCGATGATACATTTGGCGCCTCTTCGAGCCCACGCGTGCGGTGCGGTGTTGTCAAGCATGCACTAGAATCCTCCGCTATGAACACCGTGACAAGACGTGACAATTACAGGCCGGCCGGCCCCATTTATTGCAGTGGCCATTTAACCTATCCTTGTGTCTCTTCAACCTTTTGATCTCGCCCCACCATTGCAAGAAGCACACCCACCACGAGAAATCTTAGAGGGTATCCTGCGCGGCTCCAATGGCGCTCCGAGCAGCCGACGGCAATGACGGCGATTCACCATGTGTGCCATGGTGGACACCCTGAAGGTTCATGGACCTCTCGGTGGTGTACACCAACGACCAGTCTGGGTGGAGCACTCCATCCACATCATGGAGCTGTTGCTTGCCGAGGAGAAGTACAAGGTGGTCGGGTTCGACCTCGAGTACACCCGCGCTCGTGCCGGGTCTCGTCCCAAGGCCGCCGTCGCCCAGATGTGCGTGTGCCACCATGTCCTCGTCTACCACTACTGCCTAGCCACAAGGTCTTGTGAGCATTTCGCCAGGTTTGCCAACAGCCCCCACTACATGTTCACTACGGTGGACATCACCAACGATGTCAAGGCGCTCGAGAATTCGCGCATCGCCTTTGATAACCCACAAGTATAGGGGATCAATTGTAGCCTCTTTCGATAAGTAAGAGTGTCGAACCCAACGAGGAGCTAAAGGTAGAACAAATATTCCCTCAAGTTCTATCGACCACCAATACAACTCTACGCAAGCTTAACGTTCGCTTTACCTAAAACAAGTATGAAACTAGAAGTACTTTGTAGGTGTTGTTGGATAGGTTTGCAAGAATATAAAGAGCACGTAAATAAAAACTAGGGGCTGTTTAGGTAAATAAGCAATAAAGTTAGTATAGAGAGTGCAGAAAAGTGGTGGTAGGAGTTGCGAAATTGTCCCTAAGCAATTGACTACTTTACTAGACCGATAGCAAGTTTTATGTGGGAGAGGCCACTGCTAGCATGTCATCCCTGACTTGGAATTCTGTGCACTTATGATTAGAACTATTAGCAAGCATCCACAACTACTAACGTTCAATAAGGTAAAACCCAACCATAGCATTAAAATATATTGGTCCCCCTTCAATCCCGTATGCATCAATTTCTATGCCAGGTTGAAGCTTCTGTCACTCTTGCCCTCCAATACATAGTCCTATCAACATACAACTAACCCTATGGTGTGATCCACGTGCATGCTCATATGATGGGCACCAAAGGACAAAAACATAACCACAAGCAAATTAAACCAATCATAGCAATTCACCAATTACCGATAGGACAACGAAAATCTACTCAGACATCATAGGATGGCAACACATCATTGGATAATAATATGAAGCGTAAAGCACCATGTTCAAGTAGAGGGTACAGCGGGTTGCGGGAGAGTGGACCTCTGTAGATAGATGGGGGAAGGTGATGAAGATGTTGGTGAAGATGACGGAGGTGTTGGTGTAGATTGCGGTGACGATGATGGCCCCGGCGGCGTTCCGGTGCCACCGAAAGAGATGGGGAGAGGGCCCCCCTTCTTCTTCTTCTTCTTCTTCTTCTTCTTCTTCTTCTTCTTCCTTGACCTTCGTGAGAGCCCCTCCGAGATTGGATCTGTCTCTCTCTGTTTCTGCGTTCTAGATTCTGGCCTTTCACCGTTTCTTATATTCCCGGAGATCCGTAACTCCGATTGGGCTGAAATTTGGACACGATTTTTATCTAGATATTGGCTTTCTTGCGGCGAAAGAGGGGCACCAACCACCTTACGGAGTGGCCACGAGGGTCAGGGGCGCGCTCCACCACCCTGGGGCGCGCCCCCTGCCTCGTGGCCCCCTCGGGCATCGTCTCGCGTTGATTCTTCTTCCCAAAATTCACATATATTCCAAAAAAATCTCTGTAAGTTTTTATCCCCTTTGGACTCTGTTTGATATGGATTTTGTGCGAAACAAAAAATGCAACAAACATGAACTGGCACTGGGCACTGGATCAATATGTTAGTCCAAAAATAGTATAAAAATTTGCCAAAAGTATATGGAAGTTGTATAATATTGGCATGAAACAATCAAAAATTATAGATACGACAGAGACGTATCAACATCCCCAAGCTTAATTCCTGCTCGTCCTCGAGTAGGTAAATGATAAAAAAGATAATTTTTGATGTGGAATGCTACCTAGCATAATCTTGATCACATAATCTAGTCATTGCATGAATATTAAGACACGAGTGATTCAAATCAATAGTCTATCATTTGACATTAAGACAATAATACTTCAAGCATACTAATAAAGCAATCATGTCTTTTCAAAATAACATGGCCAAAGAAAGTTATCCCTACAAAATCATATGGTCTGGCTATGCTCCATCTTCATAACACAAAATATTCAAATGATGCACAACCCCGATGACAAGCCAAGCAATTGTTTCATACTTTTGATGTTCTCAAACCTTTTCAACTTTCACACAATACATGAGCGTGAGCCATGGATATAGCACTATAGGTGGAATAGAATATGATGATGGAGGTTGTGTGGAGAAGACAAAAAAGGGAGAAAGTCTCACATCGACGCGGGTAATCAACGGGCTATGGAGATGCCCATCAATTGATGTCAATGCGAGGAGTAGGGATTTCCATGCAACGGATGCACTAGAGCTATAAGTGTATGAATGCTCAAACTGAAACTAAGTGGGTGTGCATACAACTTGCTTGCTCATGAAGACCTAGGGCATTTGAGGAAGCCCATCATTGGAATATACAAGCCAAGTTCTATAATGAAAATTCCCACTATTATATGAAGTCTCTATATGAAGAACATGGTGCTACTCTGAAGCACAAGTGTGGTAAAAGGATAGTAACATTGTCCCTTCTCTCTTCTCTCTTATTTTTAGGCTTCTTTGGCCTCTCTCTTTTTTGGAGGGCTTCTTTGGCCACTTTTATTTTGATAACCTCACATAGGACAATGTTCTAATAATGATGATCATCACACTATTATTTACTTACAACTCAATATTACAACTTGGTACTAGAACAAAGATATGACTCTATATGAATGGCTTCGGTGGTGTACCGGGATGTGTAATGATCTAGCGTAGCAATGACATAAAAAAACGGACAAGCCATGAAAACATCATGCTAGCTATCTTACGATCATGCAAAGCAATATGACAATAAATGCTCAAGTCATGTATATGATGATGACGGAAGTTGCATGGCAATATATCTCGGAATGGCTATGGAAATGCCATGATAGGTAGGTATGGTGGCTGTTTTGAGGAAGATATAAGGAGGCTTATGTGTGATAGAGCGTATTGTATCACGGGGTTTGGATGCACCGGCGAAGTTTGCACCAACTCTCGTGGTGAGAAAGGGTAATGCACGGTACCGAAGAGGCTAGCAATGATGGAAGGGTGAGAGTGCGTATAATCCATGGACTCAATGTTAGTCATAAAGAACTCACATACTTGTTGCAAAAATCTATTAGTCATCAAAAAAAAGTACTACGCGCATGCTCCTAGGGGGATAGATTGGTAGGAAAAGACCATCGCTCGTCCCCGACCGCCACTCATAAGGAAGAGAATCAATAAATACCTCATGCTCCAACTTCGTTACATAACGGTTCACCATACGTGCTTGCTACGGGAATTACAAACTTCAACACAAGTATTTCTACAATCCACAACTACCCACTAGCATGACTCTAATATCACCATCTTTATATCGCAAAACTATTGCAAGGAATCAAACATATCATATTCAGTGATCTACAAGTTTTATGTAGGATTTTATGACTAACCATGTGAATGACCAATTCCTGTCATCTCTCTAAATAGATATAAGTGAAGCAAGAGAGTTTAATTCTTTCTAAAAAAGATATGCCCACGCTCTAACAAATATAAGTGAAGCAAAAGAGCATTCTACAAATGGCGGTTTTCCATGTGAAGAGAAACAGGCAATCCAAACTTCAAATGATATAAGTGAAGCACATGAAGCATTCTATAAAGCCATACTCAAAAGATATAAATGAAGTGCAAAGAGCATTCTATAATCATCCATGGAATATCTCATACCAGCATGGTGCATCAAAGAAAAGTGAAAACTAAATGCAAATGACGCTCCAAGATTTGCACATATGGCATGAACGAAACGAAAGCGAAAACATACCGATACTTGTTGAAGAAAGATGGGATGCCTTCCGGGGCATCCCCAAGCTTAGACGCTTGAGTCTCCTTGAATATTTACTTGGGGTGACTTGGGCATCCCCAAGATTGAGCTCTTGCCTCTCCTCCTTCTCCTCATATCGAGACCTCCTCGATCTTTGATCACTTCATCCACACAAAACTCAACAGAAAGCTCGGTAATATCCGTTAGTATAATAAAGCAAATCACCACTCTAAGTACTGTTGCAAACCAATTCATATTTTGTTTTTTCATTTTAGCTACTGTAATATAACTTTTTCATGGCTTAATCCACTGATAGAAATCGATAGTTTCATCAAAACAAGCAAACTATGCATGAAAAACAGAATCTGTCTTAAAACAGGACAGTCTGTAGTAATCTGAACATTCACCATACTTCTGGTACTCAAACAATTCTGAATAAATTAGGAAAAAATAAACAATTTGTATATAAATATAGTGCAAAAAGTTTCACAACCGTTTTAAATTCCAGTAAAAAATGTAAAATCGCGCACTACAGCCAAAGTTTCTGTTTTGCACCGCACAAACCAACAAGCAATGTAAACATCCTAAAGAAAAATCTTGGCACATTATTTTTATTTTTAAACTTTATAAAAGCACACAACAGAAATAGATGACTCTCTAAAACTTCCGGGTTGTCTCCTTGGCAGCGCTTTCTTTAAAGCCATTAAGCTAGGCATATAGTGCTCAAGTAATGGATCCACCCGGATCCCAAGGTATATATATCAAAGCCAAATTTAATTAACAATGATTTCTGATTTAGTAGTGAGCACAAATTAACATATATCATGCAACAACGAAGTCTAACTCTCTTCCTATGCATCGGCATGTCATACAAGAACAAATCATGTACATCAAGTAAAGGCCAATGCATAACATAAGCAGTTTCTTGCAATGTTATCGTGTAGGAAACATACATAGGTGGAGATATAGTTCCTCTCTCATAATAATTGCAAGTAGGAGAAGCAAGCACATGCATATTATATCTATCAAAATCATCATGTGTAGTAGTAAAATGCAATCCATCAATATAATCCTTAATAAGGTCAAACTTCTCCGATATAGTGTTGTCTGGAGAATTCAAAAAGATAATAGGACTATCATGCGTGGGTGCAATAGCAACAATTTCATGTTTAACATAAGGAACTATAGCAAGTTCATCTCCATAAGCATAATTCATATTGGCATCTTGGCCACAAGCATAGCAAGCATCATCAAAAAGGGATATTTCAAAAGAATCAATGGGATCATAACAATCATCATAGCATTCATCCTTCGGTAAGAATGAAGGGACATTAAATAATGTATGAGTTGGAGAGTTACTCTCATTAGAAGGTGGGCACTGGTGACCAATCCGCTCTTCCTCCTTTTGTTCTTCGCTCTCCTCCTCATCTTTTTCATTCAATGATCTCACAATGTCATTAATTTCTTCTTCCATAGACTCCTGCAAAATATTAATCTCTTCTTGGACAGCGGAGGAGTCCTCAATATATGGTTCAACATAGGCATTAGAAGCATAATTATCATAACAATATTTAAGTATGGCAAAATTTTCAGATTTGTAAAGAGTAGCATCATACATTTCAATCAAAGAAGCAATTTCATAAGCACCCTTAAGAGCAACAAATTCTTCAATTTGTTCAACATCATAGTAATTATAAACACCCTTAGCATACAGAGATACGATTCCATTATCACTAAACTCACATTGGTAGGGAAGGTGTTTCTTAGGGTTTTCAGAACAACAAGTAACATCATATATTTCACATAAATTCCAAGCATAGCATTGCAAACGATGAATTTGATCCAGTAAAAGTTTTGCTTTTTCAGTTATGCGGTGTCACACATAACAAGCATGCTCATCTAAAGATTTGCCCTCAACTAAACTAGTTGGGGTTTTAGCCCGATCACATAGGGATCGAAGATGATCCAAGTAAAAAGCTTCAGTAGTGTGATAGATTTTGAGTGGTTCTTCAACCAATGGTTCAGTAGGTACCACTAATTTTTTTGGTATTTTGCGTTTCCTACCCATAACTAAAGATAGAAAACAAGAGCACAAAATAAAAACTACTTAGTGATAAAGCAAACAAGCACACATGAGAATATTCACCCCACGCTATAACTCCCAAGACAGCGCGGAAAAAGGTCTTGATAACCCACAAGTATAGGGGATCAATTGTAGCCTCTTTAGATAAGTAAGAGTGTCGAACCCAACGAGGAGCTAAAGGTAGAATAAATATTCCCTCAAGTTCTATCGACCACCGATACAACTCTCACGCACGCTTAACGCTCGCTTTACCTAAAACAAGTATGAAACTAGAAGTACTTTGTAGGTGTTGTTGGATAGGTTTGCAAGAATATAAAGAGCACGTAAATAAAAACTAGGGGCTGTTTAGGTAAAGAAGCAATAAATTTAGTATAGCGAGTGTGGAAAAGTGGTGGTAGGATTTGCGAAATTGTCCCTAAGCAATTGACTACTTTAATAGACTGATAGCAAGTTTTATGTGGGAGAGGCCACTGCTAGCATGTCATCCCTGACTTGGAATTCTATGCACTTATGATTGGAACTATTAGCAAGCATCCACAACTACTAACGTTCATTAAGGTAAAACCCAACCATAGCATTAAGATATATTGGTCCCCCTTCAATCCCGTATGCATCAATTTCTATGCCAGGTTGAAGCTTCCGTCACTCTTGCCCTCCAATACATAGTCCTATCAACATACAACTAACACTATGGTGTGATCCACACGCGCGCTCATATGATGGGCACCAAAGGACAACAACATAACCACAAGAAAATTAAACCAATCATAGCAATTCAAAAATTACCGATAGGACAATGAAAATCTACTCAAACATCATAGGATGGAAACACATCATTGGATAATAATATGAAGCGTAAACATGTTCAAGTAGAGGGTACAACGGGTTGCGGGAGAGTGGACCTCTGTAAATAGATGGGGGAAGGTGATGAAGATGTTGGTGAAGATGACGAAGGTGTTGGTGTAGATTGCGGTGACGATGATGGCTCCGACGGTGTTCCGGCACCACCGGAAGAGAGGGGGAGAGGGCCCCCCTTCTTCTTCTTCTTCCTTGACCTTCTCCCTAGATGGGAGAAGGGTTTCCCCTCTGGTCCTTGGCTTCCATGGCATGGGAGGGGCGAGAGCCCCTCCTAGATTGGATCTGTCTCTCTGTCTCTCTCTGTTTCTGCGTTCCAGATTCTAGCCTTTCACCGTTTCTTATATTCCCGGAGATCTGTAACTCCGATTGGGCTGAAATTTGGACACGATTTTTATCCGGATATTGGCTTTCTTGCGGTGAAAGAAGGGCACCAACCGCCTTACGGAGTGGCCACAAGGGTCAGGGGTGCGCCCACCCCCTTGGGGCGCGCCCCCTGCCTCGTGGCCCCCTCGGGCATCGTCTCACGTTGATTCTTCTTCCCAAAATTCACATATATTCGAAAAAAAATCTCCGTAAGTTTTTATCCCGTTTGGACTCCGTTTATATGTATTTTCTGCGAAACAAAAAACATGCAACAAACAGAGGCGGCCTTTGAGCCTTTGGATCAATATGTTAGTCCCAAAAATAGTATAAAATGTTGCCAAAAGTATATGAAAGTTGTATAATATTGGCATGGAATAATAAAAAATTATAGATACGACGGAGACGTATCAACCTGCCAGAATCTTGTCGACATCCAGGGCCAATACAAGATCTGGGGCAGAAAGGAGCATGAGAAGACTCACTGGTTCACCTCGCCGAGGCCGTCATCGACCCCTACTACAGAGACATGAAGGTTCGTGCAACAAGGACAAGCGTGCCTAGCACTCGGCCTGGATGGAGAAACTCGACAAAGCTCACGTCGTGTACGCGGCCAAGGAGGCGTACATGAGCTACGACATGGACAGGCGGATCGTTGACATGAGGAAGTGCCTCCTTCCCCAAAACGGCCAGGGATCCAACCGGAAGCAGAGCAATGGCAAGCGTCGTCGCAATAATAAGTAGATGATTAGATCCTCGTTTCTCCTACTTTAGTACGCATGCAATTGCTTTCTTTGGTGTGTGGAAATGTTATGTGTGTAGTCACTTGTGTAATTGTATGCTTAATTTGGTTATGGAATGCTGTCTTTTTAAGTATATATGTTGATGCTCTGTAGACAGAGCGCAGATGTTGCACGGACAAAGAAAATCACATCGCACACTGACTAAACAATGGAACCCGTCGGTGATGTTTTCATCAATCACTCACAATTGTATACCTGCAATCATTTGCTCACAACACACACGGCTTGTTAGCAGTAATTGTCTGTGCTGTTATCGGTCTTTGCACACGTTTCCGATTACAGACCTATTTGCCTTGTATCACACACATCTTGTTCATTTGAACCGTTTTTGTTCTCATGTCTCAATGCAAACAGTTCATCCGAGTGAACCGCATGCCGTATATCGCACACACCTTTGATCTGGTTGACCGTTTCTTTTGTGTTGCCTAATCACAAACAGTTCATCCGAGTGAACATTATGTTGTACATCGCACACACCTTCATCTGGCTGCCTGTTTCTTTTGTTCCTCCTCATCGCAAACGGTTAATTGAGCTGAACCGTATGCCCTGCATCGCACATGCAACTAAAATCTGAACCGTGTTTGATGCATCCTCCATCACAAACGTTTTGCACCTTTTTTGACGATTTTTTTGGACCACCGTTTGCGATTATGGCATCACACACAGTTTCGTTGAAGGGTCTCTGATCGTAGTGTCACGTTAGTAGCATCCTGCAGTAGTGGAGAGGTATTTGAAAACTTCCAATAGTGTTTGTCGGAGATTTTTCAATAACAATAATACCATTCACTTGGAATTGTTTCTTCGGAAAGTGCACCGTATGCACATTACCATTGGTATGAAAAGTGAACTTGCTTTTATTGCAATCAATAATAGCCCCTACAGTATTCAAGAAGGGTCTACCAAGGATAATCGACATGCTGTCGTCCTTGGGCATCTCAAGTATAACAAAGTCAGTCAAAATAGTAACATTAGCAACAACAACGGGCACATCCTCATAGATACCGATAGGTATGGCAGTTGTTTTATCAGCCATTTGCAAAGATATCCTAGTAGGTGTGAGTTTATTCAAGTCAAGTCTTTTATATAAAGAGAAAGGCATAACACTAACACCAGCTCCTAAATCACACAAAGCAGTTTTCACATAATTCTTTTTGATAGAGCAAGGTATAGTTGGTATTCCCGGATCTCCAAGTTTTTTAGGTACTCCATCTTTGAAAGTATAATTAGCAAGCATAGTGGAGATTTCATCTTCCGGTATTTTTTCCTTATTGATGATGATGTCTTTCATATACTTCACATAAGGAGGCATTTTCAAGATATCGATCAAGCGATGCATAAAAGATCGGCCTCGACATTTCAAAGAAAGGGTTCAAATTCTTCATCATCCTTCTTTCTGGTTGATTTGGGTGGAAAAGCCACAGGTTTTTGAACCCACGGTTCTCTTTCTTTACCGTCTTTTCTAGCAATGAAGTCTCTTTTGTCATACCTTTTATTCTTAGGTTGTGGGTTATCAAGATCACTGTGGTTCTATCTCAACATCATTATGCGGTTCTTTTCGTTGGGTTGAGAGTCTTCATGAACCACATCATTATCTTTTCATTATCACTAGGTGAGTGTTCATTACAGATTGAGTTTCAAAGCATCGGAGATAGAAGTTTCATTATCATTACCAGGAGGTTTTTCTATTTCACGTTCGCTAGAAGTATGCAAAGTCCTATCATTTTTCTTCTTCTTTTTCTTTCTAGAAGGACTAGGTGCATCAGTGTTAACTCTTTGTGAATCTTGTTCAATTCTTTTAGGGTGTCCCTCGGGATAAAGTGGTTCCTGAGTCATTTTACCTCCTCTAGTTGCAACTATAACAACAAAGTCATGTATATTATGATTCATTTCATCAAGCAATTCTCTTTGTGATTTAGCAACTTGTTCTAATTGAGTTTGAACCATAGAAGCATGTTTTCCAACACCTCTAACATCATCTGATATTCTAAATAACAAGTCACTCAAGCGAGCAATCATATCATAATTATATTTCAATTGTTTCATAACATTTACATTGAAGTAATCTTGTTTTCTAATATAGTTTTCAAACTCATAAAGGCATTGGCTAGGATGCATATTCTGAGGATTGTCATTATCATTGAACTTCATTAGAGAATTTACCTATACCACCTTAGGAAGTGGTGGTGTATTAAGCCCATGTATTTCTTCAATATGAGGTAAAATTTTAACATCCTTGGCTTTAATACCTTTTTCCTTCATGGATTTTTTTGCCTCTTGCATATCTTCAAGACTGAGATATAATATACCCCTCTTCTTCGGAGTGGTTTAGCCAGTGGTTCAGGAAGGGTCCAATGATCATAATTTTTCAATATGTTATTCAATAATTCTTCAGCTTGTCCAACAGTTCGTTCCCTGAAAACACAACCATCACAACTATCTAGGAAATCCCTAGAAGCATCGGTTAGTCCATTATAGAAGATATCAAGTATTTCATTTTTCTTAATAGGATGATCAGGCAAAGCATTAAATGGCGGCAAAGCCTCCCCCAAGCTTGTGGGAGACTCTCTTCTTTAGTTTGCACAAATTTAAATATTTCCTGTAAGGCAGCTTGTTTCTTATGAGCAGGAAAATATTTTTCAAAAAAGTAATAAATCATATCCTGTGGACTACGCACACAACCAGGAGCAAGAGTATTGTACCAAGCTTTAGCATCACCCTTTAATGAGAAAGTAATTTGAGAATAAATTGTAGCGAGTCTTCTCATCACGAGTAAAAAGGGTGGATATGTCATTCAACTTAGTAAGATGTGCCACAACAGTTTCAGTTTCATAACCATGGAAAGGATCAGATTCAACCAAAGTAATTAACTCTGGGTCGACAGAGAATTAATAATCCTTATCATCAATAAAGATAGGTGAAGTAGCAAACTTAGGATCACATTTCATTCTAGCATTCAGAGATTTTTCTTTATACTTGCTTAATAATTTCTCTAGATCATCTCTATCTCTGCAAGCAAGAATATCTCTAGTTGTTTCTTCACTCATAACATAGCCTTCTGGTACCTTAGGCAATTCATATCTAGGAGGGCTAGTTCTAGCAGGTGTTTCAGGAGATTCAGTTTCAAGCTCATGATAAGATTCAACAACATCATGTTGTATTACTTTAGCAATTTGTTCATCAAGAAAATCACCAAGTGGCACATCATCGTTATCAAGCAAGGTACTAGCATCATCATAAGCATCATTCATAGTATAAGTAGCATCATCAATAACTTGCGACATATCAGAATTAATAGCATCTGGCGGTGTTGCAAGTTTACTTATAACAGAAGGTGAATCTAAAGCAGAACTGGATGGCAGTTCCTTACCTCCCCTCGTCTTTGAGGGAAATATCTTAGTCTTAGCATCCTTCAAATTCTTCATAGTGATAGTATGATAATAATCCCAAGTGACTCAACAAATATAGCTATGCTCCCCATCATGCAACAACGCCAGAAAAAGGTCTTGATAACCCACAAGTATAGGGGATCGCAACAGTTTTCGAGGGTAGATTATTCAATCCAAATTTATAGATTCGTCACAATGGGAGCCAAAGAATATTTGAAGGTATTAGCAGCTGAGTTGTCAATCCAACCACACTTGGATATTAATTATCTGCAGCAAAGTGATCAGTAGCACAGTAATATGATAGTTTTGATAATAGTAGTAGCAACAACGGTAATGGTAACAGTGATAGCAGTAATTTTGTAGCTAGCGTAACAGTGATAGCAGCAGTAGTAACTTAGCAAGAACAATATAAGATAAATTCATAGTCATTGGATCGGTGACTTGTTGGATGATATTCATCATGAGACAGTTATAACCTAGGGCGATACGACACTAGCTCCAGTTCATCAATAGAATGTAGGCATGTATTCCATAAATAGTCATACGTGCTTATGGAAAGAACTTGCATGACATCTTTTGTCCTACCCTCCCGTGGCAGCAGGGTCCATATTGGAAACTAAGGGATATTAAGGCCTCCTTTTAATAGAGAACCGGAACAAAGCATTAATACACAATGAATACATGAACTCCTCAAACTACGGTCATCACTGGGAGTGGTCCCGATTATTGTCACTCCGGGGTTGCAGGATCATAACACGTAGTAGGTGACTATAACTTGCAAGATCAGATCTAGAACATGGATATAATGATGATAACATAAACGGTTCAAATCAGAAATCGTGGCTCCCGGGCCCAAAGTGACAAGCATTAAGCATAGCAAAGTCATAGCAACATCAATCTTAGAACATAGTGGATACTAGGGATCAAGCCCTAACAAAACTAACTCGATTACATGATGAATCTTATCCAACTCCTCACCGACCAGCGAGCCTACGAAGGAATTACTCACTCCCGATGGGGAGCATCATGGAATTGGCGATGGAGAAGGGTTGGTGATGACGGAGAACGAAGATCCCCCTCTCCGTAGCCCCAAACGAACTCCAGATCTGGCCTCCCGATGAAGAACAGGAGGTGACGGCGGCTCCGTTTCGTGGATCACAATAATTCTTTCTCCTTGATTTTTTTCTAGAAAAATAGGATTTTATAAGCGTTAGTTTCAGGGTCTGCAGGGCCACCAGGTGGAGACAACCCACTTGGGCGCGCCAGGAGAGGGGGGGCGCGCCTTGGTGGGTTGTGCCCACCCATGGCCCCCTCTCCGGTAGATCTTGGATCCAGAAATTATTATATATTATATAAAAATTCCTCGCAAAGTTTCTTTCCATTCTGAGAACTTTTATTTCTGCACAAAAACAACACCATGGTAGTTCTGCTGAAAACAGCGTCAGTCTGGGGTTAGTTTCATTCAAATCATGCAAATTAGAGTCCAAAACAAGAGGAAAAGTGTTAGGAAAAGTAGATACTTTGGAGACGTATCATAAACCTTGCATATTATGAGAGAAAATGCATTATAATTACTTCATAAAGCATTATTATGCATAAAAGCATTATAAATAACAGTAGGAAATCATGATGCAAAATGGACGTATCAACTCCCCCAAGCTTAGACGTCGCTTGTCCTCAAGAGAAAACCGATATCGAAAAACATGTCCACATGCTCAGAGAGAGAGAGAGAGAGGTGTCGATAAAAAAAATACGGACATAGTAGCATCATGCTTATTATCATAACAACAACAAACTTAATCATAAATTTTTATCATACAACTTTTATCATAAGACTTCTCATGAACAAGTAACAATTCATCACAACATTGAAGTATAAAGCATAAACTCTATTAACTATGTTCTCACTCAACTTTGCAACTACAATTCATCATATTTTCAGTAAGGGTCACGTGTTGGAGTCTTTTGGCAAGTCCACATACTCAACCATCATTTAACTTTCTATGATTGCTAACACTCACAGCATACCCATGAGCAAAAAGTTTCAACCAGACACATAGAAAGATAGGGGCTTATAGTTTTGCGTCCCAACGTATTCACCTCAAGGGTGATGTCAACAATAATAACTCATGCTCACTCATATCAAACTGGATATATGCCTAGATCTTTCCTCACCACATGATGCTTGCAAAAAGAGAAAATAAAAAGGAATAGGGAAGAATACTTTGACTCTTGCATAAAAGTAAATACATAAAGGTAAAAGATAGGCGCTTCGCAGAGGGAAGCAGAGGTTGCCATGCACTTTTTGTCTGTATGCCAAATCCCTTAATGCAAAAGAACGTCACATTATACTGCCCCTTATGATAGCAACCTTTATTATGCAGTCCGTCGCTTTTATTACTTTGCCATCACAAGTTCGTACAACACTCAATTTCTCTTGCACTAAATGATCCAACACATTTGGAAGCAATTTTTATTACCTTATTGCACAATGACAACTTACTTGAAGGATCTTAGTCAAACCATGGGTAGGTATGGTGGACTCTCAAAATAAGATTTTGGGTTTAAGGGGTTTTGGATGCACAAGTAGTATCTCTACTTAGTGCGGAGTTTTTGCCTAGCAAAGATATTGAGCAAGCACCACATGTTGAAGGATCTATGACAATATAACCTCTATGTGAATATGAACAAACATAAATCATTACATTGTCTTCCTTGTCCAACGTCAACAATTTTGACATATAATATTTAATGGGGGCTCACAATCATAAAAGATGTCCAAGATAGTGTATTTGCATGTGAATCTTCTATTCCCTTATTAATTCTTTCATGAGTTGCATCATTGACCAATGCTATGTTTTTCAGTCTCCAATAAATTTTACCACTTATACTTTTCCTTATGTGATGTCATTACTTACCATAAGATTAGCATATGACCTTTTTCATTTATTTTCCTTTCTTTTTATTGAAACATAAGAGTAAAGAAACAAAACTCAAACTACTCTTTATTATATATCTCGCACATGATTACATAGATAGATAGATCACTAAGCAAGCGCTCGAAAATAGATCAAACTAAACTTTTATTCAACTAAATCATAGGATAACTAAAGACGAACTAAAATAGACAAAGGCAAAGAAAGCAGTGGTGATACGATACCGGGGCACCTCCCCCAAGCTTGGCACAAGCCAAGGGGAGTGCCCATACCATGTACTCAAGTCTCCTTTGATGGGGATATAATGATGATGATGGTGGTGTAATCATGATCTTCTTCTCCAGCTTGCGTCGGAGGCTGAAATTATCCTCCCTAAAATCCTCATTCTCTAGATCAAGCTTTAATATCTTCTTGCATAATGCTGCCTTGCTATCCTGCAGAAAACAAGAAGGGACGATAGATTGGGTTTTAGATTTATTGGGGATGCTTGACTTCTTGAGCTCCACATGTGTATCTCCAGGTTGAGGTAGCGGAACTTCATCTTCATCAGAGGATGCATCCTCCACCTCCTCCGGATCGGTGTCCTCCTCCTCATCCGAGAACCAAAAATATGGGAAGGTCTTCTTAAAGACATTTGGATCGAGAGGGTGGTAAGAAATAGGGCTCGCTCCCTCCGAATCTTGAGACGACATATTTTCAGCTTTGTCAAAAAACAACCAAAAACAAGAACATAAGATTTCTCCGTGATACGATGGTCAATACGTTCGGGGGGTATATAAAGATTTTTTTATCTTGGTAAACAAACAAACGAGAGGAAAACGGAGTCGGGAAGGTTCCCGAGGTGAGCATAACCCACCTGGGCACGCCAGGCAAGGCAGGCGCGCCCTGGTGTCTTGTGCCCTCCTCGGTTGCCTTCCTGGTTATTTCTTATTTTCCTAATTTTTGTAATATTCCAAAACTGACAGAAAATATTTTTACGGATTTTCGGAGTTTGTTTACTTACCGTATCACGTACCTCATCTTTTTCAGGATTCTGGAGTGTTCCGGAAGGTTTCTTTTATGTGTTCCTTCGGTGTCATGGTTTGAATAATATTGCTTTCAGCATTAATAGGTGTACCTGAGATATAGTGTTGAATTCTTTGCCCATTGACCACCTTCGGGTTAGTACCTTCGGCATTATTAATTTTGATAGCTCCAGAGCGATAAACTTCTTTGATAATATATGGTCCTTCCCATTTGGAGAGAAGTTTTCCTGCAAAGAATCTAAAATGAGAATTGTACAAAAGAACATATTTCCCAACTTTAAATTCCTGCTTTTGGATTCTTTTGTCATGCCATCTTTTAACTTTTTCTTTAAATAAGTTGTCATTTTCATAAGCTTGGGTTCTCCATTCATCTCGTGAGCTAATATCAAATAAGCTCTTTTCACTGGCAAGTTTGAAATCGTAGTTAAGTTCTTTAATTGCCCAATATGCTTTATGTACTAACTCAAGAGGCAAATGACAAGCTTTTCCATAAACCATTTTATAGGGAGACATACCCATAGTATTTCTATATGCTGTTCTGTAGGCCCAAAGTGCATCATCCAATTTCCTAGACCAATTCTTTCGGGACCTATTGAAAGCTTTTTGCAATACAGTTTTATTTCTCTATTGGTAATTTCAACCTAACCACTAGATTGAGGATGATAGGGTGAAAGCAATTCTATGGTTAACATCATATTTAGCAAGCATTTTATGGAAAGCACCATGAATAAAGTGTGAACCACCATGAGTCATTAAATATCTAGGGGCTCCAAACCTTGGGAAAATAACTTCTTTAAGCATTTTAATGGAAGTGTTATGATCAGCACTACTAGTTGGAATAGCTTCCACCCACTTAGTAACATAATCAACAACAACCAAAATATGTGTATACCCATTAGAGCAAGGAAAAGGCCCCATATAATCAAAACCCCAAACATCAAATGGTTCAAGAACAAGTGAATAATTGATAGGCATTTCCTGATGCTTGGCGATATTACAAATTCTTTGACATTCATCACGTGATAAAGAAAACTTACAGGCATGCTTGAAGACAGTAGGCCAATAAAAACTAGATTGCAATACCTTGTGAGCAGTTGTATTTCCCGCATGATGCCCTCCATAAGCTTCGGAGTGACATTTTCATAGGATTTGTTCCTGTTCTTGCTCAGGTACACAACGTCTAATAATACCATCTACTCCTTCTTTATAAAGATGTGGGTCATCCCAAAAGTAATGTCTTAAATCACAGAAGAATTTTTTATTTTATTGGTATGTAAAACTAGGTGGTATATATTTAGCAACAATGTAATTAGCATAGTCAGCATATCAAGGAGTATTATGAGAAACATTTATTACTGCTAGTTGCTCACCGGGAAAGCTATCATTAATAGGTAGTGGGTCATCGAGAATATTCTCTAACCAAGACAAGTTATCAGCTACGGGGTTCTCCGCTCCTTTCCTATCGGTGATATGTAAATCTAATTCTTGTAGCAAAAGAACCCACCTAATGAGTCTAGGTTTAGCATCTTTCTTTTCCATAAGATATTTTATAGCAGCATGATCAGTGTGAAAAATTACTATGGTATCAACAATATAAGATCTGAATTTGTCACAAGCAAACACAACTGCTAAAAATTCTTTTTCAATAGTAGCATAATTTCTTTGGGCACTATCTAGAGTTCTGCTAGCATAATGAATAACATTTAATTTCTTATCAATCTTTGTCCTAGAACAACACCAACAACATAATCACTAGCATCACACATAATTTCAAAAGGCAAATTCCAATCTGGTGGTTGAACAATAGGTGCAGAAGTTAAGGCTTTCTTAAGTGTTTCAAAGGCTTCTACACAATCATCATCAAAAACAAAGGGAACATCTTTTTGTAAAAGATTTATAAGAGGCCTAGAAATTTCAGAGAAGTCTTTAATAAACCTCCTATAGAAACCAACATGACCAAGGAAACTACGAATACCTTTAATATCTTTAGGACATGGCATTTTCTCAATTGCACCAACTTTAGCTTTATCCACTTCAATACCTAGTTCAGAAATTTTCTGCCCCAAGACAATACCTTCACTAACCATAAAGTGATACTTCTCCCAATTCAAGACAAGATTAGTTTGCTCACATCTCTGCAAAACTCGATAAAGGTTGCTTAAGCAATCATCAAAAGAAGTTCCATAAACAGAAAAATCATCCATGAAAACCTCGACAATCTTTTCACAAAAATCAGGGAATATATAGCCGTCATACATCTTTGAAAGGTAGCAGGTGCATTACATAAACCGAAAGGCATGCGTCTAAAGGCATAAGTTCCAAAAGGGCAAGTAAAGGTGGTTTTCTCTTGATCAGATTGTGAAACAGGTATTTGAGTAAAACCAGAATATCCATCAAGAAAACAAAAGTGTGTGTGCTTAGATAATATTTCTAGCATCTGATCAATGAAAGTCAGAGGGTAATGATCTTTTCTAGTAGCTTTATTTAATTTTCTAAAATCAATTACCATTCTATAGCCAGTAATAATTCTTTGTGGAATAAGTTCATTTTTATCATTAGGAACAATAGTAATACCTCCCTTCTTAGGGACACAATGAACATGACTTACCCATCTACTATTAGCTATGGGATAGATTATACCTACTTCCTGAAGTTTTAATATTTCAGTTCTTACCACTTCTTTCATCTTAGGATTCAAATGTCGTTGATGATCAACAACGGGTTTAGCATTAGGTTGCATATTAATCTTGTGCTGACATAGAGTGGGACTAATGCCCTTAAAATCATCAAGAGTATATCCCATAGCAGCTTGGTGCTTCTTCAGAATTTTTTATAATCTTTCTTCTTCATGTTCTGAAAGGTTAGCACTAATAATAACAGGATATATATTTTTCTCATCAAGATAAGCATATTTCAAAGTGTCAGGCAATTGTTTTAATTCAAACACATGATCACCTTTAGGTGGAGGAGGGAGGACCTCCTAGAGTTTCAATAGGCAAATTGTGTTTGAGCAGAGGTCGTTGTTCAAACAAAATTTTATCTATTTCATTTTTTTCATGCATATGCATAGCATTTTCATGGTCTAGCAAAAATTGTTCTAGTGGATCAGTAGGAGGCACAACAATATAAGCAAGACCAATTATTTCATCCTTACTAGGTAATATTTCTTATGAAGTTGTCTACTAAACTTAGAGAAATTAAACTCATGGGACTCATCACCAAAGCTAACACCGACAGTTTGTTTCTCACAATCTATTTTAGCATTAACGGTGTTCAAGAAAGGTCTACCAAAGATAATGGGACAAAAATCATCTTGTGGGGAACCAAGAACTAGAAAATCAGTAGGGTATTTTATTTACCCAAACAAGACTTCAACATCTCTAACAATCCCAAGTGGTGTGATGGTGTCTCTATTAGCAAGTTTAATAGTAACATCTATGTCTTCTATTTTAGCGGGTGCTATGTCATTCATAATTTCTTGGTATAAGGTAAAAGGAATAACACTCATGCTAGCACCTAAGTCACATAAAGCATGATAACAATGATCTCCTATTTTGACTGAGACAACAGGCATGCCAACAACAGGTCTATGTTTATCTTTTTCACCGGGTTTGGCAATTCTATTAGCTTCATCACAGAACTAAATAACATGCCCATCAATATTTTTTTACCAAGAGATCATTAACCATAGCAACACTAGGTTCTACTTTAATTTTTTAGCAGGTTTAGGTGATCTAATATTACTTTTGTGAACCACATTTGAAACCTTAGCATGTTCCTTTATCCTAACAGGGAAAGGTGGTTTTTCAATATAACCAGTAGGAACAACTTGGTCAACATTGTAAATAATAGTTTCATCTTTAGCTACGACCGGTTCTTTAATTTCTTCTTTAATAGGTGGGTGATATTTGAACCACTTCTCCTTAGGGAGATCAACATGAGTAGCAAATGATTCACAGAAAGAGGCTATTATCTTAGAGTCAAGTCCATATTTAGTGCTAAACTTGTGAAAAGCATCTATATTC
This sequence comes from Aegilops bicornis, assembly GCA_021605145.1. Lineage (NCBI taxonomy): Eukaryota > Viridiplantae > Streptophyta > Magnoliopsida > Poales > Poaceae > Aegilops > Aegilops bicornis. The sequence continues at coordinate 331,887,363 of CM038669.1, forward strand.
ATAAAAGACTTAACACAATCAAATTCAAGCTTAATACCTGACTCATTACCTTCGTCGAGTTCCCAATCTTCAGACTTGCATTTAATTCTTTCTAAAAGATCCCACCTGAGTTCAGTAGTCTTGTTCATAAAAGAACCAGTACAAGAAGTATCGAGCATGGATTGATCATCACGAGAAAGCCAAGCATAAAAATTCTGAATGATAATTTCTCTCGAGAGCTCATGATTAGGGCATGAATATAACATTGACTTAAGCCTCCCCCAAGCTAGAGCGATACTTTCTCCCTCACAAGGCCAAAAGTTATATATATAATTCCGATCACGATGAACTAGATGCATAGGATTTTTTTTGGTGAAATTCCAATTTCAATCGATCCCAGTTCCAAGATCCAATATCATCGCATAGCCTATACCATGCCAATACTTTTCCCTTCAAAGATAAAGGGAAAACCTTCATCTTAGCTTCATCTCTGGGCAAACCTGCAAGCTTAAATAATCCACAAATTTCATCCACATAGATCAAGTGCATATCAGGATATTCAGTTCCATCTCCTGCATAAGGATGGGCTAGCAGTTGTTCTATCATACCCGAAGGAATTTCATAACCAACATTTTCAGTAGGTGCAGGGGAAAAAAGTGTGCTTCCGGTCGAGGTGAAGATACCCCGAACAAACCCCTCAAAGGATGGTTCTCCATAATAGCAAGTGACAATAAATTTCAGCACATAGTATAAATTTTTCCTTAGAAATTTCCACTTACCAAGAGCGCTTCACTCCCCGGCAACGGCGCCAAAAAAGAGCCTTGATGACCCACAAGTATAGGGGATCAATCATAGTCCTTTCGATAAGTAAGAGTGTCGAACCCAATGAGGAACAGAAGGAAATGACAAGTGGTTTTCAGCAAGGTATTTTCTGCAAGCATTGAAATACTCGGTAACAGGTAGTTTGATAGCAAGGTAATTTGTAATGGACAAGTAACGGTAATGGTAAATAAGTGCAGCAAGGTGGCCCAATCCTTTTGTGGCAAAGGATATACCCCGTGGCGTAAACTGCCGGAAGTATAACCCGGCCGGACTTGGCGGTTTATTTGAGAACCCGCTGACACTTGGCGATTCACCGGCGACCCGCACAGACCAGGCGGTTTATAATCAACCTGACTAAACATTATGATTCACTTTGGTAACCGGTAGGCGGACAGACGGTGACAAGGCCCAAGGCCCAGAAGGCCGGCTCATGTTATGGTGGGCCGGTTTAAGAGGAAAGGCGTGAGGAAAATTTATCTTACAAGGAGTTAAGACCTGGACTTGTATCCGCTTTGTATTAGAGATAGACTAGTCCTAATCCTAATAGGACTCCACATGTAACCCGCCCCTTCAACATATATAAGGAGGGGCAGGGCTCCCCAAAGGAGGACAAGCAAGAATAAACAATCTCTAGGGCTAGACACAAAGAGCCGGTTTACCGGTGACTCCCTCATAATGATAATGAGACCTAGCCAAAAACAGCATGTAGGGTTTTTACCAGATGATGTTTCCCGGAGCCCGAAGTTGTCTAAACCCTTGTCTTATGTTGCATCTCTCGATTCCGCTCAACCCCTCTCAAGCTACCACATAGATGCGTTGGCCTCACGACTAAGTCCTCACACTAGGAAATCTGCCCTGACAATTCCACGACAGTTGGCGCCCACCGTGAGGCCCGCGCACGGTGGTGTTAAGTTCTTGGAGGGATCTCAGGGATCAAGAAGCTCACGATCGGTCAGAGTAGAAATAAGCAGGCGCAGAAGACCTACATCAACTCTAAATTACAAGATTGGGGCTTGAGTTCAAGAAAAGTCCGAATTGCTGTGTCCATGCGCGTCCGCCGCAGCTGTGTACGATCCGCCGAGGCTGACGGCGATCCAGCAAGCTGTCAAGTCACCGAATTTTCTAATGGAAAAAGTTTCATCATCTGAATCCAGATAGCCTGGTCAAATCCGTTCTGGTTTCAATATCACCCGGCTGCACATAATAAAAGTGCCGTGGCTAATTAGTATGCATTAGTTGCAGCTCGTCGTTCGAGATCTAATTAATTTTGTGGAGCTGCTTCTTCACGGGATAAAGCCAATACCATTAGTTGGGAGCTCCACCGAGCGTCGGCCTTGCGCGCAGCCTCTTCTTGCCGCCGCAAATGAGGAGAGGGAGGAAGATTCATCTTCGGAGGCAGAAGAATCGTCTTCGGAAGATGATGATGATGAAGACGAGGAAGAGGATTGATGTGTCTTTCATTTGTGTCTTGAACTTGATTTGCATTCTAAACTTGGTTGGATGAACTTGTGGGCATGATTTTGAACTTGTGGGCATGAACTTTTATTCATCAACTTGTTTGTGTCACATTTCACATGTTCATTGCATTTTTATGAATGTTTCAAACTCATTTCAAAATATCATGTTCATTGCATTTTATGCTAAGTCGCGCAAGACGCTGTATTTTTGCGTCTTCTTGAGCTGGAAGGCCAGCTATTATAAGCTTGACTCTTGGCGGCGCTAAACCAGCCGAAGCGCGCACGTCAAACAGGTTTTTTGCGCGCGGCGTGAAGCGCGCCTTTTGGAGATGCTCTAAGTCGCCCGGCCAGTTCGCTGCCGTGCAAAAACTGCCCCGGACCGATCTATTCACCGCAAGTTGCAAATCCTGCGTCCATGGTCGCTGCTACTCCTGAGAAGAAAAATTGCAGCAGTGCACGCTTGACTACTACTGGGGTGTTTTCCGTGTCATCACATGAAGGCATCAACCAAAGCCAAACAACCAAAGCAAGCTACACACCAGCTCGATAGAACCACGCCGAAGCCACCACCGCCGATGGCCGCAGCACTGCTGTCGTCCGCCAGAGACGCTGCCACTCCTGCGGTTACTGCCGCGATGCCCGGCCGCCTCCGCGTATGCTGGTCTCGGTCAGGAGTGAGCGCCGAATCGAGTCCACTGCCATGATTAACAGAGCGCGCCTCAAACTGGCCCTTCCCTCGCCCGTGTCACCTCTGAGATGCCTCAGTCCGCTTCAAGACACTGATGTTGGGCCGGGTCTGACCCACAGTGGCCTCGCCTCCTCGATCTCAAGCTCACTGCCACTTTGCACCACTACCGAGGACGCCATCGAGCGGCTTCATCAAGTCGCCCCCGTTGAGCTGCTGTCCTTCCGAGTCGCCATACCTCCACTCTGAGCCGGCCTCGCTCTGCCTTGGCTTTGTTTTATCCTGCTCTGAGCAACCAGTAACGCTACAAGCCGCCAGGACCTTGCCCGGTCATATATAAGGGTCAGAGTTCAAGAACTTGCTGAAGGAACATATTTGAAGAATTATGATTACATACGCTGCTGTTGAGGGTGTTTGCCTTTGCCTCACCGGGTGCTTCATCCGTGTTGCCGAGCCGCCCTTCGCTTCAAACTGATGAGACCGTAACCTGCCGGCGCCCTGTTGAGCCGCCGCTTCTCCGCCTCTGTGATGATCCGGAGTCTCCGATCCGGCTTGTAGTACTGCTGAATTGCCGCTCTGGGTTACCTCTGTCGTCGAGCCCCTATTGAGCCGTTTGGAGAAGCCACCTCCACTGAATCAGCCCGGCCGGGGGTTTCCTCGAGCTGCCTTGTTCTGCCATGGATGAGCCGCCCGCTTTGGAGCTGCTCTATTGACCCGTCGGTGCGGCACTGAGTCGCCCCCAACCCTGCTACCGCTTCGGCCGCATTTGCTCCTCCGCCGGCTTATAATGGCTACGAGTCGCCGCCTCCGTGGCTGGCCTCGCCTCGCCCTCGCGGAGTCCCTAGGCCCAGCTCGCATCCACCACGGTTGACCCAGCCCTTCAAGAGCTAGAAGTGGCCCGCGTCAATACAGGTAACCTTGGTGCACGAGGTCAGCGGTCACCGGTGAATCAGCCAGAAGCCGGTAGCACCAGGATCGCGTGTGCATGTCTGTTGTACTACTACTACTACTACCTCAACCAAGGCACGCGTCTCATCCCCCAAGGAAAAATAAGAAAAAAACCGTGAAGAAGCAATCAGAGTATTCAAAGTCGCTGTCTACGGACATAATCAGGTGCACTCGTTTCCGTTAAATTGCTCTGCGTATTAAATTTGCATTATACAAAACATATGTGGTCTGCTCGTGCTATTTTATACTCGCAGATCTATTCAGCTCAAGAGGTTTTGCTGGCGTTTTTTGTTGCGTCGTTTCCAACGATCTTCCGAGTCGCCGCTTTGCTGGCCCTACAGCCCTAAAACCACCGGCTGCTATCACCAAATCCGCTTGTTTGTTGGTTCCACTCCGCTACGTTGGAACCATCACGTTTAAACCGCCGCTGTCAGGGGAACGCCAGCTTCAAGTCCCGAGGGAATCGGTACCACTGCTACTGTGTCCTACAAGATCTAAGGAATAAACCAACGTGACTAGTGCTGGTACTCCATATTGGGCTGATTTTCTTCGGAGATCAGCTTTGCATGGAGTAAACATATGTGGAGACCAGCTACGCGCTAATGGCCACGCCCACATGTGTCCAAAAAATAAATCAGGTGTTATTTCTCCTATGCATTTTCTTAGTATGTTTTAATTACTCTGAGCACAACTACTCTGCTCTACGGTATTTTTTATTTGTAGGAGAATTATTCATTACAAAGTGGTGTTATACCACGGATGCACGTTCGACTGTACCGCGCGGCTTCACGGACAGGCGTGTCATGGTCCGGTTTACATCAACGCGTCGGCCGACTCGCCCGTCCGCGCCGCATTACAGCGCCACAGACGACTCGCCCGCCCGCCGCCGCGACCGGTTCACGCGTCCGCATCGGCTTAAAACAAGGAGGACAATTTGCTCGTCCGCACCGGCTTACAACGCCACGGCCGATTCATTTGTCTGCTCCTGCGGCCGATTCACAAGTGAGTGATTTCAGTTTCACCTAGTGATCATCAACTTCATGGCGGATTGTTTTCGGCCTAAACACATCAGGTGATATCCATCTAAAATATATTTTTAGCACCTATTATTTTTGTCAAAGAACAGTTTACCTTTGCCTTGGTCGGCAATATGTTTATGCAGGACAATTGTTCACTGCAAAAGCTATGGCTGTGTCATGGATGTATAAACTCGCGCCACCATTATAAATGCGCTAGTATCTTATCAGGCCATCAAGCTCGATGAATATATATGCAAACCGCCATTCTGCAGACCGGTTTACATCAATATGACGTGACTAATTCGCCCGTCCACGCCGGTTTACAACGCCGCGGCCGACTCATCTGTCTGTGCCGCCTCTGAAGCCGCGGTCGTCTTTGTCGCCCGCCTCTCGCGGCCTGGTCTACATCAACACACCGGGCTGCACCCGTCTGCATGAGCTGTTTATTGAGTATGAGCGAGTGACAGCTTGGGTAGCCCGGTTTTCTTTCAACAAAATGGAGGCCAATTATCATATACTATCAGCCACCGTCTGCACTGGATGGCTCAATGGGCAGGCGCACAAATCGCTGCCACTACAGTTTGGTTAACTTCAAATCACCAGTTGGAAGGAACCATTGGCCGAGTTGCTGACACGGCTCATACGGGATCATTTATAACCCGCCGCAATCACCTCAACCTTCTGTGAATTCGCATCGTGCTATCAACACCAATGATATACAACTTATGCTGGTTTATATCACGGTCAAATATGGAGAATCTCAAGCCAACTCCTCGAGTCACCTTGAGACTCGGGGGCTACAACGATATGATTCAGCAAATGTTGCCGGTTTTTAGTGAAGTTAAGAACTCCAGGACGTTGGAGGGAAAGATAACCCTGTCCCGGAGGCTGCAACCATATTGATGAAAATTTGAAGGTCATCAGAAAGGATTCCGGTTTAAAATCCGGCTCAAGGGAAGTCAGTCTCACTGAAGCTCTCAAATATCCGGTTTACAATCCGGTTCAAGGGAAATCTGTCTCCCACAAAGCTCTGAAGGCTCTCAATTCCGGTTTAAGAATTTCTGGTTCAAAAAGAATTAATCTCTTGCAAATTCGAGTTTAAAGGCCGTCAGGAAATTTCCGGCTGAAAATGAAGATTCCGGTTTAAGATCCGGTTCGAGGGAAAGATGTCTCCCATAAAGCTTTGACGCTCTCAATATCCGGTTCAAAATCCTGGTTCAAGAAGAATTTATCTCTTGCAAAAAGTTAAAAGTTTCCGAAGAGGACCTGCTACCTTGATGCGTGGTTCAAACATGGGTATCATGCCTTATTGGCTTATCATATTATTGATCACTTGGGGGCTTGGTCGTATCCGAACCATAGCTACACCTCTTGATCGGCGCAATGCCACAACGTCATTTGGGGGCTTGGTCGTATCTGAACCATAGCTACACCTCTTGATCGGCGCAATGCACAGCATCACTTGGGGGCTTGGTTGAACCCGAACCATAGCTACACCTCTTGATCGGCGCAATGCCACAACATCACTTGGGGGCTTGGTCGAACCCGAACCATAGCTACACCTCTTGATCGGCGCAATGCCACAACATCACTTGGGGGCTTGGTCGAACCCGAACCATAGCTACACCTCTTGATCGGCGTAATGCCACAACGTCATTTGGGGGCTTGGTCGTATCCGAACCATGGTCACACCTCTTGATCGGCTCAAAGCCTCGCCTACAACGGTTTTATTTGCCTTTGTTTGAGTTTTGTTCTCTTTTTGATAAAATTTTTTTGGTTGCTTTCAAACCGGCGTTTATCAACCCGGCTCGGCTTTCAACTACAAGTTGTCAGTACATGATAAAGTTATAATCCGAAGGCTATCAGCCCGGTCTGGTTTGACTACGAGTCACCAGTATTATATATGGTTAAACCGGTGTTTATCACAACCCGGTACGGTTTTATCATAAACCGGCACAGTATGAAAGGAGTTATCATTACTCAAGATTGGGGTTATCACTCTTACTACAAAAAGTTGGTAAACCAATGATGTGATTCAATATCACAGGTATGATATATTTCATATTTGATTATTCTTAAGTGCAGCCTTGGTTATAAACCCAGGTTATATGTTGGGCATTATGATCATTCCCGTGATAAACCGCCAGGACACTTTAAACTTGTTGTATGCAGAAACAGGTTGAATAAAGCATGATTATAAATCACCGGTGTTTATTAAACCGGCCTGTCTTTCAACTATATTTCGCCAGTATGATGATAAATTATCCGGTGTTTATTAAACCGGCCTGGCTTTAAGATGATAAGTCGCCAGTATATGATGAGAAATTATCTGGTGTTTATTAAACCGGCCTGGCTTTGGACTATAAGTCACCAGTATATATTTGGATTGCGCCATTGGAATCATGCGCTTATAAATGATTGGGTTATATTATTTAAATAGCCAAACTTGGCCGAATTTTCATTATGATATTGAATGAATAAGGTTTTCATACCAGATTATATTATCTTGAATAGCCAACATGGCTAGATTTTATTATGGTTATTAATAACCGGTATTACTGAGGTTTTCAAAGTCGCTTTAGTGCAATGGCTATTATTTTATCAAAGGATATGATTTATTCTACAATAGAATAAATAGTCCCGAGTCGCTGCAGGCTTATGACCCGGCACTTGGGGGCTACATTATTCAAATTGAGATTATATCAAATATGCAAGTCTCATGTCGCTGCGAGCATGCACCATGACACTTGGGGGCTAATGCAAAGTCATTTTTATTGGCCTTATTGAAGACCCGACTCATCACATTGTAAATGAGCCGGCCCTTGGGGGCTACATGTTGCTGTTCAAATCTATATCATCATATTTACAAAGTCCCTGCTCATTATTGCGTAATGACCCGGCCCCAGGGGGCTACACTGGTTGATGTTTTTATGATTATAAGGCAATTACAAGTCCCAGGTTGCTGCAAGCATGACAACCCGGTACTTGGGGGCTACATATATGTAGTATTCAGTTTTTACTAGAGATAAACAAGATGGATTCCTTCAAAGTGGCAGTAATTATATGGAAACAAGTCTCAAATCATCACTTTGTTCTGTTCAAGACTTGGGGGCTACAGGTAATATGGATATAAGGGAGAAAAATCTTTTGATTTTCAGTTTTGAGGAAACCAGATTGACCCGGCATCACCAATCATTATGACCCGGTGTCTGCAAACAATCATAACCCGACGTCATCAATAATCATGAACCGACGTTGGCAACAATCATGAACTGGCGTTGGAAACAATCATGACCCGAAATTATCAGTTTTTATAACCCGACAATTTTGGTAATATTAAACCGGCAAGTTTTACATCTTCAAACCGGCTGAATATCAGATGAGTATTTCAAGACCAATATTTCTTAAGCCGGCGCTTTGGAAGCCGACTCAAGTGGATTATTCTTCATAATATTTCTCTGTGAGAAACCAATGTCAGCAAATTGAGTATGAAGCTGGATTATTGACCTGGATTTTCTAGAAGAAGGAAATGACAAGGAATTAAGGATGATCAGGTGCCGGTTTACAAGAATTCTTAACCCGGAGCACAACCTGTCAAATTTTTTCTTGTGTTTATTTTGCAGCATAAGTTTACCATGGATAAATCCAAGCTAAACTTGGGGGCTAATGTCGGGGATATACCCCGCGGTGTAAAGCAGCCGGAAGTATAACATGGCCGGACTTGGCGGTTTATTTGAGACCCCGCTGACACTTGGCGATTCACCGGCGACCCGCACAGACCAGACGGTTTATAATCAACCTGACTAAACATTATGATTCACTGGTAATCCGGCGGGCGGGACAGACCGTGACAAGGCCCAAGGCCCAGAAGGCCGACTCATGTTATGGTGGGCCGGTTTAAGAGGAAAGGCGTGAGGAATATTTATCTTACAAGGAGTTAAGACCTGGACTTGTATCCGGTTTGTATTAGAGATAGACTAGTCCTAATCCTAATAGGATTCCACATGTAACCCGCCCCTTCAACATATATAAGGAGGGGCAGGGCTCCCCAAAGGGGGACAAGCAAGAAGAAACAATCTCTAGGGCTATACACAAAGAGCCGGTTTACCGGCGACTCCCTCATAATGATAATGAGACCTAGCCACAAACAGCATGTAGGGTTTTTACCGGATGATGTTTCCCGGGGCCCGAAGCTGTCTAAACCCTTGTCTTGTGTTGCATCTCTCGATTCCGCTCAACCCCTCTCAAGCTACCATATAGATGCGTTGGCCTCACGACTAAGTCCTCACACTAGGACATCTTTGTCGGTGTCAAAACCGGCGGATCTCGGGTAGGGGGTCCCGAACTGTGCGTCCAGGCGGATGGTAACAGAAGACAAGGGACACGATGTTTTTACCCAGGTTCGGGCCCCCTCGATGGAGGTAATACCCTACTCCTGCTTGATTAATATTGATGATATGGGTAGTACAAGAGTAGATCTACCACGAGATCAAGGAGGCTAAATCCTAGAAGCTAGCCTATGGTATGATTGTTGTTCGTCCTACGGACTAAAACCCTCCGGTTTATATAGACACCGGAAAGGTTAGGGTTACACAGAGTCGGTTACAATGGTAGGAGATCTACATATCCGGATCGCCCAGCTTGCCTTCCACGCCAAGGAAAGTCCCATCCGGACACGGGACGAAGGCTTCAATCTTGTATCTTCATAGTCTTGGAGTCCGGCCGTGATGATAGTTCGCTATCCGGACACCCCTAGTCCAGACTCCTCAAGAGCCCGTGAACCAGGCTTCAATGACGACGAGTCCGGCGCGCATATTGTCTTCGACATTGCAAGGCGGGTTCCTCCTCCGAATACTTCATAGAAGGTTTTGAACACAAGGATAGTGTCTGGCTCTGCAAAACAAGTTCCACATACCACCGTAGAGAGAATTACTTTTGCACAGATCTGCAAACGTATTCCGCGGCTTGACATCACACCACGGCCAGGCCTTTATATGAATCGTTTTTTACCGTTCCACCTTAGCGCGTTTAGCGAGGCGGTTTCCTTGGCACGTCTTATCAAAGCATAGATCGTGCCCCCTTATTCCGAGATTCTCATCAATACGAACGTGGGTAACCCATCCGCGCCATTGATTACGGTGCTTGGGAGATAAGCGAGTTTTACCAGGCTGGTGGGGGACGCATAGCTTCGTCCATCCATATAAGGGGATAAGGATCCACCTTTTCACCTACACCTTTTTCCTCCTTTGCTCATCCATTTTTGCGCACTCGAGCTCCAGCGCCCAAGTTCGCACACCCCACCTCAACCTTCTCCAACTATGTCCGGAGCGGGAGGCAGGTGGATGGCCTCCTCCATCACGGAGGGGCACATCACAAGACTGCGGGAGGCCGGATACTTGTCCGGCGACATGGCGTGTCGGCTACCCGATGAGGGGCAGCTCATTCCAAACCCCTGTGCCCCATGAGAGGGTGGTGTTTCTCCCCACTTCCTCCGCGGACTAGGTTTTCCACTTCACCCATTTGTCCGGGGCTCATGTTCTACTATGGCCTGGACTTCCATGACCTGGCCCCGAATTTCATCCTCAACATCTCGGCGTTCATCGTCGTGTGCGAGGCCTTCCTCTGCATCCAGCCCCCCTGAAGATCTTATGGCTGAAGATCTTCAATGTCAGGCCGAAGGTAGTGGGCGGCCGCCAAGCAGAGTGCGGAGGCGCCATGGTTGGCAAGATGGCCAAAGTCCTATGGCTCGAGGGCTCCTTCGTGGAGACAATAAAGGGGTGGCAATCGGGGTGGTTCTACATCACCGAGCCGCGCGACCCCAAATGGGTGGCGGCCCCCGAATTCAGATCTGGCTACCCCACATGGCTCTCATCATGGAAAGAGACGGGCCTGACGTGGGGGAATTTGGATGAGCTATCCGAGCTCCAAACATGCGTCCGAAACCTGGTGGACAAGAATCTCAGGCTTGTCAACGTAATCCAGGTGATGCTCATCCACCGGATTCCCCCATGCCAACAACGGGCCTTCAAATTGTGGGAGTTCGATCCGGCACAACACTCAACTCTAAAAAGGCTCTTTGACACGATGTACGAAGATGCCTGGAAGGTGCTGTTCAAGGGCGCCGAGGCTCCCACATTCGCTACCAAAGATCGCAGATTCAGCTCGCAGCGTCAAGCCAGCGAGGTGAGTTATTTTACCCTTTATGGGACTCTTTTTTTTCATAGTTTGACTCTATGCGGGATCTAAAACTCCCTAACCTTTAATAGGACTAGATGAAGACGTCCAGACAGGTTAACTGTCCGGCTCCTTTGCCAGAAGACCCAGCGGACGCCCGATTGACGGGGCTGCTGGCTCTGGTACCTCATGTGGTGCCGGAGAAGAAGGCCAAGAAGGAGGCAACGGGAACTCGAAGGAGCTCCCGACGCCTGGTGTTGTCAGATTCTGAAGCAGAATCTTCTCCTGAGGACGAGGAGGAGGAAAAAGAAGCCTCTCCCCCAGCGGGGGAGGAGAGGAAAAGGAAGGCTGCCCCAACTGGGGAGGCCGGAGGGTCTAAGAAGGGAAGGACCCTTCCTCCGGACTTCTCCACCAACGTCGACGATGATGAGGAGGAGTGGCCAACGAGGGGCAAGCCCCTGGCGAGATCGTAAGTGTCCGGATACCCCTGGCTTTTTTATCATTGCATAGTGTTCTCTAATGCCGAACAATTATGCAGACCGCCCAAGGGCGAGTTTGCCACTTCGTCGAGCGGGTCCCTGGGTTCGTCGGAAATGGAGAGTACTTCACTTCCGGCCGCCTCCTCGCCTCACGCTGCGAACGAGGGGGGCCTGGTCAAGAGGAGGTGGCGCAGGAGGCGCCACAAGGCAACCTCCCGGACTCCAGGCACGTGGGGGGCGAGACCCCCAGGGGCTCTAAGCCCGACCCTTGTCCGGACTCCATAACGGAGCCTTGGGCTCAAGTCCGCAAGCGGCCCTTCGTAATAAGGGTAATACGCCGGTGTCCTCCGTCCCAACCGGAGGCATCGGATAACTTCTTGGAGGCGCTTAACAGGCGCCTCCATCAGGAGGAGCACCGCCTCGTTATGAGTGCGGTGATTCGACGATTCAGTCCGCCGAGAGCGGGCTGACTGAAGCCTGTACCAGCCTTCTAACAGGCTTTGAGGTAAGTTTTAGAATATGTAAAAATATTACCGCATAGACAGTAGCCCCTGATGCTTAGTTCGGTGTTCGGAAAGAAAAGTCGGACTAAGGATCTAAAAAGATATACGCAGGAGTCTAACATAAGTATGTCAATATGGGAATGCAGGCTGCGCTGCTGACCTCTGCCGCACTGACTGCGGAGGTCAATGCATTGAAGCAGAACCTCGAGCGGTCCGAGAACGAGCTCGGCCTTGCCAAGAAGCAGCTCGGGGACAAGGAAGGTAAGTAATACCTTATTAAAGAAATACCTTATAGAAAGGTTTCGGTTGCGAAAAAATAACAGGAATAACATGGGTACTGCAGGGGCCACGAACGAGGTGGCGACCCTGAAGGAAGCGGTGTCCGTGGCCGAAAACAAAGCGGTTGCGGAACGCACCAAGCGAGAGAAGGGGGAGGCGCAGCTGGCGGAGGTGCAGCAAGAGCTCCAGGCTCTCGTGGAAAAACACGAGGGTTTGGAGCGTGACTCGAAGACCCGAGAGTCCGAGCTTGCTTCGGCTCTTGAGAGTGCCAAAGCTGCTAAGGCCGAGGCCCAAAAAGCCCTCCAGGAGATTGAGGCAATAAAGAAGATCGCAGCGGGTAAGGCATTCTTTATGCAGAGCAAGCATGTGAAAGTGAATTACCTATTACTTACCCGGATTCGGAGCTCTCCAGGAGCCTTCGCAGATCTGCCTCGTAGTGTATCGGATGCTCCCGCGTTCTACCGTGCCAAGGAGGGGAGCTCGACGGAGAAGGTGTTCTGGTCTCAGTATGCCGAGGCCGGACATCCGGTGCCCCTAAGCGACCAGCTGAAGCAGCTGGTCGAGCTCCACAAGGTCGCCGAACAGGCCATGAAGGGCCTCATAGTTCGGCTGTGGCCATTGGAAGCCATGCCTGGGAGCTACTTTGGGCTAGTGCGGCGGCTGGTAGACACCTGTCCCAGGATTGAAGTCATCAAGCGCTCCGTCTGCATTGTAGGTGTCCGTCGGGCCCTTGCCCCTGCTAAAGTGCACTCGGGCAAGCTGGATGCGGAGAAGCTTGTGACGGACGGGCCACCGAAGGGCAAGGAACATCGCACGCCCGAAATGTACTATGAGGGCCTCCTGAAGGGTGCCCGCTGAATAGCGGATGAGTGCTCCAAAGATGTAATTTTTGAATAGACTCGCATTTGTTATCCTCAGACGCTGAAAACTTGTTCATATGCGCTAAGCAACGCTTGTTAATTTAAAATATTACCTTCAGGCGGCCGTTTATCAAATTTGAGAGATGGCAAGTCGTTGGCTTTAGCCCCCATGCCAAGTCTTTGGGGTGTTCAGGATAAACTTGAGCACTCTTGTTCCCATTCTTGGGTCCATCTAGGGAGGCGCTCAACACAACGAACAAGGCAACCGGACTTATAATGCTTGAACACTCTCACTTAGCCATAGAATTCTATAATTTTAAATTTCGGCGAAGCCCCTAGTATTCGGAAGACCGAGTTCGGGGCGCTATCCACGCCTTGGCCGGACAACTCGGTTCCTCGCTCTAAGCGGCATAAGTCTTTAGGGACCCGAAAAAACCTCTCGAACAGCGATCGCTCTCGCCCTATCATGACGGTCAGTTTTAGCTTTCTCCACCGAGGTGCTCAACCCAGCTCAACCGGGCACAATCGCAGTGGTTCTCCGGTGCTACCTTAGCCGATATAACGGAACGTAAGGTACCAAAACACGGGAGCCGGGCAAACCCAACTATTGACCCAAGACATGATTCGAGCCGATTCATATAATGCTATAAGTTCGGGTGCCGCACTTGTGAAAGTGTTCGGACTTATCACACCATAATTTTGGGGTACTTAAGCCCCTGGTGTATTGGCCGTACCAAAGTGTACGGGTGCAACATGTCATAAAATGAACATATGTATAGATAAAGAAAGGAGTGCAGTAATAAGCAAATGCTATGTATTGTTTATTCAAAAAGGTACTGCAATGAAAGCAGAACGATACAAATAGTGCGATAAGCAAGGGATGGGACTATCAAAAATGTCCCCCTCCAGGGGTAAGCTGCGGGATGGTATGTAAAACAGGTATAATGCTCGTAATAGAGACCACCAACACTCGGCGTAGCCGCTTCCTGGCTGTTGCATCGTGAGTTCGGCGATTCTAGTGCAGACAGGACTTACGGAAAACGGAGTCCTGAAAGTAAAAAAAGAAGAAAAAAGAAAAAGGAAAAAGAATGACACAATCGGAGCCCACAGTGCGGTTGAGCCGCGTGCAGGCGTGCGTGGTCGTGCCCTCCCTTATGCCCATGGTATCTCTAGAGCGTAGTTATGTACGCAGCGTAATCCGGCTTCGTAATTTCGCGAGGGCTGGGGTTGGGGCGGATTACGCTGGCGATGCTTGAATCGTGCCAGCGGTCTAGTTGTAGGTAACCCGGGCGGCAGCTTGATGTTGTCCGGACACTTAGTGGCCGGACTCGAGAATTGTTGTGAGAGGCTGCTTTGCACCTCCGCCGCGAGGGTCGCCGTGTGCTCCTCCGCTCGAGAGAGCGTTCGGTGTTTCCATTGACCGTGATTACTCCTCGAGGGCCTGGCATCTTGAGCTTCAGTGTATGCATAGTGCGGCACCGCATTGAACTTTGCAAATGCGGTTCGTCCCAAGCAAAGGCGTGATAGCCGCTGCGGAACGGGACTATGTCGAAGATTAACTCTTCGCCGGAAGTTATCCGGGATCCGAAGACCACTTCGAGTGTAACCGAGCCTGCATAATTGGCCTCTACACCGGTATGACACCTTTAAAGGTCGTCTTTGTAGGTTTAATCCTTGAGGGGTCTATGCCCATTTTGCGCACTGTATCCTGATAAAGCAGGTTCAGGCTGCTACCACCGTCCATCAGGACTCTGGTGAGGTGAAATCCGTCAATGATTGGGTCAAGAACCAATGCGGCAAAACCGCCGTGACGGATGCTAGTGGGGTGGTCCCTTCGATCGAAGGTGATCGGACAGGAAGACCATGGGATGAACTTCGGGGCGACTAGCTCCATTGCATATACGTCCCTTAGTGCATGCTTCCGCTCCCTTTTGGGTATATGGGTTGCGTATATCATGTTCACCGTCCGCACTTGTGTGGGAAAACCCTTCTGTCCTCTATTGTTTGGCGGCCGGGGCTCTTCCTCGTCATCGCTATGCAGCCCCTTCTCATTGAGTTCGGCACTTAACTTGCTCGCTTGCTTGAACACCCAACAATCCCTGTTGGTGTGATTGGCTGGTTTTTCGGGGTGCCATGTATCCGCACAAGCGATCGAGTATTCGGTCCAAGTTGGGCCGGGCCTGGGTATTTCTTTTGAATGGCTTCTTCCACTGACCGGGTTTAGAGCCTCTGAATCCGGCATTGACGGCCATATCTTCAGCATTATCGCCGCACGCGGCGCTTTGTTCTTGTTGTGACGCGACCTGCCGTTGCTATCCTTGGTATCCGAACTATCAGGGTGTTTGGCCAAGTTGTTGCTTCGAGCTAGCCAGCTGTCCTCTCCCGCACAAAAGCGGGTCATGAGTGTTGTGAGGGCTGCCATGGATTTCGGCTTTTCCTATCCTAGGTGCCGGGCAAGCCATTCGTCGCGGATGTTATGTTTGAAGGCTGCAAGGGCCTCTGCATCCGGACAGTCAACGATTTGATTTTTCTTTGTTAGGAACCGTGTCCAGAATTGTCTGGCCGATTCTTCTGGATGCTGAATTATATGGCTGAGGTTATCGGTGTCTGGTGGTCGCACATATGTGCCCTGGAAGCTATCAAGGAATGCGGCTTCCAGGTCCTCCCAACAACCAATTGATTCTGCTGGCAAGCTGTTGAGCCAATGCCGAGCTGGTCCTTTAAGCTTGAGTGGGAGGTATTTGATGGCATGTAGATCATCCCTGCAGGCCATGTGGATATGGAGGAGATAGTCCTCGATCCGCATCGCAGGATCTGTGGTACCATCGTATGATTCGATGTTTACGGGTTTGAAGCCCTCGGGGATTTGATGATCCATTACTTCATCTATGAAGCATAGTGGGTGTCCGGCGCCTCTGTATTGGGCTATATCACAATGTAGCTCATATGAGCTTTGTCTACTGTGTTCGGCCCGGCCGGGTTTGCTGTATCCGGCGCGACGGTAATCATCCCGAGTCGTTACGCCCACGCCGATCCGTAGATTGATCTTGTATGTTTTGCCTTATCCTCCAATATATCTCGCAAGTCCGCGCATTTTCCCGTGCTTGGTACTTTTTGAGCGGCGCCGGGTGTGGTTTGAGCGGAGGGCCGAGAGGCTTCCGTCATGACCGCAGGGTGGCCGGTTTGCCATGTCGTGCGCTGGTGACTTGGGTGCTTCCTCCTCTGATCGAGGCAACAGCCTGCGTTCGGGGTAGCTTTTGGAGGGGCGTTCGAGTTCATACTCTTCGGCTGCAAGGACTTCAGTCCATCTGTCAGCTAGCACGTCTTGGTCAGCTCTAAGCTGTTGCTGCTTTTTCTTGAGGCTGCTTGCCGTGGCTATAAGCCTGCATTTGAAACCCTCCTGTTCGACGGGATCCTCAGGCACGGCAAATTCGTCGTCGTCGAGGCTTGCCTCATCTTCGGAGGGAGGCGCATAATTATCGTCCTCGACCTCTCTTTCTGCCGCACTGTCGTGCAGACTTGCTTCTCCCTCCTCCTGCGCTGAGTCCTGCTGGAGGGGGTTCTCTTCGGCACTGTCCGGGGTGTTATTATCTCCCGTGCCGGAATCACCGTTTTTATTGTGGCGGGATTTAGAGCGGCGCCCCGACGTCGGCGCTCGGTTGCTTCTTGGAGGGGTCATCCTCCGTTGTTCCATCACCATTCCCATCTTTTGGGATGTCCACCATGTATATGTCGTGAAGATGAGGTGGCCTTCCGGTGCCTGTAGGCACTTTGGGTCTTGGTCTCCGGCATCGTCGTCCATACCATCGATGTCTTCGGAGTCGAAGTCGAGCATGTCGGTTAAATAATCGACAGTGGCTACAAAGTGGGTGGTGGGTGGGTGTTGAATTTCTTGGTCGTCCATATCCCAACCTTCCTGTCCGTAGTCCGGCCAGGGCTCTCCGGATAAAGAGAGAGACTTTAGTGAATTTAGGATGTCGCCAAAGGGCGAGTGCTGAAAGATGTCCGTGACAGTGAACTCCATGACCGGCGCCCAATCGGATTCGATTGGCAGGGGCACGGAGGGTTCAGAGTTCGGAGAGGAGTCCGGCACCCTAGGGTCAAGGTCTTCGCGAAGGACAGGGATGGAGTTCGGCTCAATCGCCATAGAGACCGTAGCCCCCCAAGGCGGCGTCCAACCACTCGTCCTCGATCGGGGAATCTGGCTCCGGATTAAGGGTCGGAGCGGATGCTGGTGCGGCCTCCAGGGAACTGTTCGGCGGCAGAGCTAGATCATACCCATCGAGACAAAGGCGGCACGCTCGGTCATGGCTCGAATCCGTCGAAGATCAAGTCTCCGCGGACATCGGGCGTATAGTTCAAACTTCCAAATTTGACCGATGGTCGTGGGCGTAGCTTTCAATCTGCTCCGGATGGCTGAATTGGCCCGCAGTGCAAAGCCGCCGAATACGAAGATCTGTCCGGGAGAAAAGTCTCACCTGGACCGTGTCGTTGTTGATGATCAAGGAGCCATCGGGCCTATCGGTGACGACATTGCAGGAATTCTCAATGAAAGCACCAATGTCGGTGTCAAAACCGACGGATCTCGGGTAGGGGTCCCGAACTATGCGCCCAGCGGATGGTAACAGGAGACAAGGGACACGATGTTTTTACCTGTTCGGGCCCTCTCGATGGAGGTAATACCCTACTCCGCTTGATTAATATTGATGATATGGGTAGTACAAGAGTAGATCTACCACGAGATCAAGGAGGCTAAACCCTAGAAGCTAGCCTATGCTATGATTGTTGTTCGTCCTACGGACTAAAACCCTCCGGTTTATATAGACACCGGATAGGTTAGGGTTACACAGAGTCTGTTACAATGGTAGGAGATCTACATATCCGTATCGCCAAGCTTGCCTTCCACGCCAAGGAAAGTCCCATCCGGACACGGGACGAAGTCTTCAATCTGGTATCTTCATAGTCTTGGAGTCCGGCCGTGATGATAGTTCGGCTATCCGGACACCCCCTAGTCCAGGACTCCCTCAATCTTCCTTGACAATTCCACGACACATAGCATTAAACATTTGGATCCAAATCGGTCCCTTAGAAGTAGTGCGTAAACTAGGGTTTAAGCTTCTGTCACTCTAGCAACCCATCATCTAATAACTACTCCACAATGCATTCCCTTAGGCCCAAATATGGTGAAGTGACATGTAGTCGACGTTCACATGACACCACTAAGGGAAACACAACATACATATCATCAAAATATCATACACATATCAAGTTCACACGATTACTTGCAACATGACTTTTCTCGTGACCTCAAGAACAAAAGTAACTACTCACAAATGATGATCATGCTCAAGATCATAGGGGTATTAAATAGCATAATGGATATGAACATATAGTCTTCCACCAAATAAATCATATAGTAATAAACTACAAGATGCAATCAACACTGCTAGTCACCCACAGGTACCAATCTGAGGTTTCGGTACAAAGATTGAACACAAGAGATGAACTAGGGTTTGAGAGGAGATGGTGTTGTTGAATATGTTGATGGAGCTTGGGCTCCCAAAGATGAGAGGGTTGTTGGTGATGATGATGGCTTCGATTTCCCCTCCGGGAGGGAAGTTCCCCTGGCGAAATCGCTCCACCGGAGGGCAAAAGTGCTCCTGCCCAAGTTCCGCCTCGAGATGGCGGTGCTCCGTCCCGAAAGTCCTCCTCTTATTTTTTTCTAGGTCACAATGACCTATATACCAGAAGATGGGCACCAGAGGTGGTCTGGGCTGAGCACAACCCACTAGGGCGCGCCTGGGGAGCCTGGCGTGCCCTGGTGTCTTGTGCTCACCAGGTGGCCCCCTCTGGTAGTTATTTGCTCTAGTATATTTTATATATTCCAAAATAATTCTTCATAAATTTTTAGCTCATTTGGAGATGTGCAGAATAGGTAACTCTAATGTAGCCTTTTCAGGTCCAGAATTCCAGCTGTCGGCATTCTCCCTCTTTGTGTAAACCTTGCATATTATGAGAGAAAAGGCATTAGAATTACTCCACAAAGTATTATTATGCATAAAAACATTATAGATAACAGTAGGAAACCATGATGCAAAATGGACGTATCAGCTACGTTGATGGAGGGGAGTCATCCATGGATACGAAGTCCTTATCTTGAACGACAAGGCTTACAAAGTCTTCTGCATAGAGCGTCATGGGCCACCCTAAGTGGCCCAAGGTGGAACCGACTTAGGGGTCCTCATCCCGGCCCACCAGGCTGGGAACCATCATGGTGAAGGCCCCTAAACCAGGACACCAGTAGTAGCTCCTGAACCGATCTTCAATCTTGGCTGCACCTCGGGCACTCCGAGCTACATGATATGTCTCCAACGTATCTACAATTATTTATCGTTTCATGGTATTATATTATCAGTCTTGGCTACTTCATATGATTTTTTGTGCTATTTCATATCATTTTTTGGGACTAACCTATTAACCTAGTGCCCTAGTGCCAGTTGCTATTTTTGCTTGTTTTTTGTTTTCCAGAAAATCAGAACCAAACAGAGTCCAAACACTATGAAACTTTTTGATGATTTTTTCTGGACAAGATAGACCCTAGAAGCTTTTGGAGGAGACCAGATGGCAACCGAGGAGATGAACAAGCTACAAGGCACACGCCCTATTACCTTGTGGGCCCCACGAGGCCCCGTCTGAGCTAATTCCACCTCTATAAATTCTCCAATATAGGAAAACCAACAGAGAGGCACCTGAAACCCTTTCTCCGCTGCCGCAAGTTTCTGTTCTTCCATGATCCGATCTGGAGGCCTTTTCTGATACTCTGCTGGAGGGGGAATCGATCACGGAGGGCTTCTACATCATCCTTGGTATCTTCCGATGATGCGTGAGTAGTTCACCACAGGCCTATGGGTCCATAGCTAGTAGCTAGATGGTTTCTTCTCTCTCTTTGATCTTCAGTACAATGTTCTCCTTGATGTTCTTGGAGTTCTGTCAGATGTAATCTTCTTTTGTGGTGTGTTTGTTGGGATATGATGAATTGTGGTTTTATGATATGAATATTCATGACAAGTAATTAAATCTTTTCTGAACTTTATTATGCATGATTTGTTATAGCTTTGTATTTATCTCCGATCTATCGTTTGGTTTGGCCAACTAGATTTATTTATCTTAAGTGGGAGAGGTGCTTTGTGATGGGTTCAATCTGGCGGTGCTCTATATCCCAGTGACAGAAGGGGACAAGACACATATTTGTATTGTTTCCATTAAGGATAAAATGACGGGGTTTATTCATATTGATTGGGTTTACTTTGTCTACATCATGTCATCTTGCTTAAGGCGTTACTCCATTTTTCATGAACTTAATAACATAGATGCATGCTAGATAGCGGTCGATTGGTGGAGTAATAATAGTAGATCCAGACAGGAGTCGGTCTACTTGCCTCGGACGTGATGCCTATATACATGATCATTGCCTTGGATATCATCATAACTATGCGCTTTTCGATCAATTGCCCAATAGTAATGTGTTCACCCTCCGTATGCTATGTGTTCAAGAGAGAATCCTCTAGTGAAAAATATGGCCCTCAGGTCTAATTTAATCATACTGTAAAAAAATCCATTACTACAATTTTATTTTATTTTGCAATTTATCCATCTACCTATACAAGATTTGATCCTTGCAAGTACGAGTTCAAGGGGATTGACAACCCTTTTGCCCACGTCTGCGTTGGGTGCAAGTATTTGCTTTTGCATGTGCAGTTGCTGTTCACGAGGCTTTGCGTGATTCTCCTATTGGTTCGATAAAACTTGGTTCTCACTAAGGGAAATACTTATCTCTACTGTATTGCATTTCCCCTCCTCTTTGGGGAAAATCCCATCGCAGCTCACAAGTAGCAGGAAGAATTTCTGGAATTGTTGCTGGGTGTTAGGGCATATTTCTCCCTTAGTGGTTTTGGTGATGGATGACAATGCATTTGCGGACTAATCGTGTGTATTGAGCATTTCAGATAATCTATCATATGGCACAAGATGATTCGAGCCCCTCGAAGTTTTAGAGAGAATACGATTATTTTCCTACGTTTCTTTTTTGGTGGATTTGAGTCGTAGGAGAACCATACTATTAAGAAGGGTCCGCTTCGGAAAGGTTTGGGTGGAATCATCATGTACACTCTCATTCGCACCCTCGTTCTTTCCTACTTTGATCGAGTTGCCCATCTATTTAGTGTGTAGTGTTTTTTAAGGCTCTGAGCGGTAGTATTGCTTGTAAGTGGCAGTGCCGCGTGTAGTACCGCTGCTTCTAGGGATGCGATTTTGCATGTCGGGTTGCGCGGCAGTGGACCGGCAGTACCGCCCATACACTATAGATCCACTTCCGCTCCCCTCCAGGATCTTGCACACTCCCGACGGTTGTAGAGCGGCAGTGGGTGTGTGACACTACCGCCTTTAAGCGGTAATACCGCTCATTCAGCGGTAGTACCGCTATTGCGGCTCTGCCTCGCCCCACCTGTTGTGCTTTGCGTCCTTAGTACTTTGAGCTACAACCCCAGCAGCAGTACCACTGGGGCGAGCGGTAGTACCACTCCGGCGGCACTACCAACTCGTGGTGTCGCACCATTGCACTGCTATATGTGCACTATCGCCCGTGTGGTAGTACCGCTCCCCTGAGTGGTAGTACCACTTGGTGCGGGCTGAGAGCAAGGTAATGGTTGGAATCTTTCCCACTATATAAAGGGGGTCTTATTTCCCAAGAAACTCACCTCTTCCTCCCCCAAACTCCATTGTTGCTCAAAAGCTCATATTCGCCCGATCTCTCTCCCTAGCCAATCAAACTTGTTGATTTTCTAGGGATTGGTTGAGAAGGCCCCGATATACACTTCCACTAAGAGAAATTTGATTACCCCCACTAACCCCTTGCGGATCTGGTTACTCTTGGGTGTTTGAGAACCCTAGACGGTTGAGGTCACCTTGGAGCCACTACCCATTGTGTTGAAGCTTCTTGGTGGTGTTCGGAGCCTCTGATTCGGTTGTGGAGATTGCCCCAACCTTGGTTGTAAAGGTTCGTTTGCCGCCTTCAAGGGCACCACTAGTGGAATCACGACTCTTGCATTGTGTGAGGGCGTGAGGAGAATAAGGTGGCCCTAGTGGCTTCTTGGGGAGCATTGTGCCTCCACACCGCTCCAATAGAGACGTACTTCCCCTCAAAGGGAAGGAACTTTTGTAACACATACTTGTCTTCACCGGCTCCGCTTGTGGTTACTTCTTACCTTTACTTTGTGCAAGCTTTACTTCTGTTGTATATATTGCTTGCGTGTGTTGTTGTTGTTGTTGTTGTTGTTGCTAGCATCATATAGGTTGTTCACCTAGTTGCATGTCTAGACAACCTATTTGTTGCTAAACCTAATTTGTTAAGACAAGCTAAAAATTGGTAGTTGCCTATTTCTAGCTTGTGTTCAACGATCAAAGAAAGCCTCACCCAACCTTGCTTTGAAGGCCAAGGCAATTCCGGAAGAAGAAGAAGAAGAAGAAGAAGAGGAATAAGAAGAAAGTTGCCCCGAAGACACCAAATATGCTTACCACGAGCACATGGCTCTTGCGTCAAGGCAATTTTGGGGCAACAAGAGAAACTCAAGGCCCAACTTCTTCAAGAACAACTCAAATGGCTCCAAGGGCAAGCAACATGTGAGAACTTGCTACAATTGTGGCAATGTGAGTCACTTTATGGTGGATTGCCCCTACGAGAAGAGGGAAGACAATGGTGGCAAGCTCATTTGCAAAGACAAGGCCAAGTCCTTCCCCAACAAGAATAACTTCAACAAGAATGTGCCACAAAAGGGATTGGTGGTGCATGAAGAATACCTCTCCGATGATGAGGATGATGATGAGAGTGGTGAAGTAATGGCGACGGCCTCCGTGGCCATTGCCACCTCTTCCCCGATCAAGGTGTCACTCTTCAATGCCCCAACGAGAACCTCATCCCCAAGTGCCTCATGCCTAAAGGCATCAACAAGGTAACCTCCAACATCAAAACTTCCATCACTACTAATCCTTCCTTGTTGGATTGTGTGGATGAAAATGAGGAGGTAAAGGTGGATGAGAATGAGTTTGGAAAGTTCTTGGGTAAGCTCAAAGGTGAGACCAACAAGCACTTTGTTGCTCTCTTGGAACAACTAGGCGAGGCCAATGATATCATTGAGTCTCATGAGCATACTATCACTAAGATGGAGGGGCATAACCATGACTATGTTGGTGAGATAGCCGATATTTCCATTTCTCTAGAGCAAGAGCGAGGTCTTCGTTTGGCTCTTGAGGAGTCATACAACAATGATCTTGCTAAATTGCAAAAAGATTATGATCATGCTCTTGTTCTTACTCGTGTGCTTAAATCGGAGAAGGTTGCACTTGGGGTTGGTGATGATAGACTCAAGGAGGAGTTTCACATACTTTACAAGGCTCACAAGGTCTTGAAGGGTGTTCATGCTTCTCTCAAGGAGTCTCATGATCAACTCCAAGTGAAGCTAACCAAGGAGATAGCCACTTGCCCTCCCTTTGTTTTAATTGATAATGGCCATGCTACTAACCCTTGTTATGAGCATGTGCATCTTATGGAGGAGAATGCCAAGTTGAAAGAGCAACTTGAGAAAGGCCTTGTGACTTGCATACAAGGTGAGAAGAACCTGGCAAAGCAAGGACTTGGCTTTGTATCCAAGTCAAAGAAGAAGAAATAGAACAAGACCAAGCAACCTCTCCCACTTAAGGAGATCTTCATCAAGGTGGGGGAGGGTGCTCATAATAATAAGAAGGATAGGGATGTGGGTGGTAATGCCAAGAAGGGCAAGACCACTCCTCGCAACAAAGCTGGTTATTTTAACCCTTCATATGTTTTATGTCGTGCTAGTGATGGGCATGTTTATGCCAAATTTGTTGGTTCTTCTTATGAGTACATTGAATGGTCTATTTGGGTTCCTAAGACCCTTGTTGCTAACATCAAAGGACCCATTCAAAAATGGGTACCTAAATCCAATCATTAATCTCTTGTAGGAGTTTGCCTCCGGTGGGGTGTCATGATTGCTCGATAGTGGAGCAACAAATCATATGACCGGGATTAAGGACTTGGTGGTGGACGTGCATCCAAGCCCATCTATGCCCACTCATGTCCAATTTGGTGATGCTTCAACATGAAATGTATTGGGTCTTGGCAAGGTAGTCATCTCTCAAGATTTATCTATTGAGAAGTTTATGCTTGTTGAGACCCTTGCATACAATTTACTTTCTGTTTGTCAACTTGCACTCATGGGATTTGCAACATTCTTCGATCTTGATACCATGGCCCTTTTGTGGAGCAAGACTCTTAAAGTAGCCTTTGTTGGGCATGTCGAGAACGGTCTCTATGTGGTTAACTTTTTGGAGCGACCCACTAAGACCGCGACTTGCTTAATGGCTAAAGTTGACGTGGGGTGGCTTTGGCATCGCCATCTAGCCCACGTCAATATGAGATCTTTGCAAAGTCTTCTCAAGGGGGATCATGTTCGTGGACTAACAAATGTGAGTTTTGCCAAAGATCGTGCTTGCATGGCTCGTATTGAAGGAAAGCTACATGACACAGCTCACCGACCCACGACTATCATCTACTTGAAGAGGCCCTTGGAGCTCCTTCACATGAATCTTTTTGGTCCTCCACCCTTTGATAGTCTTGGAGGAAGAAAATATTGCTTGGTGATTGTGGATGATTATTCGAGATACACTTGGGTATATGATGACCCATAAGTATAGGGGATCAATCATAGTACTTTCGATAAGTAATAGTGTCGAACCCAACGAGGAGTAGAAGGAAATGACAACCGGTTTTCAATAAGGTATTTTCTGCAGGCACTGAAATTGTCGGTAACAGATAGTTTGATAACAAGGTAATTTGTAACGAGCAATAAGTAGTAACGGTAACAAAGTCGAAACAAGGTAGCCCAATCCTTTTTGTAGCAAAGGATAGGACATAACGGTCTCTTTTAATAAGCAAAGCGTTCTTGAGGACACACGGGAATTTCATCTAGTCACTTTCACCATGTTTGTTTGATTTGTGTTCATTACTTTGATAATTTGATATGTGGGTGGAACGGTGCTTGGGTGTTGTTTTCTTACTTGAACAAGCATCCCACTTATGATTAACCCCTCTCGCAAGCATCCGCAACTAGAAAGAAGAATTAAGATAAATCTAACCATAGCATGAAACATATGAATCCAAATCAGCCCCTTACGAAGTAGCGCATAAACTAGAGTTTAAGCTTATGTCACTCTAGCAACCCATCATCTAATTACTACTCCAAAATGCCTTCCCTTAGGACCAAAGATGGTGAAGTGTCATGTAGTCGACGTTCACATAACACCACTAAGGGAAATAACAACATACATATCATCAAAATATCAAACGAATACCAAATTCACATGATTACTTATGACAAGACTTATCCCATCTCCTCAAGAACAAAAGTAACTGCTCAAAAATCATGTTTATGTTCAAGATAAGAGGGGTACGAAATAGCATCAAGGAGCTGAACATTTAATATTCCACCCAATAAACCAACTAGCATCAACTACAAGATGTAATCAACACTACTAGCAACCCACAGGTACAAATCTGAGGTTTTGATACAAAGATTGAATACAAGAGATGAACTAGGGTTTGAGATGAGATGGTGATGGTGAAGATGTTCATGAAGATTGGTCCTGGGTTATTGGCGATGACGATGGCTTCGATTTCCCCCTCCAAGAGGGAAGTATCCTCGGCGGAATCGCTCCACTCGAGAGCAAAAGTGCTCCTGCCCACCTTCCGCATCGAGACAGTGGCGCTTCTTCCCGAAAGTCCTCCCCTTATTTTTTCTAGGGCAAATGGACTTACGTACCAGAAGATGGGCACCGGAGCTAGCCAGTGGGCCCATGAGCAACCAAGGCGCGCCCTAGTGCCTCGTGGGCACCTCGGTGGCCCCCTCTTGTATTTATTTTCACCAATAATTTTTATTTATTCCAAAACAACTCTCCGTGAAATTTCATCTCATTTGAAGATGTGCAGAATAGGTATCTCTGACATGGCTTTTTCAGGTCCAGAATTCCAGCTGCCGGCAATCTCCCTTTTCATAATAATCTTGCAAATTAAGAGAGAAAAGGCATTAGAATGGCACCACAAAGTATTATATTGATAAAAAACATTATAAATAACAGTAGGAAAATATGATGCAAAATGGACGTATCAACTCCCCCAAGCTTAGACCTCGCTTGTCCTCAAGCGAAAGCCGATATCGAAAATCATGACCACATGTTTGGAGAGAGAGGTGTCGATAAATCAAAATATGAACATAGTAGCATCATGATCAATGTCTTAGCAGCAATATATTATTATCATAAAACTTCTCATGAGCAAGTAAGAATTCATCACAACAACGAAGTATAAGGCATAAAATTTCTTGAAAACTAACAAACTATGTCCTCAGTCAACAAGGCAATTGCAATTCATCATATTTTCACGAAGAGTATCATGTAGGAGCTCTTGCTTAGCAAGTACGCATACTCAACCATCATTTAGTCTTCTATGATTGACACTACTAGAATTAGAAGATTTGCCGTCTGCCACATCTTTGCCGTCAGCTAGCACACGCCAAAGAATGGCTTTGCCGTCGGCTACCAAAAAACAGACGACAAAGAGCTAGCAGACGTCAAAGAGGGTGTTTGGCCCACTGGCTGTTAAACCCTAACGACCCCCTCTTTGCCGTCTGCTAGCAGACGACAAAGGAGCGGCGGACGACAAAGCTTTAATTTAACTTAACAGGTCGCCGCTGCCGCCCCACCGCCCCACCCGACCCACCTCTCTGTCGCCGCCTCCCCGCCACCCCGCCTGCCGCCTCCCGCCCGTTGCCGCCTCTCCGCCCGTTGCCGCCTCCTCCTGCCTCCCCACCCTCCCGCTGCAACCTCCTCAAGAGCAGCTGGTCGGCTGCCCTAGCAAATCCCCGAGGAGTGCCGCCCGTCGCCCCCCACGGTGAGCCCCTGCCACCCCTTTTCTATTTTTTCTTTTACATTTTAGATATTAGATATATTTAGCCATATTAGATTAGTGTTAGGTTTTAGTTAAATAGTAATAATTAAAGGAAGTAAAAAAAGATGAAAGAAGAAGAAGAAGAAAAGTAGAATAAGTAGAAGGGGGAAGAAGAAGAAGAAGAAGAAGAAGAAGAAGAATAAGTAGAAGGGGGAAGAAGAAGAAGAAGAAGAAGAAGAAGAAGAAGAAGAAGAAGAAGAATAAGAAGAAGAAGAAGAAGAAGAAGAAGAAGAAGAAGAAGAAGAAGAAGAAGAAGAAGAAGAAGAAGAAGAAGAAGAAGAAGAAGAAGAAGAAGAAGAAGAAGAAGAAGAAGAAGAAGAAGAAGAAGAAGAAGAAGAAGAAGAAGAAGAAGAAGAAGAAGAAGAAGAAGAAGAAGAAGAAGAAGAAGAAGAAGAAGAAGAAGAAGAAGAAGAAGAAGAAGAAGAAGAAGAAGAAGAAGAAGAAGAAGAAGAAGAAGAAGAAGAAGAAGAAAACGACACCCGACCCCGACATGACATCCCCGATCCCGAAACGACATCCCCGACACCCCGACAGGGCACCCCTGACCCCGACACATCACCCCGACCCCGACAAGACAGCCCCGACACCCCGACATGGCACTCCGACCCCGACACAACATCCCGACCCCGACACGACACCCCCGACACCCGACACGGCACCCCCGACCCTGACACAACACCCCGACCCCGACACAGCACCCCAACCCCGACACAACACCCCCGACACCCCAACCCCTGTGGCACCCCGGCTCAGAGCAACCGGTTTACCATGTATTGCCAGCCCATAGATCATGTCTTCTGGCAACACACAACATCTTGGTACAGAAAACAACCGCTTTATTGATGCTAGCGGAACAAGGTTCATATTACAACGAGTTGCAAGGCCAAGCGGCACACATGGTGCAGCTGAACAATACGTACATTATTTAGTGAACATAAAGGGGGCCACGCTCATGACAACTACGTGGCAGCGGAACAACGTCGAAGCGGAACTCCATAGCATAGGGACACCGATGTGGACACGATCTAGACTCGGACAACACTCCTTTCCAATGAGACTTTCCTGAAAGCTGGCATGACACACTAGGTCAGTACATTGAATGTACTCTCAAGCTCACAACAAACATAAACATAATGACAAGCAATATCATGATAATTAACCAATTGAATCACTAATGCAAAGTCATATCAGGAATGCAGTGATCATGATCTCGTGATATAAGTCCCTTGCACTTTCTTACCAAATGGTGATCGCTCCTGGATCACAAAAAGACCAACCATCTCGGTCTTTGATCGGGTTACCTCGTAACCAAACGGTGATCTTTCTGAGATCAAAATTGACCAACAACTTGGTCTCCATCATCAAGATGGTTTCTCAACCATCATCTCCTCAACAGTGCAAGGTTCATATCTTAGTGTGCAAAATTAATTAAGCGTTGACCCATGGTGTGACCTACTTTCGAGCGTGTTCGTAACCATGGACTCGGCTATCGATAGATTGAATACACTCTACAGAGGTAGCACACTGTATCCACACCACGGAACCCATGGCCTCGCACTCCCATTCGGGTGGACCAACGGCATTCCGATGAAACCCTTCCATTGCCATGACACTCTCCCGGCCACTCCGACTTACTCCCCACTAGCCTAGTCCTGGGTGGCCCCGTGTCTACCAAAGACACCAACGGCCATCGTCATGGCAAAACATAAACAATCCCAACAGGGACAAGGTACCATAACAAGGTTATGTCTGCTTACCGGGCCAGGGTAACGCACGCCCATAACCTTCCCTCGTTGGAGGCACCGACCAGAGGCATGACAACAGACCGAATAAAGGCCTTCCCATAGAGGCAAATGTGGTTGCACTAGGAAAAACTCGATTCAGTGGCACCATGACCCGATCAACGATATGTTCAAGTTGAGTTTTTAACAGGTTCAACTTAAAGTGAAAATAACCGGTGTCATGATATGCCATGAAAATGCAATACTAACATATGCATCCTATATCAACGGAAATAACAGGGTCAACTATATCAAACACTAAGCATAGATATCAATAACTCATAACACCTCTCTGGTTATGACTAATCAACAAATTTAAATAGAATCTTTACTTTAGCATATTTCATTTTTCTCATTCAAGAAAAACAACTCAAAATAATTATTTTTCCATAACCATATTACTTCTTCATAAACAAATATTACTTCTAATGAATTAGCCAAACTTAGTTAGCTTCAAACTTCTGTAAACTAAGCATTCAACTCAAACTAGCATAACAGAATATAAATATTTATTTTAGTGATTTAAATGCATGGGTTAAACCATTTGTTCAAGTTGCAAAATCACAAATATTATAATGGCACCATGAAAATGTTGCCGTGGCTTGCCTTAGTGCAGATGAGGTTCACACTCCTCCTGGTGATCCTCAAGACAAGCTTCACTTTCTGAAAACAATTATAAACACAAAAAGAAAACATCAAGAAATATTCTGAAATTCACCAGAAAATCTAGACAGCAGAGAAAAATCTCATTTTTGGTGAGATGCTAGATATTTTCATAAAGAACACAATGCAAAAAGAATCAATTCATTTGGACTTGTGGTTAAAAAGTTGTGGTTGTTTGAAGCTCTCTGGAATATTTTGAATTTGATTTAAATAAAACAGAACTGGGGGGGATGACGTTGAAGGCACAAACCCCGCGGGGCGCCACCACTCGTACCGCTTCGGGCGCGGCCAGAGTGGCTGACTAGCGGGCCCCGCTAGCCAGGAGAGAGGGAGGGGAAGGGGGAAACAGAGTGCGACGGTTCTCCGCTGGAGCACACGCCGGCGAGGAGGGCATCTGGATCGAAGGAGAAGACGAAGGCGCACCTGCCCGTACCCGTAGATTAGCTAGGGGTGGTCGGATGGCGTCAGAAACGACCTCTCAAGCAGCGACAGAGAGCAGGGGTCGCCGGAGTTGGAGATGACGGCGACCAGAGGCGGCACCAATGGTTCCAATAGGGCAGGACGGCACCACCGAAGCACGACGGAGGCCCTGGAAGGGTGGCCCGAGCCCGGGAGGGGCTGGAGCTGCGGAGACGACCCCAGGGGATCGCCGGCGAGCTCGAGCTCGGGAACGGTGGCCCGCGGCCTGCCCGGACGGGCTATGGCTTCCTACTGGCTCGTGGAGTGTGTGAGAGGAGTGGATGATGCTCGAGAAGGCTGGGGAGGGCTGTATTTATAGCCGAGCGAGGTGAGGGGTTTGAGCTCCGCCGGAGGACACCTGGACACGGCGCCCGATGACGAACGACGTCAATGAGCGAGGGAGAAGGCGACGCAACTCACACAGGCACTGTGGGCGAGCGGAGACGAGCACATGAGCGAGGGGGTGGCGACAAACACAGTGCGCAGCACACTGTTGGGTTGGCCGGACCGCGCCCGAGCTCCAACATTGGCGAGCTCCAGCATCGGCGAGAGCCAGGAGGGAGTTAAGGGGGTCGGGACGATGATCGTGGCGAAGATTGGCAAGGCGCGGCAGGCGGGGAAGCGAGCACGCGGTCAACAGCGGCTCGGGCGCGTCGCAGAAGCGTCGTCACCGTATGCCAAAGACGCTCGATTTAACGCGGTCACCGCGTGAACTATGACATCAGGCCGTGCTAAGCCTAAACTTCATGTCTGGCGTGTAGTTCTTGGTGGTTTGAGTGGTTACAACACTTTGAGTTGAGCTCAAGCGCAGTAGGGGTTTGAGTGGTTCACTTGCTGGTAAGTTTCTGGACAGTAACTTTGAGAGCTTACTTTGGTCAAAATACTAAGAGTTGGGAGCTGGGCTTTGGAGGTTAGCAATCATCTAGGAGGGTACTGATGCACAAGAAAATTTAGCAGCATTTGAGCAAGTAAAATGGTAGTTGTTGTAGAAACTACCATTTCTATCCAGAACAGAAAATATTTTCTGTAGCAAAAATATTCCAAAAAGTGATGCAATGTTTTTGCTCAGGAAGGTGCCCTAGGGTTCAAAGAATATTTGGGAATTTTCCCAGATTTTTTTGGGCAAGAAAAATTGGGGTTGCTTTGGAACACAATGGGCTAGTTAGGGTTTTGGGAGGGAAAATGAATATTTTTCATTTAAGAAAAATATTCATAATATTATTTTGAGGTGGATCAGAGAAGAAATGATGGCTAGAGAGAGAAATGAGTCACTTGGGTGAAATTCAAGGTGGTACCCAAGTGCTTAAGTCCATCTGAAGTGATTCAAAATTCCAAATTCAAATCCAAACCAAATGAAAATCAGACAAGGAAGAGAGGGCAAAAACCAGGCTGTCACAACCCCTGACACCTCTTCGGCCTCCTAGGGACTGAAAAGGTGCTCTTCGGCCTTCCTAAGGCCGACGGGGTCATATATTTGTGAATTATGAGTTAGGTCATATATTTTTCGATTTTGTTATGAAACATCATATTTGTGTTGATTAGGTGGTTTTAAATGTGCAGTTGTTTCGTCGCTGCGAGGGTCAGGTGTTCGACGACCTCCCCGTGCGTTCAACGAGCTCCGCCCCTGCGTTTGTGGGTGAGCACAAATGACATCTCCTCCTTCCCCCTTCATTTGCTCTGTTCCGGTCTTCGTGCCGATGAAACTTGCTAGCTATAGGTGTCTTCAATCATCAGTATGCGTGACTACTACACCTCAACTGGTATTAAGAGGTCCAAGAGGAAGTGTCGCGTCAAGTTTCTGAGTAAGGAGAAGTACATGAAGGTAATTACTTATTCTTAAGGCCTTGTACTTAGTTTTCTTGATTTGATTCGTAGGTGTAGCACTGAAATTTCTCTTGACTAACTTAGGTGCCCCAAAGATGATGGGCAGATAGGATGGACTATTGGGAGGCGTTGGTGGATGAGTGGTGCTCTCCCCAATGGCTAGCCGTCCACAACAAGGCCAAGGATAAGCATGCCCAAATGCAAGGTGTGCCACACCATCAAGGGAGCTCCAACCTGTTTGAGTACGGGGATAACTGGGTATGTGGTTTCCTTCATGATTCATGATAATTATATTTTATTCATGCTATAATTGTGTTATCCGGAAATCGTAATACATGTGTGAATACATAGACCACAACATGTCCCTAGTGAGCCTCTAGTTGACTAGCTCGTTTATCAATAGATGGTCACGGTTTCCTGACCATGGACATTGGATGTCATTGATAATGGGATCACATCATTGGGAGAATGATGTGATGGACAAGACCCAATCCTAAGCATAGCACAAGATCGTGTAGTTCGTTTGCTAGAGCTTTTCCAATGTCAAGTATCATTTCCTTAGACCATGAGATCGTGTAACTCCCGGATGCCGTAGGAGTCCTTTGGGTGTACCAAACGTCACAACATAACTGGGTGACTATAAAGGTATACTACAGGTATCCCCGAAAGTATCTGTTGGGTTGACACAGATCAAGACTGGGATTTGTCACTCCGTATGACGGAGAGGTATCTCTGGGCCCACTCGGTAATGCATCATCATAATGAGCTCAGAGTGACTAAGTGGTTGGTCACGGGATCATGCATTACGGTACGAGTAAAGTGACTTGCTGGTAACGAGATTGAGCGAGGTATTGGGATACCGACGATCGAATCTCGGGCAAGTAACGTACCGATTGACAAAGGGAATTGTATACGGGATTACTTGAATCCTTGACATCGTGGTTCATCCGATGAGATCATCGAGGAGCATGTGGGAGCCAACATGGGTATCCAGATTCCGATGTTGGTTATTGGCCGGAGAGTCGTCTCGGTCATGTCTGCGTGTCTCCCGAACCTGTAGGGTCTACACACTTAAGGTTCGGTGACGCTAGGGCTGTAGAGATATTAGTATGCGGTAACCCGAAAGTTGTTCGGAGTCCCGGATGAGATCCTAGACGTCATGAGGAGTTCCGAAATGGTCCGGAGGTGAAGAATGGTATATAGGAAGTCCAGTTTTGGCCATCGGGAAAGTTTCGGGGGTCACCGGTATTGTACCGGGACCACCGGAAGGGTCCCGGGGGTCCACCGGGTAGGGCCACCTATCTCGGAGGGCCCCATGGGCTGAAGTGGGGAAGGGAACCAGCCCCTGGTGGGCTGGTGCGCCCCCTTGCCCCCCTGCGCCTAGGGTTGGAAACCCTAGGGGTGGGGGTGCCCCACTTGGCTTGGGGGGCAAGCCACCCCCTTGGTCGCCCCCCCCTTGAGATCCAATCTCTAGGGGGCCGGTGCCCCCCCAGGGCCCCTATATATAGAGGGGGGAGGGAGGGCTGCGCACCCCTGCTCCTGGCGCCTCCCTCTCCCTCTCGCTGAGCTTGGCGAAGCCCTGCCGAGATCGCTGCTACTTCCACCACCACGCCGTCGTGCTGCTGGATCTCCATCAACCTCTCCCTCCCCCTTGCTAGATCAAGAAGGAGGAGACGTCTTCCCCAACCGTACGTGTGTTGAACACGGAGGTGTTGTCCGTTCGGCACTAGGATCTTCGGTGATTTGGATCACGACGAGTACGACTCCCTCAACCCCGTTCTCTTGAACGCTTCCGCGCGTGATCTACAAGGGTATGTAGATGCACTCCTCTCTCTCGTTGCTAGATGACTCCATAGATTGATCTTGGTGAAGCGTAGAAATTTTTTATTTTCTGCAACGTTCCCCAACAGTGGCATCATGAGCTAGGTCTACGCGTAGTTTCTATGCACGAGTAGAACACAAATTTGTTGTGGGCATAGATGTTGTTAATTTTCTTGCCACTACTAGTCTTATCTTGTTTCGGCGACATCGTGGGATGAAGCGGCCCGGGCAGACCTTACACGTACGCTTACGTGAGACAGGTTCCACCGACTGACATGCACTAGTTGCATAAGGTGGCTAGCGGGTGTCTGTCTCTCCCACTTTAGTCGGATCAGATTCGATGAAAAGGGTCCTTATGTAGGGTAAATAGAAATTGGCATATCACGTTGTGGTTTTACGTAGGTAAGAAATGTTCTTGCTAGAAACCTATATAAGCCACATAAAAACATGCAACAACAATTAGAGGACGTCTAACTTGTTTTTGCAGCATATGCCTTGTGATGTGATATGGCCAAAAGGAGTTGCCGCGCCCGGTAAGCCAGTTGCCGGGAAGAAGCCAAAGAAGGGACCCAAACCTGAGACTGGGTGCTTTTATTGCAAGGGAAAGGGACACTGGAAGCGGAACTGCCCCAAATACTTAGCAGACAAGAAGGCCGGCAACACTAAAGGTATATGTGATATACATGTAATTGATGTGTACCTTACCAGTACTCGTAGTAGCTCCTGGGTATTTGATACCGGTGCGGTTGCTCATATTTGTAACTCAAAACAGGAGCTGCAGAATAAGCGGAGATTGGCGAAGGATGAGGTGACGATGCACGCCTGGAACGGTTCCAAGGTCGACGTGATCGCCGTCGGCACGCTACCTCTACAATTACCTACGGGATTAGTTTTAAACCTCAATAATTGTTATTTAGTGCCAGCTTTGAGCATGAACATTGTATTTGGATCTCGTTTAATACGAGATGGCTACTCATTTAAATCCGAGAATAATGGTTGTTCTATTTATATGAGAGATATGTTTTATGGTCATGCCCCGCTGGTCAATGGTTTATTCTTAATGAATCTCGAACGTGATGTTACACATATTCATAGTGTGAATACCAAAAGATGTAAAGTTGATAACGATAGTCCCACATACTTGTGGCACTGCCGCCTTGGTCACATTGGTGTCAAACGCATGAAGAAGCTCCATGCTGATGGACTTTTGGAGTCTCTTGATTACGAATCATTTGACACATGCGAACCATGCCTTATGGGCAAAATGACCAAGACTCCGTTCTCCGGAACAATGGAGCGAGCAACCAACTTATTGGAAATCATACATACTGATGTGTGCGGTCCAATGAGCGTTGAGGCTCACGGAGGATATCGTTATGTTCTCACTCTCACTGAAGACTTGAGTAGATATGGGTATTTCTACTTAATGAAACACAAGTCTGAGACCTTTGAAAAGTTCAAGGAATTTCAGAATGAGGTAGAGAATCAACGTGACCGAAAGATAAAGTTCTTACGACCAGATCGTGGGGGAGAATATTTAAGTCACGAATTTGGTACGCACTTAAGGAAATGTGGAATCGTTTCACAACTCACGCCTGGAACACCTCAGCGTAACGGTGTGTCCGAACATCGTAATCGCACTCTATTGGATATGGTGCGATCTATGATGTCACTCACCGATTTACCGCTATCATTTTAGGGATACGCTCTAGAGACAGCTACATTCACTTTAAATAGAGCACCGTCTAAATCCGTTGAGACGACACCGTATGAATTATGGTTTGGGAAGAAACCTAAGCTGCCGTTTCTAAAAGTTTGGGGATGCGATGCTTATGTCAAG
The DNA here is from genome assembly GCA_021605145.1 of Aegilops bicornis. Classification (NCBI taxonomy): domain Eukaryota; kingdom Viridiplantae; phylum Streptophyta; class Magnoliopsida; order Poales; family Poaceae; genus Aegilops; species Aegilops bicornis. Next base: position 331,923,033 of record CM038669.1, read on the forward strand.
AAACTTCAACCTGAAAAGTTCGAACCCAAGTCTGAAAAATGCGTCTTCATAGGATACCCTAAGGAAACCATTGGGTATACCTTCTACCTCAGATCCGAAGGCAAGATCTTTGTTGCCAAAAACGGGTCCTTTCTGGAGAAAGAGTTTCTCTCGAAAGAAGTAAGTGGGAGGAAAGTGGAACTTGATGAAGTACTACCTCTTGAACCAGAAAGTAGCGCAGCACAGAAGATGTTCTGTGGTGCCCGTGACCGACTAGAGAGGAAACTAATGATGATGATCAAGGTACTTCGGATCAAGTTACTACTGAACTTCGTAGGTCCACGAGGACACGTTCCACACCAGAGTGGTATGGCAACCCTGTCCTGGAAATCCCTTTTCTGAGTTCTTCTTTTCTGTTCTCCACCATTACAAACTGCAAGCTTTGCACCTCCACCCCAACTCTGTTCTTCTTCTGGCGATCTTCGCCTACTATTGTGAGGCTCATGTCGGGGTGCAGCCCTCAGTGGCCCTGCTGCGCCACTACTTCTACCTCCGGGTCTCTCGCGGGCCCATCTCCGCGTGCGTGAGCTTTGTCTCTTATGGCAGCTCCAACGCCATCTCGAAGCCCGGGAAGAGCATTGAGGGCTTCAGGAGCAAGTGGGTCATGGTAGATGCTGGGCGCATCCATCCTCGGCTGATTCTGCCCACGGAGCAGCCCACGCCCACCGATGATTGGTCTCGCACGGAACTCGTGGATCCCCGCGCGAAGCCAGTGCTGGAGAAGATGAACACGGACCTGTGGCTGGGGAACATGGCGACGGCGAAGCTGACCGGGGCGTCGCTCCTGAGGCTTCGTCCGGGGCAGTGCCTCCGTCCGCGAAAGAAGGTGACGGCAAGACACGGGCCTCTCCTGCCCGGTCATCCTCGCGAGGCCTGGCGGAGCTAGTTGGGGCGAGCTCAGCCCCCATGGCCCAAGCGACTCCCGAGGTATCCTTGCATGATGCCACTGCCACAGCTGTCGGGGTGCAGAAGGTCCCGCCTCAGGATGCTGTGATTACGCTGCCGTCCTCTCCTCCTACTCCACCAACTGCTGTCTCTCCGACTCCTCCCACTGTCCTGGATCATGCTGCTGCTGAACTGGACCGGCTGCGGCAGGATCTTCTAGGCGCCGACCCTCGCTTGGTGGCCGGACGCCTGGAGCTGGCCTCCGGCTGGGTTTGCTCTGATGCTTCGATTCGAGCGGCGCTGGTTTAGGCCGCGACGGCTTGCGACAAGGAGAAGCAGGCCGTCCTTGGGGCAAAGGCCGCTCGCGACGCCGCCTTGGGGGAGGTAGCCGATGTCCGAGGTCGCTGCAAGGCACTGGAGAGCGAGCTGCAGGGCTTGCGTGACCAGCTTGCCAAGGAGGCCCGCATTCGCCAAGAGAAGGAGGAAGACATAAAGGCTCGCGAGGCGGCCGCCAAGGACCGGGATGCCAAGCTTAACCGGCGCCGCGACCGCTTGGCTGCGCTGGAGCAGGAGTTGGAGGCGAAGAGGGTCGAGCTAGACGGTAAGGCGCTGGTCCTCGCCGAGGACCGCGTGGCCTTCACGGAGATGGAGGCGAAGGCTCGCACCTTGCTGAGGTCGCTTTACGACAGCGGCCTGGAAAGCCCGCTGGCCGGCGCCGAGGACGGCCCTGCCAAGCTGCTTCCCTTCTTGGTCCGCGCCCTTGAAGATGTCACCTTTGGCCTTGGCCCCACGGCTGAGGCCGAGGCGCGTGTCCTATCTTTTGCAGCACTGACGCGCGTCCTTACCCACGTCTACCTTCGCGACCCCGACATCGACCTTGACAGCCTGCTGGAGCCCGTGAGCGGCGAGCTTGCTGCTGCCGCTGCTGAGGCCGTGAAGGGTCGAGCGGAGGCTCACGGGCGAAGTTCACGGCCTTCAGCACCAAGCCGGGCGAAGGCGCTGCCGATCCCGAGGCTTCGTGAGGCGAACCCGCCCAGCAGCTCCGCCGCCAACAAGTGACTCCTTTGTGGCTCCTGCCTCGCTACGCTCCTGGAACATGCATCATGCCTCGGGGAGGCGTTTAAACTTGCGCTTGGCGTTGTGAAAACAGTTATGGACTGTAATATTTGCTTTTGAATTCCTTGAGATTTGCGCTTTTCCTTCCTACTTGCTTATGTTCTACGCCGGCAGAGCCCGGCCCCACGCATACCTCAGCCGGGCTGCTAGCCCCGACCGAAACCGTGACGGGACCAAGGAGTGAGCGGCTACGTGACAAGTTAGGCTCCTGAGTCGCGATGCTCAGAAGTCCCCCTTGGCGCACGAACAACAAGTAGGGAGGTGAGATGTATGGGTGAATTTACCATTCTACGTCTGCAGAGCCCGGCCCCACGCATACCTCAACCGCCGTTAGCCTTTCGGAGCTAAGGGGTGAGGGGCTACGTGACCAGTTAGGCTCCTGAGTCGCGATGCTCAGGAGTCCCCCTTGACGTTCAAACGGCCATCGTACCTTGGCTCTGCTCGGGGAGGAACGTGCGATGAACCAGGCCCGAGGGGCCTGGCTGGGTGGCGTGCGTCTGGGTGTGACCCAGGCGTAGCCCCCGTGTCGAGCCCCCTCGCGCGGCACTCCCAAGGGGAGGCGTTGCAATGAGGCCAGACATTGAGCTCTGGGCTCCCTGAGGTTCATGCGGCCGGGGGCCACCCTCAGTTGTTTATCACCAGCGCGGAGCATAGCGCTTCCGTATGTGTACGGGCGTAGCCGCTCCTCGGCAGTGTCGTCAGCCAGCGCGGAGCATGGTGCTTCCACTGGTGCGTGGGAGGGGGCTCCCCTCCGGGAGGAGCCCCGCCCTGACACGTGGCTGGCACGGTAGGGCCTGACGAGGTGTATCTGGGCACCCGTGAGCGAGCGCGGGACTCACGGGGCCCTACCTCAAGGCGGGTTGCGCCTGGCACTGGGCCTTAACTTGTGATGTGTTCCTGCAAATTTGGTTAGATGCCGACGCTCTACGTCCTCGGGTCCCGGCCCTCGAGCGGGTCTCAGCCGTCTGTAGCGACCCGACCTCAGATGGTCAAGTCTACGTGCTACATGTCATCCTCGGATCGGTAATCTTGACACACGATTACTCGAAGGATTTATAACAGAGTAGCAATCACACACTCATTACATCGAATGTCTCAAAAGAGAACTTAATACAATAATATGGCTTAAGGCCATCTAATGCGATAACAAATGGAAGGCTTGGAAGATAAAGTGAGTCCATTAACTCCAACGGCATAAGCGAGCTGCACGGCAACGACCTACAATCCTTACTCCTCATTCGAAAAGTCTGCAACATAAATGTTGCAGCCCGAGAACGGGTCAGCACATGGAATATCTTTGGCAATGTAACACAAAGAGAGTAATGAAAGAATAATATATACTACATGCATATATGGCTGGTGGAAAGCTCTACGGTTACAGTTTTTGCGAAAAGCCAATTTTTCCCTACATCAAAGGAATAAGTTTTCACTTTAACTATCATGGTGGTTGAAACATCATTGAGAAGTTATAACCCCATCTCAATCCCAATTAAAGTGATTAACAACCCAGCAGTATTAATTTAGAGTGATGAGATACATGTGAATACTCGAGTACTAGATACTCAGAATTGTCCATAACCGGGGACACGGCTAACCATGATTAGATTGTACACTCTGCAGAGGTTTATGACTTTTCCCCACAAGACTCGATCGCCTCCGTTGGTTTCTCGTGACCGCATGGTGTTTGAGAGACGGGTGACCGAGACACGATCTTTCGTAAACATTAACTCTCTACTCCGGATAGATCATACCAAACCTATAAAACCCACTACACCGCTGATCTACCTCTTGAAAGCTTCACGTAACTTACTCAACTATGCTAGAGCCCATAATAGCTTGTGGCTGCACACGGAAGTTTCTAGCATGAATAATCTCAGTTCCCTTTGAGCACGGGTGGCGGTCCATAGGAAGATCACACGGGTACCAGGATTTCAAAAATAAAGCAGAGACAACACTTTGGGTTCCCAGTGTGCCTCAATCCACCCAGATGTGTATTTGAGTTGCCACCTTAAAGTAAACCATTAATTAATAATCTCACATCTGTCGTGAATATCTCTCAAACCCAAACCACGTCTCTGAGCATAGCATGGCAATATAAGCAACACGAGAGTAACTCCCAAGGGTTTGATAGCAACAGGGCAATAGGTTCCTACCTCATCATCTACTTCCCAACCCACAAATTACTGACATCCTAATCATGCAATGTTGGAGGGTTGAGCTAATGCATAAAAACTGGGTATGAAAAGGTATGATCAAGTGTTACTTGCCTTGCTGACGATCCGTGAATCCTAGAGACTCGTAGTAACACGCTACGCACTCCGGGAATTCTATCGCAAGCAAAACAATACATACATAAGTAACAATCAAAGATGCACAAACGAAACTTCAACTGAAAGAGGTTGACTGGAGAGTTCAACTTAAGAACTCCGGTTTGCAAAAAGAATCAAACCAAACGGAACAACGAAACTCAAACGGCGAGAAAAACAAGGTCCGTTTACTAATCTGAACTAGAGTCAAATTTTACAAAGACAAAAACTGGTTTAAGTTGATTATTCAGAAAGAGGGTTTCGAGATGAAACTCTAGGCGCTTGAATCTCCTGATTCCGATAAACGAGCAAAAAGTTATACTAATTTGAACATTGGTTCAGAAATCGAAATCGAAATAATCGCGGAAATAAACCCATAAAAGAAAACGACGAACGTCTAACCGAACGAACGTTCGTTAGCGGAAGCTAAACGACGAATGGTTCATAAAAATGAACGAACGGGTGAACGTTCTCAAAATAAATAAACCGGAAATAAAACCGATCTAATATAAAAAAACGGCTAGGGTTTTCAAAAAAAACTGAAGGGTTCTAAAAAAACCCGGCGACGAGTGCTACCTCCGGTGAGGTCGTCCGGCGGGGCGGGCGGCTCCGGCGGGGTCCGGCGAGGGCGGCGAGAGGCGGCTAGGGCGGCGGCGGCTCGGCGAGAGGGCGGCGAGAGGGGAGGGCGACGGCGCTGGAGGCGGCGGCGGCGGCGGCTCGGGCGGCAGGCGGCGGCTCGGGCACGGCTCCTCCGGGTCCGGGGGGGGGTGGTGATGGCTAAGGGAGAGGGGGGCGGTATATAAAGAGGGGGTGGCTTGGAGGAGGGGGCAAGGCGGCGGGAGGTGTCGGCTCGGACTCCATGTCCCGTGGCGGCGTGTGAGGGAGGCGGCGGGTGGGGGCCTGCTCGGCTGGGCCGTTGGCCCAGTCGGGCGCGGTTCCCTTTTTTTTTAAACATTCCGCCGAAAATTGTAAAAATCCTAGAAAATAAATAAAAATCTAAAAATGTCAAAACAAGTTTTCTTTGCCTAAATAAAATATTTAGAACAAGATGAACTTTTCTTGGCCCCTAAAATGCAATTTTAAATATATGCAAATTTTCTCTAGGCAAATAAAAATTCCAAATAAGTAAAATAAAATCCCAAATAATGATTTTTAACATTTTTCCTCCGGTATTAAATTATTTTTGGAGAAGTCATATTATCTCCTCTCATTTTATTTTTAAACATGAAATATTTTCCGGAGAGAAAAATAATAAAATCCAAAATCCTCGTCTTTCATTATTTGATAAAATTCAAATATGAAAATCGGAAAATCCCCAACTCTCTCCGAGGGTCCTTGAGTTGCTTAGGATTTCGAGGATAGCAAATGAAAATGCAATAAAATATGATATGCATGGATGACCTATGTATAACATGCCAAATTGAAAATTTGGGATGTTACAAACCTACCCCCCTTAAGATGAATCTCGCCCTCGAGATTCGGGTTAACTAGAAAATAGGTGCCGATGGTCCTTGCGAATATCATCTTCTCGCTCCTGTGTGGCTTCCTCCTCGGTGTGGTGGCTGCACTGAACTTTACAAAACTTGATAACTTTGTTGCGGGTGACTCGGCTGTCGAAATCCAAAATCTTTACTGGCTTCTCCTCATAAGTCAAATTATTATCCAACTATATCGCCTCTAAGGGCACTGTATCCTTTAACGGTATGTCGGCCATCTCAGCGTGGCACTTCTTCAGTTGTGATACGTGAAACACATCGTGAACTCCTGACAGTCCTTCGGGTAACTCCAGTTTGTAGGCAACTTCTCCCATTCGTTCCAAAACACGATACGGTCCTACAAATCTTGGGGCTAACTTTCCCTTTACTACAAAACGTTTCACTCCCCTTAGGGGTGATACTCGCAGATAGGCTCTGTCTCCAATTTCATAGGTTACTTCCTTGCGTTTTGAATCTGCGTAACTCTTACATCTAGATCGAGCAATCTTTAGTCATCTCGATCAGTTTAACCTTCTCCTCTCGAGTCTTTGATCAAATCTGGTCCAAACAACCGACGGTCTCCGACCTCATCCCACATCAAGGGTGTTCTACATCTGCGTCCGTCTGAGCTTGAACGGTGCCATTTTCAAACCGGCTCGGTAGCTGTTGTTATATGAGAATTCTGCGTCGGCAAATTGTCATCCCAACTAGATCCATAATCTAGCGCATGTGCTCTTAACATATCCTCCGTAATCTGGTTAACTCTCTCTCATCCATCCGTCTGCATGGGTGGAACGCGGTACTAAACACCAACTGGTACCCAAAGTCCGTGTAGTTGATGCCAAAACTTTGAAGTAAATCGTGTTCCTCTATCGATATGATGCTCCTCGAAACTCCGTGCAAACATACGATCCTGGTCATATATATCTTGGCCAACTTGGCACTTGTATAAGTTGTTTTCACTGGGATGAAGTGAGCTACTTTGGTCAAACGATCCACAACTACCCATATTGAATCATATCCTGCTTTGGTTCTGGGTAATCTGGTGATAAAATCCATGCCAAGTTTGTCCCACTTCCATTCGGGTATTGGCATAGGCTGCAACAGTCCTGCTGGCTTTTGATGCTCTGCCTTCACTCTCTGACATACATCGCAAACGGCTACATACTCGGAAATATCCTTCTTCGTGCAGTCCACGAGAAACGTTCCTTCAAGTCCAAATACATCTTGATGTTTCCGGGTGAATCGAGTATGGTGAGTCATGGGCCTCTTGAAGTATTAACTTCACGATCTCCGAATTGTTGGGCACATAAATCCGATCCTCAAACCACAAGGTATCGTGCTCATCCTCGCGAAAACCTTTGGCTTTTCCTTTGCCCATCTTTTCTTTTATCTCAGCAATCTCTTTATCCTCCTTTTGAGCGTCTCGAATCTTGTCTAACAATGTCGACTGAACCTCCATTGTTGCAAGAAAACCTCTTGGAACTATCTCCAACTGAAGTTCCATAATATCCTCTGCTAACTCCTTTGGTAGTCCTCTACTTTCAAGGATATTGGCAAAACTCTTCCGACTCAAAGCGTCTGCTACGATGTTGGCCTTTCCTGGATGGTAGTGTAGCTTCATATCGTAATCCTTTATAAGCTCCAGCCATCTCCTCTGTCTGAGGTTCATCTCCTTCTGTGTGAAAATGTACTTCAAGCTTTTATGATCCGTGTACACATCACAACGGTTTCCAATGAGATAATGTCTCCTGGTCTTTAACGCATGCACTACAGCTGCTAACTCCAAATCATGCGTGGCATAGTTCAACTCATGTTGCTTCATATGTCTTGAGGCATACGAAACCACTTTTCCGTCCTGCATAAGAACACATCCAAGTCCCAAGCGAGAGGCATCACAATACACTTGAAACTCCTTATGTATATCTGGCAAGGTCAGCACTGGGGCTGTAGTCAACTGTTTCTTCAACTCTTGAAAGCTTGTCTCGCAATCCTCATCCCATTTGAACTTGGTATCCTTCTTTAGCAATTCTCATTGGTTTAGCAATCTTGGAAAATTCTCAATAAATCTCCGATAATATCCTGCCGGTCAAGGAAAGCTGCGAATCTCGGCCGTTGAAGTGGGTGCCAACCATTCAAAGGATCGACCGACTTTTTTGGGATCTACTGCTATACCCTCTCCCGATATAACATGCCCAAGAAATCCAACTTCCTTTAACCAAAACTCACACTTGCTGAATTTGGCATATAACCGGTGTTCCCTCGAGTTTCTCAAGAACCAAACGTAGGTGTTCTGCGTGCTCCTCTTCGTTCTTCGAGTAAACCATAATATCATCGATAAACACCACAACAAACTTGTCCAAATACTCCATGAACACTTTGTTCATCATACTCATGAAATAGGCAGGGGCGTTAGTGGGTCAAACGACATGACCGTATACTCATATAATCCATATCATGTGGTGAATGCTGTCTTTGGTATATCCTTCTCTCGGATCTTCAACTGATGGTATCCTGATCGTAGATCAATCTTAGAAAACACCTTAGCTCCTTGCAACTGATCAAACAGATCATTAATCATTGGTAAGGGATACTTGTTCTTTACCGTTACTTCATTCAGAGCTCGGTAGTCAACAACCATCCTTAGGGATTTATCCTTCTTCTCCACCAAAAGTACTGGAGCTCCCCAAGGTGATGAACTTCTACGAATGTAACCTTTCTCCAATAGCTCCTTGATCTGCTTCTTAATTTCCTCCGGATCATTTGCGGGCATCCGATAGGGTCTCTTTGATATTGGTCCTGCACGGCATTAGTTCTATCGTAAACTTCGTTGTCTCGATCCGGTGGCATGCCCGGTAACTCTTCCGAAAAACATCTGGATAATCCTTCACCATGTGTACTTCCTCTTGTACAACTCTAGTGAGGGTATTCACTTGGCTCCTCCTAGGCACATGCCTAGATACATACTTAATCCTTTTCCCTCCGGGTGGTAAGATAAATTGACTTGCTAGCAATCAATACTTCCTCCAAACTGACATCCAATCCATACCTAATATCACATCCAATCCTTGCGACTCCAAGATAATTAGGTCAGACGGAAAAACATGCGTGCCAATGATTAGGGGTATCTGGGTGCACCACTTGCTAGCCATGTATTCTCGCTCCAAAGTAGCTCACTAAAGAGAGGGTTCTAAGGGTGCAGGTTGGTAACTTAAACTTATCCACACATCCCCTTGATATGTATGAATGCGATGCACCAGTATCGAAAAGAACAATAGCGGTAAATGACTGAACCAAAAACTTACCTATTACCGCGTCCGACTGCTCTTTAACTTCCTCCACGTTGACGTGGTTCACTTGTCCTTTGTTGAAGGGGTTGGGCTTCTTCCCAGCGCTCCCATTTCCGTTTCCATTCTTTCCTTCAGGGCAGTCGTTGTCATAGTGCCCTGTCTTCCCGCACTTAAAGCAAATAACTTGGCTCAGATCTCTCTTGGCGGGTGTAGCTGGGTTTGCGCGATTCTGATTATTGTTGGCTGCATTTCCATTCCCATTCTTCGCACCATTATGCGATCCTCCTCCAGTATGGTTATGTCCTCCATGGTTATGAACTAGTCCTCCCGAGTTCGGGGTTAAACGAGACTTCTGGTGAGCTCCCGAGTTATACTTCCCTTGTCCATACTTCCTCTTACGATTCTCAATTTGCTGCTGCTTTCCTTCAATCATTAGGGCCTTATCTACCAACTCCTGGTAGTTATTGAAAGTTGCCACCATCAGCTGCATACTCATCTCATCATTCAGCCCTTCCATAAACTTCTCTTGCTTCGCGGCATCTGTGGCCACATCATCAGGGGCATAGCGTGATAACTTGCTAAACTCATCCACGTACTGAGCCACAGTACGGTTCCCCTGGCGTAATTGTCGGAACTCACGCTTCTTTATCTGCATGGCTCTAGTTGAAACATGGGCCGTGCGAGTTGTTGGAACTGGTCCCAAGTGACATTGGCTATAGGAAAAGTAGCCTTGTAATTCTCCCACCATGCGGCTGCTGGTCCATCCAATTGATGTGCGGCAAAACGCACTCTTTTCGACATCCGTGCATCCTGCGGTGGTTAACTCCCTTCCAATATGGCGTAACCAGTCATCTGCAACTATTGGCTCGGTGCTACTGGAAAACACCGGCGGTTGTAACCTCAGAAAACGGGCTAAATTGTCCACTGGCGGAGGGTTGTTGTTGTTGTTGTTGTTGTTGTTGTTGGCGTTGCCCTGGTTTTGAATTAGCAATTGCATCAAGGCATTCTGCTGTTGGATCAACTGAGTGAGCTCCGGTGGGAAAACAAAACTGGGGTCACGTCTCGGAGGCATCTGAAGGTTTAGATGGGAGAGATTAGAATAGAAAGAGGTCTAGTGAGAAAACACTACCCATATGCACATGAGGCAAACACACATTCATTCAATCAAACAAGCAAGGGCATACAAAACGGTCTAGGACTATCGCATAAGTGCTCAATTACTACTAGTTACATGGGGGAAATACTACTATTATATGGTGGTCATCTAGAAATTTTGATTGGTGGAAGACTCCATGGTGTCTGCTCCAGCTTCGTCTTCATAGTCATCATCACTTGGATCTGAGTCCGTGTCGTCGATGATGATGTAGTTGTCTGGACAAGCGGGATCTTCTTCCTCTTCTTGCTCCTCTTCCTTGGGTGCTGGTCCTCCCATGGAGATTCCGATCTTCTTGACTAGGTCGTCGTTCTTCTCCAGTAGTATTTTGATTTCTTCCTCATATCCATCGCGTGTAGACTTGAGTTCTTCCTCCAGCTCGATGATCTTAGTTTTCGCCTTCTTCAAATCCATCATGTCTGCGCACATCTGGTTCTCATGATGTTGAATGTGCTGGTTTAGTTCCTGGATGTAGGTTGCAATGGATCTATCCTTCTTGGTGCTGATTACTTCCCATTGCTCATCTCGGTGCCCACATATTTGGTATATGGTGTCTTTAAGCTCCTTATTGTAGACTTCTCCAATGCGTCCCATGGTAATGTGAGCTGCCATACTCTTTCCCAAACTCCATGTTGGTGCATTGAAAACACATACTATGGGCTCCGTGCTTGGCGCAAATGTCCTTCCGGAACTAGTGCTTGAATCTTCCAGCATTCTTCTTCCGGTAAGGTGGCGTTAATGCGTCCGGTGAAGCTTGGTATTCCAATATTCAGGTACCTAGTGACTTCCTTCAAGTGGCGTCCGAAAGGTGTGTCTTCATCCGGTTGGGCAAACTTGTACTTCATCTCCGTCATCCTAAAGATTGGAAAAATGGAGAGGGGTCAGAAATGAGCAGAGAGGAGTGACCTATGGTTTTATCTTAGTGGTCGTGTCCTACACTCAGCGTGTGCTCTGATACCATCTTGTAGCGACCCGACCTCAGATGGTCAAGTCTTCGTAGCTTCATGTCATCCACTGGATCGGTAATCTTGACACACACGATTACTCGAAGGATTTATAACAGAGTAGCAATCACACACTCATTACATCAAATGTCTCAAAAGAGAACTTAATACAATAATATGGCTTAAGGCCATCTAATGCGATAACAGCGGAAGGCTTGGAAGATAAAGTGAGTCCATCAACTCCAACGGCATAACTGAGCTGCACGACAACGACCTACAATCCTTACTCCTCGTCTGAAAAGTCTGCAACATAAATGTTGCAGCCCGAGAACGGGTCAGCACATGGAATATGCTGGCAATGTAACACATAGAGAGTAATGAAAGAATAATATATACTACATGCATATATGGCTGGTGGAAAGCTCTACGGTTACAGTTTTTGCGAAAAGCCAATTTTTCCCTACATCAAAGGAATAAGTTTTCACTTTAACTATCATGGTGGTTGAAACATCATTGAGAAGTTATAACCCCATCTCAATCCCAATTAAAGTGATTAACAACCCAGCAGTATTAATTTAGAGTGATGAGATACATGTGAATACTCGAGTACTAGATACTCAGAATTGTCCATAACCGGGGACACGGCTAACCATGATTAGATTGTACACTCTGCAGAGGTTTGCGCACTTTTCCCCACAAGACTCGATCGCCTCCGTTGGTTTCTCGTGACCGCATGGTGTTTGAGAGACGGGTGACCGAGACACGCCTTCGTAAACATTAACTCTCTACTCCGGATAGATCATACCAAACCTATAAAACCCACTACCCGCTGATCTACCTCTTGAAAGCTTCACGTAACTTACTCAACTATGCTAGAGCCCATAATAGCTTGTGGCTGCACACGGAAGTTTCTAGCATGAATAATCTCAGTTCCCTTTGAGCCTGGTGGCGGTCCATAGGAAGATCACACGGGTACCCAGGATTTCCAAAAATAAAACAGACAATACTGGGTTCCCCAGGTGCCTCAATCCACCCAGATGTGTATTTAAGTTGCCACCTTAAAGTAAATCATTAATTAATAATCTCACATCTGTCGTGAATATCTCTCAAACCCAAACCACGTCTACGAGCATAGCATGGCAATATAAGCAACACGTAGAGTAACTCCCAAGGGTTTGATAGCAACAGGGCAATAGGTTCCTACCTCATCATCTACTTCCCAACCCACAAATTAATGACATCCTAATCATGCAATGTTGGAGGGTTGAGCTAATGCATAAAAACTGGGTATGAAAAGGTATGATCAAGTGTTACTTGCCTTGCTGACGATCCGTGAATCCTAGAGACTCGTAGTAACACGCTTCGCACTCCGGGAATTCTATCGCAAGCAAAACAATACATACATAAGTAACAATCAAAGATGCACAAACGAAACTTCAACTGAAAGAGGTTGACCGGAGAGTTGAACTTAAGAACTCCGGTTTGCAAAAAGAATCAAACCAAACGGAACAACGAAACTCAAACGGCGAGAAAAACAAGGTCCGTTTACTAATCTAAACTAGAGTCAAATTTTACAAAGACAGAAACTGGTTTAAGTTGATTATTCGGAAAGAGGGTTTCGAGATGAAACTCCAGGCGCTTGAATCGCCTGATTCCGATAAACGAGCGAAAAGTTATACTAATTTGAACATTGGTTCAGAAATCGAAATCGGAATAATCGCGGAAATAAACCCATAAAAGAAAACGACGAACGTCTAACCGAACGAACGTTCGTTAGTGGAAGCTAAACGATGAACGGTTCATAAAAACGAACGAACGGGTGAACGTTCTCAAAATAAATAAACCGGAAATAAAACCGATCTAATATAAAAAAACGGCTAGGGTTTTAAAAAAAACCGAAGGGTTTTAAAAAAACCGGCGACGAGTGCTACCTCCAGCGAGGTCGTCCGGCAGGGCGGGCGGCTCCGGCGGGGTCCGGCGAGGGCGGCGAGGGGCGGCTAGGGCGGCGGCTCGGCGAGAGGGCGACGAGAGGGGAGGGCGACGGGAGGCGGCGGCGGCGGCTCGGGCGGGCGGCGGCCTGGCTCCTCCGGTCCCAAGCATGGGCGGTGGTGATGGCTAAGGGAGAGGGGCGGTATATAAAGAGGGGGTTGGCTTGGAGGAGGGGGCAAGGCGGCGGGAGGAGTCCGGCTCGGACTCCATGTCCCGTGAGGCGGCTACAGGAGGCGGCGGCGGCTGGGGCCGGCCTGCTCGGCTGGGCCTTTGGCCCAGTCGGGCGCGGTTCCCTCTTTAAAAAAAAAACATTCCGCCGAAAATTGTAAAAATCCTAGAAAATAAATAAAAATCTAAAAATGCCAAAACAAGTTTTATTTGCCTAAATAAAATATTTAGAACAAGATGAACTTTTCTTGGCCCCTAAAATGCAATTTTAAATATATGCAAATTTTCTCTAGGCAAATAAAAATTCCAAATAAGTAAAATAAAATCCCAAATAATGATTTTTAACATTTTCCCTCCGGTATTAAATTATTTTTGGAGAAGTCATATTATCTCCTCTCGTTTTATTTTTAATCATGAAATATTTTCCGGAGAGAAAAATAATAAAATCCAAAATCCTCGTCTTTCATTATTTGATAAAATTCAAATATGAAAATCGGAAAATCCCCAACTCTCTCCGAGGGTCCTTGAGTTGCTTAGGATTTCGAGGATAGCAAATGAAAATGCAATAAAATATGATATGCATGGATGACCTATGTATAACATGCCAAATTGAAAATTTGGGATGTTACACGGTCGCTGGTATGCCAGGTCATGATGCCATGGACAAGGCCAGAGGGTGAGGGCTGGAGAGCCAGTAGGAGCCCACGAGTCGCGATGCTCAGGTACCCCCCCTTTAACGTGCAAGCGGCCGACATGAAGGAAGAAGGGGTGCCGTGGACGGGCACCAAATAACAATCATGATGGGTCAAGCACACAACCTGAATAAACGCAAGAGGGGTACATGCCGCTGGGTCTGGCCCGAGTGGCTTGGGGATGATGCAGCCCGAGAGGCGCCCCCAATAAAGTGAGCTAGGAACATGAAACAAAAGGGATACACGCCGTAGGGACGGACCCACGCGGCCTGGGAATGATGCAGCCCTGGGGGGCGCTCCCAGGTGGAAATGAAACTTGAAGGATGTCACCTGATAACGTTGAAGACGAAGGGATGCTGAAGTAGCAGACGTCGTGGGCCGTGGAAGCCGATCTTCACGAGCCCCCAGGCCCAGGAGCCTCGGGAGGCTCCGGAGGCGCTGGTGGCTCCTCGCGGACCATCTCCATCTCTGCCAGGACTGCGGAACGCCTGGCCTCTTGAGCCTCCAGGATGCTCCCCATGAGGCGCTGGCGCGTGGCAGCCGCGTTCGGCACGCCGTAGGGCATGCGAACGTAGCTGTGGGGTGGACCTTCACAGCGCCCCACACGTGAGGGCCAAAGGCGCTCCTGAGAGGCGGCTCGGTTGAGCCCTGGTATGTCGATGCAAACGCGCAGCCCACCATCCTCGCCTGGATGGGGAGCTACGGCGGGTAAGCGGCGGCTGCCACTCATGACTCTTGACTCCTGTAGCTCCTGAATGATCTGGCTGAAAAACTCCTGAGGGTTTGGCCCTCCTTGCCTCGCTCCTTGCTGAGGGAAACGTGCTTTGAAACACGCCTCCAAGTGGTGCCCAAGCGCCTCCCTCGTGACCTTAGCAAGGTCGGTGGCCCTCTAGGAGAGAGCCCCCGAGCCTTGCTCGAGGAGGGCGCTGGGCACGCCTTCCTATGCGACAGAAGGAGGTGCCCCCCTGAACGGGCGCGGACCCTGAGGGGCCTGCCTCCCGAGGGGTCGGGCCTGGCGATGTCTTCTTCTTCTTGGGAGCAGCCTCGGGGAGCCTCCCGCTCCTGCGATCTGGGTCTTCAAGTGACGCGGCTTGAAAAGCACGCCTGTGGAGCACACCGCATCTCTCTCTTCACAAGGCACCGTGACGACTCCACCGCTCCCCGGCATCTTGAGGACGTTGTATCCGTGATGAGTCACGACCATGAATTTGGCCAGCGCTGGGTACCCGAGGATGGCATTGTATGCCAGTCGAATGTGGGCGACGTTGAAGTCGATGAGCTCAGTGCGGTAGTTGTCGCGCGCCCCGAAGGTGACAAGGAGGCGGACCTGCCCAATCGGAACTGTGGAGCCATCAGTGACTCCGAGAAAGGCTTGGTTGGCTGAAGCTGATTGTAAGGCACTTGGAGATTGTTGAATGTCCCTACGGACAGGACATTGAGCCCTGCTCCGCCATCGATGAGGGTCCTGGTGACTTGCACATTGACCACCTGAGAGGGCGCGTGGCTTCGAGCTTGGGGAGGACTGCATTCACTTCGCGGGCGAACTGCTTGAAGATGCGTTGAGAGGCTGGGGCTTGAGCTCCGCCCAGGATGCAAGCGATTGCGCGCGTCTCCTGGAAGCCCCCAGCCCCCTCGTCCTGATGGTGGTCCTCATTTCTCCTTGGCTGCGGTGGCAGAGGAGGGAGGCCTGCGTTGCCTTGCGGGCGATCCTCGCGAGGCTGATCCCTCCAGCCTCCCTTGCGAGGCTGATCCTGCCAGCGGTCCTCGCGAGGTCGGTCACGCCACCCTTGGCGAGGACCACGGTCTTCCCAGCGTCCTGTGTTTCTTCCTCCTCTACCATAGCCTCGATCATTGCGGTCGGGGCATCGACCGATTCGCCCTTCTCGCACGGCTCGGAGTTCTTGACATTCGTTGGTGTTGTGGGTGTGGAGGTCGTGGTACACACAGTACCGGCTGCCCTTAGAAGACTCGGGCTAATCTCTGCCTCGCTTGGTATCTGGTTCTGCCGCGAGCACGACAACCCCCTTGCGCTTCACGTCCTTATCCTTGGGCTTCTTCTCTTCTAGGTCTGCGGCTGGCAGCTCGAGGAGGGAAAGGCGTCCTTCCTCAGCCCTGGCGCACTTGGTCGCCAAGTTGAACAACTCCAAGGATGTGCACAGATCTTCATGCATCGCCAGCTCCTCCTTCATCTTGACGTCACGCACACCATCGGAGAAGGCTGAGATGATGGCCTCCTCGGTCACCTTGGGAATCTTGAGGCGGCGTTGTTCAAGCGGCTGGATGTACTTCGCAGGTCTCTCCGGCTGCTGCTTGATGCGGGCGCATATGTCGCCACGGCAGGAGGCCGGTCGCGAGTGCCCCGGAAGTTGGCGATGAAGCGGGTGCGCATCTCGCCCCTGTGAGGAGATCGTGCAGAGCTGAGTTCGGGAGCAGTGCGGGCACCGTCCTTGAGCGCCATGGGAAACCAGTTCGCCATGACCTTCTCGTCCCGTTGGCGGCTTCGATGCCCAGCTCGTAAGCTGGAGGAACTCCGCAGGTCGGCCGTGCCGTCAGAAGCGAGGAGGCAGGTCTGGCTTGAACTTGCCGGCCACGCGACGCTGCGCCTTCGGTGGTGAAGGTACGGCAGCCCGCTGGGCTACGGAGGCCTTTGGTGACGAAGGGCCTGGTCTTACAGGTCCCCATGCGCTGCCGCCGAGCAGCAAGGGTCTTGGCATGCTTTGGAGCAGGAGCGCGGTCGTGTGGGCGGTCTGAGGAGCACTCGGGCAGCTTCTTGGGGCGAGGGACCTCTTGACAGCTCTGCTCGTCTGCTTGCCGGTGCCGGACGGAGTGGGTGCCGCCCAGGGGCCACGCGCCTTGGGGCCAAGGCGCCTTCTTGAGGGAGAGGCGGCTGAGGCGCCCCCGGAGCTTCATCGCCCGCGCAAGGCGGGGCGCGGTGCAGCGAGAAGGACGGCGCGGGGGAGCCCCCTGCAGCGCGGACGAGCTCGGTGACGCGGTCGAGCCACTCTACGTAGACGTCGTCGACAGGGCGGTAGCGCAGGAGCTCGTTTGCCGCGATGAGAGGGCTCGATCCTCCATGGGCGCGCGGAGCGCGCGAGACGAAGAACCAGCTGGGGCGAGTGAAGGAGTAGTGGTGCGGCCGTCTCGCCTCACGGACGGATGCTGGGACGACGCTTGCTGCTCGTTCCCCGCCGGGCCGGTGGCGGCGTTGACGGCAAAGCGGCGAAACGGCGAAGCGGCCGCCGACGGGCCGTCTGGGCGACGCGGGTGCCGAGAGCGGCTCGGCGCTCGGCACGGGCCCGACGAGCGTCCGACATGGATGCGTTGGGCGGCGAAGAACAGGGCGGCAGAATACGGATTCTAGTGCACCCCTACCTGGCGCGCCAAATGTCGGATTTCGGGTTCCGGCAGACCCTCTAGGTTCGAACTCTGGGGTGCACGCGGAGATCTCACCCCCTACCTACCTGCACCTCGTCGCCTCGCAAGGATCTAAACTACCAAAAGAGCAACACAAGAGACACAAGGTTTATACTGGTTCGGGCCACCATTGTGGTGTAACACCCTACTCCAGTGTGTGGTGTGGTGGATTGCCTCTTGGGCTGATGATAAAGAATACAAGAGAAGAACGGCCTCCTGAGGTTGAGGTGTTCTTGTGGCTAGGCTCTCGATCGGATTGGATCAAGCTAAGATCATATGCCTCTACTGTGGTGGCTAGCTCTACTTATAGGCAGAGGCCCTGGGCCTCTTCCCAAATATTAAGCGGGAAGGGCGCCAACAATTGGCCATTTTGAAGGGGAACATCTAGTACACTTATCCTGACTAAAGTTGGTCCTCGCCTGTCAAAGGCTCTGGTGGTGGCCTTGGCTTGGGCTCCACGCTGACCTCCTTCCTGCCGTTGCAGCAGTCTTGGTCTTGTTGCACCAAACGGCTGCCTTTGCTTGATGCTCTCGCTGCGCTTGCCTGCTTTGCACCAAAGAGGAAATGAGGACATCTGGCGGGCGGCGCCACTGGCGCCCTTGGTCGTCATGGCTTGCGCCATGGGCACCTCATGAGGTACCCCGCCTTGATCTCTCCGCCTCCTCGCGAGCCAGCCTGACGAGGTCGTGCCTGAGGAGGCTTCCTGTCGTCTGCCTCGCGAGGCTTGGCCCCTCGCGAGGGTCTTGAGCTTGTGCTAATGAAGATGGGCCGTTCTGGGCCACCCCTTGAGCCACGCCGTAGGCCGCAGGCAGGCAAGTCTGGGTACCCCCGTTCCCAGAACGCCGACATGCACCCCAGCTCCTGGCGCCTCCCTCTCCCTCCGCAACACCTCTCCCTCTTGCTGAGCTTGGCGAAGCCCTGCCGAGATCGCTGCTACTTCCACCACCACTCCGTCGTGCTGCTGGATCTCCATCAACCTCTCCCTCCCCCTTGGTGGATCAAGAAGGAGGAGACGTCTTCCCCAACCGTACGTGTGTTGAACGCGGAGGTGCTGTCCGTTCGGCACTAGGATCTTCGGTGATTTGGATCATGACGAGTACGACTCCCTCAACCCCGTTCTCTTGAACGCTTCCGCGCGTGATCTACAAGGGTATGTAGATGCACTCCTCTCTCTCGTTGCTAGATGACTCCATAGATTGATCTTGGTGAAGCGTAGAATTTTTTTATTTTCTGCAACGTTCCCCAACATCTCCTGCATATTAGCCAAATCATGCACGTAATGTTCATTTCATTACTAACTAATATGAATGACTCGTGAAAACCAAATGTGCAGTCCGTGTGCCAGAGCAACGGTCAAACCCCTCCGCCGATGCCCCAGATTGGTATAGCGCCCACGGTGAGTTTCATTTGAATGGTCATTAGTTACTAGTATTCACATTTGAGTTTCATCATGCTAACAAGACATTGCAAATGATCATTGGTGCAACATGCCTCCTGACAAGCATCGCCCGATCCTTCTCCGTCTGGCACTGGCGCAACCCCGACCGGTCCTTCACCTCCGTGATGATAGTAAGTTTTCCCAAGTGTTTTGCTTAAAAAAATGCATACTTAGCTTAAGAAATGACCTATTTAGCTCCAAAATGACCTAGCTTAATTTCCTCGAAAATGACATAATAACCTTACTTAGCTCCAAAATGACATATTTTACCTAGGATAGCTATAAAATGACCTATACTTAGCATTTTCTCTCCAAAATGACTTAATATGCTTAGTTAGCTAAAAAATGGCATAACTACCTAGGATAGCTCAATAATGATCTATACTTAGCTTTGCTAGTTCATTTACGACATAATTAGCTTACTTAGGTAAAAAATGGCATAATAACCTTGGTTTAGCTCCAAACAGTCATATAATTAGTTTATTTTCCTCCGAAATGACAAAATAACCTTACCTAGCTCCAAAATGACCGATTTTAACTAGGATAGCTCTAAAATGACCTACACTTACCATTTTGTCCTCCAAAATGAATAAATATGCTTAGTTAGCTCAAAATGGCATAACTACCTAGGTCAGCTCAAAAATGACCTATACTTAGCTTCTTTAGTTCATTTATGACATACTTAGCATACTTAGGTAAAAATGGCATAATTAATAACATTGGTTTAGCTCCAAACTATCATATCATTAGTTTATTTTCCTCCAAAATGATAAAATAACCTTACTTAGCTCCAAAATGACCGATTTTAACTAGGATAGCTCTAAAATGACCTAAACTTCCCATTTTGTCCACCAAAATGAATAAATATGCTTAGTTAGCTAAAAATGGCATAACTACCTAGGTCAGCTCAAAAATGACCTATACTTGGCTTCTTTAGTTCATTTATGACATACTTAGCATACTTAGGTAAAAATGGCATAATTAATAACATTGGTTTAGCTCCAAACTATCATATCATTAGTTTATTTTCCTCCAAAATGACAAAATAACCTTACCTAGCTCCAAAATGACCGATCTTAACTAGGATAGCTCTAAAATGACCTACACTTCCCATTTTGTCCTCCAAAATGAATAAATATGCTTAGTTAGCTCAAAAATGGCATAACTACCTAGGTTAGCTCAAAAATGACCTATACTTAGCTTCCTTAGTTCATTTATGACATACTTAGCATACTTAGGTCGAAAATGGCATAATAATCTTGGTTACCTCCAAAATGACATAAACTTAGCTTATTTTCCTCGAAAATGACATAATAACCTTACTAAGCTCCAAAATGACCTATTTACCTAGCTTAGCTCTAAAATGACCTAAACTTAGCATTTTTACCTAGCTTAGCTAACAAACGACATAATTACCTAGGTTACCTTAGTTAGAAGAAGAAGAAGATAAAGAAGAGGAGAAAAATAAAGAGAAGAAAAATTCTTCTTCTTCTCTAACTTTCTTCTTTCCCAATTTGCAGATTTGCTTTAGATCACGGAAGCTCGCGTTGATGGAGTCTACTCTTCTCCTTGTCCTTCCTTTTTGTTTTGATTTTGTAGGATGAACAATGCAAAACTTGCTACCTATATACGTATGTATGGATTAAACCATTGTATGCTTGTTGTTGGATATATGTTGGCCATATATATGTTGGATATGGACTTTTGAGTTAGTATGTATATGTGTTGGGTGATCATATCCATATGGCAGTGATATGTATGATTGTTGAAAGTATTTTAAAAAATATATATATATATATATCTGTGAAATTGATTGAATTTAAGAAAAAACAGAAAAAAGCGGCAATAAAGGCACTCTGCCGTCTGCTACCTGTGCAACCTGGGGGCACTGGGCTGGCCTATTTGGTTTCTTTGTCGTCTGCTGGCAGACGACAAAGACCTTTGCATCTTTGCCATCTACCAGCAGATGGCATAGCAAGCCACGTGGCAGCTACCTGGGGGGGGGGGGGCACCTGGGCTGGCCGATTTGGGCACTTTGCCATCCGTTGCCAGACGGTAAAGATGCAAAGGTCTTTGCCATCTACCAGTAGACGGCAAAGCACGCCGTTAACCCCTTAACGGACCTAACCCTAACATGTGTCGTCCATGCCAGGCAAAGGCCTTTGCATCTTTACCGTCTGCCAGCAGATGGCAAAGTGCCTTTTGCCGTAGCCCGTTCAGCCAGACGTGGTGCCATCTGCTGGCTGATGGCAAAGGCCTTTGCCGTCCGCCGGTCATGCCTTGGCCATTAGCCATGGCAGACGGCAAAGTGCCTGGATTGAATAAGATCCTTCAAGTAAGTTGTCATCGGTGCACGAGGCAATAAAAATTGCTTCTAAAATATGTATGCTCTTTTATTGTAAGGGAAAATAAGCTTTGTACGATCTTGTGATGGTAAAGAAATAAAAGCGATGGACTCCATAATAAAGGTTGTTATCACAAGGGGAAATACAAAGTGACGTTCCTTTGCATTAAGAGCTTGCATATCCAAAATCAAAAGGCGCAAGACAACCTCTGCTTCCCTCTATGAAGGGCCTATCTTTTACCTTTATGTATTTACTTTTCATGCAAGAGTCAATAGTGTTCTACTCTATTTACTTTTTTCTCTTTTGAAGCATCATGTGGTGGGGAAAGATCTAGGCATATATATCAAGTTGGATAGGAGTGATCATTAGTAATTATTGTTGATGTTTCCCTTGATGTAAATGAGTTGGAAGGTGAAATTATAAGCCCCTATCTTTCTATGTGTTTGACTAAAAACTTTGCTCCATATATATGTCGTGAGTGTCAGCACACTACAGGAATCATATGTAGGTATAGTGGAGTCTCCTGACATGTAACTGGGTTTAAGGGTTTTTGGATGCACAAGTAGTATCTCTACTTAGTGCAGATTTTTGGCTAGCAAAGATATTGACCAAGCACCACATGTTGGAGGATCTATAACAATATAACTTCTATGTGAATATAAACAAGCATAACTCATTACATTGTGTTCCTTGTCCAACGTCAACAATTTGAAATAGAATGTTTAATGGGGGCTCACAATCATAAAAGATGTCCAAGATAGTATATTTATATGTGAGTCTTCTCTTCCCTTATTAATTCTTTCACGAATTGCATCATTCATCAGTGCTATGTTTATTAACTTCCAATAAATTCTACCACCTACACTTTTCTTTATGTGATGTCATTACTTTCCATGAAATTAGCGTATGATATTTTCCATTATTTTCATTGCTAAGATTGAAACATAAAAGTAAAGAAGCAAAACTCAAACTACTTTTTATTTTATAACTCTCAACTCGATTACATAGATAGATAGATCACGAAATTAGCACTCCAGAATAGATCATACTAAACTTTTATTCAACTAAATCACGAAATAGCTAAGAATTGAACTAAGATTGGTAAATATAATAAAAGTGATGGTAATACGATACCGGGGCACCTCCCCCAAGCTTGGCACAAGCCAAGGGGAGTGCCCATACCTGTGTACTCAAGTTTCCTTCTTCGGTGATGATGGTGGTGATGGAGTAGTAGGATTGTCCTTCAGCTTTCGCTTGAGAACACAATTTTCTTCCTTCAACTTGCTAATCTCTTGCTCTAGCTCCACAATTGTAAGGGCACTCTTGTCCCTAAGTAGTTTTGGTGATTGATGACAATTCCTTTGCGGACTAATCGTGTGTATTGAGCTTTTCAGATTCATCACGACTAAACACAAGACGATTTGATGCCCCTCGAAGATTATTGAAGACGGCGTTTCTCTACGGTTCGGTTCGGTGGAGTTGAGTCGTAGGAGAGCCGTACTATTAAGAGGGGGTCCGCTTTGGAAAGGTTTGGGTGGAATCTCACGTACACATTCCCTTTTGCACCGCCTTTCCTCGAGCTCCTTGGAGTGTTCCTTCGTCTCACCTTGTGTCTGCGATTTGAAAGCCTCCGCCTTGCTCTTCTCAGGCTAGCGGTAGTATTGCTCTTCTGAGCGGTACTACCGCAGGAGCCAGCGGTAGTACCGGGCTCCGGCACGGTAGTACCGTAGGCTCCCACGGTAGTACCGCTCCTTAGAGCGGTAGTACCGCGCGCTTTGGTCTGGCACCACTGCTCAAGCGGTGGTAGGCTCGGATGTAATTTTTTACATCCGCGCTCCCCGCGGTAGTAGCGTGCTACGGCGCGGTAGTATCGTGACACCAAGCCATGTTCAGTAGCAAGTGCGGAGGTAAGGGTGGATGTAATTTTTTACATCTGCACCTTTCACGGTAGTACCGCACCCTTGGTTGCGGTAGTTCCGTGTCGGATTTTTGCACGACAATTTCTCAGCGGAGGTAGTCACGGATGTAATTTTTTACATGTGTGCCTACCGGGCCTGGCCTGCGGCTGTCTTGCGGTAGTACCGTATGGGTCCGCGGTAGTACCGCTCATGCGGATCTACCGCGCCCTGTTAGTGCTCCTTTGTCGTCTGGACTGCCGTGCCACGGTAGTACTGCTGGTCGCCATGGTAGTACCGCAGGCCCGGCTTGGTAGTACCGTCTGGCCCGAGGTGCGGTAGTTCCGTGGGTCGCGGGCTGAGTGGTGGGTAACGGTTGGAATTGTCCCCCCACTATAAAAGGGGGTCTTCTTCTCCAAGAAGACCCACTTCTTCCAACCCTAATCTCCATTGTTGCTCCAAGCTCCATTTTCGCCCGATCACTCTCCCTAGCCAACCAAACTTGTTGATTTGCTCGGGATTGGTTGAGAAGGCCCCGATCTACACTTCCACCAAGAGAAATTTGATTCCCCCCCACTATTCCCTAGCGGATCTTGTTAATCATGGGTGTTTGAGCACCCTAGACGGTTGAGGTCACCGTGAAGCCATAGTCCATTGTGGTGAAGCTTCGTGGTGGTGTTGGGAGCCTCCAATTAAGTTGTGGAGATTGCCCCAACCTTGTTTGTAAAGGTTTGGTTGCCGCCTTGAAGGGCACCATTAGTGGAATCACGGCATCTCGCATTGTGTGGGGCGTGAGGAGAATACGGTGACCCTAGTGGCTTCTTGGGGAGCATTGTGCCTCCACACCGCTCTAACGGAGACGTACTTCCCTTCAAAAGGAAGGAACTTCGGTAACACATCCTCGTCTCCACCGGCTCCACTCTTGGTTATCTCATCCCTTTACTTGTGCAACCTTACTTGTGTTTTATTCATTGCTTGCTTGTGTGCTTGTGATTGTTGCATCATATAGGTTGTCCACCTAGTTGCATATCTAGACAACCTACTTTGAAGCAAAGTTTAATTTGGTAAAGGAAATCTAAAAATTGTTAGTTGCCTATTCACCCCCTCTAGTCAACCATATCGATCCTTTCAATTGGTATCAGAGCCTCTTCTCTTTTTAAGGACTTTACCGTACGAAGAGTATGGTTGACGTTGCATACGATGTGGGAGAGCACTCCGGTGCGAATCCGATATCATCTACGGGAGATGGGGGTAACTCGATCTCATGTGAGGAATTCAATGTGGCGTTGGACACATTGAAAACCTCCATGACGACCAAGGTCAAGGACATGTTTAAGGAATTCTTAGAAGGGCTTAAACTTTCCACCGCGCCCGTGAAAGTGGGTGATTCCGCCAACACGGAGACGGATGCTAACCCCGACAAGGGGGAAGCTACTAGTGATAAAGCTCCTATGTCTAGTGGTAAAAATGGCACCGGCATCTTTGGCCATGTGCAACCTCCTCCCGTGTATGGTGGACCGATTCCGTCTACTCATTTGAATCATGCCGGTCCTCCCCCCAAGATTGATAAAAAGGAGGATTTTGATTCTTGGGTCTATCGTTTTAAGCATCATTGAAATCATGTGAACACTAACCTTCGGAGAATCATTGAAAAAGGTTTTTATCCACAAGATCGGAGCAACTTTACTCCTAGAGAAGCCATGGATGATCAATTCAATGAGAATGCTCTCTTCATCATCCAAGAAGCAATCCTTCCCAAAGACCTCCCGCATCTCCGGCCCTACTCATTGGCCAAAGATGCTTGGCTCAAAGTGGTTTCCCTCTATCGGGGAAGCGAAAGCATTCAACGGTCCAATTATGAAGTGGTTCAAGATGAAGCCGATGAGTTTGCAATGAAAGAAGATGAAGAACCTCGTGAACTTTATCGGAGAGTCACCAAACTCGCCGTCTCTCTTCGGGATCATGGAAGCAAGGACACGGATGACAATTGGATCAAGCGCAAATTCCTCAAGGCAATGATGCCCTACCACAAGGCCATGTCCTCCGTCATCCGTCAAAGGCCGGACTTCCACACCTTGTCCTCAAGTGATGTATTGGATGAGTTTGTGGCTATGAGCATATTGGACAAGACCGTCGACTATGCGGTGCTTCGCTCCCAAAGAGCAAAGAAGCCCAACCTTGCTTTGAAGGCCAAGGTTTGTGTCAAAGAAGAAGATGAGGAGGAAGAAGAGGAGAGCAACCTCGAAGATACGAAGTATGCCTATCATGAACACATGGCTCTTGCTTCAAGGCAATTTTGGAGCAAGAAGAACTCAAGGCCCAACTTCAACAAGAGCAACTCAAGTGGCGCAAACGGCAAGCAACGAGTGAGGACTTGCTTCAATTGTGGCAATGTGAGTCATTTTGTTGCGGAGTGCCCATATGAGAAGAGGGAAGACAATGGTGGCAAGCTCATCCGTAAGGACAAGGCCAAGTCTTTCCCCAACAAGAGCAACTTCACCAAGAAGGCTCCTCACAAGGCTTTGGTGGTACAATAAGAGTAGAATGAGGATGATGATGATGATGAAGATGGTGAGTCGGTTGCCATGGCCTCTGTTGCCATTGCGACGACTCCTCGGGTGTCTCTCTTCGACTCACCCAATGAAAGCATCACCGCCAAGTGCCTCATGGCTAAAGCCACCAACAAGGTAACCCCCAACATCAAAACTACCATCATCAATCATTATTCTTCGACGGATTGCATTGATAAACACGAGGGAACTAATGTGGAGGAGAATGAATTTGAGGCCTTTATGGGAAAACTCAAGGGCAAATCCAAGAAGCACTTCGTTGCTCTCTTGGAACAACTTGGTGAAGCCAATGACATGATCGAGGCTCACGAAGAAACCATCTCTAAGATGGAGGGGCATAGTCGTGACTATGCCGATGAGATTTCAGATCTTTCCAATGCTCTTGAGGAAGAGCGTGGTCTTTGTTTGGCTCTTGAGGAGTCATACAACGATGATCATGCTAAATTAAAGAAAGATCTTGATCATGCTCTTGTTGTGTCTCGTGTGCTAAGCTCCGAGAAAGCGAAGCTTGGGGTTGATCTTGCTAGACTCAATGAGGAGTTTGACTTTCTCGACAAGGCTCACAAAGTCTTGAAGGGTGTTCATGCTAGCCTCAAAGAGTCTCATGATCAACTCCAAGTGAAGCTAACCAAGGAGAAAGCCACGTTTCCTCACTTGGTGTTGATTGATAATGCAAATGCTACTAACCCTTGTT
The DNA here is from genome assembly GCA_021605145.1 of Aegilops bicornis. Classification (NCBI taxonomy): domain Eukaryota; kingdom Viridiplantae; phylum Streptophyta; class Magnoliopsida; order Poales; family Poaceae; genus Aegilops; species Aegilops bicornis. The sequence continues at coordinate 331,949,446 of CM038669.1, forward strand.
GTGAGCATGTGCATCTTGTTGAGGAGAATGCTAAGTTGAAGGAGCATCTTGAGAAAGGCCTTGTCACATGCATACAAGGTGAGAAGAACCTCAACGACCTTTTGAGTAATCAAAAGGAAGGTGTGGCCAAGGAGGGGATTGGGTTCGCACCCAAGCCCAAGAACAAGAAGAAGAATGACAAGACCAAACGACCTCCTCCTCTCAAGCAAACTTTTGTGAGGGAGGGAGAGGGTTCTTTCAAGGAGAAGAAGAACAACGCAAAGGGTGGCGATGTCAAGAAGGGCAATGCCACCCCTCCCAACAAAGCCGGCGATTTTAATCCTTCTTATGTGTTATGCCGCGCTAGTGATGGGCACGTTTTTGCCAAATTTATTGGTTCTCCTCATGAGTACATTGAATGGTCGATTTGGGTTCCTAAGACCCTTTGTTACTAACATCAAAGGACCCATTACAAAATGGGTACCTAAAACCAAGCATTGATCTCTTCTAGGTGTTTGCTTCCGGTGGGGGATCATGGTTGCTCGATAGTGGAGCTACAAATCATATGACCGGAAGCAAGGAGTTGGTGGTGGACGTGCACAAGATTCCCTCTATGCCCACCAATGTCGAGTGGGGTGATGCCTCGTCTTCTAAGGTATTGGGACTCGGCAAGGTTGTCATTTCTCATGATCTCACGATCGAGAAAGTCATGCTTGTGCAGTCCCTTGCATACAATTTACTTTCCGTTCGTCAGCTTGCAATCATGGGCTTTGCCACTTTCTTTGATATTGATACCATGGCCCTCTTGTGGAGCAAGACTCTTAAAGTAGCCTTTGTTGGGCATGTCGAGAACGCTCTCTATGTGATTAACTTTTCGGAGGTACCCACTAAGACCGTGACATGCCTAATGGCTAAAGTTGATGTGGGATGCTTTGGCATCGCCGTTTAGCCCATGTCAATATGAGATCTTTGCAAAGTCTTCTCAAGGGGGACCATGTCCGTGGACTAACGAATGTTGGCAGTGCTTGTATCGAAGGAAAGCTTCATGAAAAGGCTCACCCTCCCACGACTATCATTTACTCGAAGAGGCCTTTGGAGCTCCTTCACTTGGATCTCTTTTGGCCACCATCCTTTGATAGTCTTGGGGGTAGAAAGTATTGCTTGGTGATTGTGGAGGACTACTCAAGATATACTTGGGTGTATTTCTTCAAGAGGAAGAGCGAGACCCAACAAACCGTCATTGACTTTGCAAATGAAGCACAACGTCAACACAATGCAAAGATCTTGACAATAAGAACTGACAATGGCACCGAGTTCAAGAACTACACCCTGGATGAGTTTCTTAGTGATGAGGGGATCAAGCATCAATTGTCAGGACCCCGATCCCAAGTCACATCGATCTAGCCGGTAACACCTCATATCACTTTGCGGCCTCACGCACGGTATTCCCACGGGTGTCGCCTTACCATGGCCCGGGACCGTTTGTGTCTTTTGGCTCACGTATATGATAGTGTCGCTAGCATCCATATGACTAAGAACCCGGGCCGGCATGGCTAGTCGTGAACCCAAAGCGGCGCTAACCCATGGGGACAGGCATACATGAATCACATCGAGCATGTCGGTCATCAACGTAAATATTCGGGCTGTAGCACTGGGCTAACAGGACTCCGGTATCCCGGGCTGTAGCAGGCTAGGCAGGACTCCGAATACCACCGCGTGACATTTCCTGAAGGGACAGACATAGGAATGAAGTGAAACACATGCCGCCAGTCAAGTGTCCAAGCAGTAGTGCTTTGGGCTAGCAGGACTCGGTGAACCGGGTCAGTAGCGGACTACTATCGCTCGAAGCACGAGACTACATTTCCCCATATGAGAGGCTGCCAAGGATAAACAACTAGTTTGTCGGATCCCACACATACCAAGCATTTCAAACATACACACAATATGCTCAATATGTGTAGATACAACATGGCATCACAACATAACTCTATGACTCAATTATTTATTCAATAGGCTCCGAGGAGTGAGATATTACAAACATGGGTCTCATGACCCAACACTCAGAGCATACAAGTCAAAGCACAAGCGGAAGCTAAACATGTCTGAGTACAGACAACTATAAATGAAAAAGGCTGAGAAGCCCGACTATCTACCGAGATCCCGCCGAGGCACAAGATCGTAGCCGAGGTAACAAGCTAACCGTCAAGTCCAAGCGGAACTACTAGCGAGATCAAGTCTCTCTGCAAAACATAAAATAAGCAAACGTGAGTACAAACGTATCAAAGAAGGCTTACATCGTAACTAGCTACATATGCATCATTATCAAAAGGGGTGGTGGAGTTTGACTAGACAAGCCAGCTTTGACTCGGTGGCTATCTGAACTACGATCGCAAGTAACTCTTTTGAGGTGGCGCACACGAGTCCACATATCCACCATATCAATACACCACTATGGATCCGCCTCCGCCTCCCTCACGAGAACGCCATCCATAGCACTCACGCTTATCTTGCGCATTTTAGAGTATCCACTTTCACTTGTCTATGAACCGATATAGGCAACCTGAAGTCCTTCTCCGTGGACACGGCTATTCGAATAGATCATGTTAACCTGCGGGGGTACTTCTTCACACACGCTCTCACCACTTACCGCTGTTTACACGACATGTACTCGGCAACCTTCAAGCGGAAGCCCAACGTGGGTGTCGGCCACGACCTACCTAAACACACAAGTCCCAAGTCCAGGTTTATCGCCTATTCGGGTTCCATCCGCAGGGAGTCCGCCGAGGTTTCCCATACAGCCCCGAACGATGTGTGCAGGGTTCCCGAGACACCAAACGCAGGCGAATCGGTACATCAACACGGTGCCAACCGCAACACAACCCACCCCTATGGTCGGCTATGCGGCGGCCCCCAAAGATGCTACAAACACCAGAAACTACTTGCAACTCCCGGACCGAGGACAAGAGTGGTTAAGAAGCCGAGAGGGTCCATTGGTTTCGGCCCAATGCGTGGTAGTAACTGTTTCATGGATCACATACAGATCTCGGTTCCTCGAGGACGGCTGCAATGAGACAACCCACCATGTACTCCTACATGGCCTCTCACCGCTACCTTTACCAAATCGTGTTCACACACTTAGCTCACACACGCAGATGGGACATGTTCACACACCTCCGATTCATCCCGATGAATCGGACCTGACTCAACTCTAAGCAAGAGCAGGCATGACAACAAGCATAAATTAGTAGGCACAACATGGCTCAAACAATTCCTACTCATGCTAGTGGGTTTCATCTAATTCTTGTGGAATGACAGGTCATGCAAAGGATCAAGGGGTTCAGCTACCGCAAGCAAGTAACAGCTTGAATCGATGTTGTCCTAATGCAATAAAATAGAGCAGGAGCGAGAGAGTGGGATTGTATCGGAATGAACAAGGGGTTTTGCTTGCCCGCACTTGAAGATAATATAGTTCTTCATCGGTGTCATCGAATTCATCGTCAGACGTCGTCTCTTGAGAGGGGACAATTACCGGCAAACAAACAAGAGAGAACACAATCAATGCAATGCACATTCACATGAATGACATGTCATGTTAAGGTACTGAATTCACCTAATGCAATATCTAGCCAGGTTAATTGAAGTGGAATTCAAACAAGAACAAATTCCAACTCCAAATGTTATTTCATAAATTGCCCTAATCATGGTTCATCCTATTCAGTGAGGTTAACTTGTTTAATCATGCATGAAAGTGCCATAAACAGATTCTTCATATTTTTCTGATCATTTTTCATATATAAATTATTTAATTTGGAGTTCTGATTAAAAGTTATGAATATTTGAAGTTTGGGGTATTTTCTGAAATTTCCTGAATTAAATTAAATCCAGAAAAGGAATATTGCGCCAAAGATTAAGCGTCACTATGACGTCGGCCGTCAATCGCGGCGGTCCAGTTAAACCACGACCTGTGGGTCCCGAGTGTCGGTGTCTAACTAACTAACCTAGCTTAGTTAATACTAATCTAACTTAATTAGCGTGCAGGCCCGCATGTCGCTGAGGGAGAGGGAAAGTCAAACCGGCAAGGTCAACCCACGGTCGTGATCAGCGGTTGTTGGCGTTTAGCCGCCAGCGAGCCAGCGGCAGCGGCGAGTGATTTTGCCATTCCGGCGACCAAATGGGTCGCGGAGGGCATCTACGTGGAGTCGGGATGAGCCAAGCTCTTGGTGGAGTTAGCTGTGGTCGGGATGGCCGGATCGACGGCGGCGAGCTCCAAGGCGGCGGCCGGAGTTCGGGTTTGGTCGCGAGGCTGTGGCTTGCTAGCAAGCGAGAGGAGTAGCACCAGAGCATCGGGAAACTCCAGAGCTCGCGCACATGCTTGGTTTGGTCCGGGAGGACTGCAGCGGTGGCACGGGCGGCAATGGCGGACGACGGCGCCGGCCAAGGTGGAGAAGCTAGATAGGGGAGGGAACGGCGGGGTTTCTGGGGAGATGGAGAGTGGCTCACGGGAACTAGCAGAGGCGACGGCGAGGTCGGGAAGTGCCGGAGCCCGCGAATCGATCGCGAGGTCACCGCGGCCGGAGGTTGATGATGAGGCCGGGATGACGCGTTGCAGGCTTCCTGAGGGCCGTGGATCGGTGGGGTGGAAGAGGGGTTCGAGGCGGAGCTCCCGAGCCAATGGCCAGGCGAGGGGTGGCCGGTGGCCGCGGGCGAACGGCGCCGGTGGCGTTCGCCGTGCGTGTGAGCGGGACAGAGGAGGGGAACGAGGAAGAGGGAGAGAGCGAGGGGTCCAGGGGTCGGGCGCCGAGGAGATGACGCAAGGCGTGGCGGTGGCCTGGCGACGCAGGCAGGCAGCTCGGTGGCGTGGCGCCTGCAGCGTGCCTGGCCGCTCCTCTCTGCACTGGCGAGAGAGGAAGCGGTGGTCGGCACGGGCCAAGACAAGATCTTGGGCCGGCCGGTGGGCTGCTAGGTGGGCTGGCTGGGCTGCTGTGTGAGTTTCTCTCTTATTTCTATTTAATTCTGTTTTCTATTTTGTTTGCCTCTGTTTTAGTTTAGTAAAATACTAAACCATTTTATAAAATCCTGAAGATAATTATGTGGCTGGAACTAAAGTGTACTGCACCACATAAAATGTCCTAATTATTGGACATATATTAAGTATATATAAAATATATTTCCAATGCAAATAGTTATTGAATTAATTCAAAGGCCCAAAATAAAATGTTTCATCACTCCAAAATTATTGGTTTGAATTTTATTCTTGCCAATAATTTTCAAAGCTGAAAAGGAACATTTCCTTGGAAACATTTGAAGCAATTTTAATGTTGATCATTTATTTTAAATGATTCCTGAGGCTCTCCAATTCCCCAATTCAAATTTAAAGGAAATTTAGACATGATGCATGGATGCAAGAAAATCAAGCTAGGGCTGATCTGGGGCTGTGATAGCTCACCCCCACTAAACAAGAATCTCGCCTCGAGATTCAAGACGTGAGGTAAGAGGAAAGGGGAGTCACAAACTATCACAATCTTCATGATCCATTTGCCCTTCTCGAAAATGTTGATTCATTCCATCATCTTGGTCTTGACGTCTTGAGATCTTCACCCGACACGACAATGTAAAGAAGGGGAAACCCTACATGATTCGATCTTCACGAAGATCAAGTAAACATGATCGACACACGGAATGAGACGGTGACACATCTCGAGTTGAGACACAAAATACATCGAGAGGGATGGAAGAACAAACGACGGGGTTTGATTGGTGGCAACAATTCCACGCTTAGAAAGATGGTGGATGGTGTCAAGGTGGCGAGGAAATATTTACCATGATTCAATAACGGGGCACCTCGAGAAAGGTGACGCAAGGAACTATTCCCTTAAGTGGCAAAAAGAATTACTTTTGATATAACATCATTGAAACTCTTTATACCAGCCTAAGGCAATCGCAAACGATCGCTTGGTGGAGTGCAAAGGAATGGTACACCCGGACTAGAATGGATGATGTGGACTACCTTGTTGAAGACAACGCAATGGATGACTTTTGCTTATCACCGGAAATGGATGAGACCCATGGTAAGTCCACTTTTGAGGATGATCCTAGACAACAATTGCCGAGAAGGCAACCCAAGGGAGATTGGCACAATGGGATGCGAAATGGGAACAAAATGCAAATGCTAGGAATGTTCCAACCATCATATCTGCCTGAGATTCAGATCTGGTTGGTGTTAAGATATTCTAGACTCATCGAGTCTAGAAGAAAAATGAAAGTTTGCAACACAAATCGACGAGAAGATGTTGCGAGATTCTCGGGAATGAACTACGATAGCAAGCTCCAAAACATGAACTGGTTCTGCTACTAACATGTGAACATGTTGTCCAAGACAAGAATGACCACATAGTAGTCTTATCATAAAACACTACCGAGTTCGTGGGGAACCATCAACGAGGATATTGAAGTCCTTGCATAAGTCATATGATTAGCTCTTATGAAGAAACTTCTTGTCCTTGAACAAATCAATCGCTGGCTTGGTATGCTAGGAATACATATAGAATGAAGGTTGCAAGTCTCCAGACTACAGAATACTTCGCACATATGCATGACTGACTTGGGATGATTCCAAAGGAACCAAAACAAACCTTTCTCAAATTCATGGCGGCAACTTGCACCTAATGCACGTGAATTAGAGGAAGTCACTACTTTCGTCCAAACATATGCTTCATGAACGGCACACGAAGGCATTGCTTACAAAGTTTCCAACACTAGGTTGATGTTCAACATGACTCATGGGGGAGACAAAATGCTACTGATGGGCTCAACAGCAACTCATCGGAATTTCCATATCACTGGACTTCCACCATCATGTGAACACAGTGATAGCATTGGTCAGACCAAAAGATATAATGGTGTATGCTCGAGGGATCAACCACGAGTGAGACAACATTACGAGCATCGTTGGTACTGATTTGATTTGATGATAGCCCATACTCAAATCAGAGGATTGATGAGACAATAGGTCCAGCAATTGGTCACAGGGACCAATCGATGAAGATATCATCTTTCTTCAACACACACCACACAAAAATATCCCTTTGGAACGAACTTAGCTAGGCAAGCTTTTATCCTCCAACTCTCCAAGTTGTTGTTTGGCTTAACCAACTAGCTCAGGGGTATCCAACACAGATTCTTGGAGAAAGGGTGGTTCACAAGAAACCAACTTGATCACGAGCTCAACATAACAGTCAGCAGACAACCCGGTAACACTTCCAAGAAAATATTTGGAAAGTCACGAACCACCGGTATGTTACTAAGCTCGAGAACAACCTTGCTTTTGAGGGCAAGACGATCTGATCAAATGAGTGATGACTTGATATAATCCTAACTCATCAATCAAGTGTGCACCAGAAATAAGGACTAGGTAGCACGATCAATCTTAGGATGATGATTTAATAACCAACACGCTAAGAATGAGGATATTGTCCATTAGCTGCCAAGCAACGAGTTGCTCGGAGTATTGATTTCACACATCACAATTCACTTGTCGGCATTCCGGTTGCAACAACACGAGGACCGAGGAATGAATGATGATGGTGAGAAGTATCACTACGACAAGAGTTCATAAGAGAAGGTGCAATTCTCATGATGTTCCTGACATAAAGATGGTAACACTCCAAGGTAGAGCAGAATCAAAGCTGGATTGGCATTTTGATCTCAAGGATACAACTATTTTGACCCAATCCTCGGAAATGGATGAGGTAATCGGAGTTTGTTTCTCCTAGTCATTCCTGAACAGAATAGCTTGACGGACCACAAGGATAATAGACATCGATACACGAATGCACACATACTCTTGGTTATCAACTGATAGAGGATGGTCGGGGTACAACTAAAGAGAGCAACTCAAAGGAACATATAATTTTTCGAGTTGTGGAGGCATGGATTAGTATGTCGAGCAAAGCTCAACATTTCTCCCGGATAACCCATGCAGAGAAGGTGAGACCGGCAGAGTCACAATTATGAATGGAGAACTCCTCAAGAGCACTCTTATTGTGATGTTTTGGTTCAACAAGGAACTTACGCCATAAGCGGTTCGTAGTATTTGGAAGAAGGAAATACCACGGACCTCGAGAACTATCGCAAAGTTACTAGTATCCTAAAGGGACTAGCAAATACTAACAACATGAAGTAGGGTGAATCTCGGGTTCAGAAACCCAGGAGTAGAATACCTACTACTAAATGGCATCACAGGATGCTTTCGAAAATGATGGCCAGAATCATCACACTGGGGATACAAAAGCATTGCTAAATTGCTAGGTGACTTCCTAAACACCTAGGGTCATAATGATAATTCCAACATATATGTCAAGGCAATAAATTACCTCAACGCACCGGTTAGTGTGCTTATTCTGACCAAAGGGACATCAGGTACGGAAGGAAAGAATTTGCAAATGCATCAAACTATTTAGAGACCTGGGATGACTCGGACAGCATAACGGCTGTAAATGCTCAAAATGATTTGAGACATCCTGCAAAAAAGGGTGGCATAACCACTCAACATCACAATACCAAGGTTCCGAGATCAACAGTTATCATACAGAAATAGTAGGAACTGAACTGGGGCTTAAATCCAACAATCTTATAAGTCAATGGATTAGTAACACGTCATCCTGATAGATAGATGAGAAGGCCTAGTTCTTAACCCCGTAGAAGAGAAGAGGTTGACTCAGATCAGAAGTCCATGAGGTATAAGGAGTAAAAAGAGCCTTACGTTCCCTTCCACAATCAATTCCCTTACATAACTAAAGCATTTCTAGACACAACTTCGACCAGTTTGGCTTGGTAAACCTCTGAGCAACAAAGCTCGATACCAACGCTGTCAGGACCCGATCCCAAGTCACATCGATCTAGCCGGTAACACCTCATATCACTTTGCGGCCTCACGCACGGTATTCCCACGGTGTCGCCTTACCATGGCCCGGGACCGCTTATCGTCTTTTGGCTCACGATATGATAGTGTCGCTAGCATCCATATGACTAAGAACCCGGCCGACATGGCTAGTCGTGGAACCCAAAGCGGCGCTAACCCATGGGGACAGGCATACATGAATCACATCGAGCATGTCGGTCATCAACGTAAATATTCGGCTGTAACCTTGGGCTAACAGGACTCCGGTATCCCGGCTGTAGCAGGCTAGGCAGGACTCGAATACCACCGCATGACATTTCCCGAAGGAACGGACATAGGAACGAAGTGAAACACATGCCGCCAGTCAAGTGTCCAAGCAGTAGTGCTTTGGGCTAGCAGGACTCGGTGAACCGGCTGTAGCGGACTACTATCGCCGTAAGCACGAGACTACATTTCCCCATATGAGAGGCTGCCAAGGATAAACAACTAGTTTGTCGGATCCCACACATACCAAGCATTTCAAACATACACACAATATGCTCAATATGTGTAGATACAACATGGCATCACAACATAACTCTACGACTCAATTATTTATTCAATAGGCTCCGAGGAGCGAGATATTACAAACATGGGTCTCATGACCCAACACTCAGAGCATACAAGTCAAAGCACAAGCGGAAGCTAAACATGTCAGAGTACGGACAACAATAAATGAAAAGGGATGAGAAGACTGACTATCTACGAGATCCTCGCCGAGGCACAAGATCGTAGCTGAGGTAACAAGCTAACCGTCAAGTCCAAGCGGAACTACTAGCGAGACCGAAGTCTCTACGCAAAACATAAAATAAGCAAACGTGAGTACAAACGCATTTCAGCAAAGGCTTACATCGTAACTAGCTACATATGCATCATTATCAAAAGGGGTGGTGGAGTTTGACTGCAGCAAGCCAGCTTTGACTCGGTGGCTATCCCGAACTACATTTGCAAGTAACTCTTTTGAGGTGGCGCACACGCAGTCCACATATCCACCATATCAATACACCACTATGGATCCGCCTCCGCCTCCCTACGAGAACGCCATCCATAGCACTCACGCTTATCTTGCGCATTTTAGAGTATCCACTTTCACTTGTCTATGAACCGATATAGGCAACCCAGAAGTCCTTCTCCGTGGACACGGCTATTCAATAGATCATGTTAACCTGCAGGGGTACTTCTTCACACACGCTCACCACTTACCGCCGTTTACACGACATGTACTCGGCAACCTTCAAGCGGAAGCCCAACGTGGGTGTCGGCCACGACCTACCTAAACACACAAGTCCCAAGTCCAGGTTTATCGCCTATTCGGGTTCCATCCGCAGGGAGTCCGCCGAGGTTTCCCATACAGCCCCGAACGATGTGTGCAGGGTTCCCGAGACACCAAACGGGCGAATCGGTACATCAGACCCAGTGCCTACCGCAACACAACCCACCCCTATGGTCAGCGCTATGCGGCCCCAAAGATGCTACAAACACCGTAAACTACTTGCAACTCTTGACCGAGGACAAGAGTGGTTAAGAAGCCGAGAGGGTCCATTGGTTTCGGGCCCAATGCGTGGTAGTAACTGTTTCATGGATCACATACACAGATCTCAGCCTCGAGGACGGCTGCAATGAGACAACCCACCATGTACTCCTACATGGCCTCTCACCGCTACCTTTACCAAATCGTGTTCACACACTTAGCTCACACACGCAGAGGACATGTTCACACACCTCCGATTCATCCCTCGATGAATCAGACCGACTCAACTCTAAGCAAAGAGGTGCATGACAACAAGCATAAATGAGTAGGCACAACATGGCTCAAACAATTCCTACTCATGCTAGTGGGTTTCATCTAATTCTTGTGGAATGACAGGTCATGCAAAGGATCAAGGGGTTCAGCTACCGCAGCAAGTAACAGCTTGAATCGATGTTGTCCTAATGCAATAAAATAGAGCAGAGCGAGAGAGTGGGATTGTATCGGAATGAACAAGGGGTTTTGCTTGCTCGGCACTTCCGAAGATAATATAGTTCTTCATCGGTGTCATCGAATTCATCGCCAGACGTCATCTACCGAGAGGGACAATTACCGGCAAACAAACAAGAGAGAACACAATCAATGCAATGCACATTCACATGAATGACATGTCATGTTAAGGTACTGAATTCACCTAATGCAATATCTAGCCAGGTTAATTGAAGTGGAATTCAAACAAGAACAAATTCCAACTCCAAATGTTATTTCATAAATTGCCCTAATCATGGTTCATCCTATTCAGTGAGGTTAACTTGTTTAATCATGCATGAAAGTGCCATAAACAGATTCTTCATATTTTTCTGATCATTTTTCATATATAAATTATTTAATTTGGAGTTACAGATTAGAAGTTATGAATATTTGAAGTTTGGGGTATTTTCTAAAATTTCCTGAATTAAATTAAATCCAGAAAAGGAATATTGCGCCAGCATTGCGTCACTATGACGTCAGCGTCAACTGCGGCGGTCCAGGTCAAACCCTGACCTGTGGGTCCCGAGTGTCAGTGTCTAACTAACTAACCTAGCTTAGTTAATACTAATCTAACTTAATTAGCCAGGCAGGGCCCGCATGTCAGTGAGGGAGAGGGGAAAGTCAAACCGGGCAGTGGGTCAACCCACGCCGGTCAGCGGGTCAGCGGTCGCCGGCGTTTAGCCGCCGGCGAGCCCGACGCGGCGGCGAGAGTGATTTTTGCCATTCCGGCGACCAAATGGGTCGCGGAGGGCATCTACGTGGAGCTGGGGATGAGCCAAGCTCTTGGTGGAGTTAGCCGGGTCGGGATGGCGGGATCGACGGCGGGCGAGCTCCAAGGCGGCGGCCGGAGTTAGGGTTTGGTCGCAAGGCGAGGCTGTGGCTTGCTAGCAAGCGAGAGGAGTAGCACCAGAGCATCGGGAAACTGTGAGCTCGCAAGACATGCTTGGTTTGGTCCGGGAGGACTGCAGCGGTGGCACGCGGCAATGGCGGACGACGGCGCCGCCAAGGTGGAGAAGCTAGCTAGGGAGGGGAACGGCGGGGTTACCTGGGGGAGATGGGGAGTGGCTCACGGGGGAACTAGCAGAGGCGACAGCGAGGTCGGGGAAGTGCCGGAGCCCGCGAATCGATCGCGAGGTCACCGGCGGCCGGAGGTTGATGATGAGGCCGGGGATGACGTTGCAGGGCTTCCGGAGGGCCGTGGATCGGTGGGGTGGAAGAGGGGTTCGAGGCGGAGCTCCTGAGCCCAGCGGCAGGGCGAGGGGTGGCCGGTGGCCGCGGCGAACGGCGTCGGTGGCGTTTCGGCCGCGTGTGAGAGCGGGACAGAGGAGGGGAACGAGGAAGAGGGAGAGAGCGAGGGGTCCAGGGGTCGGGCGGCGCCGAGGAGATGACGCAAGGCGTCGCGGTGGCCAGCGACGCAGTGCAGCCTGGTGGCGTGGCGCCAGCGTCCACGCTGGGCGCGCTCCTCTCTGCCTGGCGAGCGAGAGGAAGCAGGTGGTCGGCATGGGCCAAAGACAGTCTTTGGGCCGACGGTGGGCTGCTAGGTGGGCTGGCTGGGCTGCCAGGTGAGTTTCTCTCTCTCTCTTATTACTATTTAATTCTGTTTTCTATTTTGTTTGCATCTGTTTTAGTTTAGTAAAATACTAAACCATTTAATAAAATCATGAAGATAATTATGTTGCTGGAACTAAAGTGTACTGCACCACATATAATGTCCCGTAATTATTGGACATATATTAAGTATATATAAAATATATTTCCAATGCAAATAGTTATTGAATTAATTCAAAGGCCCAAAATAAAATGTTTCACTACTCCAAAATTATTGGTTTGAATTTTATTCTTGCCAATAATTTTCAAAGCTGAAAAGGAACATTTCCTTGGAAACATTTGAAGCAATTTTTAATGTTGATCATTTATTTTAAATGATTCCTGAGGCTCTCCAATTCCCCAATTCAAATTTAAAGGAAATTTAGACATGATGCATGGATGCAAGAAAATCAAGCTAGGGCTGATCTGGGGCTGTGACATCAATATTCTGCACCCTACACCCCTCAACAAAATGGTGTCGCGGAGAGGAAGAACCGGACGTTGATGGATGCGGCAAGGACCATGACGGCGGAGTTCAAGTCTCCATACAACTTTTGGGCCGAAGCCATCAACACCGCATGTCATGCATCCAATCGTCTCTACCTCCGCAAGGGCTTGAAGAAGACTCCATATGAGATACTCACCGGTAACAAGCCCAACCTCAAGTACTTTCGGGTGTTCGGGTGTAAGTGCTTCATTCTCAAGAAAGGTGTTCGGTTGTCTAAGTTTGAAGCTAGAGCCTATGAGGGCATATTTGTTGGTTATGCTACAAACTCCCATGCTTACCGTGTCCTCAATAAATCCACGGGACTTATTGAGGAGACGTGTAACGTGGAGTTTGATGAGAATAATGGCTCCCAAGTGGACCAAAGTGGCACTTGTGATGTAGGTGATGAAATTCCTCCTCAAGCCATAAGAAGAATGTGTGTGGGTTTTATCCTACCCGTTGAGGAACCCCTTGTGGCCGAAGGAGAAGGACAATGCTCCACTCAAGTGGAGCCATCACCAACCCAAGGCCCACATGCTTCCGAAGAACAAAGTGAAGGCCCTCAACCTCATGAACAAGACCAAGGGCAAGATCGTGCTCAAGACGATGTTGACACACAAAGTGAGGCCCAAGGTCAAGTTCTCCTCCCCGAGCAAGTTCAAGATCAAGATACTGCTCATGACGGCGCTCAAGATGATCAAGTGACCGCTCCTCAACTCACCTCCGAGGAGGAATTAGAGCTTCGTGCCGCCAAGATTGCTTCCAAGCTCACCACCAAGGGTCATCTCATGAAGAATGTACTTGGAAGCACTGAAAAGGGGGTAAGCACTCGTAGACAATTGGCAAACTATTGTGAACATCACGCGTTTGTTTCGTGTGTTGAACCCCAAAAGGTATATGAAGCACTCGAAGATCCGGATTGACTTAATGCCATGCATGAAGAACTCAACAACTTCGAGTACAACAAGGTGTGGAGGTTGGTGCCAAGGCCAACGGGGAACCACAATGTCATTGGGACCAAGTGGATTTTCAAGAACAAACAAGATGCTCATGGAACCATCATTCGCAACAAGGAAAGATTGGTGGCACAAGGTTACTCCCAAGTCGAGGGTATCGACTATGATGAAACCTTTGCTCCCGTTGCTCGTCTTGAATCCATTCGTTTGTTGATTGCTTACGCTTCTCATCACAACTTTAAATTGCAACAAATGGATGTGAAGAGTGCTTTTCTTAATGGCCCTATTAATGAGTTGGTTTACGTCAAACAACCCCCCGGGTTCGAGGATCCCTACTTTCCTGATCATGTGTATCAACTCGATAAGGCACTCTATGGCCTTAAACAAGCCCCACGTGCGTGGTATGACCACCTTACCGAGTTGCTACAAGATCACGGGTTTGAAGTTGGGCTCATTGATCCCACTCTTTTTACTAAGAAGGTCAATGGGGAGTTGTTTGTGTGCCAACTATATGTTGATGCCATTATCTTTGGTTCCCCCAACAAAGCTTTCAATGATGAATTTGCCACACTAATGACCTCGAAGTTCAAGATGTCTTCCATGGGAGAGTTGAAGTTCTTTCTAGGTTACGAAGTGAAGCAAAGAAGAGAAGGTACCTTCATCAACCAATCCAAATACACTCAAGACATGCTCAAGAGATTCAAGCTAAGCGATGTCAAGCCGGCTTCCACTCCAATGCCCACTAAGTGCCAACTTGACATCGATCCCAATGGTAAAGCGGTGGATCAAAAGGTATATCGCTCCATGATTGGATCCTTGCTTTACCTTTGTGCATCTAGACCGGATATCATGTTGAGTGTGGGAATTTGTGCGTGGTTTCAAGCCGCACCTAAGGAAAGCCACAATGTGGCGGTCAAGCGAATCTTTCGATATTTGGCTCATACCCCAAACTTTGGACTATGGTACCCGAGAGGAGGAAACTTCAAGCTTGTAGGATATTCGGATTCTGATTGGGCGGGAGACAAAGTGGACAGGAAGTCCACTTCCGAAGGGTGCCAATTCCTTGGTTGCTCTTTGGTAAGTTGGTCTTCCAAAAAGCAAAGTTGTGTGTCTCTCTCATTCAATCAAGCGGAGTATGTAGCGGCCGGTAGTTGTTGTGCACAACTCTTATGGATGAGGCAAACTTTAAAGGATTACTGTGTCATTTGTGACAAAGTGCCTCTTTGGTGTGACAATGAAAGTGCCATCAAGATTCTCTCAACCCGGTGCAACATTTCAAGACGAGGCATATTGAGATTCAGTATCATTTCATCCACGATCATATTAGGCGAGGGGAGATCGAGCTCAAGTATGTCAACACTCATGATAACCTTGCAGATATTTTCACAAAGCCCTTGGATGAAGCAAGATTTCGCGAGTTAAGGCATGAGCTAAATATCATTGATTCGAGCAATGTTGCTTGAACCCTTGCACACCCCACCATACTCAACTTGTTATCTTGTTTAGGTGTAGGCATGGACATAAAGGGAGTGTTGTTCTCTCAATGAACTCTCCCTCCCCCTATTATGCATAAATTGATCAACTCTTTCACATTAACCATTCTTGATGGTACATGTGCTTCAAAGACGAGTTTTGGTCATGGACCCAAGGATAATTCTTCGCGGTGCCATACCAAGTGACTCAAACATAGGTGGCTCCGGCCACCGCCCTTCCTTGGAGAAGGTGTGTCTCGTAGTTGGCCTTCGTTGTCGTGTGGCTGTCTCTTCTCCTTGGCGTGTTTGAGTTGGTGTTTGTGTTCGCCTTTTTGTTGCTTCGTGTTTTTCTCCTTTCTCTCTTGAGTTCTAGCACTTTATTGGTTTACGGTACTACTGTGGTGCGCCACGGTACTACCGCAGGAGTTGGTGGGTCTCTGCCAAGTGCGTGACCCTCCAGGTGCATGGTACTACCGTTACTTCCGCGGCAGAATTTTTTTACTGCCGCTGAATGAGCGGTACTACCTCCCAGGGTGCGGTACTTCCGCCCGGGCGGTACTACCGCGATGACTCGCGGTACTTCCGCGCCCCGCGAGCGGGTGGGGGTTAAGAGCAGGATAGGGGGAGTTCTAACTCCCCCATACCCATTCATCTCCATTCCCCACCCCGTCTCTCTCTCTCCTGACCAAGAACAGCGCCGGAGGCCTTCGCCGGATCTCCGTCTCCGGCCGCTCTCCTCGGATTCCGACCAGTGGGATCGTTCCCCACCTCGCCCTCTTGCCATGGACCCAGGTTTTTACCCAAGTGCCTCTTCTTTTTGTCCTTCCTTGTGCTTTTCGGTTTTGGGGAGATGCCTGTGGTGTTCTTGAGATTTTTGGCTAAATCTATGCAAGTGGAATTCGTTGTAGAGTGGTAGTGTAGTTCCATGCTCTTTGGACAGTCAAAATAGTTCCGTGTGATCAACGGTAGTACCGAAGTTGTCGTGCGGAGGTTCTAGATCCAGATCCGCGTCCTCTGTGGCAGTTTTCAAACCGTGCGGTACTACCCAGCCTCACCTGGATCTGGCGCTCAGCGGTACTTCCGCACCTTGTTGCGGTACTACCGCTTGGCTTCCGGAAGTAAAAAATTACTTCCGCCCCAAGCGTGGTACTACCGTGCTACCCTGGCATGGTACTACCACGGCTGGAGCGGATGTAATTTATTACTTCCGTAACCCTGCCCGGTACTACCGTAGATTCACCCTGTGCCCTTTTGCTTCGTCCAAATCGCATGTTTTTGTGTGTCCTTCGGTTTGGTTTTGATCCGTTTTGTTCCTGTACGTGTCTTTATGTCTTTGTGTCTAGGTGGTGGCTCCGATCTTGCTCGTCGCTCGAATCCCAGCCGTGACACAGGGTCAAAGCGTCTGCGCAACCCAGATGATGTTCCAGAGGGGTCCTCTACTGCTCCCCATCGCAGGACCAAGCACACCGCCAGCAAACAGAAGGAGCCCGTCATGGGCATGGATGAGATGCCCAGGCCGAGTTTGTCATTCAAGGAAGCTCAATCCTTATGTGAATCCCGGGCTAGCACGCGAGGCGTTGAACTCTTCCGGAACAAGCAGCAGAATCGATATACATGGATGTGATCAAGGCCAAGCAGAATCACTATGTTGAAGTTCACTACATTGACATGCATCATATGAGGCAGGACAAGCACCGTGAGTACTTTGGAGAGGCCTTGGATCTAGTCGAGCAGTTCGACATTGAGCACTTGCTCACCTTCCACAAGGATTTTGATCCAGAGATCATCGCACAGTTCTTTGCTTCAGTCCATTTCGGCGTTGGTGATGCGAGAACCTTGACTTGGATGACTAATGGTCGCCGACTGTCTGCTACTTGGAAGGAGTTCATGGAGTTGCTTAACGTTCCAGATGAAGGGCTCAACATGCCAGTTGGAGTTCGCCCTCATGCCAACTATGAGTCTGCCAACAAGAACAAGCTCATGCCATTCCTTGTTCTGAAGTCTCTTCCCAACAAGAAGACTGCGTGGGTGCTTAATCCCTTCCTTGACATCATGCATCGGCTCTTCCGGAACACCCTCTTCCCACGCATTAGGGACATGGGCCAGGTACATGCTTACCTCGTTGACGTGATGCTTATCTGCGAGGAGGCCCGTCAGGCTCAGACTCAACCACTTGATGTCTCACATATCATGTGGTGTGAGCTTCAGTTCGCCGTGTTCAACCGCAAGGTCCCCATCTATGGGCCTTACCTGTTCCACTTGATCTCCAAGACATGGGAGAGGCTGTTTCCCAATGATGAGTTTGAAGCTCCAGGGTGGATTCGTCATGAGCCCATCAGGCTCCGCATCAAGCCACAATGGGCTAACACCACCACTTCGCCGAGGCTGCCGGGAGGGCCGTGGATGAGGAGGAAACTGGGGGAAGAAGCTACTGCTGACCGTTCTGCATTCACTACTCCCTCTGCCGAGCCATCTTGGGCAAAGAAGCTGCAGATCAAGATGAAGAGGCTTTTCTGCATGCAGGTCCAGAGTCAGTACAAGGCTCATGTTGCTCAAAAGGAGGCCCATCGTCGCGACAACAGGATTTTGAGGGCATGCGGCGAGGAGGTGGCCAGCGGCTCTGAGAGGCACATCACCCCCGAGGCTGCCTGGACGGCTAAGCAGGGCTACAAGTGGACCGATTCTGAGGAAGAGTACGTCCCTGCTACGGAGTCTGACGACGAGGAGTCCTTTTCCACCTGAGCTACCACCTTCGTTGTAGGTGACCTCTCTGCCTTTTTGGTGTCTGGATGCCAAAGGGGGAGAGAGTGTAGGATTTGTGTGCGTGTCGTGTGTTTCGTCGTTTGCGTTGCTTTCCGTCGTTGAACTTGCTTGCTTTGGTTTGGTTGTGCTCGTGAGACTAAGTTTATCATATGGTGTAAGACATATGCACTCTATCGTATCTTATTTCCTTTTGAGCTTGTGCTATATCATGCTATTCATGTTATGCTCATATCTACTATCTTGTTTAATGTCAGTCTTACCATTGCAAGATATGCTTTGTTTCTAAAATATAGGGGGAGTGGTGATCCTAGTATTCGTGCCGTGCAGTCCAAAGCACTTTACTCTCTATCACGAATCTAGGGGGAGCTCATCTATATTTTAGAGATGTGGGGTTTGCTTGTGCTATATTCATCTCCTTTGTGCAAATCCTGTATTGTCATCAATCCACCAAAAAGGGGGAGATTATAAGGGCATTCTTGTCCCTAAGTAGTTTTGGTGATTGATGACAATGCCTTTGCGGACTAATCGTGTGTATTGAGCTTTTCAGATTCATCATGACTAAACACAAGACGATTTGATGCCCCACGAAGATTATTGAAGACGGCGTTTCTCTATGGTTCGGTTCAGTGGAGTTGAGTCGTAGGAGAGCTGTACTATTAAGAGGGGGTCCGCTTTGGAAAGGTTTGGGTGGAATCTCGCGTACACATTCCCTTTTGCACGGCCTTTCCTCGAGCTCCTTGGAGTGTTCCTCCGTCTCACCTTGTCTCTGCGATTTGAAGGCCTCCGCCTTGCTCTTCTCAGGCTAGCGGTAGTACTGCTCTTCTGAGCGGTACTACCGCAGGAGCCAGCGGTAGTACCGGGCTCCGGCACGGTAGTACCGTAGGCTCCCACGGTAGTACCGCTCCTCGGAGCGGTAGTACCGCGAGCTCTGGTCTGGCACCGCTGCTCAAGCGGTGGTAGGCGCGGATGTAATTTTTTACATCCGCGCTCCCCGCGGTAGTACCGTGCTATGGCGCGGTAGTACCGTGACGCCAGACCATGTTCAGTAGCAAGTGCGGAGGTAAGGGCGGATGTAATTTTTTACATCCGCACCTTTCATGATAGTACCGCACCCTTGGTTGCGGTAGTTCCGTGTCGGATTTTTGCACGACAATTTCTCAGCGGAGGTAGTCACGGATGTAATTTTTTACATCTGTGCCTACCGGGCCTGGCCTGCGGCTGTCTTGCGGTAGTACCGTATGGGTCCGCGGTAGTACTGCTCGTGCGGATCTACCGCGCCCTGTTAGTGCTCCTTTTGTCAGGTCTGGACTCTGCCGTGCCCACGGTAGTACCGCGGGTCGCCGCGGTAGTACCGCAGGCCCGTGCGGTAGTACCGCACCTGAGGTGCGGTAGTTCCGTGGGTTGCGGGTTGAGTGGTGGGTAACGGTTGGAATTATTCCCCCACTATAAAAGGGGTCTTCTTCTCCAAGAAGACCCGCCTCTTCCAACCCTAATCTCCATTGTTGCTCCAAGCTCCATTTTAGCCCGATCTCTCTCCCTAGCCAATCAAACTTGTTGATTTGCTCGGGATTGGTTGAGAAGGCCCCGATCTACACTTCCACCAAGAGAAATTTGATTCCCCCACTAATCCCTAGCGGATCTTGTTACTCTTGGGTGTTTGAGCACCCTAGACGGTTGAGGTCACCGTGAAGCCATAGTCCATTGTGGTCAAGCTTCGTGGTGGTGTTGGGAGCCTCCAATTAAGTTGTGGAGATTGCCCCAACCTTGTTTGTAAAGGTTCGGTTGCCGCCTTCAAGGGCACCATTAGTGGAATCACGGCATCTCGCATTGTGTGAGGGCGTGAGGAGAATACGGTGACCCTAGTGGCTTCTTGGGGAGCATTGTGCCTCCACACCGCTCTAACGGAGACGTACTTCCCTTCAAAAGGAAGGAACTTCGGTAACACATCCTCGTCTCCACCGACTCCACTCTTGGTTATCTCATACCTTTACTTGTGCAAGCTTGCTTGTGTTTTATTCATTGCTTGCTTGTGTGCTTGTGATTGTTGCATCATATGGGTTGTCCACCTAGTTGCATATCTAGACAACCTACTTTGAAGCAAAGTTTAATTTGGTAAAGGAAATCTAAAAATTGTTAGTTGCCTATTCACCCCCCCTAGTCAACCATATTGATCCTTTCAACAATCTTCTCACATAATACGTTCTTGTTTTCCTGTAGAAGAAGAAAAGGGATAAATTGAATCTTAGTTTTGTTTACAGTGTTTGGGAGGCTCGATTTCTTGAAGTCCACGTGCATATCCCCTGGTTGAGTTAGTGGGACATCATCTTCATCCGAACTAGTGTCCTCCGTTCTCTTCAAATTGACATCCCTCTCTTCCTCTGTGGACCATCCATAGGGATCTATATCACCATAGACCCTCGGATTGCAACATAGTGTGATACATAACTCTCCCCATCTGAGTCTTGGGATGACATACTTTCATATCTGCCCGAATAACAGCACGAAACAAGAACATAAGAGATTTCTGCGATACGGTGGTCAAAATGTGCGGGGGTATATGTCGGGGATATACCCCGCGGTGTAACCCGACACGAAGTATAACCCGGCCGGACTTGGCGGTTCACTGATAACCCGGCGCGCGAGACGGACGGATGACAAGGCCCAAGGCCCAGAAGGCTGGTTCATACTATGGTGGGCCGGTTTACAAGGAAAGGCATAAGGAATATTTACCTTACAAGGAGTTAAGACCCGAACTTGTATCCGGTTTGTATTAGAAGGTAGACTAGTCCTAATCCTAATACGACTCCACATGTAACCCGCCCCTTCAACTTATATAAGGAGGGGCAGGGTTCCCCAAAGAGGGACAAGCAAGAAGAGACAATCTCTAGGGCTAGACACAAAGAGCCGGTTTATCGGCGACTCTCTCGTGATGATAATGGTACCTAGCCACAAACTGCATGTAGGGTTGTTACCGAATGATGTTTCCCGGGGCCCGAAGTTGTATAAACCCTTGTCTTGTGTGTTGATCCGCCTCGCGTCTCTCGTCCCGATCAACCCCTCCCAAGCTACCACATAGATGTGTTGGCCTCGTGAATAAGTCCTCACGCTAAGGACATTTGCCGTGACAATTCCATGATAGTTGGCGCCCACCGTGGGGCTCGCGCAAGTTGGTGTTGAGTTTTTGGAGGGATCTTTTCCGGGGTTCGAGAAGATCACTGTTTGTTAGATGAAGAGGAGTCGGCACGGAGCAATCTCGCAGGATAACCCGGCTTGGGAAAACCTTGAGGAGAACCGGCAAAATTCATCGTTTTGTGATTAACTCTGGAGCTAACAGTACAAGAGTAGGTTTGCGTCATTGCGTGCGATGCGGCAGATGGATGTAACCTGACGATCCATCGAAACCGAAGACTGGCTAATATCTGCTGCGACGGCTGCCATGCAAACCAAGACGACATCTACTTGTGACCTGATCGGATTCTTTGTTAGGCTGCTTCCGAGAGGATTGAGTCATTGCGGCTGGCGTCATCACGTGAAGACACAGGAAATATCAAGTGGAGATTCTAGCATAACAGTATTGAACAAGCCGGCCTGAAAAGAAACGGGCGTGGACTCGGAGTCAACCCCCGGTTCGTCTCCACCACGGGTCGCCCGCGCGTCGCCAATTTTTGCCTCCGCGTCAAGTCACCTCCAAGCCTCCTACCTCGGGTCGACCTCCCTTCGCCGGCGCTCCGCCACTGTCTCTGCAGTCGGCCTCAACCTGCCGTCCGCCTGATGCGCCTCATGCGGCTGCCTTGCCATGGCCCGTCTCGCTGGCATCATCCACACCCGAGGCTGCTGCTGGCTCGCCTCGCGCTGGCGCTGCCCCGTCCGAGCTGGCTGCGACTCACACCCCCGTTACCTCTGCTTCGCCTCTGCTATGGCTCACCTCCGGTTCCGAGTCGCCACCTGCTGCCATCGTCGAGGTACTGAGCCGCCGCCTCCGAGCTGCGCCCTGTCGCGAGCTACCGCTATGCTAAGTTGCCGCCGTTTGTCATCTCACTGAGCTGCCGAAGAGTGCCTTGTTTCTGCTAAACCCCCCGTGGGTGCGGGGCGGCCGTCCGCCCGACCGAGCACCCCCGCGGCCGGCTGCGTCGCCCGCGCGTGCGCTTCTCCACCGCCGCGCTCGGCCGCCTTTGCGCGCCCCCGTCTCTCCTTGTTCTGCTGCGTTCCCGTGGCCACACCCGTACCGTGTCGTCGCTGCGTCGCTCTGTCCGCACTACTACATCGCTGCGTCACTCTGCACCCCCGCCCAGGCTCCCTGCAGCTCCGCATCTGCCACTCTCCCATGGCCGCGTGTCTGCGACCACTAGCGAGCCCCCTACTCCATCACACTTCACGCGTTGGCGGGCCTCCCGCTCCGTCCCTCTGATAGCACCGCCGGCAGCTTCCACCCCTCTCGCGTCGCCCCAGCGGCCCCGCTCGCGTCGGGTCACGCGCCGGCCCATCCGCCCGACCGAGCACGAGCTCCTCCCTCCTCTGCTCCTCGTCGCTGCGCAGGCCTCGTCGCTCCTTGTCAAGCCACCGGTCACCGTCATCGCGTCCGCAGCTACAGCGGCACCCCTGCGAGCCGCTACTTCCGCTTGTAAATCGCCTCCACCGCTATGGCCCTCTCGTCTTCGCGTCATCTCCACGAACCGGTTATATGAACCGCCGCGGCCCTGTTGGTTATGCCTGAGCTGCCGCCTCTAGAGCCCCTCTACTATGGGTTATGGCCGTGAGCCGCCCAGGTTTTTACTCCCGTGTGCTCCCCTGTAAAAAAGAAGAAAGAAATAAGAGGAGATTGGTTGGACGAAAAGTCAAGTGGCCAGGTCCGGAGGCTGTAAGTGAAAGCTCAAGTTGCCAAGGTGTCTGTTTGTGGTGCTGTACTCCACGTTGTCATATACGGGGTCAACTGACTTGTTGTTGTTCTCAGCTACACATACTTGTACTATTCACTTCAAGTTCGGAGGAATTTTCACTGCCATGTGTTAAACCTGCAAGCCAACAGACATCAATCCTAGAGTGGATGTCTGATGCTGATTGAGCAAAGCTAGTTCAGAAGGCTCCCAGAAACAAAAGCCAATGGCGGAGGTCTGGCACAGTACTGCAAGTACTATGATACTCATTCATCCAACAAATGCCAAGTGCTATCTTTTCTTACTATTTTTAGCACATAATGTTTTCTTCAAAGAACGACTACTTTGGTCAATATATTTTTTATGCAGGACAATTATTCACTACAAAAGGGATTTATACAGTGGGTTGCCACCCCGCTGTTCGGTTTATATCCGTCCGCACCCGCGGCCGGTTCACTAGACTGCACCGGCTTACAACGCCGTGGCCGACTCATTTATCTATATCACCTCTGATGCTGCGGTCGTCTTTTTCGTCCATCTCTCACGGCCTGGTCTACATCAACATATCGGGCCGCACCTGTCTACATGAGCTGTTTGAGCAAGTCACAGCTTGGGTAGCCCGGTTTTCTTTCAACAAAATGGAGGCAAATTATCATATACTATCAACCGCCGTCTGCACTGGGTGGTTCAATGGGCAGGTGCACAAGTCGCCGCCACTACAGTTTAGTTAACTTCAAATCACCAGTTGGAAGGAACCATTGGCCGAGTTGCTGACACGGCTCATACGGGATCATTTATAACCCGCCGTAGTCATCTCAACCTTCTGTGGATTCACATCGTGCTATCAACACCAATGATATACAACTTATGCCGGTTTATATCACGGTCATACATGGAGAATCTCAAGTCAACTCCTCGAGTCACCTTGAGACTCGGGGGCTACAGTAATATGACTCAGCAAATGTCGCCGGTTTTAAGTGAAGTCAAGAACCCCAGGACGTTGGAGGGAAAGATAACCCGGTCTCAGAGGCTACTACCATATGGATGAAAATTTAAAGGACGCCAGAAAATTTCTGGTTCAAAATGAAGAATGCCGGTTTAAAATCCGGTTCAAGGGAAATCTGTTCTCCCACGAAGCTCTGAAGCTCTCAAATCTGGTTTAAGAATTTCCGGTTCAAAAAATAATTAACTTCTCGCAAGTTCGAGTTTAAAGGGCGTCAAAAAATTTCTGGCTGAAAATGAAGATTCCAGTTTAAAATCCGGTTCAAGAGAAAGATGTCTCCCACAAAGCTTTGAAGCTCTCAATATCCGGTTCAAAAATCCCGGTTCAAGAAGAATTTATATCTTGCAAAAAGTTAAAGGTTGCCGAAGAGGACCTGCTGCCAGGATGCGCGGTTCAAACATGGGTATCCTGCCTTATTGGCTTATCATATTATTGATCACTTGGGGGCTTGGTCGTATTCGAACCATAGCTACACCTCTTGATCGGCGTAAGGCCACCAGGAATATCACTTGGGGGCTTGGTCTTGTTTGAACCATAGCTACACCAGAAAACTACTTGGGGCCAAAGAGAGTGTTGCAAAAGAAAAACTCAACATAGGCACCCACTGAGCACAGCTCAAATGTTACTTGGGGATTCTTTGCTGCCGCAATGAACAAAGAATCTACACTTGTAATAGGTTACCAAGCCACGGCTTGGAAGCCTGGTGTATACACCTAAACCGCCGGGTTAGCCTGCCTTTTTAAGTAAGTCACTCCGCCCAGGTAAACCTGGTATGACCCGTGGAACTTTGACAAGTTACTCTGATAAGACCCTGAACTTGTCAAGTTAAAACGACAATTGGTTAAGGATTGATGACCATCTTAAAAGGCTTTGCAAAATGGTTTAACTCAGTGGCCTGGCAGCCCATGAAAAGCCTCGAATTTGGGGCCTGGCAGCCCGTCAAAAGCCTCGACTACAAGTTTTCATCTGCTTTTATTTGCTAAGGTTTTTCTCCTTTGATGAGATTTATAATGTTTTTGATAAACCGGCGTTCATTAACCCGGTTCGGCTTTCAACTACAAAGTTGTCAGTACATGATCACTTATAATCCAGAGTTTATTAACCCGGTCTGGTTCTGACTATAAGTCGCCAGTATTATATATGGTTAATCTGGTGTTTATCACAACCCGGTATGGTTTTATCATAAACCGGCACAATATGGAAGGAGTTATCAGTACTCAAGATTGGGGTTATCACCCTTACTACAATAAAGTTGGCGAACCAACGATGTGATTCAATGTCACAGGTATGATATATTTCATATTTGATTATTCTTAAGTGCAGCCTTGGTTATCAACCCAGGTTATATGTTGGGCATTATGACCCGTCCGACGGTGAACCGCCAGGACACTTTAAACTTGCTGTATGCAGAAACAGGTTGAATAAAGCATAATTATAAATCACTGGCATTTATTAACCCGACCTGGCTTTTTGACTATAAGTCGCCAATATGAGATAAAATAATATCCGGTGTTTATTAACCCGGCCTGGCTTTAAGACGATAAGTCGCCAGTGTATGATGAGAAATTATCCGGTGTTTGTTAACCCGACCTGGCTTTGGACTATAAGTCGCCAATATATATTTGGATTGCGCCGTTGGAATCATGCGCTTATAAATCATTGGGTATATTGTTCAAATCTTTAATAGCCAACATGGCTGGATTTTTATTATGGTTATCAATGACCAGTATTATGATTAAGGTTTTCAAAGTCGCTTTAGCGCAATGGCTATCATATTACCAATGGATATGATTTATTCTACAATTGAAGGAATAGTCCCGGGTTGCTGCAGGCTTACGACCCGACACTTGGGGGCTACATTATTCAAGTTGAGATTATATCAAATATGCAAGTCTCATGTCACTGCAAGCATGCACCATGACACTTGGGGGCTAATGCAAAGTCATTTTTATTGGCCTTATCGAAGACCCGACTCATCACATTGTAATGAGTCGGCCCTTGGGGGCTACAAAATGCTCCTATCAACAATTAAAGGTACACAAGTTTTCATCCATTATATTGAAGGATCCACTGCTCAGTTGGTAAAGCACAAAGCTCTCAACCTTGTGGACGTGGGTTCAAAGCCCCATGATGGGGGTTACATCATATAATGTTATACTCAATGAAGTATATATAAAGTCCCAGCTCAATATTATCTTACTGAGCCGGCCCTTGGGGGCTATATGTTGCTGTTGAAAGTCTACATGATCATATCTATAAAGTCCCTGCTCATTATTGCATAATGATCCGGCCCTTGGGGGTTACACTGATTGAAGTTTTTATGAGCATGAGGCAATTACAAGTCCCAGGTTGCTGCAATCATGACAGCCCGGCACTTGGGGGCTACATATGTGGAATACTCAGTTCGGACTAGTGATTGAGATGAACAACCTGGATTTTCTCAAGCTTGTGACATTCATATTGAAGCAATTCTTAAGCTGTTACTACGTTACCTTCTTAAGACTTGGGGGCTACATGTAATATGCATATAAAGGAGGAACATCTTCAAATTCTCAATTTTGGGCAAATCAGGAAGATTAATTGTGTGACCCGGTATTGGCAACAATCATAACCCGGTGTCTATAAACGGTCATGACCCGGGATCATCAGTTTTCATAACCCGGCAATTTTGGCAATGATAAACCGGCAAGTTTTTACATTTTCACACCGGCTGATATCAGTTGAATATTTGAAGACCAATATTTTTGTCAAATCAGAGCATTGAAGGCCAATTCAAATGGATTTTTTATTTACAAAATATCTTCTGCAAGCAAATTGATTATGAAGCTGGTATATTGACTCAGAATTTTCAGAAGGAAGAAATGACAAGGACTTAAGGATGATCAAGTTCCGGTTTATAAGAATATTTAAACCGGAGCACAACCCGCCAAATTTGTTCTTGTATTTATGTTGCAGATCAGTTTAACATGGATAAATCCAAATTAAACTGGGTGCTAATGTCGAGGATATACCCCGCGGCGTAACCCGGCACGAAGTATAACCCGAACGGACTTGGCGATTCACCGGTAACCCGGCGCGCGGGACAGACAGATGACAAGGCCCAAGGCCCAGAAGGCCGATTCGTACTATGGTGGGCCGGTTTACAAGGAAAGGCATAAGGAATATTTACCTTACAAGGAGTTAAGACCCGGACTTGTATCCGGTTTGTATTAGAAGGTAGACTAGTCCTAATCCTAATAGGACTCCACATGTAACCCGCCCCCTTCAACTTATATAAGGAGGGGCAGGGTTCCCCAAAGAGGGACAAGCAAGAAGAGACAATCTCTAGGGATAGACACAAAGAGCCGGTTTACCTGCGACTCTCTCGTGATGATAATGAGACCTAGCCACAAACAGCATGTAGGGTTGTTACCGAATCATGTTTCCCGGGGCCCGAAGCTGTATAAACCCTTGTCTTGTGTGTTGATCCGCCTCGCGTCTCTCGTCCCGATCAACCCCTCTCAAGCTACCACATAGATGCATTGGCCTCACGACTAAGTCCTTGCTCTAAGGACATCTGCCGTGACAATTCCATGACAGTATATAAAAAGAATTTTTATCTTGCAAAACAAGTATTCAAGAAGAAAACAGAGTCGGGAAGGGTCACGAGGGGCCCACGAGCCACCAGGGCGCGCCCACGCCTGGTCCCTCGTGTGCACCTCATGGGTCCGCTCGGTTGTTTATTTTTTTGGTATTTTTTATAATATACCAAAACTGACAGAAAGTATTTTTATGGAATTTTTGGAGTCGGTTTACTTACCGTATCACATATCTATTCCTTTTCAGGGTTCAAGAGTGTTCTGGAAGGTCTCTCTTATGTGTTCCTCCAGTGTCATGGTTTGAATCATGTTAGTTTCAACATTAATAGGTGTACCTGAGATATAATGCTTAATTCTTTGTCCATTGACCACCCTCAGATTAGTGCCTATGGAGTTATTGATTTAATACGATAAACTTCTTCGATGATGTACGGTCCTTCCCATTTGGAGAGTAGTTTTCCTGCAAAGAATCTGGAACGAGAGTTGTACAATAGAACATATTCACTCACTTTGAATTCCCGTTTTTGGATTCTTTTATCATGCCATCTTTTAACTTTTTCTTTAAACAATTTTGGATTTTCGTATGCTTGGGGTTCTCCACTCATCCAATGAACTAATATCAAATAACCTCTTCTCATCGGCAAGTTTGAAATCATAATTAAGTTCTTTAATTTTCCAATATGCTTTATGTTCTAACTCGAGATGTAAATGACATGCTTTTCCATAGACCATTTTATATGGAGGCATACCCATAGGATTTTTATAAGCGGTTCTATAAGCCCATAATGGATCATCAAGTTTCTTAGACCAATTCTTTCTAGATCTATTGACGGACTTTTGCAAAATTAACTTTATTTCTCTATTGCTCAATTCAACTTGACCACTAGATTGAGGATGATAGGGAGATGCAATTCTATGGTTAACTTTATTTCTCTACACCTCTTGAGCAATTTATGAAAAGCACCATGAATAAAATGTGAACCACCATCAGTCATTAAATATCTAGGGACTCCAAACCTCAGGAAAATAACTTCTTTAAGCATTTTAATAGAAGTGTTATGATCAACACTACTAGTTGGAATAGCTTCTACCCACTTAGTGACGTAATCAACAACAACTAAAATATGTGTATACCCATTAGAGGAAGGAAAAGGTCCCATATAATAAAATCCCCAAACATTAAATGGCTCAATAACAAGTGAATAATTCATAGGCATTTCCCAACGTCTACCAATATTACCAATTCTTTGACATTCATCACAAGACAAGACAAACTTACGTGCATCCTTGAAGAGTGTAGGTCAATAAAAACCAGATTGTAATACCTTACGTGCAGTTTTGTCTCCAGCATGGTGTCCTCCGTAAGCCTTGGAATGACACTTCCATAGGATTTGTTCTTGTTCATGCTCAGGTATACAACGTCTAATAATACCATCTACTCCTTCTTTATAAATATATGGGTCATCCTAGAAGTAATGTCTTAAATCAAAGAATAACCATTTCTTTTGTTGGTATGTGAAACTAGGTGGTATATATTTAGCAACAATATAATTAGCATAGTATACATACCAAGGAGTATTACGAGAAGCATTTATAATAGCTAGTTGTTCATCAGGAAGACTATCATCAATAAGTAGTGGGTCATCAAGAGTATTTTCCAATGTACACAAATTATCAGCTACGAGATTCTCAGCTCCCTTCCTATCAGTAATATGCAAGTCAAATTCTTGTAGCAGTAGAACCCACCTAATGAGTCTGGGTTTATCATCTTTTTTTCCATCAGATATTTAATAGCAGCATGATCGGTGTGAACAATTACTTTAGAATCAACAATGTAGGATCTTAATTTATCACATGCAATCGCAACTGCTAAAAATTCTTTCTCAGTAGCAGCATAGTTTCTTTGAACACTGTTTAGAGTTTTACAAGCATAATGGATAACATTTAATTTCTTATCACCTCTTTGTCCTAGAACAGCACCAACAACATAGTCACTAGCATCACACATAATTTCAAATGATAAGTTCCAATCAGGTGGTTGAACAATAGGTGCAGAGGTTAAGGCTTTCTTAAGTTTTTCAAAGGCTTCTACACAATCATCATAAAAAACAAAAGGAACATATTTTTGCAAGAGATTAGTACGAGGCCCAGAAATTTTATAGAAGTCTTTAATAAATCTTCTATAAAAATCAGCATGACCTAGAAAACTTCTTATATCTTTAGTATCTTTAGGACATGGCATTTTCTCGGTTGCATCACCTTTAACTTTCTCTACTTCAATACCTTGTTCAGACATTTTATGTCCCAAGACAACACCTTCATTCACCATAAAGTTGCACTTCTCCCAATTCAAGACAAGGTTAGTTTGTTCACATCTCCGCAAAACTCGGTCAAGGTTGCTTAAGCAATCATCAAAAGAAGTCCCATAAAAGGAGAAATCGCCCATGAAAACCTCAACAATCTTTTCACAAAAATCAGAGAATATAGCAGTCATACATCTTTGAAAGGTAGCAGGTGCATTATTGTCGGTGCACTAAGAACGGGGCCCTTAGTACCCAAGACTTATGCACGGAAGGCAGCAACATCCCCGACAAGAGGCCTTGGAGGGAACTAGCTTAAGCTAAAGGAAGCAACTCTTCATGAGATAAAGGAGCGCATCAAGAAGACCAAGACAAACCACAAAGATGAAGCTGACCCTTGCCGACAAGGCAGGCCCGGCAAGAGAAAAGCCCGGCAGGTGCTGAACCCGGCAGGCCTTCATCAGCCACCAGCGCTCCACCTCACCGAGCAGGTAGTCACCCATCGGTGAGGTGTCGAGCCCGTAGGCAGTTAGGTGAAGCTTGTCGGGCATATGGCAGCCCGCTGGAGGAAGAATTACCTTTATTGACACCTGTGCTAATGGCGTATCAGCTTAATAGGAGGTAGATGAGCAAGCAGTGTGACAACCTTGCCGGGGCTCCTCCTCCTTGCGACACCTAGCGGTGCATTTAATGCATTTTGTCCTAACTAGCAGAGTTAGGTATGATAGTTCTGTTCCATTGAGACGACACCGTATGAACTATGGTTTGGCAAGAAACCTAAGCTGTTGTTTCTTAAAGTTTGGGGTTGCGATGCTTATGTGAAATTTTTTCATCCTGATAAGCTCAAACCCATATTGGAAAGGTGCGTCTTCGTAGGATACCCAAAAGTTACTGTTGGGTACACCTTCTATCACAGATCCGAAGGCAAAACATTTGTTGCTAAGAATGGATCCTTTCTAGAGAAGGAGTTTCTCTCGAAAGAAGTGAGTGGGAGGAAAGTAGAGCTTGATAAGGTAATTTGTACCTTCTCCCGAATTGGAAAGTAGTTCACCACGTAAATCAGTTCCAAAGATTCCTACACCAATTAGTGAGGAAGCTAATGATGATGATCATGAAACTTCAGATTAAGTTACTACAAAACCCTCGTAGGGTCTTCCAAAGTACGCCCGCACTGTGAGTGGTACGGTAATCCTGTTCTGGAAATCATGTTACTAGACCATGATGAACCTACGAACTATGAGGAAGCGATGATGAGCCCAGATTCCGCGAATGGCTTGAGGCCATGAAATCTGAGATGGGATCCTTGTATGAGAACAAAGTGTGGACTTTGGTGGAGTTGCCCGATGATCGACAAGCCATATTGTATAAATGGATCTTCAAGAGGAAGACATATGCTGATAGTAGTGTTACTATCTACAAATCTCGACTTGTCGCAAAAAGGTTTTCGACAAGTTCAAAGTGTTGACTACAATGAGATTTTATCAAATGTAGCGATGCTTAAGTCTGTCCGAATCATGTTAGCAATTGCCACATTTTATGAAATCTGGCAAATGGATGTCAAAACTGCATTCCTTAATGGTTTTCTTAAAAGAAAAGTTGTATATGATGCAACCAGAAGGTTTTGTCAATCCTAAAGGTGTTAGCAAAGTATGCACGCTCCAGCGATCCATCTATGGACTGGTGCAAGCATCTCGGAGTTGGAATATATGCTTTGATAAGTTGATCAAAGCACATAGTTTTATACAGATTTGCGGTGAAGCCTGTATTTACAATAAAGTGAGTGGGAGCACTACCGCCTTTCTGATAAATATATGTGATTAACATATTGTTGATCAGAAATGATGTAGAATTTTTCTGGAAAGCATGAAGGAGTATTTGAAAGGAGTTCTTTAAAAGAAAGACCTCAAGAAGCTACTTACATATTGAGCATCATGATCTATTGAGATAGATCAAGACGCTTGATAAGTTTTTCAATAAGTACATACCTTGTCAAGATTTTGAAATAGTTCAAAATGGAACAAATAAAGAAAGAGTTCTTGCCTGTGTTGCACATGTGTGAAATTGAGTAAGACTCAAATCCCGACCACGGCAGTAAAATAGAAAAGAGAATGGAAGTCATTCCCTATGCCTCACCATAGGTTCTATAAAGTATGCTATGCTATGTACCAGACCTATTGTATACCTTGCTCTGAATTTGGCAAGGGAGTACAATAGTGATCTAGGAGTAGATTACTGGACATTGGTCAAGAATATCCTTAGTAAGGACTAAATATTTCTCAATTATGGAGGTGATAAAAGAGCCCGTCATAAAGAGTTACATCAGTGCAAGTTTTCACACCGATCCAGATGACCCTAAGTCTGAATCTGGATACATATTGAAAGTGGGAGCAATTAGCTAGAGTAGCTCCATGCAGAGCATTGAATGTGACAGACCCGTTGACTAAGCTTCTCTCACGAGCAAAACATGATCACACCTTAGTACTCTTTGGGTGTTAATCACATAGCAATGTGAACTAGATATTGACTCTAGTAAACCTTTTGAGTGTTAATCACATGCAGATGTGAACATTAGTGTTAAATCACATGGTGATGTGAACTAGATTATTGACTCTAGTGCAAGTGGGAGACTGAAAGAAATATGCCCTAGAGGCAATAATAAAGTTATTATTTATTTCCTTATATCATGATAAATGTTTATTATTCATGCTAGAATTGTATTAACCGGAAACATGATACATGTGTGAATACATAGACAAACATATTGTCACTAGTATGCCTCTACTAGACTAGCTCATTAATCAAAGATGGTTATGTTTCCTAACCATAGACATGAGTTGTCATTTGATTAACGGTATCACATCATTAGTAGAATGATGTGACTGACATGACCCATTCCGTTAGCTTAGCACTTGATTGTTTAGTATGTTGTTATTGCTTTCTTCATGACTTATACATGTTCCTACAACTATGAGATTATGCAACTCCCATTTACCGGAGGAACACTTTGTGTGCTACCAAACGTCACAACGTAACTGGGTGATTATAAAGGAGCTCTACAGGTGTCTCCAAAGGTACATGTTGAGTTGGCAGATTAGGTTTTGTCACTCCGATTGTCGGAGAGGTATCTCTGGGCCCTCTCGGTAATGCACATCACTATAAGCCTTGCAAGCAATGTAGCTAATGAGTTAGTTACGGAATGATGCATTATGTAACGAGTAAAGAGACTTGCCAGTAACGAGATTGAACTAGGTATTGGATACCGACGATCAAATCTCGGGAAAGTAAACATACCGATGACAAAGGGAACAACGTATGTTGTTATGCGGTTTGACCGATAAAGATCTTCATAGAATATGTAGGAGCCAATATGAGCATCCAAGTTCCGCTATTGGTTATTGACCGGAAAACGTGTTTCGATCATGTCTACATAGTTCTCGAACCCGTAGGGTCCGCACGCTTAAGGTTTCGATGACAGTTTTATTATGAGTTTATGAGTTTTGATGTACCGAAGGAGTTCGGAGTCCCGGATGAGATCGGGGACATGACGAGGAGTCTCAAAATGGTAGAGACGTAAAGATCGATATATGGGACGACTATATTCGGACTTTGGAAAGGTTCTGAGTGATTCGGTTATTTTTCGGAGTACCGGAGAGTTACGGGAATTCGCCGGGGAGTATATGGGCCTTATTGGGCCATACGGGAATAGAGGAGAGAGGCCAAAAGGAAGGAGGCCTGCGCCCCCTGGTCCGAATTGGACAAGGGGTGCACCCCCCTTTTCCTTCTCCCTCTCCTCCTCTTTCCTTCTCTCCTACTCCAACAAGGAAAGGAGGAGTCCTACTCCCGGTGGGAGTAGGTCTCCCCCCTTGGCACGGCCTCCTCCTTGGCCCGGCCGCCTCCCCCTTGCTCCTTTATATATGGGGGCGGGGGGCACCCCATAGAAACAACAACAATTGATCCTTGAGATCTCTTAGCCATGTGCGGTGCCCCCCTCCACCATAGTCCTCGATAATATTGTAGTGGTGCTTAGGCGAAGCCCTGCGACGGTAGAACATCAAGATCGTCACGACGCCGTCGTGCTGACGGAACTCTTCCCCGACATTCTGCTGGATCGGAGTCCGGGGATCGTCATCGAGCTGAACGTGTGCTAGAACTCGGAGGTGCCGTAGTTTCGGTGCTTGATCGGTCGGGCTGTGAAGACGTACGACTACATCAACCGCGTTGTTATAACTCTTCCGCTTTCGGTCTACGAGGGTACATGGACACACTCTCCCCTCTCGTTGCTATGCATCACCATGATCTTGCGTGTGCGTAGGATTTTTTTTGAAATTACTACGTTCCCCAACACAAAGATGGGGGGCAAGCACCACATATTGAAGGATATATGACAATATAACTTCTATGTGAATATGAACAAACATAAACCATTACGTTCTCTTCCTTGTCCAACGTCAACAATTTTGGCATATAATATTTTGATGGGGGCTCACAATCACAAAAGATTTCCAAGATAGTGCATTTGCATGTGAAAGTTTTCTACCTTATAGTAATCATTCAGGAAATGCTTGTATGACCAATATTGTGATTGTCAAACTTAAAAAGATTTCACTTTGTAAACCCAATGTGAAGCTACTACTAGGCATGATATGAACATATATTTTCAAATTCATGATACTCAATTCATTCAACAATTTACTCATAGGATTAAGTGAAGCACAAGAGTAAATGACAAGCTACTCCATAAAGATATAAGTGAAGATCAAACGAGCAGTCATGTAAATGGGTAGCTATTTGAGAACTCTCTTATTTAAAATCTTTCAGATCTAAGTATTTTATTAAACAACAATTAAAACAAAACAAAATGACATTCCAAGAATAGCACAACTCATGTGAAGAAGCAAAAACTTATTCTCAACTGATACTAACCGATAATTGTTGATGAAGAAAGGTGGGATGCCTACCGGGGCATCCCCAAGCTTAGATGCTTGACACTTCTTGAAATATTATCTTGGGATGCCTTGGGCATACCCAAGCTTGAGCTTTTATGTCTCCTTAATTCCTTTTATATCACGGTTTCCCTAAATCTCAAAAACTTCATCCACACAAAACTCAACAAGAACTCGTGAAATAAGTTAGTATAATTCAATGCAAAACCTTATCATTCTCTACTGTAGCAAATCACTAAAATTATTATTTAACATTGCATACTAAATGCCTCTGCATATTTAATACTCCTATCCTCAAATATAATCATTAAACAAGCAAACATATGCAAACAATGCAAACATAACAACAATCTGTCTAAACAGAACAGTATGTAATGAGTGCAATATTCATCATACTTCCCTAACTCCAAAAATTCTGAAAAATTACCACACTATAGAAAATTTATCATATCTTATTGTGCAAAACATTTCAAAATTTTATCACATTCTGACTTTTCTGGATAATTTTCGCAATAGAGATAAACTTTCTGTTTTGAAACAGCAACTCATATACTTGCAAAATAAACATGGTAAAGGCTATCATTGACATTTTTATTAAAATGAAAGATGCAAAACATTATTGTAAGTAGAAGCAAGCAAATACAAACAAAATAAAATGATGCTCCAAGCAAAACACATATCATGTGACGAATAAAATCATAGCTCCAAGTGAGGTTACCGATAACGTCGGAGACGAAAGAGGGGATGCCTTCCGGGCATCCCCAAGCTTAGTTGCTTCGATCTTCCTTGAATATAGTCAGGACCCTGATTCCAAGTCACATCGATCTAGCCGGTAACACCTCATATCACTTTGCGGCCTCACGCACGGCATTCCCATGGGTGTCGCCTTACCATGGCCCGGGACCGTTTGCGCCTTTTGGCTCACGTATATGATAGTGTCGCTAGCATCCATATGACAGAGAACCCGGCCGACATGGCTAGTCGTGAACCCAAAGCGGCACTAACCCATGGGGACAGGCATACATGAATCACATCGAGCATGTCGGTCAGCAGCGCAGAATCCGGCTGTAGCACTAGACTAACAGGACTCAGGGAACCCGGTCAGAAAGAGCTAGGCAGGACTCAGATGTCACCGCGTGACATTTCCCGAAGGGGAACACAGGAACAAAGTGAAACACATGCCGGCCGATCAAGTGTCACGAAAGCGGTAGTCTTTGGGCTAGCAGGACTCCGGTGAACCGGGC
This sequence comes from Aegilops bicornis, assembly GCA_021605145.1. Classification (NCBI taxonomy): domain Eukaryota; kingdom Viridiplantae; phylum Streptophyta; class Magnoliopsida; order Poales; family Poaceae; genus Aegilops; species Aegilops bicornis. Next base: position 331,985,569 of record CM038669.1, read on the forward strand.
TGTAGCGGACTACTATGGCTCAAGGAAGCACTAGACTACATTTCCCCATAAGAGAGTCTGCCAAGGATAACAACTAGAATGTCGGATCCCACACATACCAAGCATTTCAAACATACACACAATATGCTCGATATGTGTAAATACAACATGGCATCACAACATAACTCTACGACTCAAGTATTTATTCATTAGGCTCTGAGGAGCGAGATATTACAAACATGGGTCTCATGACCCAACATACTGAGCATACAAGCAACAAGCACAAGCGGGAGCTTAACATGTCCGAGTACGACATCTACAAATGAAAAGGCTGAGAAGCCCGACTATCTACCAGATCTGCCGAGGGCACAAGATCGTAAATGAGGTATCAAGCTAAACGTCAAGTTCACGCTGAACTACTAGTGAGATCAAGTCTCTGCAAAAACATAAAATAGGCAAACGTGAGTACAAATGTACTCAGCAAGACTTACATCAGATCTAACAACATATGCATCATTATCAACAAAGGGGTGGTGGAGTTTGACTACAGCAAGCCAGCTTTGACTCGGTGGCTATCCTAAACTACATTTGCAAGTAACTCTTTTGAGGTATGCACACGAGTCCACATATTCACCAATCAATACACCACTATGGATTCGACCCCGTCTTCCTACGGGAACGCCATCCATAGCACTCACTCTTATCTTGCGCATTTTAGAGTATCCACTTTCACTTGTCTATGAACTGTTATAGGCAACCTAGAAGTCCTTTACCGCGGACACGGCTATTCGAATAGATGATGTTAACCCTGCAGGGGTGTACTTCTTCATACATGTTTCCACCACTTAGCGTCCGCACACGACATGTGCTCGGCAGACTTCAAGCGAAAGCCGACGTGGGTGTAGACCACGACCTACCTAAACACTCAAGTCTCTAGTCCAGGTTTATCGCCTATTCAGGTTCCATCCGCAGGGAGTCCGACCAAGGTTTCCACATACGGCCCCGAACAATGTGTACAGGATTCCGCGACACCAAACGGGCGCCTGCATGCCCGCCACGTGTTTACCGCAAACACAGCCCAATTTTACGGTCACCAAGGCAAGGCCCCCAAAGATACTACAAACACCGAAACTACTTGCAACTCCTGGACAGAGGACAAGGGTGATTAAGAAGTCGAGCAGGGTCATATTTCAGGGCCCAATGCATGGTAGTAGCTGAATCATGGAGCACAAACACAGAACTCAGTTCCTGAGGACGGCTTCAATGAGACAACCCACCATGTACTCCTACATGGCCTCTCACCACTACCTTTACCAAATCGTGTTCACACACTTAGCTCTCAACAAGAGGGACATGTTCTCACACCTCCGATTCATCCCGATGAATCAGACTGACTCAACTCTAAGCAAGAGGTGCATGACAAACAAGCATGAATGAGTAGGCACAACAGGGCTCAAGCAACTCCTACTCATGCTAGTGGGTTTCATCTATTTACTGTGGAATGACAGGTCATGCAGAGGATAAAGGGGTTCAGCTACCGCATCAAGTAACAGATGAATTGTTGTTGTCCTAATGCAGTAAAAGAGAGCAGGAGCGAGAGAATGGGATTATATCGGAATGAACAAGGGGGTTTTGCTTCCCTGGCACTTCTGAAGATAGTATAGTTCTTCATTGGTGTCATCGAACTCATCGTCGAAACCACGTCTATCGAGAGGGGACAAACACCGCAACTGAGAAAGAACACAATCAATGCAATGCCACAATATGATGCATGATCATGACATGGCAATATGCTGTGATTTGAGCTAATGCATCTAGCTATATTTTAAATGAAGTTGGTTTGAATACATGATTCAAATTCCAACTCCATATATGATTATTTAAATGCCCTTTATTTGTTTTGTCCAAAACAGAGGACAAACATTGTTCAAACATGCATTAAAATGGTACAGATGGATTCCTTGAATTTTTCTGATAATTTTTCATATATAATTTGTTTGATTTGGAGCTACAGATTAATTTCTATGATTTTTAGAAGTTTAGAGCATTTTCTGAAATTTCCTGAATAATAATAATTCCAGAAAACGAGTTATCGCGTCAGCATTAGGTCATGCTGACCTGAGCAGGTCAACAGGCGGGTCCAGGTCAAACCTGACCAGTGGGGTCCACTGGTCAGTGACTGAGGCTGGTTAGTGTCAATGACAGGTGGGGCCGGGTTAACAAACACGTCAGCAAGGTCAACTCTGGCGTGTGGGTCATGCCGGATTTTAAACTAATCTAAACAGAAACAAAACAGGGGTTAATTAGGACGTGGGCCCATGTGTCAGTGAGCACGTGGGTTAGTTAGTGGCTTCATTAGCCGCTAATGACGTGTCCACGTCATCCCAAAACGGCGGTTAGCCGCGGGCGCTAAATGGAACACGGCGGGGTTGCCCGTCCGGCCGATTCCGGCGATGAGAGCTCGCGCGGCTGGGTCCTGCGGACGCAGCACGATGAGCCGCGTCGATCGGTGGTGGTGGTTGGTGCTAGGGCGGCCGAAAACGGCAACGGCGGCGAGTGAGGCGGCGGCTGGAGCTCGGCTTCATGCGGGCGTGGCGCTAGAGCAAGCAGGCGAGCGCGTAGAGGGGCTAGGCGGCCTCCTGGAGGCTCCAGGAGCGCGATACAGTGCAAGGGCGCGGGTGGTTCGAGCTCAGGTCATGGCGGCGACAAAGCCGGGCGGCAGTGGGTTTTGGTCATCGGCGAAGCGGCAGCTACTGTAAGATCCCAAATTTTCAATTTGGCATGTTATACATAGGTCATCCATGCATATCATATTTTATTGCATTTTGTTTGCCATCCTCGAAATCCTAAGCAACTCAAGGACCCTCGGAGAGAGTTGGGGATTTTCTGATTTTCATATTTGAATTTTATCAAGTAATGAAGACGAGGATTTTAGATTTTATTATTTTTCTCTCCGGAAAATATTTCATGTTTAATAAAATGAGAGGAGATAATATGACTTCTCCAAAACTAATTGAAATATCGGAGGAAAAATGTTAAAAACCTCATTTCGATTTTATTTTATTTATTTGGAATTTTATTTGCCCTAGAGAAAATTTTGCATAATTTAAAAATTGCATTTTAGGGGCCAAGAAAAGTTCATCTTGTTCTAAATATTTTATTTAGGCAAAGAAAACTTGTTTTGGCATTTTTAGATTTTTATTTATTTTTCTAGGATTTTTATAAATTTCTGAACGTTTAAAAAATGAATCATACCGACTGGGCCAAAGGCCCACCAAGCAGCCCAGCCACCGCCACCGCCGCTGTCTTGGCGCCGCCCGCCGCTGCTGCCGGACCGGAGTCCGAGCGGACTCCTCCTCCCGCCGCCTTGCCCCTCCTCCAAGCCACCGCTAAGCCCCTTTAAATAGCCGCCACCCCCTCGCCACCACCGCCGCCGCCCACCCGGACCAGGAGCCCGAGCCCAAGCCGTCGCCGCCGCCGCCGCCTCCGCGCCGCCCGCCCTCGTCGAGCCGCCGCCGCCTCTAGCCGCCCTCGCCGCCCCTTGCCGAGCCCCGCCGGAGCCGCCCGCCCCGCCGGACGACCTCGCCGGAGGTAGCCCCTCGATGCCGGTTTTTTTCGAAAACCCCTTCGTTTAAAAAAAAACCCTAGCCCGTTTTTTTATATAGATCGGTTTTATTTCTCCGGTTTATTTATTTTGCGAGCGTTCGCTCGTTCGTTCGTTTTTACGAACATGTTCGTCATTTAGTTTCTGCTGACGAACGTTCGTTCGTTTAGCCGTTCGTCGTTTTCTTTTATCAGATTTATTCCGCGATTATTCCGATCGTGATTTTTGATCCGATGTTCGAATTAGTATAACTTTTCGCTCGTTTATCGGAATCAGGCGATTCAAGCGCCCGAGTTTCATCTCGAAACCCTCTTTCCGAATAGCCAACTTAAACCAGTTTTTGTCTCTGTAAAATTTGACCTTAGTTCAGATTAGTAAACGGATCTTATTTCTTTCGCCGTTTGAGTTTTGTTGCTCCGTTTGGTTTGATTCTTTTTGCGAACCGGAGTTCTTAAGTTGAACTCTCCGGTCAACCTCTTTCAGTTGAAGTTTCATTTGTGCATCTTTGCTTGTTGCTTATGTATGTATTGTTTGCTTGCGATAGAATTCTTGAGTGCGGTTGTTACTACGAGTCACTAGGATTCACGGATCGTCAGCAAGGCAAGTAACACTTTGATCATACCCTTTTCCTACCCAGTTTTTATGCATTAGTTTCAACCCTCAAACATTGCATGGTTAGGATGTCATTAATTTGTGGGTTGGGATGTAGATGATGAGGTAGGAACCTATTGCCCTGTTACTATCAAACCCTTGGGAGTTACTTCTACGTTTTGCTTATATTGCTTTGCTATGCTCGTAGACGTGGATTGGGTTTGAGTGTATCCATGACAGATGTGAGATTGTTAATTAATGGTTTACTTTAAGGTGGCAACTTAAATACACATCTGGGTGGATTGAGGCACTTGGGGAACCCAGTGTTGTCTGTTTTTTTTTTGGAAATCCCGGGGTACCCGTGTGATCTTCCTATGGACCGCCACCCAGGCTCAAAGGGAACTAAGATTATTCATGCTAGAAACTTCCGTGTGGAGCCACAAGCTATTATGGGCTCTAGCATAGTTGAGTAAGTTACGTGAAGCTCTCGAAGAGGTAGATCAGCAGGTAGTGGGTTTTATAGGTTTGGTATGATCTATCCGGAGTAGAGAGTTAATGTTTCCGAAAGACTGTGTCTCGGTCATCCGTTTCTCAAACACCATGTAGTGCGAGAAATCAACGGAGGCGATCGAGTCTTGTGGGGAAAAGTGCTAAACCTCTGCAGAGTGTACAATCTAATCATGGTTAGCCGTGTCCCCGGTTATGGACAATTCGAGTATCTAGTACTTGAGTATTCACATGTATCTCATCACTCTAAATTAATATTGTTGGGTTGTTAATTACTTTAATTGGGATTGAGTTGGGGTTATACCTTCTCAATGATGTTTCAACCATCATGATAGTTAAATTAAAATTTATTCCTTTGATGTAGGGAAAAATTGGCTTTCGGCAAACTGTAACCATAGAGCTTTCCACCAGCCAAACTTGCATGTAGTGTTAGCTTTATTCTGTTATTGCTCTATTGTGTTACATTGCCAGCATATTCCATGTGTTGACCCGTTCTCGGGCTGCAACGTATTATGTTGCAGACTTTTCAGACGAGGAGTAAGGTTCGATAGGTCGTTGCCGTGCAGCTCAGCTATGCCGTTGGAGTTGATGGACTCACTTTATCTTCCAAGCCTTCGCTGTTCTCGTATTAGATGGCCTTAAGCCATATTATTGTAATAAGTTCTCTTTTGGAGACATTCGATGTAATAAGTGTGTGATTGCTACTCATATAAATCCTTCGAGTATTGTGTGTCAAAGCATTACCGATCCAGTGGATGACACGGAAACACAGAGACTTGACCATCTGAGGTCGGGTCGCTACAAGATGGTATCAGAGCACACGCTGAGTGTAGGACACGGCCACTAAGATAAATCCATAGGTCACTCCTCTCTACTCATTTCTGACTCCTCTCCATTTTTCCACTCTTTAGGATGACGGAGATGAAGTACAAGTTTGGACAACCGGATGAAGACACACCTTTTGGACGCCACTTGAAGTGTAACATCCCAAAATTCTAAATTTTGGAATGTTATAAACAAATAGATAGTTTTGATTGATTGCTTGATTGATTGACTGAAGGTGAGTGAATTCGAAACTTTTTGAAAGTTAAATGAGAGGGAATAAAAGGACTTTCCCAAACTTTCATTTTTGCTTTTATGATCTTCGGGAATTCAAATTCTTTTCATCACAAAAACCCTGGAGAGAAGATGACATGACTTCTTCCATTTATTTAAATGACAAGGGGTGTTGAAAATATTTGAATTTCATTTGAGAATATTTTCAATTCTGAAACTTTATGCAACTCAATGATTTTCACGTTAAGATAAAATGACTTCTTCAAATTATATGAAATATGAGTTGGGAGTTTCAAAGAATTAAATTTTCAAGGTTCTTTTGAATTTATTTTCAATTTGGAGTTATTTGAGTTTTATTCAAACTATTTTTCTCCAAAAATAAAATATATGGAAAATAGGGTAACATGATTCCCTACATCAGAAAATTGGAGAGAAATTAATTTGAAGTCATTTTGGTATTTTTTTAAAATGATTTTGGTTAGATTTTATTAGAGCAGAAGCACCCTTTGCTTTATTTGAATTTGTGTGGATTTTATTTGACATTAGAATAATGTTCATCTTGTAGGAAATATTTTCTGCAAATTTTGATATATTATATGCCTATATAAAAGTTTTAATTATTTTGTTCTGTGAAATTTTGTTTGAAAAAATCATTAGCCGCTTGGGCCAAAGGCCCAAGCCGCCAAAGCCACCGGCCGGCCAAGGCCATCCATCGCGCGAGCTAGGGAGCCCCCGCTTCCTTTTTCAATCCTAGTAGGACTCTTGTCCTATTTCCGTTTATTCCGTATTTGTTTCTAGATCTTTTCCTCTTGTTTCCTAATCCTAGTCTATTTCTTGTCCCCTACCCCAAGAAAAACCCTCCCCCCCCCAATTTAAATACCCAAGCACCCCCCCCCCCCCTCTAACACATCAAACCAACACCTCTCCTCTCCTCTCCTCCGCAGCAGTAGCAGTGCCGCCGCCCCCTTACACCGCCGCCGCCGCCGCCCCAGACCGCCGCCGCCACCTAGCCGCCGCTGGAGCCCCTCGCTTCTTCGAGGTACTAGCCCCGCGCCGCGTCACCTTTTCTTTTCCTTGGTTCGGTTTTTCATAAATCGTTCCGGCTTCCGTTCCGGTTTTCTAGATCGGTTTTTCGTTTGGTTTTCTTTCCAAACCCTAGATCGGTTTTTCTCACGGTTTTACTTTCCGGTTTTGTTTATGCAAGCGTCACGCGGACTCTTCGCCCTAACGAACGAGATCACCGGTTTGCTTCGTTAATGAACGTCCGCTCGCTCAACCGTTCATCGCTTTTCTATCTCATCGGATTTATTCCGCTGTTTTTCTCGATAGCGATTTCAGATCCGATCTTCGTTCTAGTTTGTCTTCTCGCCTTTTATCGGAATCGTGTGATTCAAGCGCTACTGAGTTTCATTTCAAACCGCCGTTCCAACTAATCAACTTAAACAAAGTTTTGCTCTTGTAAAATTTGACTTAGTTTCAACTTGCTAGAACCGAGTTGTTTTCTTCCATCGTTTGACTTATGCGTTGCTTTATTTGATTCGATTCTTTTGCAACCAGGGTTCTTAAGTTGAACTTTCTGGTTAGATCTTTTATTCGAGATTTACCCGTGCATTAGATGAGTACTTATTGTATGCTTGTTGTTGTCTGCGATAGATCACCCAGAGTGCGCCGCTTGTTACTTCGAATCTCTAGGTTTCGCAGATCCTCAGCAAGGCAAGTAACACTTGATCATACTTTTTCTACTACCCAGTTTTATGCATTAGATCTATTCCTCAAACACTTGCATGATTAGGATCTAATTAAATTGGGGGTTATGGGAAGTAGTTGAGGTAGTACCTATTACTGCTTTTATTACAAAACCCTTGGGAGTTACTTCTACGTTTGCTTATTATGCCATGCTATGCTCGTAGATGTGGATTGGGTTTGAGTGAATATCCATGACAGATGTGAGATTGATAATTAATGGTTTATCTAATGTGGCAACTTAAACACACATCTGGGTGGATTGAGGCACCTGGTTACTCCAGGACTTGCCTGTCTAGGCACAGGGTTTCCTGTGACTTGCCTGTTTTTTTTTTGGGACCGCCACCTGTGCTCAAAGGGATCATGAGATTATTCAAACTAGTAACTTCCGTGTGCAGCCACAAGCCATTATGGGCTCGCATAGTTGATTAAGTCGTGTGAACTCTTACGGTGGTAGACTAGCAGATGTAGGGGTTGTAGGTGGTACGGTCTACCCATCGTAAGGTGCAAACGCTTCGAAAGACTATGTCTCGGCCATCCGCTTTCTCAAACACAATGTAGTGCGAGAAATCCAACGGAGGAGATCGAGTCTTGTGGGGAAAAGTGCGCAAACCTCTGCAGAGTGTATAAACTAATCATGATTAGCCGTGTCCCCGGTTATGGACATTTTGAGTAACTAGTTCTTGGATTATCCTGTTGATCTCATCACGTTACTTAATATAATTTGTTTGCGTTTAATGAGTACTTTTAATTGGGATTGAGAATGCTGTCAACCATTCTCAATGTTTAACAACCACCATGATAGTTAAATAAATTTATTCCTTTGCAAAGAGGGAAAAATTGGCTTTTCGCAAAAACTGAAACCATAGAGCTTTCCACCAGCCATATATGCATGTAGAATAGCTTATTCTTTCATTACTCTCTATGTGTTACATTGCCAGCATATTCCATGAGCTGACCCGTTTTCGGGCTGCAACTTTTCATGTTGCAGAACTTTTCGCATTTATTTAGTAAGTGATACGTTAGGGTTACGATTTCCTATACTCAACTTTGCCGTTGGTGTTGATGGGAATCCACAACCTTGTTGCTTCCGCTATATTTGGATTGAGGTAATAGTATTTATGTTACTTTATACATGTGATTTACCTCTGTTATAAATCCTTCGAGTACTGTGTGTGTCAGCATAGCTGTCAACCATTCTCAATGTTTAACAACCACCATGATAGTTAAATAAATTTATTCCTTTGCAGTAGGGAAAAATTGGCTTTTCGCAAAAATTGTAACCATAGAGCTTTCCACCAGCCATATATGCATGTAGTATAGCCTATTCTTTCATTACTCTCTATGTGTTACATTGCCAAAGATATTCCATGTCTTGACCCGTTTTCGGGCTGCAACTTTTCATGTTGCAGAACTTTTCAGACGATGAGTAAGTGATACGTTAGGGTTACGATTTCCTATACTCAACTTTGCCGTTGGTGTTGATGGGAATCCACAACCTTGTTGCTTCCGCTATATTTGGATTGAGGTAATAGTATTTACGTTACTTTATACATGTGATTTACCTCTGTTATAAATCCTTCGAGTAATGTGTGTGTAAGCATAACGATCCAGGGATGACACCTAAGCACGAGACTTGATCCATTCGGTCGGGTCGCTACAAGATGGTATCGAGCACATGTTGGTGTAGGACGTGACCCTAGAAACTGACAAGCCCATAGGAAAGATTTTTCTCTACAACTTCATGTTCAAAAAGATTTTTTACCTCTCTTCTGTTCTGAGTTTATTCAAATATTCCCTTCTAGTGAGACCATACCCCTTTTTCCCTTTTGACCACTCGAAGATTTGACTGATGAGACCACTCCAAGGAGACAAGATATCGGACAACTAAGACCATTTGGAATGAAGAGGATTTTACCGTGTAAATGGAAACTACAACTGTTGAAGACTCCGAAGACTAGGAGATTTTGAAGGCTCTGAAGAATTCCCAGATTTTTATGACCTAGGAAGGTTACGCTTATGGAATTAAGAGACTATGGAAGTTGTCAATACCCGAGATCAAGGTGTATCGGAGAAAGACCAGAGCGAGGATAAGATGGATCTGTAGGAAGCCGTATTTGACAAGGAGGCAATTCATGAAGGACTCAGGAACCGGAAGCTGAAGTAACCAAATTGGAGGAACAAAACCTCGAGATACCGGAGATTCGTGCGAGTTGAAGGATAGAAGGACATGGTTCATGTCAAGGAGGTTGAAACCTAAAAGTTTGGAACACAACTCCAGAATATTAAAGGACGCCACGAGAGACTTCGCGTCAACAGAGATGATCTGGCAAAAGAACTGGAGAAGGACAAGCATGATCGGAAGAAGCCATCGGAGACATGAACAAGACTTGAAGAGTTTGATGGCGTTGAAGATTTATTGACCCTTAGAAGACCAAACCCCTGTTACATACGTGCGTTAGATGCGACGATTGTGAGCTGTCATTTGTTTGATGTTTTTCCGACAGCCACAATAAAACCTGTCTCTTCAAAACCATTGTTTGTATTGTGTGCATCCCTCTCTATCTCTCCTATCCCAAAACCCATGGACCCAATAGAGGATGAATGGAGATGAGCTTGTATTGTATGGACCGATGAGTCAATTGGAGATGACCAATGGATTCGTAACATGGAGAATCACATGAAGAACAACCCTATAGTCGAAGGATATGGCCCAAAGATGCTCTTAAGTGTTTTGAAAGAGGAGCTGCTACTTGGTGGAGGATGTACCAAACCATCAATGGATTGCAAGGACTAACCACTTGGAAGGAATTTAAGTTGACTTTGCCAAAGTCTCGCCTTGTGTCCCGTAAATTGAGGCCTGATGGAGAAGGATATGAAGAAAACTTGTGCATACAAGATTTGTGGAGAAATAGGACACAACCATAAAGAAAATAAGGATGAATACCCTCATAAGTGGAGGATTACCAAAGGAGTTAGCCGAGGATGTCAGGGAACTTCGGTTGGAGATTGTTCCCAAAGATTTTGTTGCAGCAATGGAAGTTCAGTCTACATTGTTGGAAAAGATCCGTGAAGCTTAGAAGGATGACAAAGAGGTTGCTGAGATAAAAGATGAGCAAAGGAAAGGCCAAAGGTTTTCGTAAGGATGAGCACGACACCTTATGGTTTGAGGACGGTGTACATATACCCAATAATGCAAAGATCGTGAAGTTAATACTTCAAGAGGCTCATGACTCACCATACTCGATTCGCCTCGGAAACACCAAGATGTATTTGGATTTGAAGGAGTGTTTACGGTGGACTGGTATGAAGAAGGATATTGCGAGTATGTAGTCGAGGGTGATGTATGCCATAGAGATTAAAAGCGAGCATCGAAGCGGCAGGATTAATACAGCCTATACCGATACCCGAATGGAAGTGAGAATAAGCTTGGCATGGATTTCATTACGGATTTCCCGAACCCGAACGGGATATGACTCTATCTGGGTAGTAGTTGATTCACTTGACCAAAGTGGCTCACTCTATCCCGTGAAAACCACCTATACAAGTGCGAAGTTGGCCAAGATATATATGACCAGGATCGTATGTCTCGCATGGAGTTCGAGGACCATCGTGACGATAGAGGAACACGGTTTACCTCAAAGTTTTGGAATCAGCAAGACCAGACTTTGGGTACTAGGCTAGAGTTCAAAGACCTTTCATCCGCAGACAGATGGATAAATCAAGAGAGTCAATCAGATTTTGGAGGACATGTTACCCAGCCAGTTTGAAGATGGCCCCTTTTGAAGCTTTGTATGGGAGAAGGAGCCAGACACCGTTGATGTGGGATGAAGTTTGAGGCCGTCAGTTGTTTGGACTAAATGTGATCAAGGAGTCAGAAGAGAATGTTAAGTTGCTTCGAGATAGACTGAAGGTAGCTCAGTCCTGGCAGAAGAGTTATGCAGACTCAAAAATGCAAGGAGGTAGTCTATGAAATTGGAGATAGAGCATATCTTTGTGTGCCACCTCTGCGAGGAGTTAAATGATTTGGAGTTAAGGGAAAGATAGCCCCGAGATTTGTAGGACCATACCGAGTTTGGAACATATGGGAGAATTGGCTAACAAGTTGGAGTCACCCGAAGGACTGTCAGGAGTTCATGAAGTGTTTCACGCTTTCCCGCTTGAAGAAGTGCCATGCAGAGATGGCCAATATTCTCCTCAGAAGCACGCTTGACCTCGAAAGGATAATGATGTTCCACAAAGTGGAGTATGGATTTCATAAGTATAAGTTTTATCACGGTATGTGGGACATCCCACGAGGATGAAGAGATGAAGTATTATTGGATATAAAGGAGGTATGATGTTGGAAATATGGATCAATGGAAATTCCATGATGAGTCTGAGTAATCATGTCTGGTTTGGTGCCAATAGAAGGAAGGAAGACAATACAATTGAATGGATTTAAGAATACTGGAAGTTGAAGGTTGGAATAAGGATCAGTTGCCCCGATGATGAATTCAAGGACTACAAGTGATGAGATGGGCCATAACCCACAAGCCCCAGGACCTGCCAAGAAGCAAGCACACTCTTGCAGAAGGAAAAACCCTGGAAGAAGTTATGAGTTTATCGACAGACGATTCTATAGGAGTTTACGCAAAACCTGAGAGTTGTTAAGGAACGATAGATGTTTGTTTGGCTTGCAGAATAAATGGATTTTCCGAACTTGGTTCGTCGACAAGAGAAATTCTGCAATGCTTGTGAGGATGACCGAGTGTTAGGATGCGAGATTCGCTAAACCATGTACAAGGTAATGATTTAAAAGCGGGATGGATTGATCACCATACCGACTTACTCTTATTATTCGTTGCTATATGGGATGGTAAATCTGAGTGACTTACCTATAGTAGGGAGACGCATTTATCAAAACCCCTGTTTGAACCTTAGAATGGTATAAGTATTTTCCCTTGTACACGGCAATTGCCAATCGTAGGATATACGGTGAGGTTCAACCTGCACTGCTTTTCGCAGGAGAAACCATAAATTGTTGACCACCATGAGATATCGATAGCTGATTAGTATTGGCGCCTGCACATCGCCTATGAAGACCCATTTTGGGATAACCTTACCAAGATGAAAGGACAAAAGTATTGAGGAAAAGGTTATGCCGCCACAGAAGAGCCCGAGAAGGAATTATCCTTATAATCTGAGAAGACCGACAATCGCCAAGAATAAGGATGGAGTATATAAGTTTTGATGGAACCGTAACCATGCTTCTAAGGGTGGTAGCACCGAGACCCGGAAATGATCGATGGATTTTGAGAAGACCCCCAAACCCTAACCTATTTCTTGCTAGCCTCTCCGAATCTCGAGGACGAGATTCATTTTAAGGGTGGTAGTTTGTAACATCCCAAAATTCTAAATTTTGGAATGTTATAAACAAATAGATAGTTTTGATTGAGTGCTTGATTGATTGACTGAAAGTGAGTGAATTCGAAACTTTTTGAAAGTTAAATGAGAGGGAATAACAGGACTTTCCCAAACTTTCAATTTTGCTTTTATGATCTTCGAATGCAAATTCTTTTCATCACAAAAACCCCGGAGAGAAGATGACATGACTTCTTCCATTTATTTAAATGACAAGGGTGTTGAAAATATTTGAATTTCATTTGAGAATTTTTCAATTCTGAAACTTTATGCAACTCAATGATTTTCACGGTTAAGATAAAATGACTTCTTCAAATTATATGAAATATGAGTTGGGAGTTTCAAAGAATTAAATTTTCAAGGTTCTTTTGAATTTATTTTCAATTTGGAGTTATTTGAGTTTTATTCAAATTAGTTTTCTCCAAAAATAAAATATATGGAAAATAGGGTAACATGATTCCCTACATCGTAAAATTGGAGAGAAATTAATTTGAAGTCATTTTGGTATTTTTAAAATGATTTTGGTTAGATTTTATTAGAGCAGAAGCACTCTTTGCTTTATTTGAATTTGTGTGGATTTTATTTGACATTAGAATAATGTTCATCTTGTAGGAAATATTTTTCTGCAAATTTTGATATATTATATGCCTATATAAAAGTTTTAATTATTTTGTTCTGTGAAATTTTGTTTGAAAAAAAAAACCACAGCGCCTTGGGCCAAAGGCCCAAGCCATAAAGCTTACCGGCCGGCCAAGGCCATCCATCGCATGAGCCAGGAGCCGCCGCCTTTTTTCAATCCTAGTAGGACTCTTGTCCTATTTCCGCTTATTCCGTATTTGTTTCTAGATCTTTTCCTCTTTGTTTCCTAATCCTAGTCTATTTCTTGTCCCCTACCCCAAGCAAAACCCTTCCCTCCCCAATATAAATACCCAAGCACCCCCCCGTCTAACACATCAAACCAACAACTCTCCTCTCCTCTCCTCCGCAGCAGCAGCACCGCCGCCGCCGCCTACACCGCCGCCGCCCTACGCCGCCGCCGCCCTACACCGCCGCCGCCACCTAGCCGCCGCCGGAGCCCCTCGCTTCTTCGAGGTACTAGCCTCGCCAAGGCCACATTTTCTTTTCCTCGGTTCGGTTTTTCAGTAAATCATTCCGGTTTCCGTTCCGGTTTTCTAGATCGGTTTTTCGCTTCGGTTTTCTTCTGAAACCCTAGATCGGTTTTTCTCGCCGGTTTTACGCTTCGATTTTGTTTATGCAAGCGTTACGGACCGCTCGTCCTAACGAACGAGATCACCGGGTTTGCTTCGGTTAATGAACGTCCGCTCGCTCAACCGTTCGTCGTTTTCTATCTCATCGGATTTATTCCGCTGTTTTTCTGATAGCGATTTCAGATCCGATCTTCGTTCTAGTTTGTCTTCTCGCTCGTTTATCGGAATCAGGTGATTCAAGCGCCTCGAAACCGCCGTTCCAACTAATCAACTTAAACAAAGTTTTGCTACTGTAAAATTTGACTTAGTTTCAACTTGTTAGAACCGAGTTGTTTTCTTCCATCGTTTGACTTTCGTTGCTTTATTTGATTCGATTCTTTTTGCAACCAGGGTTCTTAAGTTGAACTTTCTGGTTAGATCTTTTATTCGAGATTTACCCGTGCATTAGATGAGTACTTATTGTATGCTTGTTGTTGTCTGTGATAGATCACCCAGAGTGCGCCGCTTGTTACTTCGAATCTCTAGGTTTCGCGGATCCTCAGCAAGGCAAGTAACACTTGATCATACTTTTTCTACTACCCAATTTTATGCATTAGATCTATTCCTCAAACACTTGCATGATTAGGATCTAATTAAATTGGGGGTTATCGGAAGTAGTTGAGGTAGTACCTATTACCTGTTTTATTACAAAACCCTTGGGAGTTACTTCTACGTTTGCTTATTATGCCATGCTATGCTCGTAGACGTGGATTGGGTTTGAGTGAATATCCATGACAGATGTGAGATTTATAATTAGTGGTTTATCTAAGGTGGCAACTTAAACACACATCTGGGTGGATTGAGGCACCTGGTTACTCCAGGACTTGCCTGTCTAGGCACCTGGGTTTCCAGGACTTGCCTGCTTTTTTTTGGGACCGCCACCTGTGCTCAAAGGGATCATGAGATTATTCAAACTAGTAACTTCCGTGTGCAGCCACAAGCCATTATGGGCTCTGGCATAGTTGATTAAGTCGTGTGAACTCTTATAGTGGTAGACTAGCAGATGTAGGGGTTGTAGGTGGTACGGTCTACCCATCGTAAGGTGCAAACGCTTCTGAAAGACTATGTCTCGGTCATCCGTTTCTCAAACACCATGTAGTGCGAGAAATCCAACGGAGGAGATCGAGTCTTGTGGGGAAAAGTGCGCAAACCTCTGCAGAGTGTATAAACTAATCATGATTAGCCGTGTCCCCGGTTATGGACATTTTGAGTAACTAGTTCTTGGATTATCCTGTTGATCTCATCACGTTACTTAATATAATTTGTTTGGGTTTAATGAGTACTTTTAATTGGGATTGAGAATGCTGTCAACCATTCTCAATGTTTAACAACCACCATGATAGTTAAATAAATTTATTCCTTTGCAATAGGGAAAAATTGGCTTTTCGCAAAAACTGTAACCATAGAGCTTTCCACCAGCCATATATGCATGTAGTATAGCTTATTCTTTCATTACTCTCTATGTGTTACATTGCCAGCATATTCCATGTCTTGACCCGTTTTGGGCTGCAACTTTTCATGTTGCGTAACTTTTCGCATTTACGAGTAAGTGATACGTTAGGGTTACGATTTCCTATACTCAACTTTGCCGTTGGTGTTGATGGGAATCCACAACCTTGTTGCTTCCGCTATATTTGGATTGAGGTAATAGTATTTACGTTACTTTATACATGTGATTTACCTCTGTTATAAATCCTTCGAGTACTGTGTGTGTCAGCATACCGATCCAGGGATGACACCTAAGCACAGAGACTTGATCCGTTCGGGTCGGGTCGCTACATGAAGGAAGTCACTAGGTACCTGAATATTGGAATACCAAGCTTCACCGGGACGTACAACGCCACTTTACCAGAAGAAGAGTGCTGGAAGATTCAAGCTCTAGTTCCCGGAAGGATGTTTGCGCCAAGCACGGAGCCCATAGTGTGTGTTTTCAATGCACCAACATGGAGTTTGGGAAAGAGTATGGCAGCTCACATTTCCATGGGACGCATTGGAGAAGTCTACAACAGGGAGCTTAAAGACACCATATATCAAATATGTGGGCGCCGAGATGAGCAATGGGAAGTAATCAACACCAAGAAGGATAGATCCATTGCAGCTTACATCCAGGAGCTAAACCAACACATTCGACGACAGGAGAACCAGATGTGCGCAGACATGATGGATTTGAAGAAGGCGAAAACTAGGATCATCGAGCTGGAGGAAGAACTCAAGTTTACACGCGATGGATATGAGGAAGAAATCAAGACCCTCTTTGGAGAAGAATGACGACCTAGTCAAGAAGATCGAGTCTTCATGGGAGGACCAGCACCGAAAGAAGAGGAAGAAGATCCCACTTATGCGGACAACTACATCATCATCGATTTACACCGACTCGATCCAAGTGATGATGACTATGGAGACGAAGTCGAGCAGACATCATGGAGTCTTCCACCGATCAAAATTTCTAGATGACCACCATATAATAGTAGTATTTTCCCCCATGTAACTAGTAGCAGTTGAGCACTTATGCGATAGTCCTAGACCGTTTTGTATGCCCTTGCTTGATTGAATGAATGTGTGTGTTTGCCTCATGTGCATGTGGGTAGTGTTGTAACATCCCAAATTTTCAATTTGGAATGTTATACATTAGGTCATCATGCATATCATATTTTTCTCGCATTTTCCGATCCTAAGAAAATTTCACGCAACTCAAGGACCCTCGGAGAGAGTTGGAAGTTTCATTATTTTCATAATTGGGATTTATTTCTCAAATCTTGAAAATAGGATCATTGGATTTATTTAATTATCTTCATAAAGTTTTTCCTATAAAAAAACTTAAGAGAGGGAATAATATGACTTTCCCAATATTTAGGAAAAATGAAGATAATATAAATAAATCAAAAATTTGGTTTTGGAAGATTTATTTTTGCTTAGGCAAAAATGAGCATTTAAAAAAATTTATGCATGTTTGCCGTTTTTAAAGTTCATTTTGTTCGACTCATTTTTAGGAATCGGGGAAAATTAATTTTATTAAAATCGGAGTTCGTTTGGTATTTTTTTAATTCGTTTTGTTTTGTTTTAAAAAACGCTTCGGGCCAAGGCCCACCTGCCCAGCCAGCCAGGCCTGCCCACCTCCTCTCCTCCCGCGCCGGTCTCCCGCCGCCCGCCTCGCCCCGAGTCCGCCTCGCCGGCGCCCGATGCCCCCCCAAGCCGAGCCCCCCTCCTATTTAACCCGGGACCCCCCTCTCTCCTCACCTCGATCCGCCGCCCTTCAACCCTTGCCGCCGAGACGCCGCCGCTGGTTCCGCCTGGCCGGAGCACCTCGTCGCCTCGTCCTCGCCCCCTCGCCGACCCTCCCGACTCGCCGCCCCTAGCCGCCCGTCGCCCGACCCGCCGGAGCCCCGCCGGAGCCCCGCCGGCGAAGACCCGCCGGAGGTAGCCGCCGCCCCGATCCGATCCGATCCGGTTTTGTTAAAGACCGATCCGTTTTTTGTGATGTTCGGTTTTTCAAAAACCTAGATGGTTTTTTTCGGTTTTCTTATTTAGTGAACGTTCACCGACCCGCTCGTTTCAATGAACGCGTTCGTTGGATTAGTTCTGTTAACGAACGTCCGTTATTTAATCCGCTCGTCGTTTTCTTTTAAATCGGATTTAATCCATTATTTTCGATTCGATTTACGATCCGATTTTCAAATCTGTTTTATTTCTTGCTCGTTTATCGGAATCAGGTGATTCAAGCGCTCGGAGTTTCATTATGAAACCGCCGTTCGACTAACCTACTTACACGTAGTTTTGCTACGTAAAATTTTGACTTAATTTCAGATTTGCTAAACCGAGTCGTTCTCTCTCGAGTTCCGACTTTCGATGCTTTATTTGATTCGATTCTTTTGCAACCAGGGTTCTTAAGTTGAACTATCTGGTTAGATCTTTTATTCGAGATTTCCCTGTGCATTAGATGAGTACTTATTGTATGCTTGTTGGTTGTCTGCGTTAGATCACCCGGAGTGCGCCACTTGTTACTTGAATCTCTAGGACTCATGGATCATCGGCAAGGCAAGTAACACTTTGATCAGACCTTTTCTACTACCCAGTTTTATTGCATTAGATCAAACCCTCAAACACTTGCATGTTTAGGATCTAATTAAATTGTGGGATGGGAAGTAGATTGAGGTAGTACCTATTACCTGTTTTACTTATGAAACCTTTGGAGTTACTTCTACGTTTGCTTATTATGCTATGCTATGCTAGTAGACGTGGATTGGGTGAGTGATATCCATGATGATGTGAGATTGTTAATTAATGGTTTATCTAAGGTGGCAACCTAAACACACATCCGGGTGGATTGAGGCACCTGGTTTCTATCAGGACTTGCTCAGTATTTCTTCGGACCGCCACCTAGGCTCTAAGGGATCATAAGATTATTCAAACTGGAAACTTCCGTGCAGCCACAAGCCAATTATGGGCTCTGGCGTAGTTGACTAAGTTGTGCGAACTCTTACGGGTAGGCTAGCTGATGTAGGGGATGTAGGTTGGTACGGTCTACCCACATGTAAGGTGCTAAGCGCTTACGAAAGACTATGTCTCGGTCATCCGTGTCTCAAACACCATGTAGTGCGAGAACCAAACGGAGGCGATCGAGTCTTGTGGGGAAAAGTGCGGAAACCTCTGCAGAGTGTATAAACTAATCATGATTAGCCGTGTCCCCGGTTATGGACATCTTGAGTATCTAGTACTTGAATATCATGTGAATCTCAACATGTTACTCTAATAATAAAGTTATTGGGTTTTAATGAGTACTTTTAATTGGGATTGAGGATGCTGTCAACCATTCTCAATGTTTAACAACCACCATGATAGTTAAATAAAATTATTCCTTTGATGTAGGGAAAAACCAGCTTTATGCAAAAATGTAAATCAGAGAGCCTTACCACCAGCCATATATGCATGTAGTATAGGCTTGTTGCTTCATTGTTCTCTATGTGTTACATTGCGGCATATTCCATGTCTTGACCCGTTTTGGGCTGCAACTTTTCACGCTATGCAGACTTTTCAGATGACGAGTAAGGTGTTAGGTCGTGGTTCTATACTCAGTGATGCCGTTGGAGTTGATGGACTCACTTGTCTTCCAAGCCTTCCGCTGTTATTATTAGATGGCCTTAAGCCATATTATTGTGTTAAGTTCCCTTGTGGACAACGATGTAATAAGTGTGTGATTGCTACTCTGCTATAAATCCTTCGAAGTACTGTGTGGTGTCAGCATTACTGATCCAGGGATGACACTGAGCACAGAGCGCTAGATCCATTCGGGTCTGGTCGCTACATAGAATGGTATCAGAGCACACGCTGACTGTAGGACACAACCACTAAGATAAAGCCATAGATCACTATTCTCTTCCCATTTTCTAACTCCTCATCTTTCTACTCTCTTTAGGATGAAGGACGCGAAGATCAAGTACACCCAACCGGATGAAGGCACACCTTTTGGATTTCACTTGAAGGAAGTTACCAAGCACGAACATTGGACTACCAAGCTTCACCGGACTTTCAACGCCACTCATCAAGAGGAGCGCTGGAAGATTCACGCTCACGTTCCAGGAAGGACATTCGCCCCAATCACCAAGCCTATAGATAGTGTTTTCAGTGCACCAACTTGGAGTCTGGGAAAGAGCATGGCAGCTCACATCACCATGGGATGCATTGGAGAAGTTTATCAAGAAGACCTTAAGGACACAATCTACCAGATTTGCGGACGCCGAGATGACAAATGGGACGTCACAAGACCAAGAAGGATAGATCCATTGCAGCATTCATCCAGGAGTTAAACCAGCACATTCGACGCCAGAGAACCAGATGTGCAATGATATGTTGGAGTTGCGAGAATGCAAAGGGAAGGATCATCGAACTTGAAGAAGAACTAAAGACAACTCGCAAGGACTATATGGACGAGATCGTAGCTCGCAAGACACAATAACGATCTTAAGTACGAGATTGAAGAATCAAGAAGAAGTTGGCGCCAGGAATGAAGACCAAGATGTCGATTGCCCAAGCGACTACATCAACATCGACGACACCGATTCGGATCCAAGTGAACCCGACTTTGAAGACGGGAAGTCGAGTGCATATTATGGAGTCTTCCACGGTTCAAATTAGTAGAAGTCCCCCACATATTAGTAGTATTCCTCCATGTAAACATTATAGTACACGCACTTTTGCGATAGTTAGATCGTTGTAAGCCTTTGTTTGATTGAATGAAGTGATTTTGTGTGTATTTGCTCATGTGCATTTGGGTAGTGATTCCCTTAGACCTCATTCTATTCTAAATTCTCATCTTTTCTAAACCCATCAGATGCCTCCGAGACGCCGACTCGATTTGTTTTCCCGCCAGAGATCACCCAACCGATCCAAAGCAGAATACCGATTCAAACATTGGTGCGTAACCAGGCAACAACAACAACAACAACCCACCACCACCACCACTGCGGATCACCGACTCGCTTCCTTAGACTAAACCCGCGGTGTATTCCAAAGAGCATCGAGCCAATTGTAGCAGTATGACCGGGCTCCGCAAGATAGGAAGGGAGCTGACCACTGCAGGATGCACGGATGGAGAAAGAGTGAAGTTTGCAGCACATCAGCTTGAAGGACCCGCAGCAGCATGGTGGGAGAATTTCTGACCACTTACCTCAGAGACAACATCACATGGGATCAATTTCAGCAAGATTTTCAGACCGCCCATGTTACAGCAGGAGCTATGGCCATGAAGAAGCGTGAGTTTCGCAATTTACGCCAAGGAGGAAGGATCATACAAGACGTGGATGACTTTAGTAAACTAGCACGTTATGCCCCGGATGACGCTATACCGATGCGACTAAACAGAGAAGTTTCTAGAAGGACTAAATGATGAGTTGAGCATGCCGTTGATGGTAGCCGGTTCAATAACTACCAGGAGTTAGTAGATCGAGCCCTCATGATTGAAGGAAAGCAAGAAGAAATTGAGAACCGTAAGCGGAAGTATGGGCAAGGGAAGTATAACTCGAGCTCAAGAAACCTCGTTATACCCCTAAATCAGGAATTCAGTTTCAGCATACCCATGGAGGAGGTAATTCGCATAACCATAACAGCACCAAGAATGGGAACGGGAATGGAGGAAGTAACGGATGTAATCGCACCAACCCGTCAACACCATCCAAAGTAGACTCGAGTCATATTACTTGCTTTAAGTGCCGCAAGATCGGGCATTATGCCAATGATCGCCCGTAAGGCCGTAATGGAAATGGCAATGGAAGCTCTGGAAAGAAGCCCAACCCTTTCAATAGGGGACAGGTGAACCACATTGAAGTGGAGGAGGTTGAAGATCAGCCCGATGCAGTAATCGGTAAGTTTTTGGTTAAGTCATTTACTGCAGTTGTTCTTTTCGATACTGGTGCATCGCATTCATACATAACAAAGGGATTTGTGGATAAGTACAAGTTACCAACCCAAGCCCTTAGGTCACCCATGCTAGTAACCTCACCCGGAGCAGAGTACATGGCTAGTAAATGGTGTGATCGACTGCCATTAAGGATTGGACACTATGTTTTCCCCTCGGACCTAATAGTTACGGAATCCCAAGGATTGGATGTGATATTAGGTATGGATTGGTTATCAAGGTATGGAGGAAACATAGATTGCACCACAAAGTCAATTTTGCTCACCACACCAGAAGGAAGAAGGATTAAGTATGTATCACGGCATCAGCCGAGAAGAGCGCAAGTTAATTGCTTATCAGGAGTGGTGCAGGAAGAAGTACCAGTGGTGAAGGATTTTCCTGATGTATTTCCTAAGAGTTGCTGTGAATGCCACCGGATAGAGACATTGAGTTTTGATAGAACTTTTGCCGTGAAAAGGCCCGATATCGGGTTAACCGTATAGGATGCCAAAGACAGATTTGGCGGAAATCAAGAAGCGCTTTAAGGAGCTTTTGGATAAAGGTTTTATACGCCCAAGTTCTTCACCTTGGGGATCACCCGTTTTGCTAGTGGAGAAGAAGGACGGATCGTTAAGAATGGTTGTTGATTATCGTGGATTGAATGAAGTAACAATCAAGAACAAGTACCCACTACCTATGATAAATGATCTGTTTGATCGCTTGTAAGGAGCCAAGGTGTTTTCCAAGATCGACTTGCGATCAGGGTACCATCAGTTGAAGATTCGGGAGCAGGACATACCCAAGACAGCATTTACCACGAGATATGGACTATACGAGTATACCGTTATGTCGTTTGGACTGACTAACGCACCAGCCTATTTCATGAACCTGATGAACAAAGTGTTTATGGAGTTTTTGGATAAGTTCGTCGTGGTGTTCATTGATGACATTTTGATTTTCTCGAAGAATGAAGAAGGAAAACAAATTCATATGGACTGAGGACTGTGAGGCAAGTTTTCAGGAGTTGAAGAAAAGATTGGTTACCCCACCAGTTTTGATATTGCCAGATCAGACTAAGGATTATGAGGTGTATTGCGATGCTTCACGTCGAGGACTTGGAGCAGTGCTTATGCAGGAAGGAAGAGTTGTTTCGTATGCTTCACGACAACTTAAGCCCCATGAGTTGAATTATGCCACTCATGATTTGGAGTTAGCAGCCGTTGTGCATGCCACGAAGACGTGGAGACATTTTCTCATTGGAAATCATTGTGAAGTATATCACGGATCACAAGAGTTTGAAGTACATCTTCACACGTATGAATTGAATCTCGCATAAAGGAGATGGTTAGAGCTTATCAAGGATTATGACATGAGATTGCATTATCACCCCGGGAAGGCTAATGTCGTAGCAGACGCATTGAGACGTAAGAGCCACGTCAATACCCTAATGATGGGAGGAATACCCAATGAGTTAGCCGAGGACCTTCGAGAGCTATGTTTGGAAATAGTTCCGAGAGGCTATGTAGCAGCATTGGAGATTCAGTCAACGCTGATGGACAAAATCTTAGAAGCCCAAAAGGCAGATAAGGAAGTTGCCTCTATAAAGGAGAAAATGAGCAAAGGAAAAGCTAAAGGATTTCGTGAGGATGAGCACGATACCCTATGGTTTGAAGACCGTGTTTATGTGCCCAATGACCCAGAGATAAGGAAGTTGATTTTTCAAGAAGCTCATGATTCACCCTATTCGATTCACCCAGGAAATACCAAGATGTACTTGGATTTGAAGAATACTTTCCGTGGACCGGAATGAAGAAGGATATTGCGGAGTATGTAGCAGTTTTGCGATGTATGTCGAAAGTAAAGGCGTAACATCGAAGCCAAAGGATTGTTACAACCATTGCCGATACCGAATGGAAGTGGGATAAACTAGGCATGGATTTTATCACAGATTACCAAAGACTCGCTCAGGATATGACTCGATTTGGGTTATAGTCGACCGTTTAACAAAGGTAGCTCATTTTATTCGATCAAGACCACCTATAGCAGTGCTAAGTTGGCAAAGATATACATGACCAGAATTGTGTGCTTACACGGAGTTCCGAGGAGCATCAGATCGAGATAGAGGAACCCAGTTTACCTCGAAATTTTGGAACGATTGCATGAAACATTGGGAACCCGATTGGAATTCAGTACAACTTTCCACCCACAGACCGATGGATGCACCGAGAGAGTCAATCAGATTTTTGGAGGACATGCTGAGAGCTTGTGCCCTAGATTATGGATCTAGCTGGGATGACAATTTGCCGTATGCAGAATTTTCCTACAACAACAGTTACCAAACCAGCTTGAAGATGGCACCTTCGAGGCTTTGTATGGAAGAAGGTGCAGGACACCGTTGTTATGGGATCTAAACCGAGATCGCCGCTTGTTTGGACCAGATTTGATTAAGGAGTCTGAACAGAAAGTTAAGTTGATTCGAGACAGGCTCAAGGTAGCCCAGTCCAGACAAAAGAGCTATGCCGATTCAAAGCGCAGCGATTGAGTATGAAGTTGGAGATGAGTATATCTCGAGTATCCCCACTTCGAGGAGTTAAGCGTTTTGGAGTTAAAGGAAAGTTAGCACCACGTTTCGTTGGACCGTATAAGATTTTGCAACGCATGGGAGAAGTTGCTTATAAGTTGGAATTGCGGAAGGACTGTCGGGAGTTCATGATGTATTGCATGTTTCTCGATTGAAGAAATGTCACCCGAGATAGCAGAGGTACCATTAAGAGATACAAGACCATTGGAAGCAATTCAGTTGAAGGATGACTTGACATATGAGGAAAAACCGGTTAAGATTCTCGATTATGCCAGCAGAGTTACCCGCAGCAAGGTTATCAAGTTTTGCAAAGTTCAAAGGAGCCACCACACCGAGGATGAAGCCACTTGGGAAGGAGAGGAAGTTTTGCTCAAGGACCACCCTCACCTATTTTCTAGTTAACCCGAATCTCGAGGGCGAGATTCATCTTAAGGGGGTAGGTTTGTAACATCCCAAATTTTCAATTTGGAATGTTATACATTAGGTCATCATGCATATCATATTTTTCTCGCATTTTCCGATCCTAAGAAAATTTCACGCAACTCAAGGACCCTCGGAGAGAGTTGGAAGTTTCATTATTTTCATATTTGGGATTTATTTCTCAAATCTTGAAGATAGGATCATTGGATTTATTTAATTATCTTCATAAAGTTTTTCCTATACAAACTTAAGAGAGGGAATAATATGACTTTCCCAATATTTAGGAAAAATGAAGATAATATAAATAAATCAAAAATTTGGTTTTGGAGGATTTATTTTGCTTAGGCAAAATGAGCATTTAAAAAATTTATGCATGTTTGCCGCTTTTAAAGTTCATTTTGTTCGACTCATTTTTAGGAGTCGGGGAAAATTAATTTTATTAAAATCGGAGTTCGCTTTGGTATTTTTTAATCTGCTTTGTTTTGTTTAAAAAAGCGCGCCCCCGGGCCAAGGCCAGCTGCCCAGCCACCAGCCCGGCCCGGCCTGCCCACCTCCCTCTCCTCCTCACGGGTCTCACGCCACAAGACGCCGCCTCACGCCCGGAGTCCGCCTCCGCCCGGCGCCCGATGCCCTTCCCCAAGCCGCCGAGAGCCCCCTCCTATTTAACCCCGCCGACCTCTCTCCTCACCTCGATCCGCCGCCGCTAACCGAAAGCCCGCCGCCGCCGAGGACGCCGCCGCTGCCTCACGACGCCGGAGCACCTCGTCTCGCCCCTCGTCGCCCCCTCGCCCGACCCTCCCGACTCGCCGCCCGTCGCCCGACCCGCCGGAGACCCGCCGGAGCCCCGCCGGCGAAGACCCGCCGGAGGTAGCCGCCCCGATCCGATCCGATCCGGTTTTGTTAAAGACCGATCCGGTTTTTTTGCGATGTTCGGTTTTTCAAAAACCTAGATGGTTTTATTTTTTCAGTTTTCTTATTTAGTGAACGCTCACCGACTGTTCGTTTCAATGAACAGCGTTCATTGGATTAGTTCTGTTAACGAACGTCCGCTATTTAATCCGCTCGTCGCTTTCTTTTTAAATCGGATTTAATCCATTATTTTTCGATTCGATTTACGATCCGATTTTCAAATCTGTTTTATTTCTTGCTCGTTTATCGGAATCAGGTGATTCAAGCGCTGGAGTTTCGTTATGAAACCGCCGTTCGACTAACCTACTTACACAGAGTTTTGCTACTGTAAAATTTTGACTTAATTTCAGATTTGCTAAACCGAGTCGTTCTCTCTCGAGTTCCGACTTTCGATGCTTTATTTGATTCGATTCTTTTGCAACCAGGGTTCTTAAGTTGAACTATCTGGTTAGATCTTTTATTCGAGATTTCCTGTGCATTAGATGAGTACTTATTGTATGCTTGTTGTTTGTCTGCGTTAGATCACTGAGTGCGCCGCTTGTTACTTGAATCTCTAGGACTCGCGGATCATCAGCAAGGCAAGTAACACTTTGATCATGCCTTTTCTACTACCCAGTTTTATTGCATTAGATCAAACCCTCAAACACTTGCATGTTTAGGATCTAATTAAATTGTGGGATGGGAAGTAGATTGAGGTAGTACCTATTTACTGTTTTACTTATGAAACCTTGGGAGTTACTTCTACGTTTGCTTATTATGCTATGCTATGCTAGTAGACGTGGATTGGGTGAGTGATATCCATGACAGATGTGAGATTGTTAACTAATGGTTTATCTAAGGTGGCAACCTAAACACACATCTGGGTGGATTGAGGCACTGGTTTCTATCAGGACTTGCCTGTATTTCTTCGGACCGCCACCCGTGCTCTAAGGGATCATAAGATTATTCAAACTGGAAACTTCCGTGTGCAGCCACAAGCCAATTATGGGCTCTGGCGTAGTTGACTAAGTTGTGCGAACTCTTACGGGTAGGCTAGCTGATGTAGGGGATGTAGGTTGGTACGGTCTACCCACATGTAAGGTGCTAAGCGCTCGAAGACTATGTCTCGGTCATCCGTGTCTCAAACACCATGTAGTGCGAGAACCAAACGGAGGCGATCGAGTCTTGTGGGGAAAAGTGCATGAAACCTCTGCAGAGTGTATAAACTAATCATGATTAGCCGTGTCCCCGGTTATGGACATCTTGAGTATCTAGTACTTGAATATCATGTGAATCTCAACATGTTACTCTAATAATAAAGTTATTGGGTTTTAATGAGTACTTTTAATTGGGATTGAGGATGCGTCAACCATTCTCAATGTTTAACAACCACCATGATAGTTAAATAAAATTATTCCTTTGATGTAGGAAAAACCAGCTTTATGCAAAAATGTAAATCAGAGAGCCTTACCACCAGCCATATATGCATGTAGTATAGGCTTGTTGCTTCATTGTTCTCTATGTGTTACATTGCCAAAGATATTCCATGTCTTGACCCGTTTTCGGGCTGCAACTTTTCACGTTGCGAGACTTTTAGGATGGCGTGTAAGGTGTTAGGTCGTGGTTCTATACTCGGTGATGCCGTTGGAGTTGATGGACTCACTTGTCTTCCAAGCCTTCATTGTTATTATTAGATGGCCTTAAGCCATATTATTGTGTTAAGTTCCCTTGTGGACAACGATGTAATAAGTGTGTGATTGCTACTCTGCTATAAATCCTTCGAAGTACTGTGTGGTGTCAGCATTACTGATCCAGGGATGACACTGAGCACAGAGCGCTAGATCCATTCGGGTCTGGTCGCTACAAGTGTTTTCTCGCTAGACCTCTTTCTATTCTAATCTCTTCCATCTAAACCCTCAGATGCCTCCGAGACGTAACCCCAGTTTTGTTTTCCCACCGGAGCTCACCCAGTTGATCCAACAGCAGAATGCCTTGATGCAATTGCTAGTTCAGAACCAGGGCAATGCCAACAACAACAACAACAACAACAACAACAACAACAACACCCCGCCGCCAAAGGACAACTTAGCCCGTTTTCCGAGGTTACAACCGCGGTGTTTTCCAGTAGCACCGAGCCAATAGTTGCTGATGATTGGCTACGCCGTATTGGAAGGGAGTTAACCACCGCAAGATGCACGGATGCTGAGAAGGTGCGCTTTGCCGCACATCAATTGGATGGACCAGCAGCTGCATGGTGGGAGAATTACACGGCTACTTTTCCTATAGCCAATGTCACTTGGGACCAGTTCCAACAAGCTTTTCGCACGGCCCATGTTTCAACTGGAGCCATGCAGATAAAGAAGCGTGAGTTTCGCAACTTACGCCAGGAACCGCATCAGGCCCAATACGTAGATGAGTTTAGCAAGTTATCACGCTATGCCCCTGATGATGTGGCCACAGATGCCACGAAGCAAGAGAAGTTTATGGAAGGGCTGAATGATGAGATGAGTATGCAGTTGATGGTGGCAACCTTCAACAACTACCAGGAGTTGGTAGATAAGGCCCTAATGATTGAAGGGAAGCAGCAGCAAATTGAGAGCCGTAAGAGGAAATATGGACAAGGGAAGTACAACTCAGGAGCTCACCAGAAGCCCCGCTTAAACCCGAACTCGGGAGGACTTGTCCATAACCATGGAGGACATAACCATACTAGAGGAGGATCGCATAATCAAACTGGTGCGGAGAATGGGAATGGGAATGGGGCCAACAATAATCAGAATCGCTCTAACCCATCTACCCCCACCAAGAGGGACTTAAGCCAAGTTATTTGCTTTAAGTGCGGGAAGACAGGGCACTATGCCAATGACTGCCCTGAAGGAAAGAATGGAAACGAAAATGGGAGCGCTGGGAAGAAGCCCAATCCATTCAACAAAGGACAAGTGAACCACGTTAACATGGAGGAAGTTGAAGAGCAGCCGGACGCGGTAATAGGTAAGTTTTTGGTTCAGTCATTTACCGCTATTGTTCTTTTCGACATCTTGGTGCATCGCATTCATACATATCAAGGGATTTGTGGATAAGTTTAAATTACCGACCCAAACCCTTAGGACCCCTCTTTTAGTGAGCTACTTCGAGCAGAGTACATGGCTAGCAGATGGTGCACCCAGATACCCCTAATCATTGGCACGCATGTTTTTCCGTCTGACCTAATTATCTTGGAGTCGCAAGGATTGGATGTGATATTAGGTATGGATTATATGAGTATACGGTCATGTCATTTGGACTGACTAACGCTCCTGCCTATTTCATGAGTATGATGAACAAAGTGTTCATGGAGTATTTGGACAAGTTTGTTGTGGTGTTTATTGATGATATTATGGTTTACTTGAAGAACGAAGAGGAGCATGCGGAACACTTGCGTTTGGTTCTCGAGAAACTCAGGGAACACCGGTTATACGCCAAATTCAGCAAGTGCGAGTTTTGGTTGAAGGAAGTTGGATTTCTTGGGCATGTTATATCAGGAGAGGGTATAGCAGTAGATCCAAAGAAGATTCGATCAATCGAATGGTTGGCACCCACTTCAGTCGGCGAGATTCGCAGCTTCCTTGGACTGGCAGGATATTATCGGAGATTCATTGAGAATTTTTCCAAGATTGCTAAGCCAATGACTGAATTGCTAAAGAAGGATACTAAGTTCAACTGGGCAGTGGATTGCGAGACAAGCTTTCAAGAGTTGAAGAAACGGTTGAGTACAGCCCCAGTGCTGACATTGCCAGATATACATAAGGAGTTTCAGGTGTATTGTGACGCCTCTTGCTTGGGATTTGGATGTGTTCTTATGCAGGACGGAAAAGTTGTTTCGTATGCCTCACGACAGCTAAAGCCACATGAGTTGAACTATGCCACGCATGATTTGGAGTTAGCAGCTGTAGTGCATGCGTTGAAGACCTGGAGACATTATCTCATTGGCAACCGTTGTGATGTGTACACGGATCATAAAAGTTCGAAGTACATTTTCACACAGAAGGAGTTAAACCTCAGACAGAGGAGATGGCTGGAACTCATAAAGGATTACAACATGAAGCTACACTATCATCCAGGAAAGGCCAACGTCAGAAAGGCACGCTTTGAGTCGGAAGAGTTATGCCAATATCCTTGAAAGTAGAGGACTGCCAAAGGAGTTAGCGAGAGGATATTATGGAACTGGTTGGAGATTGTTCCAAGAGGTTTTCTTGCAACAATGGAGGTTCAGTCGACGTTATTGAACAAGATTCGAGAAGCTCAGAAGGAGGATAAAGAGATTGCTGAGATAAAAGAGAAGATGGGCAAAGGAAAAGCCAAAGGTTTTCGCGAGGATGAGCACGATACCTTGTGGTTTGAGGACCGGATTTATGTGCCCAACAATTGGAGATCAGGAAGTTAATACTTCAAGAGGCCCATGACTCACCATACTCGATTCACCCCGAAACACCAAGATGTATTTGGACTGAAGGAACGTTTACGGTGGACTGGTATGAAGAAAGATATTGCCGAGTATGTAGCCGTTTGTGATGTATGTCGAGAGTGAAGGCAGAGCATCAAAAGCCGCCAGGATCATACAGCCTATGCCAATACCGAATGGAAGCGGGACAAACTTGGCATGGATTTTATCACCGGATTACCCGTAACCAAAGCAGGATATGATTCAATATGGGTAGTTGTGGATCGTTTGACCAAAGTAGCTCACTTCATCCCATTGAAAACAACTTATACAAGTGCCAAGTTGGCCAAAATATATATGACCAGGATCGTATGTTTGCACGGAGTTCCGAGGAGCATCGTGTCAGATAGAGGAACACAGTTTACTTCAAAGTTTTGGCATCAGCTACACCAGACTTTGGGTACCAGATTGGAGTTTAGTACCGCGTTCCACCCACAGACGGATGGACAGATAGAGAGAGTCAACCAGATTCTGGAGGATATGTTGAGATCCTGTGCGCTAGATTATGGATCTAGTTGGGATGAAAATTTACCGTACGCAGAGTTCTCGTACAACAACAGCTATCAGGCCAGTTTGAAGATGGCACCGTTCGAAGCTCTGTATGGACGCAGATGTAGAACACCATTGATGTGGGATGAGGTTGGAGACCGTCGATTGTTTGGACCGGATTTGATCAAGGAATCAGAGGAGAAGGTTAAAGCGATCGAGAGAGCGGACTAAAGATTGCTCAGTCTAGACAGAAGAGTTACGCGGATTCAAAACGCAAGGAAGTAACCTATGAAATTGGAGACAGAGCCTATCTGCGAGTATCACCCTTGAGGGGAGTGAAACGTTTTGGAGTAAAGGGAAAGTTAGCCCCAAGATTTGTAGGACCGTATCGTGTTTTGGAACGGATGGGAGAAGTTGCCTACAAGCTGGAGTTACCTGAAGGATTGTCAGGAGTTCACGATGTGTTTCACGTATCACGGTGAAGAAGTGCCATCTTTGAGATGGCCGATATACCGTTAAAGGATACAAAGTGCCCCTAGAGGCTTATACACAGTTGGATAGTAATTTGACTTATGAGGAGAAGCGGTAAAGATTCTTGATTTGACAAATGAGTCACTCGCTGACAAGGTTATCAAGTTTTGTAAAGTTCGATTGGAGCCACCATACCGAGGAGGAAGCTACCTGGGAACGAGAAGATGATATTCGCAAGGACCATCCGCACCTATTTTCTAGCCAACCCGGATCTCGAGGGCGAGATTCATCTTAAGGGGGGGTAGGTTTGTAACATCCCAAATTTTCAATTTGGCATGTTATACATAGGTCATCCATGCATATCATATTTTATTGCATTTTCTTTGCCATCCTCGAAATCCTAAGCAACTCAAGGACCCTCGAAGAGAGTTGGGGATTTTCCGATTTTCATATTTGAATTTTATCAAATAATGAAGACGAGGATTTTAGATTTTATTATTTTTCTCTCCGAAAAATATTTCATGTTTAATAAAATGAGAGGAAATAATATGACTTCTCCAAAACTAATTGAAATATCGGAGGAAAAATGTTAAAAACCTTATTTGGATTTTATTTTATTTATTTGGAATTTTATTTGCCCTAGAGAAAAAATTGCATAATTTAAAAATTGCATTTTAGGGGCCAAGAAAAGTTCATCTTGTTCTAAATATTTTATTTAGGCAAAGAAAACTTGTTTTGGCATTTTTAGATTTTTATTTATTTTTCTAGGATTTTTATAAGTTTCAAGTAGACGTTTAAAAAATGAACCTCCGATCGGGCCAAAGCCCCGAAAGAAGGCAAGACAATGAGCCCGCCTGCAGGCGCCAAGACGCCGCTCAGCGCCGGACCGGTGTCCGAGCCGGACTCCTCCTCCCCGCCGCCTTGCCCCCTCCTCCAAGCCACCGCCCTGCCCCCTTTAAATAACCGCCACCCCCCCCCCCTCTAGCCACCACCGCCGCCGCCCACCCGGACCGGGCCAGGAGCCCGGCGATCGCCGCCGCCGCCGCCTTCAGCAGCCCGCCTCGCCGAGCCGCCGCCGCCTATAGCCGCCCTCGCTGCCCCTCGCCGAGCCCCGCCGGAGCCGCCCGCCCCGCCGGACGACCTCGCTGGAGGTAGCCCCTCGATGCCGTTTTTTTAGAAAACCCCTTCGTTTAAAAAAAACCCTATCCCGTTTTTTTATATAGATCGGTTTTATTTCTCCGGTTTATTTAATTTTCGAGCGTTCGCTCGTTCATTCGTTTTTACGAACATGTTCGTAGTTTAGTTTCTGCTAACGAACGTTCGTTCGTTTAGCCGTTCGTCGTTTTCTTTTATCGGATTTATTCCGCGATTATTCCGATCGTGATTTCTGATCCGATGTTCGAATTAGTATAACTTTTCACTCGTTTATCGGAATCAGGCGATTCAAGCGCCTGGAGTTTCATCTCGAAACCCTCTTTCCGAATAGCCAACTTAAACCAGTTTTTGTCTCTGTAAAATTTGACCCTAGTTCAGATTAGTAAACGGATCTTATTTCTTTCGCCGTTTGAGTTTCGTTGCTCCGTTTGGTTTGAATCTTTTTGCGAACCAGAGTTCTTAAGTTGAACTCTCCGGTCAACCTCTTTCAGTTGAAGTTTCGTTTGTGCATCTTTGCTTGTTGCTTATGTATGTATTGTTTGCTTGTGATAGAATTCCCGCAGTGCGAAGCGTGTTACTACGAGTCACTAGGATTCACGGATCGTCATCAAGGCAAGTAACACTTTGATCATACCCTTTTCCTACCCAGTTTTTATGCATTAGTTTCAACCCTCAAACATTGCATGGTTAGGATGTCATTAATTTGTAAGTTGGGAAGTAGATGATGAGGTAGGAACCTATTGCCCTGTTACTATCAAACCCTTGGGAGTTACTTCTACGTTATGCTTATGTTGCCATGCTATGCTCGTAGACGTGGATTGGGTTTGAGTGTATACATGACAGATGTGAGATTGTTAATTAATGGTTTACTTTAAGGTGGCAACTTACATACACATCTGGGTGGATTGAGGCACCTGGGGAACCCAGTGTTGTCTGTTTTTTTTTGGAAATCCCGGGGTACCCGTGTGATCTTCCTATGGACCGCCACCTGTGCTCAAAGGGAACTGAGATTATTCATGCTAGAAACTTCCGTGTGCAGCCACAAGCTATTATGGGCTCTAGCATAGTTGAGTAAGTTACGTGAAGCTCTCGAAGAGGTAGATCAGCAGGTAGTGGGTTTTATAGGTTTGGTATGATCTATCCGGAGTAGAGAGTTAATGTTTCCGAAGATCGTGTCTCGGTCATCCGCTTCTCAAACACCATGTAGTGCGAGAAATCAACGGAGGCGATCGAGTCTTGTGGGGAAAAGTGCGCAAACCTCTGCAGAGTGTACAATCTAATCATGGTTAGCCGTGTCCCCGGTTATGGACAATTCAGAGTATCTAGTACTTGAGTATTCACATGTATCTCATCACTCTAAATTAATATTGTTGGGTTGTTAATTACTTTAATTGGGATTGAGTTGGGGTTATACCTTCTCAATGATGTTTCAACCACCATGACAGTTAAACTAAAATTTATTCCTTTGATGTAGGGAAAAATTGGCTTTCCGCAAACTGTAACCATAGAGCTTTCCACCAGCCAAACTTGCATGTAGTGTTAGCTTTATTCTGTTATTGCTCTATTGTGTTACATTGCCAACATATTCCATGTGCTGACCCGTTCTCGGGCTGCAACGTATTATGTTGCAGACTTTTCAGATGAGGAGTAAGGTTCGATAGGTCGTTGCCGTGCAGCTCAGCTATGCCGTTGGAGTTGATGGACTCACTTTATCTTCCAAGCCTTCCGCTATTATCGTATTAGATGGCCTTAAGCCATATTATTGTAATAAGTTCTCTTTTGGAGACATTCGATGTAATAAGTGTGTGATTGCTACTCTGTTATAAATCCTTCGAGTACTGTGTGTGTCAGCATTACCGATCCAGGGATGACACGGAAACACAGAGACTTGACCATCTGAGGTCGGGTCGCTACAGCTACGGCGTGCAAACGAGAAAACGGAGAGGGGGAGGATGATCAGGGGCTCACGGGGACTGCAGTGGTGGCGTCGGCATGCTCGGGGAGGCACCGGGGCGAGCGAGGCGGCGAGAGGGATCTCCGGCGGCCGGCGACGGAGTTGATGAAGATGGCAGCGACACAGGGCCTCCGGCGAGGCGCGTCTCGGTGGGGAGGAAGAGGGGGTCGAGGCGAAACTCGTGGGCACGTCGGAGAAGCGAGGGGGAGGCAGTGGCTACCTAGGCGATGAGCGGCGGCGACGAGCTCCGCTCAGGCGCGTGCGGGGAGAGAGCAGAGAAGGGGGAGGAAGCCGAGGGAGAGTGAGAGAGGTCCAGGGGAGGGTCGGGCGATGCACGTGGCGCTCGGGACCGACTCCAGCAGCGGCAAGCAAGCAGGAGGTGGCCGGACGCGTGCTCGCGCGCGCCGGCCACGCGCTCGTCCTCCTGGCAAGGGGAAGACGACAGGGAGGAAAGCGGTGGTGGGCTGGGCTGGCCAGCTGGGCCAGCCAGGTGGGCTCTGGTGGGTGCTAGGTAAGAGGCCCAGGTGCTGCTCTCTCTCTCTCTCTGCTAATTCAGTTTCTGTTTTATTTTTATTCCTGTAGGTTTGTTGCATTTCTAAAAATACTTAGGCAACTCCAAAAATCACCAAACTGCACATGGCCACTACTTGGAATATATCTAGCATGGAACATTTTAGTCTGGGGTTATTTGAGCATTTGAAATATTTTATATAATTTAAATGCCCAAACTCAAATAACTAAAGATTTAATCCAGTGACCTTAGAGTGACCTAGAAATTTGTGCATCACTTTTGGACAAAGTGGTTTAAGACCAAGGCAGAGGTGATGAACATTTTAGAAGGGCATTTCAGGTTCACTGAAAATGTTTTTATGTTGAACCTATTTGATTTGATCTGGTGCTAGGGTTTGATCAATCCCCATTTCAAGTTTCAAAATAATTTAGACATGATGCAACAGGCAAGTGCTAGCCTAGTGCAAGGTAAGGCTAGGGATGTGACAAATATTTCCTTGGGGTTTCCTTGGGCATCCCCAAGCTTAGGGTCTTGTCACTCCTTATTCTCCTCACATCGATATCTCACCCAAAACTTGGAAACTTCAATCACACAAAACTTAACGGAATTTCATGAGACGGGTTAGTATGACAGAAACAAATCATTCACTTTGCTACTGTCAAAGATAGAATTCATAATTGTTCCGACACAATGCCTACTGTACCCTATCATTTCTACAATTTATATTGAGCAATATAAGCCATAGAAACTAGAAAACAAGCAAACTATGCATTGAAAACAGAATCTGTCAAAAACAGAACAGTACGTAAAGATCTGAATTAAGGTCATAATTATATAACTCCTAAAATTCTGAACAATCAGGACAACATAGAAAATTTGTATACCCATCAACTGTAAAAAATTCAGAATTTTTCCACGTTCCAGTGAAAGATAGAAATTTCTGCACTGGACGCAAAAGTTTTTGTTTTTGCACAGAATCAAGACAACTGTCATACACACTATCCCAATGGCTTTACTTGGCACTTTATTGAAACAAAAGCTATAAAACATGATTACAACAGTAGCATAATCATGTGAACACACACAAACAGTAGGTAAAAGTGTTGGGTTGTCTCCCAACAAGCGCTTTTCTTTAATGCCTTTTAGCTAGGCATGATGATTTCAATGATGCTCACATAGAAGTAAAGAATTGAAACACAAATAGAGCATCATGAAACATATGACTAACACATTTAAGTCTAACCTCTTCCTATGCATAGGGATTCTGTGAGCAAACAATTTATGGGAACAATAATCAACTAGCATAGGAAGGCAAAATAAGCATAGCTTCAAGACTTTCAACATGAAGAGAGGAAACTTGATATTATTGAAATATGTAAAAACATAAGTTCCTCTCTCATAGTAATTTTCAGTAGCATCATGAACGAATTCAACAATATAACCATCACATAAAGCATTCTTTTCATGATCCACAAGCATAGAATTTTTATTACTCTCCACGTATGCAAATTTATTCTCATGAATAGTAGTGGGAGCAAACTCAACAAAATAACTATCATGTGATTGAAAATTAAAATCATGATGACACGTTTCATGGTTATCATTATTCAATATAACATACATGTCATCACCATAATCATCATAGATAGCAACTTTGTTATCATAGTCAATTGAAACTTGTCAGCGAGAACGACACCTACGGGATCATGTGGATCCCTTCTACGGTTTGGCAGGGAAGAGGGGTGGTGCAAAGAGCGGATCTAATGATCAACACGACAGATTTTTACCCAGGTTCGGGCCGCTGAGAAGCGTAAAACCCTAGTCCTGCTTGGGTGTATATTCTGTGTCCTTGAGCTTCGGCTAGCTGTTACGCATGCAAGCTGGGTCGAGAGGTTCAAAATTCCAAATCCACCTCCAGTATGCCTTGGGCCTCCTTTTATATGTCCAAGGGGATGCCACAGTGGCACACAGGAGGTGTAAAGTAGCTACAGTGTCTATGTTTATCACCGGCGTCCGCATTAAATGCGCTACTTACGTGCCCTTCAGCTTTATCGGGGATGGGAGTATAACATGTCCCGTCCATCGCCCCCCAGCTCCGACTTGACACGCGTCCATGACGATGAGGCATGCAGTGCCAAGTTGGCTGGCCAGCTGCTACGCTGGAGAGGTGGCAGGATCTTCACGAAGATCTGCATGCCACCACGCAGGCGCTTGCTATGCTGGCGGGCCGGAAATTGTGCTGGAGTGGTGATGGGGTGGCGGAGTCTTGCCGCGGTCTAGCAGACGTCCCCGGCAAGGATCTTGCCCGGGCCTCGCTGACATCCTCGGCAAGGATCTTCCTAGTCACCTTGTCTTCTCGCCTTCACAAAGATCTGCACGCCACTACGCGCGCGCCCCTGGGTCTTGTCCTTAACGTTGTTGATGGTGCAGAGCTCTCAACCACAACAGTGGTGCTTTTGTTAGTGCCCTGCAAGCCGTCCCGGCAAGAATCTTGCCGGGGTCTCGCAAGCCGTCTCGGGAAAGATCTTGCCGGGGGTCCAGCTCGTCCTTTGTTCTCTAGTCTATGGCCTGGCCGCTTCTCTAGTGATCTTGTTCTCAGCCACCCCGTCAAGCAGTGCCAGGGGTGCGGCTGCAACTGCCCGTGCACAAGTAAGGGGTACCAAAAGGGCCCAAACTTTAGTACACCGACAGGAGCCCCCGGGCCAGGGCCATACACGGGTATGAGGCGTCATTGGGCCTAGCCCAAACAGTGCACGTGTACGCGTGGCAGGGGATAACTGCTGTAATCTTCTCGTCTGTTGCGCTTCCCCATGATCTGTATTGAGTATGCAGCATGGGGGTCATGCATGCAACGGTTGTAGCATGCATGTGCCCGCGCCAATGCCTTCACATCAAACAATAAAGAGGCATCCCCGCATCTTCCCCATAAAAAGAGGAATCCATAGGGGCGCTGCTCATTTACCCCTTTTGCCCATTCCAATCTAGGAAACCACCATCTCCTTCTTCTTCCTTGAGCACAGTCCAGAGCTTTCTCCTTCGCCCATTGCCGCTGCGCCCAGACCACTTTCGGTCCCCCGCCCTCCGTCGGCTACTATGGCACCCAAAAACAAGGGCAACGGAGCGCTCAAGGCGAGCGAGGGGGAAGGGGTGCCGGACGGTGAGCTGGTGAAGATGCGGAGGGAGCGCGTCGTCTTCGGCCCTGGGCACAATGCGCGCGCACACAAGGATTGGTACCAGTTTATGTCGGGGAGGGAGATGACGGGGCATCCCGCCACCCGCGTCATCCCTGGTCCCAACGGCGCGCCAGGTCCAGATATATTCCCCTTCTTCGTTGATTATATCTATTGCGGGCTATACCCCCCCCCCCCCATTCTTGGATTTCTTCATCGACATCATGTATACCTTCAGCTTCCATCTTTTGGATTTCACGCCGAACATCATGGCGTGTATGGCTACCTTTGCCCACCTCTGTGAGAATTTCGTCGGGGTGATCCCCAACACGGCGCTCTTCCGCCACTATTTCATCCCTCGCATCCAGCCAGGAGGGGCACTGTCCGGCTGTGTCACCTGGATCTCGAGGGCTTGTTGCAAAGAGACGTATCCAAACGAGACCCAGAAGGAGAAGTGGGACGAAGGGCGGCACAGGTGGTGCTGGATTATGGAGAAGGAGCCGAATCCATTTTGCACCCCCCGGGAAGCGCAAGTGGTCCGTCGCGGCAACTGGGGCAACCTCGACCCTCGAGACAAGATGCTCACAGTCGCCACCACCAGAATCCACCGCCTCAAGACCGCCGGGCTCACTCTGGAGACGATCGGGGCTGATTTCCTCCGCCGCCGTATCGCCCCTCTTCACAACAAAGGGAGGCCGGCTTGGGAGTTCCAGAATGCGGCCTATATTATGAGGTTGCGCCTTGGCCTGAATCGCAACTTTACAGTGATGCAGCATGCATCCCTCTGCTCAAAGCTGTTCCAACTTAAGGTCGACAAGCCCGGCAAGGCCAGCAAGGCCGAAAACGCCGACAAGGCTTAGAAGGCCAACAAGCCGTTTAAGTTTCCGGCGGCCGTGGTCCCCCTGTGCAACAACTCCGCTCGGTCCTCCATCATCGCTATGATGCCGGAGTTCAACGCTCACGGCCTTGACCAGAGCTGGGTCGAGCTAGATGAGGTGCGGGTGCAAGAGTTCTTCGACAGCCTGTTGGAGCGGCCTGTCCGTGAGGAAAAGCAACTCGTCCGCGACACCACTGACGAAGAGGTGGCATGCATCGCCAGTAGAGCAGAAGAGGCAGATCTTGCCACGACGGCCGGCAGGGCCAGCTTCCAGGAAAGCGAGGCCGGGGTCGAAGAAGACTTTGCTGAGCAGGCGAAGTCCACCGGGGAGCACAGCAGCGCCGCCACCGGGGGCCCTTCTGCCGAGGAGGCGGCCGAAGAGGTGGTCGATGACACAGACGAAGAGGAGCTGCCCGAGTATCCCCCAGTCCAGGGGAGGAGGAAGCGCGTCCTCCGGCGGTTTGGCTCCAGCGAGCCTCCTCGCCTGAAGAGGTCCCTGTCAACAGGCGCAACCCATGCGCCATACAAGGCGCACGGCCGTGGCAGCAAAGGAAGCAGCGGTCGCTGCCTCCGCCATGGCCAAGTGGCCCAGGCCTCCATATCCACCCCTCCGCATGGACACCATACCAGAGGCCGACTACAACCTCTCTTCCATGAGCCCGAACAGGAGGAGGCCAGAGGAAGAGGACGAAGAAGGGGACGAGTAAGTGCTCCACCACCCTCTCCATTTCCTGAACTCCTATTTTGGTTATTTCGCATGACTTGATCTCGTCTTGGCTTGCCTCTGTAGGGACACGGAGACATTGGCACAGAGGATGGCGAAGAGGGCCAAGACCTCGAGGGGCGACGAGCCCCCGGCAAGTACCTCAAGCGCGCCGGAGGTGATCATGATCAGCCCGGGCCCCAGTCCACGATGCAGCCCCTGACTCAGCCCCCAGCATGAGTTCATTACCCACTTTCCGCTGGCGAGCGCTGGGGTCTGTCTCTTCACCATTAATCTTGCCGGGTTTGCAGGGGAAGAGCGGCAACAGGAGGGGCCTCCGAGGGCTGCCACCAACACGCCGCCTCCATCAACCACCACACCACACAGGGAGGGCCCCCCGGCAAGGGCTTCCACCGACGAGCCCACGCCGCCAAGGGAGAGATCCCCGGCAAGGGCCCCCTCGACAAGCCCACACGTGCGGAGGGAGCTGGCAAGCACAGGTGCCGGCGGCTCCATCCCGGCAACGAGTGTTGTCGGGGAGGGAACCACTCCTCCCCAACTCGTCGTAGGTAAGCCACCCTGCTCCTGATCTTGACCAGTTTCCCCAGTGTAATTTCTTTCTGCTTTGAACTCCGATCCTGGTTTCATCTCTTACTCCTCCTTGGTTTTCAGACCTCTCCTCGATGGGTCAAATGGATATCGACGCCACCATCGAGGAGACCGCCAAGGATGCCACCGCCGAAGCCGACAAGGTTGCCGCCTACCAGGCCGCCAAGGAAGCACATGAAGAGGCCGCCAAGGGATCTGTCGGGGAGGCCAGCGAGGAGATCGGCGACCATACTGATGGCATCCTTTCCTCAGGAGCGCCTAGTGCTACATTGGTCCCGGAGTCCTCGGCTGCTGGGGAGACGGTGGTCGAAGGCCAACTGTCCACCTCCGAAGCCCCCACCTCGAGCAGATACCTGAAGATTAGTGAGGATCTGTTTGTCAGCATCCCGGGGGTGGCAAGCACCAGAACACCTACCGAGGGGGAGGTTTTTCACGAAGAGGTCATCGCTGCCACCGAGCTCCAGGTTGTTGACGAGCCAGGCACCAGCAGCGGCAGTTCCAAGGAGGACCAGATCCTCCAAGCCATGAGCAGCAACTTCTAGAAGCTTCAGGTGCTTCACCGTGCCCGCAAGGAGAAGCTGGATTCCAGGATGGCAGTCGTCGGTGAGGCGGAGGCGGGCTTCCAAGAGCGCGTCGAGCAGATGCAGGCCTGGTTTATGGAGGCCCGGCAGGATTTGAAGACCAGCCAGGAGCAGCTGAGTCAGCGCTGGAATGAGCTCCTCCTGAAGCAATCAGACATTGAGAAGGCCCAGGAGGAGGCCGCTGCACGAACCACCAAGGAGGACGGTGAGCTAAGGGAGCGCAGTGTCCTACTCGATGCCCAAGAAGAGGACCTTGCCGTTCGCGCGAAGGCACTTGCCGCCACGCTTTGCAGCAAGGATGCGGAAATTGAGAAGCTTGTCACGCAGCAGACCCAGGAACTGAAGCAGAAGCACAAGGATGCACTCAACACTCTGGTCCTGGATCATGCCGGCAAGCTAAAGGAGGCCGTCGATGCCGCTAAAGCCGCAGAGGCCGCCAAGAACGAGCTGGCCGGCAAGGTGGAGAAGCTGGAGGCGGAGCTGGAGAAGCATAGCGAGGAGGTCGCGATGCTCAAGAGCGACATGGACAAGACTGTCCACACCTTGGCGATCTTGCAGGTCACTATTTCTCATAAGAACAAGCTGCTCTCCAAAGCTAACGACTCCATTGCTGATCTGAAGCTGAAGCTGACCACCCTGGAGGAGACCCTTGCGGGCAACAGGGCTCGCGAGAAGGCCCTGGCCAAGAACCTCCAGGATGAGAAGCTACTGCTCGAAAGCGCTGCCACCGAGCACAACGACTTCGTGGGTGGCGTGGGAATCTGGACCGCGCGCCTTGTCGACGTCTTGGAAAGGCTCACCATGCAGCTATCCACCATGGGCCTGCCGAGCATCAGGTTCTCTCACAATGATAGGATAACTGAGAGCACCAAGGTGACCATGTTCTTCGAGGCTGTCCTTGACGCCTTGAAGATACTCCATGATGGCCGAGCGACCCACCTGGCCAACGAGTCCCAGAAGCTTTGCCGGGGCACCCTCTTCAAGGTGCTCACCAAGGTGGCGTACAGGAACCCCGACATCGACCTTAGCCAAGATAGTTTGCCGGCAGATGCGGACATCAGGGCGCTTGAAGAGCTTGTCGCACCCGTCGTTAGCCTGGTTGATGACGTCAAGAGGGTGGAAGGCCAGCGCCGGGACTAGGCGCTTCGCTCCCTCTCGCCGCCATGGATCCGTACCCAAAACAATCCCAGTTAAGTTAGAACTGCGGCAACTATTAATGTAATATAACTTGTTATTTTTTGGATCAAATGCATGCTATCTTCCTCGTATGATTCCTCTTTGTATGGTACACACCCTACGCGTTACTAGGAAAGGCTTGCCGGTGCGTGCACCCTAGCTGTGAGCGCTTTGAGGACGGATCCTTACCAGCCTGTTGGGGGTGCCGCTGCCGGCAAGGCACCTTGCCGTTCTTAGTGCAGCCACTTGAGCTGTTGAGCGGACTCGAAATGGAGCAAGGGCGCAACCAATCCCGACAAGGTTCCTTCGTGTGCAGGATTTCCTATACAAGAACCGAGACCATTCGAGGAGAATAATCTGATATTAAAAGAAAATTTTCTGGAAGTCTCGTGACTTAGCTTTTTGCTGCTGTATTCTTTTCCACCTCGAGCGAAGTCTCGTGACTTAGCTTTTTGCTGCTGTATTCTTTCCACCTCGAGCGTCACCTGTTGGCGTCCACACTCTCTATCGCCCTTGGCAAACTTGTAGGCGAGGAAACATTCTGTCCTTTGTGAAAAAGAAAGAATAGAAAATAGGAACATGGAGCCTTGGCGGATCATTAGTGCTTGCCGGCCCTATGCATCTCGACCATGATGCTGAGGGCTCTCCCCGCGGCGGCGCTGATCATCGCGCACGACCTGGGAGGACCACAGTGCGGGTGCCGGCGGGGCGGTCCTGGAGGTCGCCGCGCCGCCCGTAGGCAGCACGGCTCTACCCTTGGAGTGGCATGGGCCTACCGGCTCCTGATGAACCGATCACCGCGATCCCCTTCTTCTTGGGAGCGATGATGATCGAGGAAACGACGTGCTAACCGCTACATCAGGTTTGCAGAACTCTCTGCCCCTACCTGGTGCACCAAAGATGTCGGCGAGAACGACACCTACGGGATCAGGTGGATCCCTTCTACAGTTTGGCAGGGAAGAGGGGTGGTGCCACTGGTACATCGACGTGCTATACAAACAGTTTTTAACCCCTTTCTGCGACGGCATTTGGAACCACCGCCAAGTGAGTGTGGGCGATAGGGGGTCCTTCCCACATGACCCAAAAACCGTCGGGGATAGGCCCTCCTGGGACACCGAATGAGCTCGTGTGCGATCGAGCGAGGCATCGAAACCCACTCATTTCCGTACGTATGTACATCTCACACGGTGAATCCCAGAAAAAATCATTTCCGTATGTATGTACATCCCACACGGTGAATCCCAGAAAATCATTTCCGTAGGTATGTACATCCCACACGGTGAATCCTAGAAAAACATTTCCGTAGGTATGTATATCACACACAGTTCTTTGTGTGGAAATGTCTGTGCAAGGTGGCCTAACACAAACAGTTCGCTGCCGGAAGCCGTGTGTGATTGTTAGTTGATCGAACATGCCTACTTTCTAGAAACCCTGCGGGTTGTTTGAGTTCATCGCCCATGGTGCTGTCTGAGTAACCATCTGCAATAGAAAACCCCAATAAGCAGGGTAATTAGCCTATTATTTATAATCCATGTACTAATCAAACTGATATTTCTTATAAAACACACCAGATATTTCATATCCGTATAAAA
The DNA here is from genome assembly GCA_021605145.1 of Aegilops bicornis. Taxonomy (NCBI): domain Eukaryota; kingdom Viridiplantae; phylum Streptophyta; class Magnoliopsida; order Poales; family Poaceae; genus Aegilops; species Aegilops bicornis. The sequence goes on from CM038669.1 coordinate 332,028,746, forward strand.
GCAACCAGGATTTCATAATTGAATTACATCAAATAGCTTCGTCACTCAGTTACGCCATTACACAACAGCACCAAGTTTCACATGCAGCATCAAAAACCTTTGGAAAGTAGCATCATACATGGTAAATAGATATATGTATCTCATCTGGGAAACTGCAGAAATGGAAGGCAAATATTGAGCCTTCAGTGATGTTGAATGTCCTTGCAACTTTAGGCCAGTGGCTATGGATAATTGCTCGCCCAACCTTCATCCTCTTCAGCAAGACTTCAATATTGTACCGTGGGTGTTGAATGAATACCTTCCTCACCTCTTGACTATGCAGGTGGTTTGAGAGGTAATCATCGATGAACTGCTTTGAAAAGTACTGAAAACAAAGTTGTGCATAAATCGCTATTGTAAATTTTGAAATGAAGCAAGGGGTAAAAACAAGGTAAAAGAGTTGACTGATGTCGTCTTCATTGTGCAAACAAAGATCTTGCTGTTAGTCGTCACAAGTTTCTTCATCCTAACAATCTTTCTGAGTTTCTTTGCTTGACTGATATTCATGGACATCTCATTTCCCCATATGCAAAATGTATCGAACAGTGGGTCTAAGCCTCTGTTAGCAGGAGCTACATGTGCAAGACCAAATTGTAATAAACCTAAATATTAGAATGATTCCTGCAACTACACAATAATGTGCTATTAGCCAAAGGACCCTGCTTGAACAAACCTTGATGGTAAACCGCAGCGTCTCCCATTGTTTCCCTACAACACACATAAGGAAGATCTTGATCAGGTTAACTGAGAGTTGCCATACTATTGGTAGAATATGTATTGAGTATAGCCAAATTCGATTGGTGTCACATGCATAACAATACAAAATTTTACCCACGGAAAATCAAAATCAAATTGCAGAACTGAACCAAATAGTTAAATGGACAACATACCAAATGAACCAAAATAGTTAACTGAGCATGACATTGCAGAATAGAAACATGTACTAGAAGATAAGACAGTTAACAAAACAAAGAATGTTTGAGAGCAGTACTACAAAATGTAGCAATTGTTGGACCAAAGTGTTAACTGAACTTTACATTTCAGAGGACCAAACTGTTAACTGAACATCAGATTGCATATTAACATTACAGAGGACAAATCACTAGAAGGCACTGGCGGTGGCCTCGAGAAAACAACACGAACTGTATTTTAAAGTAGACAACCGTGTGGCAGTGTCGACGGTGGCCTCGAAGACGAGGTGCTCCTCCAAGATCTGGCGGTCGACACACATGGCAGCCATAGCGACCTCGTGCGCGCGTGCGGGCGCATGCTACTGAGCTCCATGTTATACCGTGTGCAAAATGGTTGTGGGCAGCGCTTAATTGGAGGAGGGGGCAGTGTTTTCGGTGGAAGGTGTCGCGCCGTCGGTCGGGGCATGTGGGACAGGAAAGGAGGAGGATGGTGTGGGTGGGGTGCGTATTACCTGACCATATCGACGAGGCTACGTAGGAAGAAGAAGGGTCGGCGGCAGGGAGGCCACACAGCAAGAAGAAGGGTCGCCGGCGAGGAGGCGGCGCTGCAAGAAGAAGGGTCGCATGCGAGGAGGAGGCACTGCAAGAAGAAGGGTAGCCGACGAGGAGGCGGCGCTGCAAGAAGAAGGGTCGCCGGCGAGGAGGCTGAGCTGCCAGTAAGCAGCAGTGAAGGTTTGAACTTGGAAAGCAAGGAGGAATAATGGAAATGTGGCTTTTGGTAGGAGGGAGGGGCGGGGAGATAGATATTTCCGCGGTGGCAAAAAAATTCGCTCGGTGCCGCGAGAAACTGGCACGCAAGTGTGGTTTAGGCGGGGGCGGTGGACTCTAGACGACGAAGCTTCCTGCATAAGCCAGACAAGACGGTGCGCCAAGATATTTTATATCGCATCCCACACGATTCTTTCTAGTAAACTATTTGTGCTATACCTGATTTTTTTTCATTATGTTTTGAAAGACAAAATGGTGTTACGGAGGGAAAGGATGGTGTTTGAATTGCTAGAACATTTACATACAGTGAACATGCAACTAGTACATGAGTGTCGTGTTTAAATTTGGAATTATTCCGGGTTTGTTTGGCATTTTTATGCATTAATTGAGTTTCAGGGCATTTAATGTGCATAATTCAAATTTGAACTACAAGCACATATTCCAATGCACCAAAGTTTGTTGAAAAATCACATGTGTGTCATTGGGTGAATTTATAGGTCCCATGCAAGAAATGGGAATGAAATTCAAACATCTGGGCGTCGTGGCTCGGCCGGAAAGATTGAGAAACTTGATTTTTTAATTCCTGTAAATCCAAAACACACCTGAAAATCATGAAACTTGGCATAGTGCCATGACATGGCACCAACATGCCGTGGTAAATTTTTTGGCCGAATTGGGACAAGCTTTGGTGTAAGCTTCTTGCAAACCGGAGCTTCCCTCAAGAAGGCTCGTGGTTCCGAGAGGGAACGTGTCACCTCCGTGTGCGAAACAAGATACGTACACTGCCTTCTCCCGCCTTAATTTTTTTACACAGGAAGATTAGACCAAATAGAAGTATCGTGCTAAATTTTGGAATTATTCCGGGTTCGTTTAGCCTTTTTTATACAATAATTAAGTTCCTGTGCATTTAGTGTGCATAATTCAAATTTGAACTACAAGCACATGCTCCAGTGCACCAAAGCTGGTTGAAAAATCACATGTGTGTCCTTGGGTGTTTTTATAGGTCCCATGCAAGAAATGGGAATGAAATTCAAACATCCAGGCATCGTGGCTCGGCCGGAAAGATTGAAAAACTTGGTTTTTTAATTCCTGTAAATCCAAAACACGCCTGAAAATCATGTATCTTGGCATGGTGTCATGACATGGATAATAATTGTCTTACATATTTAGGAACATAATTAAAAAAACCACATGCATCAACACCCGAAATACACAAGGGCAAAAGAACAAGGAAGACAACAATCTGGCTCGCTGATCTCTACGTTACTGCAGGCCGCGGGAACTAGTCTCCGCGGCGAGCGGCGATGAGCTCTTTATTGTCCTCAAGATGCTACTTTAGAGCATCCACGGATTCCTCCACCAGCCTTCTACGCTCGATGTGCGGCATGGCATTCTCGTCCATAAGTTTCTCGATGATGACGTCGGTCCTCTTCAGCAAGGCAGTGGTCTCCTCCTGCTGCTCCGTACTTCCGACAATCTTCGCACTCAGCTGGTCGTGCTCGGCTCGGAGCTTCACATTTCTCTCATTTAGTTGCCGAATGACGTTGGTAGCCTGTTCAAATGAGGCTTTTATGTCATCCTGCAACCTCGCCCAGCCGGAGATCTGATCCATCTGGCTAAGGACGAAGGCATGCATGCGCCTGTAACAGTCCTCGCCTGCTGCAGACATTTTCCCAGGCCGCCGCGGCACCGGAGGACATCTCTGCTGCATTTGCGGCACGGCGGGACATCTCTTCTGCTTCTGCGATGCGGCCGGACCAGTCTGCTGCATCGACGGCGCGGCAGGACCTCCGTGTTGCTCCAGCGGCGCGGCAGGACCTCTCTGCTGCTACAGCCGCGCGACGGGACATGTCGGCTGCTTTCGCGGCAAGGCGGGACATCTCTCACGCTTTTGCTTCCATGCTCGCCTCTCCCTGGTGGCAATCTCTCGACCCAGAACTCACGCTGGCCATGGCACACGCAAGGGAACGATGATGAATGACTTGTTTGTTTTTGTGGATGAGGAGTTGAGGAGGAATGTGCAGTCATCTTGGAGTATTAGTATTTATTACAGAGTACTAATACACTCCTAAGTGGGAAACCATTTAGGTTTTGATCACTGCGAACATGTTTACAATTTGGAATGTGACGGGACGCAGGCTCAAAATTTATTGACGGTTCTATAATTTCTAAGTGCGGCACTATTCCCGGATGGCGTAACGTGGGTACGCTTTCTCGGCCGTGTACGTGGCGTTTCTGTTCTATTGCCTAATCGCAAACAGTTAATCCTTATGAAGCGTATGCCCTCAAATGTGTTAAAAAACATGGACCTTGAGGTTAATTCCACTGATGGGATGTGTCATAAATGTCCTTAATGGACATTTAAGATACATCCCATTAGTGGGATTAACATCAAGACAGCTTCCCATCCGGTCACCCATCTCATGCCTACTCCAGCCTGAGCACAGTTAACTTGAGAGTTCTCTTAGATGAGCTACTGGTGGAATAGCTGGTCCTTGCTGATATAGGATGCCCTCTTCCATCCTTATGGCGTACCCGGATGACCGCCCATCACCCAATGGCCAATAGATGTTGTGTAGACAGAGCATATCACATACGTCTTATTAGAAGCAATCGTCTGTGTTATCATCGGTCTTCGCACATATTTCTGATTACAGACCTGTTTGTCACGTCACACACATCCTGATATATTGAACCATTTCTGTTCTCTTGTCTCAACGCAAAAAGTTCATCTGAGTGAACCGCATGCCATATATCGCACACACCTTGATCTAGCTGACCATTTCTGTTGTGTTTCATAATCACAAACAGTTCGTCCGAGTGAACTATATGTTGTACATCGCACACACCTCCATCTGTCTGCCCATTTCTTTTGTTCCTCATCATCACAAACGGTTGATTGAATTGAACCGTATGCCCTGCATCGCACACGCAACTAAAATATGAACCGTGTTTGATGCATCCTCCATCGCAAATGTTTTGCACCTTTTTTGACGGTTTTTTACATCACCATTTGCGATTATGGCATCGCACACAGTTTCGTCAAAGGGTCTCTGATCGTAGTGTCGCGTTAGCAGCATCCTGCAGTAGTGTGCAAAGAGCGGATCTAATGATCAACAAGACAGATTTTTACCCAGGTTCGGGCCGCTGAGAAGCGTAAAACCCTAGTCCTTCTTGGGTGTTTATTCTGTGTCCTTGAGCTTAGGCTAGCTGCTACGCATGCAAGCTGGGCCGAGAGGTTCAAAAGTCCGAATCCTCTTCCAGTATGCCTTGGGCCTCCTTTTATATGTCCAAGGGGCTGCCACAGTGGCACACAGGAGGTGTAAAGTAGCTACAGTGTCTATGTTTATCACCGGCGTCTTAGGACAAGCACATTAAATGTGCTGCTTACGTGCCCTTCAGCTTCATCGGGGACGAGAGTAGAACCTGTCCCGTCCGTCGCTGCCCCGCTCCGTCTTGGCACACGTCCATGCCGACGAGGCATGCAGTGCCAAATTGGCTGGCCAGCTGCTGCGTTGTAGAGGTGGCACGATCTTCACGAAGATCTGCATGCCACCGCACAGGCGCTTGCTAGGCTGGCAGGTCGGCCATTGTGCTGGAGTGGTGATGGGGTGGCGGAGTCTTGCCGCGGTCTAGCCGACGTCCCCGGCAAGGATCTTGCTGGGGCCTCGCAGACGTCCTCGGCAAGGATCTTGCTAGGCACCTTGTCTTCTGGCCTTCACAAAGATCTACACGCCACTACGCGCGTGCTCCTGGGTCAACATTGTCGATGGTGTCAGAGCTCTCAACCACAAGGGTGGTGCTTTTGTTAGTACCCTGAAAGCCGTCCCGGCAAGAATCTTGCCGGGGTCTTGCAAGCTGTCCCGGCAAAGATCTGGCCGGGGGTCCAGCTCGTCCTCTGTTCTCTGGTCTCTGGTTTGGCCGCTTCTCTAGTGATCTTGTTCTCAGCCACCCCCGTCAATCCGTGCCAGAGTTGCGGCTGCAACTGCCCTTGCACAAGTAAGGGGTACGAAAAGGGCCCAAACTTTAGTACACCGACAAAACCTCTTCATTCATCATTAAATAAAGTCATGTCCTCTCCAAATCTACTTTCATCAATATAATCATCATAAATTGGAGGCATGCAATCATTATAACAAATTTGCACGTCAAATCTTGGGGGACTAAAAATATCATCTTCACCAAATATAGCATCCCTAAGCTTATGGCTTTGCATACCATTAGCATCATGGATATTCAAAGAATTAATACTAACAACATTGCAATCATTCTCATCATTCAAATATTTGGTGCCAAACATTTTATAGAATTATTCTTCTATCAATTGAGCACAGTTTTCCTTCCCATCATTTTCACGAAAGACATTATGAAGACGAATAATATGATGCAACCTCAATTCCATTTTTTTAGTTTTTTATAAACCAAACTACTGATAAAACAAGAAAATAAAAGATTCGAGTGCAAGATCTAAAGATATACCTTCATGCACTCACCTCCCCGGCAACGGCACCAGAAAATAGCTTGATGTCTACTACGCAACTTTATTATTGTAGACACGTGCTGGGCCTCCAAGCGCAGAGTTTTGTAGGACATTAGCAATTTTCCCTCAAGTGGATGACCTAAGGTTTATCAATTCGTGGGAGGTGTAGGATGAAGATAGTCTCTCTCAAACAACCCTGCAACCAAATAATAAAAAGTCTCTTGTGTCCCCAACACACCAAATACAATGGAAATTTGTATAGGTGCACTAGTTCGGTGAAGAGATGGTGATACAAGTGTAGTAATGATAGTAGATATTGATTTTTGTAGTAGGAACAATAAAAAACAGCAAGGTAGCAAGTAACAAAAGTGAGCACAAACGGTATTGCAATGCTTGAAAATGAGGCCTAGGGTCCATACTTTCACTAGTGCAATCTCTCAACAATGCTAATATAATTGGATCATAAAACCATCCCTCAACGTGCGATGAAGAATCACTCCAAAGTTCCTATCTAGTGGAGAACATAAGAAGAAATCGTTTGTAGGATACGAAACAACCTCGAAGCTATTGTTTCCGATTGACCTATCCAAGAGTTCATACTAAAATAACACCAAATAATTTCAGATTCATAATACTCAATCCAACATAAAGAACCTCAAAGAGTGCCCCAATATTTCTACCAGAGAAACAAAGACAAGAACATGCATCAACCCCTATGCGTAGATTACCCCAATGTCACCTCGGGAATCCGCGAGTTGAGTGCCAAAACATATATCAAGTGGATCAAAATAATACCCCATTGTCGCCACAGGTATTCATATGCAAGACATATATCAAGTGCTCTAAAATCCATAAAAGTATTCAATCCGATAAAACGAAATCTCAAAGAAAAACTCAATTCACAACAAGATAGAGAGGGGAAAACACCATATGATCCGACTATATTAACAAAGCCCGCGATACATCAAGATCTTGACATCTCAAGAACATGAGAGAGAGAGAGAGAGAGCGATTAAACACATAGCTACTGGTACAAACCCTCAGCTCCGAGCGTGGACTACTCCCTCCTCATCATGGTGGCCGCCGGGATGATGAAGATGGCCACCGGTGATGATTTCCCCCTCCAGCGGAGTGCCAGAACAGGGTCTAGATTGGTTTTCGGTGGCTACAGAGCCTTGCGGTGGCGAAACTTCTGATCTAGGGTTACCCCGAGGGTTTTTGGAATATTTGGGAATTTATAGGGTAAGAGGGGGTGTGGGAGGCCACCAAGGTGGGCACAACCAACCTGGGCACGCCTGGGCCCGCAGGCGCGCCCTGGTGGGTTGTGCCCTCTGGGCACCCAGTGTGCCTCGGCCCATTGGAAGTGTTCTGGTCCATAAAAAATCCTCAAAAACTTTCGCGGTGTTTGGACTCCGTTTGATATTGATTTCATGCGATGTAAAAAACAAGCAAAAAACAGCAACTGGCACTAGGCACCGGGTCAATAGCTTATTCCCAAAAATGATATAAAGTTGCTATAAAATGATTGTAAAACATCCAAGAATGATAATATATCAGCATGAATACTTCATAAATTATAGATACGTTGGAGACGTACCAGCATTATCCAAAATCTGGGCATCCATGGCTTCTTTGTGGTCATCCGCCAGGTTCTTGGTCTGCTGCTTCATAAGCTCTTCAATTTCTTCATCTTTGCTCTGCAAGGTAGCGACAATGGTTTGCTCCTGGGAAGCAAGCTCCTTCTCTTTGGCGGTCAGCAGCGCTTCGCGCTCTATCAACTTGCCGTCACGGGCTAATGCCTTCTCTCTGGCGGAGGCTAGCTTCTCCTCTTCATTCCAGAGCTCACAAGAGCGGTCATTGTACCATGTACGCAGCTCCTCGGCTTTCTCCTTCAACTGCTGATCAGCCAAGTCCATAGATTTGCACTCCGCATGGGCTTGCTTCCACCTCTTGCCGTACCTGCCCTGGACTTCCTTGAAACCAATGGCCATGGCTTGCAAGAAGGTGAAGTCTTCCTGTTCATTGGTGATGTCGTCAACATTTGTAGATTTTTGGGTTAAGGGGAGTAGAATTTGCGCGTTCTCTTCATCCAAACTTTGCCCCACGGCACCAGATGAGCTGGGGGCTCCAAGTCCGTGCTGGGGAACGCTCAATCCTCTATTGCTTGGCAGGTTCTGCAAGGTGGCAGCTACCGGTGTTTGCTTGGAGGGGGCTGGAGTGATGACCACAGCAGGCGTCTCATCCACGTCCATCTTGGCAGGATTAGACCCGCTGCCGTGGGGCTCCTCTAGTCCCGTGGGGGCCTCATGAAGATCCCCGATAACCTACTCAGCCCCCTCTGCCACGAAAATCTTGGTGGCCTCCTCGGCTACAACCTTTGCGATATCTGACACTGTCTCGAAGACCTTGCTCCCTTCTGGAGAAATTGGGGCTGCAGATCAGAGCAAAGTTGAGATTTAAGTTGCAAGTTCAAGACAAAGAAAAGGAGAAGTCCCAGGAAAAGTGCAGAATGATGAGAGGATCACCCGTCGGTACTTGTTGTGGGGGAGCATCCCATCCTCCGCCAGCTTGTGTTGACGGCACACTGCCTTCGACAATTCTCACTGGCAAGGTAGTATCAGCTTGGACATGATCTCGGTGGAGGCCCTTGTCGGGGTGGCACTCTTTGGGGCGGTGGTTGACGGGGACCCCATGATGAGATCGGCCTCTTGGCACTCCTTCTCTTGATGGGCCTCTCCCATCTCCTTGTCAGATCTAGGAGGAAGAATTTCGGTGCCAGCACCAGATGGCGGGGCAAGCGACATGTTATCTCGTGCGGGGCTAGACCGGGGGCTGGCGGTCGCAGCATCGGCCATCGGTATCCCTTTCCCGACACCTTCAGGGAGCTTCGCCCCTCCGAGGTGTTAACGCGCTTCACCTGCTGCACCAGTGTTTATTCATCCCTGGGAGACAAGAGGAGATCAGAACAGAATGATAGTTGAGCAAGCCAAAGCTTGATTGGAAGAAGATAAAGATTTACTTACTCCTCATCATCGGATTCGAGGAGGACGTTCATGTTGTATTGAGGCGGCGGAGGAGTCTCCCTAGCTCTCTTGACGGCTGGCGACGGCGAGCTTGGTGAATGAGAAGCCTCACCCTCCCCGGTAAGCTCTTCCCGGGAGGACGGGGGCTTGATCTTGGCTTTGCCGAATGGATTGCCGGCGTCCTGCCACCCCGTCTTAGTGGTCGATTTCCTCACTACGGGAGCAGATCGGGGTGGGGGAGAGCCCGCGGGCTCCTAGCTACCCCTGCTTCAGAGATGGCGCGGCGGCTCGGGGACCTGAAGCTCCTCTACAGGCTTCCCGGTAGTCTCCGCCTCGGCGATTTCATCCCCGCCATGCTCCTCCTGCCTCTCTTCGAGAGGTTCTTCCTCCTTGTCGTCGTCATCATCATCTTCTTCTTCACCTCCTTCTTCATCATCATCTTTGGCGCCCCTGGCAGCGCCTGCAGTTGTCGCAACTGCCGGCCTCTGGGTCTCTACGACCTTGCTGGCATATATGCCTCCTCCTCAAGCATGGTGGCTTTGACGAGATTGTCCTCTTCTAGCTCAGCCACCTCCATCAATTCGGAGGCCCATTTGGTCTTGGCCGCCAGCTTGGGTAGGTTCCAACTTTCCTTGACGCCTTTGGCGGAGCACTTAGGCATCCACGCCAAGATGGCACTCTTCTCTGAGTTGAGGTGCAGCGGCACGACCGTGGCCGGCAAGTGGAACATGTCAAGCTTCCGAAACAACTGCTGGTAGAGCCAGGCGTGCCCCATCACCGTCAAGTTATTGCCACATCCAGGATACAACCGCATCCTGTTAGCAGAATTCTGATACTCCCAAGCGAGCCTGTCTCTCTGCTGCAGTGGGGCGATGCGGCACCGTAGGAAGTCACCTCCAACCATCTCTATGCTCAGACCGGCATCCTTCAGGCGAGCAATCATGTTTAATGTCAAGCGGAGCTTCTTCTAAGTGGCACCATACTTCTTCCAGCCATCGTTGCATTCAATCCTTTCCATCTGCGGCTGGCAGAATGCCGGGAAGTCCTTCTCTTGGATCCAACACCAGTTTCCTCTCCACTAATCCCACTTGCCATGGAGCTTCCTGGGGATATAATCCCTTTGGTCCTTTCTCCCCCTCGGGAACCATGTCACGCTTCCAGATAGTGATTTATCCTCGACCCGGGGGACAAAGAAATGGCAAAACAGATCCACATTGGGCGTAACCCCAACAAAGTTCTCACAAAAATGAGCAAAGACCGCCATGCATGTCATGGCGTTGGGGGTGAAATCCAGCAATCTAAACCCAAAGGTGGCCGTCATCTCGCAAAAGAAATCCGAATATGGAGGCGACAAGCCGCGGTAGAAATATGCACAGAAGAAAGGGTACAAATCCGCTAGCTTCTCGGGGCTATCGGGAATAACCGTGGGGGCTCCATGATCCCCGGTCTCCCTCCCCCACATGTACGCATACCTCTCGATCAGAACATCGGCAAACAATGACGACAGACTGAAGATGATGGTCTCCTGCCTCCGCCTCTCTAACTCCTCCAGCTCCTGCCTCCTCTTCTCTCCCTTGGGCTCGAGCGGTTTGGTTGTTTTTTTCCCCTTCAGGGCAGCCGCCTTCGGCGCCATTGAGAGCCCGGAGAAGGGAAGGCAGGGCCTGGGGTTGAAGTGGATCGATAACGGTGGCGGCAGATGCGGTTTCTGTTGGCGTGAGGAGCGAGGGGGAGGGGAGGGGGAACAGAAGTGAATGAGCAACGCCCCTTCACGGTTACCTTGGGGAATACGCAAGGGTTCTGGCTCTTCATCGTCGACCCCAGCCGCACCCTTCACAGGCGCACCACAATGAGTAACCGTAGCAACAACCCACATTCCTAAGACCCGCGTTTAATGCGCGGATTGGACATGCGTCAGCAGAAACCATCATGATTATGGTTTATGATAGAGAGATTATGACAGTTGCTTCTCGCCATGTGTGTCCGTGCATGTTTTTCAGGCCTAGCCCAACGACGCCTCGGATGCACATGTGACCCAGGCCCGGGGGCTCCTGTAGGTGCACTAAGAATGGGGCCCTTAGTACCCAAGACTTATGCACGAATGGCAGCAACATTCCCGGCAAGAGGCCTTGGAGGGAACTAGATTAAGCTAAAGGAAGAAGCTCTTCGTGAGATCAAGGAGCGCATCGTGAAGACCAAGACAAACCAGAAAGATGAAGCTGACCCTTGCTGGCAAGGCAGGCCCGGCAAGATGCGGGCCTGACAGGCCTTCACCAGCCGCCAACGCTCCACCTCACCGAGCAGGTAGTTACCCATCGGTGAGGTGTCGAGCCCGTAGGCGGTTAGGTGAAGCTTGTCGGGCACGTGGCAGCCTGCTGGAGGAAGAATTACCTTTATTGGCACATGTCCTAATTGCGTGTCGGTTTAATAGGAGGAAGATGAGCAAGCGGTGCGATGACCTTGCCGGGGCTCCTCCTCCTTGCGACACCTAGCGGTACATTTAATGCATTTTGTCCTAACTAGCAGATTTAGGTATGATAGTTCTTTTTTCTATCTAGTCACCTTGTAAAGACCCTTTTGCCACTGTGGTAACCCCTTGAGCTATAAAAGGAGGGCTAGGGCATGCTTTACAAGTTGTCGAACCCATTGCGACCTCATGCGTAGGTATTCGTGCAGCTGCCCTCTCCTTCCGACTTGCCGGGGGAGAGCGTTCAGTGTATCTGTGCACACATCCATCAAATACACCAAAGCATGAGTAGGGTTTTATGCTTCTCAGCGGCCCGAACCTGGGTACAAACTACCGCGTCCCTCGTCGTTCTTGCTCTTTGCATCGCATGCACTCCCCTTGTCGAACCAGCAAAGGGGCAGCATCGCCCCATAGATCCCCGGCTCCACGCCGACAATTGCATTAACCAAAAGGCATACGTCTATATGTTGGGGAACGTAGCATGCAATTTCAAAAAAATTCCTACGATCACGCAAGATCTATCTAGGAGATGCATAGCAATGAGACGGCAAGAGTGTGCCCACGTACCCTCATAGAGCGAAAGCGGAAGCGTTAGATTAACGCGGTTGATGTAGTCGAACGTCTTCACGATCCAACCGATCAAGGTATCGAACGTACGACACCTCCATGTTCAGCACACGTTCAGCTCGATGACGTCCCTCGAACTCTTGATCCAGTAGAGGGTCGACGGAGAGTTCCATCAGCATGACGGCGTGGTGACGGTGTTTGTGATGTGAGCCGCGCAGGGCTTCGCCTAAGCACTATGACTCTATGACCGGAGGAGTAAACTGTGGAGGGGGGCACCGCACACGGCTAAGAGAATTCTTGGTGTGCCTTTGGGGTGCCCCCTACCCCCGTATATAAAGGAGGGGAGGAGGAGGCCGGTGGCCAGGAGGGGCGCACCAAGGGGGGAGTCCTACTTGGACTGAGTAGGACTCCCAGTCCAAGTAGGATTCGCCCCCCCCCCTTTCCTTTCTCCACTGGAGGGAATAGGAAGGAGAGGGAGAGGGAAAGGGAAGGGGGTGCCGCCCCCTCCTCCTTGTCCTATTTGGACTCCCTAGGAGGGGGGTGCGGCCATCCCCCGCAGGCATCCCTCTCTCTCCCTTAGGCCCATATTGGCCCAACACTACCCCGGGGGGTTCCGGTAACCTCTCGGTACTCCGGTAAAATACTCAAATCACTCGGAACCCATCCGATGTCCGAATACAACCTTGCAATATATGAATCTTTACCTCTCGACCATTTCGAGACTCCTCGTCATGTCCGAGATCTCATCCGGGACTCCGAACAAACTTCGTTCACCAAAACATATAACTCATAACACAAATCGTCATCGAACGTTAAGCGTGCGGACCCTACGGGTTCGAGAACTATGTAGACATGACCGAGACATATCTCCAGCCAATAACCAATAGCGGAACCTGGGTGCTCATATTGGCTCCTACATATTCTACGAATATCTTTATCGGTTAAACCGCATAACAACATACGTTATTCCCTTTGTCATTGGTATGTTACTTGCCCGAGATTCGATCGTCGGTATCATCATACCTAGTTCAATCTCGTTACCGACAAGTCTCTTTACTCGATTACATGTCGTCATCCATAACTAACTCATTAGTCACATTGCTTGCAAAGTTTATAGTGATGTGCATTACCTAGAGGGCCCAGAGATACCTCTTCGATACTCGGAGTGACAAATCCTAATCTCGATCTATGCCAACCCAACTAACACCTTCGAAGACACCTGTAGAGCATCTTTATAATCACCCAGTTATGTTGTGACTTTTGATAGCACACAAGGTGTTCCTCCCGTATTCAGGAGTTGCATAATCACATAGTCAGAGGAATATGTATAAGTTATGAAGAAAGCGATAGCAATAAAACTTAATGATAATTATGGTAAGCTCACGGATGGGTCTTGTCCATCACGTCATTCTCCTAATGATGTAATCTCGTTCATCAAATGACAACACATGTCTATGGTTAGGAAACTTAACCTTCCTTGATTAATGAGCTAGTCTAGTAGATGCTTACTAGGGACACTTTGTTTTATCTATGTATTCACATGTACTAAGTTTCCGGTTAATAGAATTCTAGCATGAATAATAAACATTTATCATGATATAAGGAAATATAAAAGAACAATTTTATTATTGCCTCTAGGGCATATTTCCTTCAGTCTCCCACTTGCACTAGAGTCTATAATTTAGTTCACATCATCATGTGATTTAACACCAATAGTTCACATCTTTATGTGATTAGTTCACATCTCCATGTGACTAACACCCAAAGGGTTTACTAGAGTCAATAATCTAGTTCACATCGCTATGTGATTAAAACCCAAAGAGTACTAAGGTGTGATCATGTTTTTCTTGTGAGAGAAGTTTAGTCAACGGGTCTGCCATATTCAAAGCCGTATGTATTTTGCAAATTTTCTATGTCTACAATACTCTGCATGGAGCTACTCTAGCTAATTTCTCCCACTTTCAATATGTATCCAGATTGAGACTCAGGGTCATCCGGATTGGTGTAAAATCTTGCATCAATGTAACTCTTTATGACGAACTCTTTATCACTTCCATAACCGAGAAATACTTCCTTAGTCCTCTTAGGTAACAAGGATAACTTTGACCGCTGTCCAGTGATCCACTCCTGGATCACTATCGTACCCCCTTGCCAAACTCATGGCAAGGCACACAATAGGTCTGGTACACATCATACATACTTTATAGAACCTATGGCTGAGGCATAGGGAATGACTTTCATTCTCTTTCCATTTTCTGTCGTGGTCGGGTTTTGAGTCTTACTCAACTTTACACCTTGTAGCACATGCAAGAACCCTTTCTTTGACTGATCCATTTTGAACTTCTTCAAAACTTTATCAAGGTATGTACTTTGTGAAAGTCCAATTAAGCGTCTTGATCTATAGATCTTGATGCCCAGTATAAAAGCAGCTTAACCAAGGTCTTTCATTGAAAATTTCTTATTCAAGTATCCTTTTATGCTATCCAGAAATTCTGTATTATTTCCAATCAACAATATGTCATCCACATATAATATTGGAAATGCTACAGAGCTCCCACTCACTTTCTTGTAAATATAGGCTTCTCCAAAAGTCTGCAAAAACCATATGCTTTGATCACACTATCAAAGTGTATATTCCAACTCCGAGAGGCTTGCACCAGTCCATAAATGGATCGCTGGAGCTTGCCCACTTTGTTAGCACCTTTAGGATCGACAAAACCTTCTGGTTGCATCATATACAACTCTTATTTAAGATATCCATTAAGGAATGCAGTTTTGACATCCATTTGCCAAATTTAATAATCATAAAATGCGGGAATTGCTAACATGATACGGATAGACTTAAGCATCACTACGGGTGAGAAGGTCTCATTGTAGTCAACTCCTTGAACTTGTAGAAAACCTTTCGCAACAAGTCGAGCTTTGCAGGCAGTAACATTATCGTCAGCGTTAGTCTTCTTCTTGAAGATCCATTTATTCTCTATGGCTTGCCGATCATCGGGCAAGTCAACCAAAGTCCACACTTTGTTCTCATACATGGATCCCATCTCAGATTTCATGGCCTTAAGACATTTCGCGGAATCTCGGCTCCTCATCGCTTCGCCATAGTTCGTAGGTTCGTCATGGTCTAGTAACATGACTTCCATAACAGGATTACCGTACCACTCTGGTGCGGACCATACTCTGGTTGACCTACGAGGTTCTGTAGTAATGTGATCTGAAGTTTCGTGATCATCATCATTAACTTCCTCACTAATTGGTGTAGGAATCACTAGAACTGATTTATGTGATGAACTACTTTCCAATTCGGGAGAAGGTACAATTACCTCATCAAGTTCTACTTTCCTCCCACTCACTTCTTTCGAGAGAATCTCCTTCTCTAGAAAGGATCCATATTTAGCAACGAATATCTTGCCTTCGGATCTATGATAGAAGGTGTACCCAACAGTCTCCTTTGGGTATCCTATGAAGACATATTTCTCTGATTTGGGTTCAAACTTATCAGTTTGAATCTTTTTCACATAAGCATCGCAGCCCCAAACTTTGAGAAACGACAGCTTAGGTTTCTTGCTAAACCACAGTTCATATGGTGTCATCTCAACGGATTTAGATGGTTCCCTATTTAACGTGAATGCAGTTGTCTCTAAAGCATAACCCCAAAACGATAGCGGTAAATCGGTAAGAGACATCATAGATCGCACCATATCTAATATAGTACGGTTACGACGTTCGGACACAACATTATGCTGTGGTGTTCCAGGTGGCGTGAGTTGCGAAACTATTCCACATTGTTTCAAATGAAGACCAAACTCATAACTCAAATATTCGCCTCCATGTTTAGATCGTAGAAACTTTATTTTCTTGTCACGATGATTTTCCACTTCACTCTGAAATTCTTTGAACTTTTCAAATGTTTCAGACTTATGTTTCATTAAGTAGATATACCCATATCTGCTCAAATCATCTATGAAGGTCAGAAAATAACGATACCCACCACGAGCCTCAACACTAATCGGACCGCATACATCAGTATGTATTATTTCTAATAACTCATTTGCTCGCTCCATTGTTCCGGAGAATGGAGTCTTAGTCATCTTTCCCATGAGGCATGGTTTGCAAGCATCAAGTGATTCATAATCAAGTGATTCCAGAAGCCCATCAACATGGAGTTTCTTCATGCGCTTTATGCCAATATGACCTAAATGGTAGTTCCACAAATAAGTTGCACTATCATTATTAACTTTGAATCTTTTGGCTTCAAAATTATGAACATGTGTATCACTACAATCGAGATTCAACAAAAATAGACCACTCATCAAGGGTGCATGACCATAAAAGATATTACTCATATAAATAGAACAACCATTATTCTCTGATTTAAATGAATAACTGTCTCGCATCAAACAAGATCCGGATATAATGTTCATGCTCAACGCTGGCACCAAATAACAATTATTCAGGTCTAAAACTAATCTCGACAGTAGATGTAGAGGTAGCGTGCCAATGGTGATCACATCGACTTTGGAACCATTTCCCACGCGCATCATCACCTCGTACTTAGCAATCTTCGCTTAATCTGTAGCCCCTGTTTTGAGTTGCAAAAATGAGCAACAAAACCAGTATCAAATACCCAGGCGCTACTACGAGCATTAGTAAGGTACACATCAATAGCATGTATATCAAATATATCTTTCACTTTGCCATACTTCTTATCCGCCAAATACTTGGGACAATTACGCTTCCAGTGACCAGTTCCTTTGCAATAGAAGCACTTAGTCTCAGGCTTAGGTCCAGACTTGGGCTTCTTCCCTTGAGTAGCAACTTTCTTGATGTTCTTCTTGAAGTTGCCCTTCTTCCCTTTGCCCTTTTTTCTTGAAACTAGTGGTCTTGTTAACCATCAACATTTGATGCTCCTTCTTGATTTCTACTTTCGCAGCCTTTAGCATCGCGAAGAGCTCGGGAATTGTCTTTTCCGTCCCTTGCATATTATAGTTCAATACGAAACCTTTATAGCTTGGTGGCAGTGATTGAAGAACTCTGTCAATGACACTATCATCAGGAAGATTAACTCCCAGTTGAGTCAAGTGGTTATGGTACCCAGACATTCTGAGTATGTGTTCACTGACAGAACTATTCTCCTCCATTTTTCAGCTATAGAACTTGTTGGAGACTTCATATCTCTCAACTCGTGCATTTGCTTGAAATATGAACTTCAACTCCTGGAACATATCATATGCTCCACGATGTTGAAAACGTATTTGAAGTCCCGATTCTAAGCCGTAAAGCATGGCACACTAAACTATTGAGTAGTCATCAGCTTTGCTCTGCCAAACGTTCATAACGTCCGGAGTTTCTCCTGCAGCGGGTCTTGCACCTAGCAGTGTTTCCAGGACGTAAATCTTCTGTGCAGCAATGAGGATAATCCTCAATTTACGTACCCAGTCCATGTAGTTGCTACCATCATCTTTCAACTTAGCTTTCTCTAGCAAAACATTAAAATTCAAGGGAACGGTAGCACAGGCCATTGATCTACAACAACATAGATATGCAAAAAACTATTAGGTACTAAGTTCATGATAAATTAAAGTTCAATTAGTCATATTACTTAAGAACTCCCACTTAGATAGACATCCCTCAAGTTATCTAAATGATCACGTGATCCATATCAACTAAACCATGTCCAATCATCACGTGAGATGGAGTAGTTTTCAACGGTGAACATCTCTATGTTGATCATATCTACTATATGATTCATGTTTGACCTTTCGGTCTCAGTGTTCCGAGGCCATATCTGCATATGCTAGGATCGTCAAGTTTAACCCGAGTATTCTGCACATGCAAAACTGGCTTGTACCCTTTGTATGTGAACGTAGAGCTTATCACACCCGATCATCACATGGTGTCTCGGCACGACAAACTGTAGCAACCGTGCATACT
Source organism: Aegilops bicornis (assembly GCA_021605145.1). Lineage (NCBI taxonomy): Eukaryota > Viridiplantae > Streptophyta > Magnoliopsida > Poales > Poaceae > Aegilops > Aegilops bicornis. The sequence goes on from CM038669.1 coordinate 332,046,935, forward strand.
CAGGGAGAACACTTATACCTTGATATTTAGTGAGGGATCATCTTATAAGGCTACCGCCATACTAAGAAAAATAAGATGCATAAAGGATAAACATCACATGCAATCAAAATATGTGACATGATATGGCCATCATCATCTTGTGCCTTTGATCTCCATCTCCAAAGCACCGTCATGATCTTCATCATCACCAACTTGACACCTCTCCATCGTAGCGTCGTTGTCGTCTCGCTCACTATTGCTTCTACGACTATCGCTACCGCTTAGTGATAAAGTAAATCAATTACATGGCGATTGCATTTCATACAATAAAGCGACACATAAGGCTCCTGCCAGTTGCCAATAACTTTAAAAAAACATGATTATCTCATACAACAATTTATATCTCATCACGTATTGACCATATCACATCACAACATGCCCTGCAAAAACAAGTTAGATGTCCTCTACTTTGTTGTTGCAAGTTTTACGTGGCTGCTACGGGCTTCTAGCAAGAACCGTTCTTACCTACGCATCAAAACCACAACGATTTTTCGTCAAGTGTGTTTTTTTAACCTTCGACAAGGACCGGCCGTAGTCAAACTCGATTCAACTAAAGTTGGAGAAACACACACCCGCAAGCCACCTGTGTGCGAAGCATGTCGGTGGAACCAGTCTCAATGAACGCGGTCATGTAATGTCGGTCCGGGCCGCTTCATCCAACAATACCGCTGAATCAAAGTAAGGCGTTGATGGTAAGCAGTATGACTATTATCGCCCACAACTCTTTGTGTTCTACTCGTGCATATCATCTACACATTAACCTGGATCGGATGCCACTATTGGGGAATGTAGAATGCAATTTCAAAAAAATTCCCATGATCATGCAAGATCTATCTAGGAGATGCACAGCAACGAGACGGGGAGAGTGTGTCCACGTACCCTCATAGACCGAAAGCAGAAACGTTAGATTAACGCGGTTGATGTAGTCGAACGTCTTCAGGATCCAACCAATCCAAGTACCGAACCTATGGCACCTCCGAGTTCAGCACACATTCAGCTTGAGGACGTCCCTGGAACTCTTGATCCAGTAGAGGGTCGAGAGAGAGTTCCGTCAGCACGACGGCGTGGCGACGGTGTTGGTGATGTGATCCGCGCAGGGCTTTGCCTAAGCACTACGACGCTATGACCGGATGAGTAAACTATGGAGGTGGGCACCGCACATGGCTAAGAGAATTCTTGGTGTGCCTTTGGTGTGCCCCACCCCCGTATATAAAGGAGGGGAGGTAGAGGCTGGCGGCCACAAGGGGCGCGCCAAGGGGGGAGTCCTACTTGGACTCCCAGTCCAAGTAGGATTCACACTGATACGTCTCCGTCGTATCTACTTTTCCAAACACTTTTGCCCTTGTTTTGGACTCTAACTTGCATGATTTGAATGGAACTAACCCGGACTGACGCTGTTTTCAGCAGAATTGCCATGATGTTGTTTTATGTGCAGAAAACAAAAGTTCTCGGAATGACCTGAAACTCCACGGAATATCTTATAATAAATAATAAAAAATCCTCGCCAAAGATGAAGACTAGGGGCCCACACCCTGTCCACGAGGGTGGGGGGCGCGCCCCCTACCTCGTGGGCCCCCTGGAGACTTTCCGATGCCAACTCCAACTCTATATATTTGCTTTCGGGGAGAAAAAAATAAAGGAGAAGAAATCATCGCGTTTTACGATGCAGACGCCGCCAAGCCCTAAAACCTCTCGGGAGGGCTGATCTCGAGTCTGCTCGGGGCTCCGGGGAGGATTCGTTGCCGTCGTCATCATCAACCATCCTCCATCACCAATTTCATGATGCTCACCGCCGCGTGAGTAATTCCATCGTAGGCTTCTTTGGGCGGTGATGGGTTGGATGAGATTTATCATGTAATCGAGTTAGTTTTGTTAGGGTTTGATCCCTAGTATCCACTATGTTCTGAGATTGATGTTGCTATGACTTTGCTATGCTTAATGCTTGTCACTAGGGCCCGAGTGCCATGATTTCCACTACAAAAAAAAGACACATCCGTGACATTTTGGGCCGAACGAAAAAAAATTCTGTCATACATATGACACTTCTATGACGATAATTGTGACAAAACCCGGTATCATCATAGGTGTGGTGGGATCCTACTTCTATGACAAAAAATCATGACAGAAAATGGGCTTTTCGTCACGGGCGGGCGGAGACGCAGCTGCATGACATTCTTTGGGCCGTCCATGACGGAAAAACCGTGGTAGAAGCGAGGGCGAGGAAAATTTTGGGGAGTTGCGGTTACGGTGGGAGGTCGGGGGCGGCGATGGGCGTTCTCTCGTGACGTCTGCAGCGTGTGTGCGAGGTGTTGGCTCTAATCGAACCCGAGCGGCGGCATTGGGCTCTAATCGAACCCGGCGATTGCCTTTGCGAACTCTGCGTTCTTGAACCCGGCGATCGATCGATGGCTGTTAATCGAACCCGATGGAGTGATTCGCCGCTCTGCTGCTAACTAAAACCGATCAATTGGATGAGCAGTGAGTGTTGCGGGGGTTTGGATGAGCGATGAGCGGTGGCGTTGCCTCTGGATGAACAGGACCCGTGGTGTGGAGGGCTGGATGAGCGATGAAGCGGTGGAGGGGTGGCCGTGGAGGGGTAGTTGAGCAGGACCCGTGGTGTGGAGGGCTGGATGAACAGTAGAAGGTGGAGGGTGCCCGTGGAGGGGTGGTTGAGCGATGGCCGGTGGAGTAGCGCGCGGTGGAGGCTGGATGAACAGGAGCCCGTGGAGGCTGGAGGAGGTCGACGGTATCCCGTGGAGGCTGGAGGAGGTCGACGGTGGAGATGAACAGTATCCCGTGGAGTCCCGTTTTGCGGTACGCCACACCCCTCCCGATGAACAGGACCCCCGTTTTGACCGTAGCACTCCAACACAAGTCCGTTTCGTCCGTTTTGCGGTACGCCACACCCCTCCCGATCAACAGGACCCCCGTTTCGACCGTAGGAGGTCCGTTTCGTCCGTTTTGCGGTACGCCACACCCCTCCCGATCAACAGGACCCCGTTCCGAACGTAGGAGGTCCGTTTCCTCCGTTGTGCGGTATGCCAGGCCTCGTTTCCATCGCCTGTTCTGTCCAAGCCCTCCCAATGAACACGACCACACATTCTGTTCCGACCCAGCCGGTTGGCTCCCCATGAACACGACGACGACGATGTTTCTCCGTTCGACCCAGCCATGTACATATGCGCGAGTAGGCGTTCAAGACCCTGCCCGTATGTACGTACGTGGCTGTATTTTCTTTCTTGCACCCTAACCGTTGTACGTACGTGTACATGCTACGTGCGCGCCTCTACATCGACACGTGCACACCTCTACTACGACACGTGCGCACCTCTACATCGACCAATATGTACATACACGTTCGCAACCAGAATGACAACGCTACGTACACTTCGACCAGGTGGGTCCCGACTGTCAGGCACTTCCTTGCCTGCAAAGATGTAGCTAGTGGGTCCCAGCAATCAGGGGGTGAATCGTTTTTTTTTTGCCCAGACGCACTTCCTTGCGTGCGGAGATGTAGCTGGTGGGTCCCAGCAGTCAGGAGGGAAACGTTTTTTTCGTGAAATACGGTGGCCCGTCCGATGTGTCCCTACTGTTAGGTGGAGGAATCATTATTTTCCGCGTAATAAGGAGGCACTTCCTTCTTTGCGGCCATGGACCCGGTGTCGACCTCTCGACGTCTGATCCACATCCGATGGAAGTCGTTCCTTGACCACGTTGACCACGCTGCGCCGATAGCACCAGGGCGGTGGACGACGGCGAGGCCTAGGAAGGGGACGACGCGGATCCGGTGAAGACGCGGCAGTGCATGCCCACGCGGAGAGGAGTATGAGTATTCACTCGTTCGGCTGCGGTATGAGGCTGCCGTTGCCGCAGGGCCTGGCCTATGGTGGGAATAGTAGGGGGCGGTGAGGCCTCTGCGGCAGCCCATCCGGCCACGGGAGGCAGGAGCACGCGGCACGACCGGCACTGCTCTGGGCGGCTAGAGCAAGAAGACCAGAGGTTGAAGGAGCACTACAGCCGTTGGATGGACATCGTACGGTCACTGGAGCTAGAATCGTTCATATTGACTAAGTTGACAAAGCGCTCCGTCCCCGTCAACTTAGTAGGCCCACAAGTCAGCTTCCCACCAAGGTGAGTCCCAGCTAGCAGGGGGAGTATTCATTTTTTTTGTGCATAATAAAGAGGCACTTCCGGTGGGTCCGAGCTAACAGCGGGGGGAACGTCTTTTTCACGAAATACGGTGGCCCGTCCGGTGGGTCCCAGCAGTCAGGGGGGAAACATTTTTTCAGGAAATAAAGTGGCCCGTCCGGTGGGTCCCTGCTGTCAGGTGGAGGAATAATTATTTTGCGCGTAATAACGAGGCACTTCCTTGCAGCCGCCGCGGACCCAGCTATCAGCCTCTCCACGTACAGTACTTTTGCGATGGAAGTCGGTCGTTGACCACGTTGACCACGCCGCGCCGAGAGCACCAGGGCGGTGGACGACGGCGACGCCTAGGAAGGGGACGACGCGGAGACGGGGAAGACGCATAGATGGAAGCCAGCGGAGAGGAGTCTGAGGGTTCACTTTGGTTCGGCTGCGGTGTGAGGCTGTCGTCGCTGAGAATAACGAGGTGTGGATGAGTGGAGGGATGGCACGGCCAGCGGTGGGAGTAGTATGGGGGCGGTGAGGCCTCCGCGGCAGCACAGCCAGCCACGGGAGGCAGGAGCAGGCGGCACGACTGGCGCTGCTTTGGGCGGCTGGACCAAGAAGACCAGAGGTTGAAGAAGCACTACGGCCGTTTGATGGACATCGTACGGTCACTGAAGCTAGAACCGTTTATATTGACTAAGTTGACAAATCCCTTGCTACGCCCCAACTTAGTAGGCCCACAGGTCAGCCTCTGAAATGGTGCGCGCCAGATGTTAGGGGGAGGAATCATTTTTTGGGCGGCCGAAGCTAAGAATATCCGAGATTGAAGAAGAAGCACGACATCCGTTGGATAGACATCCAACGGCCACTGCTGCTAGAACCGTGTGTTCACTATAATAAGTTGACAAAGCCTTGCATACGCGTCAACTTTTTTTAGGGGACGCGTCACTTATAGGCCCACAAGTGCGTGGCAGAGAACTTATAGCCCATTTGCGTTTTGTAAGAATGTACAGCCCATTTTTGAATTCTAATGGAATTTACAACAGCCCATTTACAGTTTGTTAAAAGTACAGCCCATTTTCTAGCTAGGACAACGATTAATAATTTCAACCAACCGTTGAAGACAGAGTTTAATAAAATTTCCCACATTTTGATGGGATCCGAAATATTTTTATCCCGAAATTTCTAGTCATATTAAATATAAATTTGTATTACGTAAAAATCCAACGAAACATTATTGGCCACAAGAACAATGAAAATTTAAGATTTTCAAAATCCATAAATAATATTTAATAAACTAATTTTGTGTTTGGTGCATTTTTTATAGTTCTTGCCTAGTTTTTATAATTACATCCCATTTATTATTTTTAAAGCCCACTTTCTGTTAAGCCTAATGCATCCCTCCTAGGAAAGATTTGCAGCCAATGAGCGGAGAATAACAAGTTGACCTTGCACAGGTATTCCTCAAAAGGCGATAGCTGGGCTAGCCATTTTCATCTTGAAAAAAGTAGTATCTGAAATTTGGATATCTTTTGGGCTGACGGGCCACAGCCCGCCTAGTTAATACCCCGCTCTCCTCTGAACAACAACAAAATCATCACCAAGAAAACCTCTGTAGTGCTCACGCCTCAAAAACACAAATACTGCTCGAGCTACTTGGTCCCAGCTATCGGCCGCACCTTGTGCAATTCTCTCGTTTATATTGACTACATATGTTGACAATGGTGTGGGACCGTGACGTCAGGAAACCAGGAGAAAGCAAAAAAAAATATAGTTGTACATAATAAGGAGGCACTTCCGTACGTACGGCTATGGCCCTAGTGGGTCCCAAGTGTCATCCAGTCAAAATAAAGTCATCTCCTGAATCCTCATGTTCGTTGACCATGTTAACAATGCTCGGCGCCACGGCGAGCGCAACAACTCGAAGGACAACGGATAGGGCCTCGCGGGCCCTACGGGTTCGATCTGGCGCCCACTGGTCATTCAGAAGCTAGGATCATCGGACACCTATGAGCACCTTCGAGAACCGAGACGGCATGAAGCGGTAAGGCCGCTTGGGAGCTCTGGTTTATTTCAAACCTGTATTAACATACAAGTGTAATTTACTCATCATCGGAAGGCCCGAGTGCGTAAGTAAAACCAGCGGGTTACGCGTATAATTTGAGAGACCGGTGTATATTTTACGAAACCTTTGCTATATGGACGACATTACCAGACGATACATGCACGACGTGTGTATCATGCCATCCATGGGCAAGGCTGAAACAGCAGCTAACGGCTGGATTAGCAATCGCCCGAGTGTCGTTCAGCGTTTTGATCGTGTGTGAAGTATTTCAGTCATTTTACTAGTCGAAATCGACCAACCAAGCGCCTTTGCCCGAGACCATCTGCTTTAATTTACAAGCGTCAGTTTTACAAGCAGTTTTGGTTGGAAAACGACGATCCAATCATGGCCTAATATCATAAGTTGGTCGGAAGGTGTGTCAGGTGACTTATAAGTCAGGTGACAACCAAACAGGCGTGACTTATAAGTCACTGGTTTTAAGTCACTTGACTTATAAGTTAGGTGACTTATTGGAACCAAACAGGCTCTGAAACATCAGACAATGAACTTCTTACGCACGGAAACAACAGAAGAGGATGATCTTCTTAACAATCAAATCACTGGCATTAGATCGACATGCAAAACAAAACGAAGCATTATTCTCAGGAGGCACGGTGAACAGCTCGTGAGGCCGCATGCCACAACATTCCAAGCTCAACTTTGCAATCAAACACAAGGCCTGGAATTACATAGACAATATTCAGAACAAACTCTTAACACAGGAATATCTCGGTGAGTAACTATTTACTTCTAAACTGAACACAGGAATAGGAAAAAACACTTGACGCTGCTCACAGCAAGGGCGTCCCACTCAAAAATATCAAATGCATGTCTTCTGGCTAACATCAATGAGCAAATTTTGACAAGGTTTTCAATTCCAATATGTTAAACTAACGTCTTCTTGCTAACATCAATGATTAAACTTTGACAAGCTTTTCCCATTCAAAATATGTAATGCCTATGATCGTGGAGTCATGTCGCTTCTTGCTAACATCAATGATTAAACTTTGACAAGCTTTTTCCATTCAAAATATGTAATGCCTATGATCGTGGAGTCACATGCTCGTTGTACTTGTTTGGGCACTTTTTGCCCAGGGCACTCCACGTGTTGTTAAATTGCTAATGGTCTCTGTAGACTAGTCATGTCACCGGTGTCTAATATTTATGGCACCGGCTGTAGCAACAGAGGGATTCGGTGCCAAACTAAGAAAATGTGAAATTGGCACCTCTTTTGGCCTACATAGTGGAAGGCCTAATACTTTGTAAAGCTTCTCGGTCATTCCTTCTGTAATGTAGCGCAAACAGTGACTGCTTCTTTCTGCAAAGTGGAACGACCAACTGGACCTAGTAATGCAGCAGTTTGCCTTGGACACATTGGATCCTTTTGTGCAGTTGAACTAAAATCGAAGTCGGGATAAAACCGAGCTTTAATTGTGCTATCCCTGTAAGCAACAAAAGGTATAAGGGAAACAATTACTGAGAAATAACGGTTGATGACTTGTACTCCCAGAAGAAAAACATCTACTGATCTTCCTTATCTTAATGGGAAACAAAGCAGGAGAGTAGCAATTCTCAATCAGTGTGATTCATTAATATTAACTGAGACATTATCTTAACAATGCCTTGTTTCAACATGTATAAAGAACAAAAAATAAGAAAAGTATCATTCTTAAAACAATGCGACTGATTCATTTTAACAGAGACATTATCTTAACAATACCTTGGTTAAACATGTAGAAAGAACTACAAAGCAGGATAGTACCATTCATAACAAGTGTTGCAGTTTTGAACTAAGATTCAGTAGTTAATTAATTACGAGAGTGGCATTGCTTAATTTTACGGTGACATTAGATTAACGAAAAGCATAAACAGTTCTGGGGAGAGTGGGCGCAACAACAGTATGTGCTTCCATCTACTTATAAAGGGGGTGATGCAGAGTTTGTTGTCACAAAGCAACAAGCATCATGTCTGGGTTGGTCCCATTTTTTTTCACTACTTAATGTGAAAAGACAGCAATACAATAGCTTCAATTCAACATTTATTTAAAACAGTACCAATACAAGTAGCACAACATCTCAAAGCACACTGCACAATCATGTGGATGAAGGCCTGTACTGACCTTTCATGAGACGGACAAGATAAAATACGAATCTGCCAACACGAATAGGAAATCCAATCTCGTTTTGTGTAGTTGCACTGAAATCAAGCAAAGTGTTCCGCATAGCGCAGCAAAATGTAGCAATAGCAACAAGTTGAATAGATATCCCTGTTTAAACAGAGGCAAAAAAGGAATCAATTACTGGCTAATAAAGGAGGATGAAACATGCGGCCACAAAAATGGTAATCCCGCCAATCCCTAACAAGTGTTGCAGTTTTGAAATAAGATTCAGTATGGGACATGCCAGCACCATGTGCGTCCACACGTATAAATGGGTGATGCAGAGTATGTAGCCAAGCAGCATATATGCGTTGGTCCCATATTTGTTCTCTTTGAACCTTTTTCCTAAGTGAGGGCAGCAAATCTAGTCATGCACAAACTACCCGACCCCCAAGTTTCTTTCCCATTTCAACAAAGAGATCGATTCTATGTGTGTACTGGTTTACCCCCCTTTTTCCCTTTTCGACCTACAAAGCGGCTGGATAGCCTGTCTATACTACTTTCCGCCCCTCCTTTCCTCATTGAACCACGTCCTAGATTCTTGCTCCAGCCCACCGCACCCTTCTTTCCTCTTTGAACCAAGACCTAGATTCGACTACAGATAGAAAAAGATCCACATGCAGCTAGAGCAACGACGGTTTCAAAGAAACTTATACCTTAGGGTCGTTGGGATGTGGCAAGGCGTGCGGCGGGAGGACGGATCTGCCCACACTACATACGGCAGCGAGGAAGAAGGGGTCGGTGGCCCTCCAAGACAAAGCGCTGGGTGAAAGAGAATAAGCGCAGCCGGTAGTGGATTGCCTCCCTCGCTTGGCGATAGAGTGAACGCTGCACCTCCTCCCCTTCCGGTCTGACGGGATCTGACGCCTCCTTCACCAGCTGTGAGGGGGGAGAGAGAGACAAGAGGCCAATGCAGTCTTGTTTAGATCTGGCGAACAGAGGGTGAGAGACTGTAATATAGCAAACCCTAGCAAATGAACGCTGAGCCTCCAGCGTGTAACATATATGTAGTGCGGCGAGCGTGTGGAGAGTGCAAACCCTAGCGAACAAGCGCTGAGGCTCCCGCTTATATATATACTATCTTTGTAGTATAGGCTGAGCTCAGTGCCTTCTTGCTTTTGCTTTTGGGCTGTATGACGGTGAGCCAGCCACACTTTCGGCCCACCTGTCATAAACCCAAAGGTAGGTGCACTAAGTCAAGCCGCGTCCATATAGTAGTCTCGTGTATACGAGTAATATATACTAGTGGAGTGGTTTTCTTATTCTCTCCATAACAATCATTTTAAATTGTGTAAGTACGAAACGGAACTCTTTATCTAATGTACAATGAAGAAAACTAGTACTACTTCCGATGAACTAACGATCCACGCCCACACGTCCTGGTCGCACTTCCTGTCCTTCACGTGTGGTACACTACCCTCCCTTAAGTGAACAACCACAAATGCGCCAAATTATCGGAAACGTGTGAGAGTGTGTACAAATAAAGATTTTTACCTTCAATTATCGGAAAGGTTTGAGACTATTATAAAGTTTGACTTCACCAAATCTAATATCTTGAGTAAATAAATATGGAGGGCTACTACGTCCATCCGGGTTTTAGTCCACACCATTTTTTAAATCAAAGTTAATAGCTGGACAAATAAAATTACAGGGGAGCTGGAGACAAAGTTGTGAGAAGGCTTAGAAATCAATACAAAACTTATGCTCTTAGTACCAACATCGATCCTTCTTCGAGGAAACATTTGGTTCATATCCAATTGTGTGATAAAATTGCACCAACGTGAAAAGGCATTGCGTCTCCAATGCAACCAAGGTGAACTGACGAAGGATATCATCTTTGTGCATAACAAGCAAAGAGCACTGATGGAAGACAACTTGTTTTTCATTGAAAATCGATCAGCTTCACCAGCCGACGCAACCACGAGGCGCAACCATGAGCATCGATAGGTCATCGTGGTGATGCATCATCCATTTGGCATCTTCGTCCACGCCAGCGCTGGCTCTGAGAGGACGGTGCGCACCGGCTCCCTCTGTCGCCGACGGCGACAACGTCAACGCTACACCTCCTCACCTCCCGCAGCGGCCGGGATTCGGGCATTCGGCCGGATCTGTGACCACCAGTGAGGAGAGAGATAGAGTGGACACTGTCATCTTGTTTTGATATGGAGAGGGTGAGAGAGCGAGACGCGAGAAACTCTATCAAACAAGAGGCTATAATGGAGTAAAAAAATCTCTCCATAGCAGTGATTTTGGGTGCATCTAGGACACATCTAAGTTGATGTCCACTCTGTTTGTGGTCTACTTTTTCGTCCTAGTTTTTTTTGTTTCTTGTTGCTACATTATATACTTGTGGGAGCTTAGGTGTGATATCCTTAAATAACATCTAGATGTGAATTAGACAAACTGATTTTCTAACGTACCAAGAAAGAAAACTCGATCAAAAACACGCCCTGCTTCCAGGTCGCGAGAGTCGTTGCGCACACACACACACATAGACATAGACATGCATATCCGTGTTTACGTAAAATTCCATTTCCATCTCCATCTCCAATAATATTTTTCCAACTGGCACATTATTTACGTTGTTAATTATATACGCAGCAATATTAACGCACAACATCTCTTGTTTGCGCACGTCCGGACCGCTGCCACGGACGGTCCTGACCAACCCGAACCCTCTTCATCACCCGCGCGTGCTTCCCTTGAAAGCGGTCGATGCTGCATTCATGCCCGGCCAGAGCGGACGCGACCTCTCACTGGCGCCGGCATTGAAGCGGCGCGCCGGCCGAGAGAGCGTCGCCCGCGCCGCTTCCGGGTGCACGCGGCTGCTCCGTGTTCAAAGGTCGCAATAGCCGGCTACAACATGCAAGTAAAAAGTTCTTGGGAGTCCGTGCTACAGCTAGCTGTCCTCCCCCAACTCGTCAATCTCTTCCAGTAGTGCTAGTAGTACTCCATGGCGCGATCCATCGACAAGCAGGCGGGAAAGTTATCGTATACTCGGTTTGCAGTGAGTGGCATGCCGAGCGATCGTGTGGGGTCGAGCCGGGGAGGAGCGTGATACACGAACACAACAGACGTGGTTTAAACGTTGGTTTTGCTCGATGGCGCGATCCAACGGAACGAAACATTGGTTTCTGTCCGTTTCCATTTTTTCTCCGGAAAAACGGAAACATTCCACTCCATTTTCATTCCTATTCCAAGGTTGCCCCGTTACAACATTCCATCAAATACAAAGGAAAACTAACACGCATGCTGATGCATCTCAATGATTCACATATCATAGCCAATATATACTTCACAACTAAAGAAAAAAGTTGTGAGAGCGTGTACGATAGAAAAACTACTGATGGGGTCACTACGAATTAAACCCTAAACCCTAAACATGATTTAATTCCCTGGCCAGGTAGAACCTGTCGAAGGAAAGATGGCTGGCACCCTCGGATCATACGATGTTTTTGTGCAGTTCCACTAAAATCGACCTGAGCATCCCTGATGGCAAAGATATTGAAGAAGTGTGATTAGAATAATAGTACCGGCACTAGTTCATGAGACATACACTCATCACAAGTAGAAGCCGGTAGAAGTAGAGAAAGATCGACATGGAGATGGAGCTACGGCAGTGGAGCAAGCCGGCTCCAAAAGGAAGATGGACTACCTGGGACGTCGGGCTGTAGCTAGAAGGGCGGTTGGGACACGGCATCGGCCCATACCGCGGTGACCCCCGATTGGGACGCACCGACTGTGGGTTTTCTCCCTCGCCGATGTCGACCGCTTCTACACAGAACATTGTTCCCTTCCCCACTTGGATCAGGCCCGTCGTTCTATGCTTGTGAAGAGAGCAACCTTAGCAAGCGTGCTTGTAGCTTAGGCTCCTGCTAGTGTATATATAGTGATTTTCTTTTCTCTCCATATCAACCATTTTATATTGCGTGACGTGTCATTCAAGAGTGAAATGATGGTTGCTTTTTCCGACTAACTTCTTTGTGTGATTTGACTGCTCCTTAGTGGCCCCTATCGTACTCCCCCTACGTGTATGCAGCGATCCTGCACGTACACATGGGCATAAAAAGCAGCAGCGACGCCCTAATGCATGCATGTCCGAGCACACGACGGAACACACACAGTCACGCTTAATTGCTCAACCTACACGTGCATGCACACACATACTGGTCGGGGTGAGCTAGTGATTGTATAAACACCGGAAAATATATATATTGAGCGCAATGAGCGTATTATGAAGTCCTTGACCGTACTATTACAAATATACGATGACAGACAATGTATTTATCTCGTTTGAAATTAATCCATATTAACCGGAGAGGAGGCGGTATGGACTAGCATTACTTATGCAGCGGTGGCTCGTGGGACAAGGAGAAACTTTTGACTAATGCAACGCTCCCTCGCTCAGGCGGTGGGCGTGCAATGATTAATTTGGTGTCAGATTGCCAGAAGCATACACTATACTACTAGTGCTACTATTGTTCGACTTCCCGAATAGGCGAACAGCCAAGCGCAAAGTTTACTAGTACTAGTACTACTAATATAGTCTACAATGGTACGTAAGTATACTGTACTAGTACTAGGAACCGGATGGAGGAGCGTATGCACTCTTATTATAATTTTAAAATGTGATAAAGCAATCTTCAACACATTTGGTTCTCTTCAAGGGTTCTCGCATGTGATAATGGAAGTTGATTGCATGGAACACTCGCCACAATTCTCGCTTAATTCTGGCTCATATCCTGTTACAAATAGTAGCGCTCGGTAATATTTCCTCTTTTTTGTTATTCAGCATGTAAACAGGTCAACAAACCTTTCGGCGCATCTACGTGCGAACCGTGCTTGCTGCACTTTGAATGTGGCCGAGAGCTGGCTTGATGAAACACCTCGCTTCCTACTTCTTTTTTGCGGGTACCTCGCTTCCTAGTGACCAGTGTCTTGGTTGATCGTCCTAAGAATGCTTATATATGAATAAAGCTCTCTCATTTACCCGCAAAAAGATTAAGCCATATTAACCGAGAAGGAGGGAGTATGGACTAGCACTACTTTTGGTGTGTCCCGTCAAATCGCAAAAGCGAGGAGAAGCTTGCGGGACAAGGTGAAGCTCGCTTCGCCTTTTGACTAATGCAACCTACCCTCGGTGGACATGCATCAGTCCATTCGGTGTCGATTGTCGAGGCATACCTTTGTAGTACCCAACATGCGAAGTACCATCATTGTTCGACTTCACGAAGAGGCGAAGAGCCAAGCGCATTAGTACGAGTAGTACTACTACTAGAACCGCATGGTGGAGCGTCTATACTCTTATTTTTTATCTCTGATAAAGTACACTTTATTCCGGAGAAGGGCGGAAAACGGCTGCCCAACATGTAATGAATGATATCGATCAACCAACCATGCTCGAATATATCTTGGCCTCCATGCGAAGCCGTCTGTGTGTTCTCACTCCTCGTCTCTCTCAAGGAACGACGGGTTGGCTCTTTGCCGTCAATTGAGATCGGTTTGCTCAAACTCCTGTCCCACATGTCAGTGATATGCCAAGAGGAGGTGCGTTGACCGACTGGCCATACGCGTCATTTGTTTTGAACCTTCATACTACTCCTCCCTCCGTCACAGTTTACAGGGCGCGCTTCATTATGATGCATTTCTCTCAATGCATTTCTCTCATTTTGACTTTAGACGCGTTTGGTTTAATGCTCAATTAATTAGGGTGTGGTAACGGCAATCAAGTCCACAATTTTCTCTCCATGTACTCTGTACTACAGTACTACGGAGTGGAGTAAGTGCATGCATGTGTGTATCCGGGGTGGAAGCACTGCATGCATGTGTGTACGCATTATTCCCTCTAGTAATAGACGTCGTGCTATAACTACCAATGCTATTTTTCAGGCCGATCGCTAGTCGCCTTGATCCGATAGATCTTTTTTCCTTTTTATGAAGCGCGTTGTATAAACAGTGACGGATGGAGTATGAGCGGATTCAAAGAAGAGTGTATTGATGGTTGCTTCTTCAGAGCAACTTACAGTGGGAAAGGTGGGGCTTATGATTTGACTGCTCATTACTCACTATTAATGCGGCGCAATGACCGGGCTGAGTCTCCCATGCGGTTGTGCACTACCCCCTCGGTTCTTAAACATACTCCGGAGTATATTTGTCTTTCTGAAGATTTCAACGAGTGACTACTCAAATATTTGTCTTTTTAGAGATTTCAAATGGACTGGCACATACGGATGTATATACATATTTTAGAGTGTAGATTCTCTCATTTTGCTCTATATGTAGTCACTTGTTGAAATCTCTAGAAAGACGAATAGAAAATTTAGGAACGGAGGGAGTACACATACGAAGCAAAATGAGTGAATCTACACTCTAAAATATGCCGGTTTGAAATTTGTAAAAAGACAAATATTTAGGAACGAATGAGTATAATTTTGTGGATGGCACATGGACCCGGATGATGAAGAGGCTTCTGGCAATGCTATCAAGCTTCCATCATTTGTTTACATAATTGACGTACTATACAAATAATTTTCTAGCGAGACATGAAATTGTACAATGGTGTGAGCTTTCAGCTTCTGTTTCACGTGTCTTGCCATCGATGCTCTTTCAGAAACAGTAAAAAACTAACTTCTTTGCTAATGCATGTCAATTATTAGCATATCAGAGCTAATAATTACATCACAACTGAAGACAGAGTTGTAAGAAGGTGTTAAATTAAAATTGATCCATGCTTTCATTGGCAGCAACGTCCCCCCAGCTCTGTCTAAATCAACAAGGCATGTTGGGAAAAAAGTAGCTATGCGGAGCATGCAACATTCCGATCATTTTGTGCAGTTCCACTAAAATAGAGCTGAGCGTCCTTGTTCCAAAGATATTAAGTGTGATTACGATAATAGAGGACCTTGATGAAACAATAAACACATAAATAGAAGCCGGTCACCTTGCAGTCTCTCTTAAGACTAACTAGTTGGAGAAGATTAGGCTCGGAGTTGGATGAGGAGGATAGAGAAAAACCAATCACTACAAAAAATCTGTTAATACATGACGGTTCTAATCTGTCATGGATCAGTGAAAAACTGTCATGGGTACCCATCGATGACGGACCTGAAATCTGTCATGTATATCGCGTCATAATTTGATATCATACCATTCTTGACGGTTTTTGGCTGTCATGGATCTGCCGTACGTGTGCTTAACTAACATGCATGTAACGGCGTTAACTTGTTTGCCACATGATATAGATCTGACATGGTAGCCCAGGTAGGAATCAGCCCAATTAGAGTTTGGGCCACCAAATTTCGACTAAGTCCAAATGCGATGACCCATATAGCGATCAACCCAATTAAATTTTGGCCCATTAAAATATGGTATGTCCAAGGCCCACTAATTCACTACTGATAACACCATCCTGCTCTCTTCTCATTTCTCTGCTGTTGGTCCATGGAAATTTTAAGCGAGTATATTTTGTCAAACATGGACACTAAGCTACTCTAAAAACTGATAACACCAATAAAATGTATGTTACATAAACAAACATGGACATACGCCTGTACAGAAGCAAAAAAGATCCCTAAAAACTTAAAATTACAAACATTTCCTGGAGAACACTAAGCTACTCTCCGATAGCGCCTTGCGCTTCGCCATAAACCCGTGCCTTTGTGGACATGGATCCGGCAGTACCCGCCGAAGTCATCAGAGGGAGACACCATTTTTGCATCCATCTTGCACCAAACCATGCTCCTGACCGGTACTCTGCCTCCACCGATGAAAAGAGTCCATGGAACCCGTACTACCTGCATATCGAGAAGCACTAAAAACGGCTTGGAAAATCGGAAACGAAAGGGATGGGAAAAATCAAAATCAACAGGGGGAGGGAGACCTGGTGGGACATGCGGCTCACAGCCAGCCGAGGATCCCGCTGGTCCGATGCGGCTGAACTTCACCAGGCGCGTCGCCAGCTGGAGCTCGCAGACCTGCTTGAAGGCATCCCATCGCAGCACCCTCTGCAGATCCTTCAGATTGTCAGCACAAACGCGCAGCAGAAGTCAGCGAACACCAAACGGCCGGTGGTGAGCACGAGCGAGGCGCGAGAGGAGGGGCGTGGGGTGGGGGTACCGAGCCAGTGTTCGCCCTTGACGGCGCCTCCGTTGTCGACCTCCTCCTCCGAGGCGCGGAGGCCGGCGCAGGTGCGCGAGAGCACCGCCGGTCCATGCTGCACCGCTAAGGCTCGGCCGCCTGACCGTGGCGGTCTGAAGCGGGATCTCGAGCACGCTCGTAGTCAACGCGGCCGTCCCATCCGCAGCGACGGCACCGGCGCTCGAGCACGCTCAAGACGCCCACGAGAAACCTATTCGCTCCATGAACCAAGATGGGCACCATCCACAGCAACGGCACCGGCTGCCAAGCTTTTTCTTGGTGTTGTGGCGGCGACCATTGATGGGGAGGATCTCGAAGAGGCCGACCGAGATCCACTTTCTCCGGGTGGAGAGAAGCGGGCGTCTTGTGGATGGATGAAGGAAACACAAGAAAGAGGGGAGGTTTCCTTGCCGTTGGATCTCACGGGATAGAGCGGTTTGGATCTGCGATCCGTGGGATGCTTAGATCAACCAATCACAACAGACTTCGCCCTCACGTTGGATTGCCACTTTGGTTTGGATACTCAAGCGGGCCTCTATTGACCGTGAGAGCAGTCCAGAATTCAGTTTTTTTTTATCATTTGAATAAACAAATAAGGCATCCTTGTAGAGTAACTTGGAAAAAGAATTATCATATATATATCGCAACAAAATTTTAATGTAATATACTACATGCAAGTTGTATTGTAGGATATTCCATAAAATGAATTTCCGCGTGTTCATTGAGATTAATTTCAATTTGACCTACATATATACTCCCACCATTCCAAAATATAGTGCGCCCGCGCTTCCCGGGATCTAACTTTGACCATAAATTTAAGCAACGAGATCGACTGCGGCGGGATCAAAAATTATACTCCCGCCACAGTCGGTCTCGTTGGTTAAATTTACGGTCAAAGTTGAAGCATGGGAATAGAGTAAGCACTATATTTTGGAACGGAGGGAGTATCAAGCAAGTTTGAAAACATTCCCGACCCGTTTCCTCTCGAAATGATATATTCTTAGCGGTGTATCTTGAGTGTAGAAAAAATTTCATGTCAAACGAGGCAGTGATCGACACTTTGTCTTCAATCCCAAATTGTTCCTTGTCAAAAACATGATTTTTCATCGAAGATGTCCCGGCTTTCATGCAGTGTATGTCATAATTTTTGTGAAACTTACTCAACTTTTTACTACAGCCTCTGAAGATTATATGATATGAGGGCACCATGCCAATAATTTTCAGAATTCATTTGTATTTTCTGGAATTAAAGAAAAATAAACTCCATATTTCGGGTTAAGACTTGGCACCCTCGGGTTTGGAATTCCTTCATTTCTTGTATATGGTCAAAACATAGACTCAAGAACACAAATACGATTTTTTTCCCAAATTTTGCCAACTTTTTCATTCACTTGTAGTTCAAAATTGAATTATATTCATTAAATGCCTATAAATGCACTAAATGACTTACATATAACAAACGGGCCCCGAAAAATACTAAATTTTGACATGGATCATGTAATGGTCTATATGGAGTGTAGAAACAATTTAGGGCCAACTGATGAAGCACTGGTCTCTTTGCCTCCGTTATCTCTTGAAACATAAATTCTTTCACGAAGATGGTCTAGTTTCTAAGCAACATACGTCACAATTTTTGTGAAACCTCACAAATTTTCATCACAACCTCCAAGTGTCGTATGAGGGAACCATTCCAAGTTTCTTTTTTTTGTACCTTGTTAGCATTTTTTGGAATTAAACAACCAATAAACTCTCATGAGGGACGTCTGGGCACCCTCATGTTTCCAATCCCTTTTTCTTTTTAAGCAAGTCCGGAACATAGACTCAGGAACAAAAATATGAAGTTTTGAATCAATTATGCAAACTTTCTCATGCGCTTGCAATTCAAAATTGAATTATATTCAATAAATGCACTAAATGACTGAAAATATAACAAAACCTCGAAGAATGCAACATTTTGACATGGATGATATAATGGTGTATGTTGAGTGTAGAAAACATTTGAAGGCCAACGAATGCAGCAGCAGTCTCGGCTGCTAGCCTTTTTTTTCGTTCAGCATGAGTTGGGCCTAAATATATAACTAAGACAACCAAACAAAAGTGTTTGTGCATTTGAAAAAAGCACTCGAAATGTTTTTGGAATAAAAGTAATGTGTATTAGAAAATTGTGAACGTATTTTCGAAAACATCATGCATTCAAATAATTGAGAGCGTATGTTTAAAAAATGTTCAACATGCTTCTAGAAATGTTCAGATATTTTTAATACATTTCTAAAATTTATAATTACTATTAAACACTAATTTTTAGATGGTGCATGACGCGCTAGCAAACATGTCATGAGCGGGGCTGGACGCCCCAGTTTTTTATTTTATTTTTCTCTTCTTAAAATAATATGGACTTTTAAGTAAATCCAAATTTCAAAAAATGTGAATTCTGGAAAAATAAAATGTTCCAGAAATTATAAAATGTACGCGGTTTTAAATATGTTCATATTTTTCTAAAAAAAGTTCCCGTATTGAAAAGATGTTCATGAATTCAAAAAATGTTTGTGCATTTCAAAAAACGTTCATCTGTTCAAGAAATGTTTGCTGATTCAAAAAATGTTCGTGATTTCAAAACAAATGTCAGTGTATTAAAAAATGTCAAAATTTTAAAAATCAATTCAATATTTTGAATTCAGAAAAAAAATGTTCAGGAAATGTCAAAATTTGTTCACAAAATTCAGATTTTTTTGCAAATTCAAAACAATATTCATGAATTTAAGAAATGTAAGTGAAAAGCATTTTTTTATGGATTTCAAAAATTATTCATGAATTTCAAAAAATGTCCGCTTACGCAAAAAATATGTTCATGAGTTCGAAGAAATGTACGCAATTTCAAAAAAATGTTTGTGAAATAAAAGAATGTTAACGATTTAAAAATTTGTTCAGGAATTTCTAAAAAATATTCCTGGATTTCAGAAACCCTCCGCTACACCAATTTTTTCAAAATTATTTTCTCTATGTCATATACTGACATGTGGGACCTACATTTATATTGTGTGTTGACATGCGAATGGGCTGGGATGTGGGGAGTTCGGTTAATATGCCTGATTATTTGTAAATCACTCCCATGTGAGTCATGTCAATCCGGCCATAAGCAGGTAGTTATGTGTGTATATATATTTTAGGCAAAGTTATGTGTATATACTTAAGCTTAAATGGTTTGATTTGGGAGGTTCCTTTTTTCCTTTTCAATTTCTTTGTAAAATTCTCGTGATGTGTGTTTTGTTTCCCTTGTATGGACCATATACAGTCCCAAACGAACCATTTTACCCTTAGTATATACACATGACTTACGACCGAGTGTATGGTTCCCTTTTTCTTTTAAAAATTTCCATTTTATTGTTGCATCCTTTTTCTTTTTATTTATTTTTTATTACTGCATCAGATTGACTTATGGGCCATACAAGGGGAAAACAAGACACATCAGCATGCGTCATCCACTCATCCATGATGGCTCGGACGGTGTATATATAAAAAAGAAAAGGCTAGACCCAGCTCCCCAATTCGTGACGGTTTTTATGACGGTTCCTCTAGGTCTATTATAAGTGGTCTACCATTTTGGGGCCTAATCTCGCCTTGCTGATCTGTGACGGTTTCTGTGACAGTTTCAGGGAACGTCATGAGGAATCCGTCACGGATTAACAAGTTTCTTGTAGTGAATCTCCCTTTGTGCAGTCGCACTGAAATGTAGAGACGTTGCCCATGTGACATTTTAGTACAACTGCACAAAACACTCTTAAGAAAAAAGTGATTTGTGCAGTTCACCAAAAGGTCGCATAGCAACGAGGTGAATTGGATAGCCCTGTTTGCAAAAAAGAGGTAGAAAGGAAACAATTGCTGGCCAATAATAGTTGATGACAAATGCGACAACAAAAAAGAAGCATATTCCTTGCCCTAGGGAAGATAACAACACGGTTGTGTTTGTCTAAAACGGTGTGAGGACGGGAATGCAATATGGAAGAAATCTGATTTGGACGAGCTACATTTTGGGCAAAGAACTATGGAAGATCCACATGCATGACGTGGGAAGGCAGGCGGTGGAGCAAGGTCGGAGGGGATACCTGGAGGTCGTCGGGATGTAACAAGGTGAGCGGCGGCGGGCGGAATCTGCGAGCAGGTGGTGTAGGCCCTGCCGCGTCGGAGCTTGGACAGAGAGAACGGCGTGTACCGCAGATCGGGACGTGCTACCTCGGCGTCGTCGAACGGAGAAACGATGCACTTCCTCCCTTTCCCCCGGCGTACGAGATGCGGCCGGATCAGTGACCAATGGTAAGAGAGAGAGAGAGAGGCCACCGCACTCCCTTTCCCCCGGCGGACGGGATGTGGCCGGATCAGTGACCAACGGTGAGAGAGAGAGGCCACCGCAGCCTTGTGTGAGATACTCTGAAGAGCGACAAACCAGGCACGCAAGGCTCCATTGTATATAGTGAGCGGACTACCTTTTTCTGCATAAAAATCGTTTTATATTCTGTGTACGTGCCATTGAGCGCTATAACTTTATTTAAAAATAACGCAACAACGCATCAAGTCGAACTTTGTTTCGAGCAGGCATGGTACACGACCTCTCTAGGTAAACAACCACTACATGCGTTCAAATTAGCACGTGGGCTGCCATTTCGTAAACAAATGAGCTCCACCGTGTATCCGCGCAGGTGTGGCTGGGCACAAAGCGTGAGTACGTGCACGGTGCACCTATTCTCTTCTTGTATACGTACACCACCTACGTGGGGTTGTGTGAGAGAGATACAAACCTAGAGAGATATAGTGTGTGGGTTCTTGAGAGTTTTTTTGGGGGGGGGGGGGGTTCAATCAAAAAATGTAACATATGCAAATATATGTGAAATAGAGTCCTAGATATACCATATATAGAGAGGGGGCGATCCACGAGAAGAGAGTGGAGGTATCACCGGCTTGAGGTGTCCATAGAATCGAAAAGAGGGATGATGTGTGTGTGTGTGTGCACGCGCGATCGATAAAGAGTGCCATCGAATTTGTGTGTGCCCACGTCAAAGATATAGAGTGGCTGGCCCTCGGAACGTGAGAGGGGACATGTGCAGTTTGTCTCTGTGGCATGGATACCTGCCTGCAGTCCTCGACTATCGGTGTGTGGTGGGGGAAGAGGGAGGCCCAATTAACTATAGAGGTACAATGGTTGGTATATGTGTGGAGGAGGAGAGAGGCCTACCTCATGTATTAAGGAGATCGATCTGCCTCATGTATTAAGGGAGATCGATCGGCATCCATGCATATGTGGAGGAGAGGAATAAGGTTGGGAGAGAGACAGAGCTAGAGTGTTGGAGGGGTGGTAGTGGAGTTGCTTCTAACAAATGGTGGGATAGGCTTGCTAGACAAGCGGAGGGCATGCCTGCAATATCAATAAGAGAGGAGATGGCTGCTTGTTGTGCGTGCACGTGCGTGAGAGACGGGTCAGGAGGCATGCACGAATGATGAGGGGGGACGATGTGGCTGTGGTATGCAGATATAACTACATAGGAAGATCAATCGCCCTTTGTTAGAGAAAGGAGATACATAACTTGTGAGGTAGGTCGATCGATGGGGGGGTAGTTAAAGTCGATCCAGGTATATGTTGGGAGATCGATCGATATACATGCATGTGTGTGTTAGAAGCAAACGAGGCACGAGGAGAAGGATAGAGATAGAGGGATGCATGTAGGAGGTGGTACGAGAGGCATACTATATCAAGCGGGGAGGAGTGTGCGAGTACGAGAACAATGAAAAGAGTGGTGGGAGTGAGGCATGGACGGTGAAAAGAGAAGAGGGGAAGCTTATGATTGTGTTAGGCACACCTGGCTAGAGAGGCATATCGATCGATGTGTGCCTTAAAGAAGGAGCTGGGGGGCCTACACACACCATGGGTGAACGACCTAAAGTGAAACGATGAATTTGCGCGATGGAGCTAGAGAATGCTGAGGGAGGGTGAGAGGGATGCGGGCATGTGCATGCACAAGAGAAAGTTAGTGCTAGCTACAAAGATAAGAGGGTTGTGTGGGTGTAAAAGACGAATAGAGATCACATATACTTCATTATAAAAAGCGAATTTGGATATTTGAAGAATTTATCATAGTGTTTTAAACTGACGCATGTGTGAATATATAACGGTGATACACATGGTGTGTTTATGAACATGTTATACTACATTTAATATACTTTATCTCTACTCTTATAAAAAAACTAAGTTGTTGATGATGGTGTGCCTGCCATCCTGCATTATAGGTCGTCCAATTTATATCTAGCGGATAGCAAGGAAACTATGATGGTTCAAGTTGTGAAAGTGCGTTATATCGACTAGAGGGGGGGTGAATAGGCGATTTTTATGAATTCTTCACTGAGGAATTTGCCGGTGAGGAAATTCCTTAGCGAAGAACTACTTGCAGCGGAATAAGTACTCAGAAGTGAGCATAAGACAATGCAGGCATGGTCATCATGATGAAATGAAGACAATCAAAGAGTACGTAAAAGCGTAAACACAGGATAGCACAAGATGAAGACAAAGCGGTGAAGAAATTGAACTGAGGAAATTGAGAAAGTCTTCAGTCAAAGTCTTCAAACACAGATATGAATGAACACTCAACACAGCAATGAGGAAATGAAAGGGTTGAGGCAATAGAACCGGTTAGGTTGGTGAAGACAATGATTTGGTAGACCAATTCCAACTGCTGTCTCGGTTATGCGATGCAGTTGGAGCGGCTGAGTATTTAAACTCGAGGACACACAGTCCGGAAACCCAGCCACTGAGCACGCAGCTCGGGACACCAAGTCCTCACCGTATTCTCCTTGAACTAAGGTCACACGGACCTCGTCCAATCACTCGTGGTAAGTCTTGGTGACTTCCAAACCTTCACAGACTTGGTCACTCGGCGATCCACAATTCCTCTTGGATGCTCTAGACCATGACGCCTAACCGTCTGGAAGAAGCACGGTCTTCAAAGGTAACAAGCTTCGGATCCACGCAGGATCAATCTCTTGATGATGCTCAATCACTTTGGGTTTGTAGGGGTTTTGTTTTGGGTTTTCCTCACTCGATGATTTTCGCTCAAAGTCCTCGGAGGATGGGTTGCTCTCAAATGACAAGTGTCAAGTTCTCTCGGAGCAGCCAACCAGCTAGTGGTTGTAGGGGCGGCTATTTATAGCCTAGGGAGCAGCCCGACATGATAAGACATAAATGCCCTTCAATGATATGACCGTTAGGTGGATAAGATATTTTGGGACAGGCTGGCGTATGCACAAGAACGGTCGAAATTTGACTCTCAAATTCCTCGGGGCTATCATGTTCCTCACTTTGTGTAGGCAATCCGCCTTTGGCGAATTCCTAACTCCTCGGTCAGAACAAATTCTCGTGACCGGAAGAACTTCGTCTACATTCTTGAAGAAATTGACTGAGTTGTATGAGATTTCCAAAGGCTTCACTCGAAGGGATTGGTAGGTGTAGGATTTTGAGTTGAGCATCACATGGAAATTTTTCCTTAGTATTTCCTCGACCCCCTTTAACGACGGTGTTTCCTATGACTCAAGAAAGAGAAAAGCGAAACTACGAAAACAAAAGTCTTCACGCTTCATGTTCCTCAAATGAATACCAAGTCTTCAAGGTCACACCAATTTCTTCACTTTCAAAGTCTTGAAAGTCTTGAATGTCAAAGTCTTGATCGAAGAACTTCATTTTCAGGGGTCGACTTTCTCTGTAAATATCAAACTCCTCATAGACTTATAGACCTGTGTACACTCATATACACATTAGTCCCTTAACCTATAAGTCTTCAATACACCAAAATCACTATGGGGCACTAGATGCACTTACAATCTCCCCCTTTGGTGATTGATGACAATATAGGTTAAGTTTTCAACGGGATAAACATATGAAATGTAAGTCATCGATCTTGAGGAATTTGATTGCAAGATATAGAAGAACTCCCCACGAAGATGTGCATAGTGAGGAATTTGCTTTTGAGGCAATGCACATTTGAAGAGTTGAATCATGGAGATCTCCCCCTATATCTTGTAATTCATACACGCATTTGACATATAATATGAAGAATTTGAAATGCATGATGAAATATGGTGCTTGATGAAATTCAGCATGCGTGCAATAACATTAATGAGGAACAAGCATGCAAAATAACGCATCAAGAGTATCAGGGCATAGTGCATCAAAAGTATCAGAGCACCATCGGGTTTAAGATTACAACTCGATCCAATAAAAGTTTCAGAAGAACGAGAGTTGTAACTTAACAAAAAATTGCCCATATAATAGACCCTCTTGAGGACTAACTCACATTTCTCCCCCTTTGTCATCGAATGACCAAAAGGATCGAAACTGAGGAGCGCCAGCGTTGTTGGGGTCGGTTGTCGTAGTAGGGCCTGCCGCAGTGTCGTCCAAGTCTTCATTTTCATCAGTGTCTCGCGATGAAGAATAGGAGCTGGCCACCAACGAAGGAACTTTGACCTTCTTGTATTTCTTCGGAGGAGGTGCAGACCAGTCAAATTCTTCCTTGAGACCCATTTTCTTTAGTTCTTCCGCACTGTAGACATTAGAAAGAACAACCTAGGTGCGTTTAAAGGTTTCATGGAGGTAGTAGTGGTTTTTCTTCACTGCATTGTGTGTAGAGGTCATGTTGTGAAGAATTGAACCAAACTGACGCTTGACCCATTTATGATTGCGATCAACCTTCTGATGAAGGCTGAGGAGTAACTCACGATCAGTCATCACCCTGGGTGCTGTGGCTTGAGGACTTTGCTTGGCTGAGGTATTGGCGGCAGAGTCATGTGTGGCAGAGTCATCATTGGTGGAGTAGGATGCAGCTTTGCGAAATTGTCCATCCAATGGACGACTGCCTTCATCTATCACAGCGGTAGCCTTGCCCTTGTCATCAGCTGAGGAAAATGTCCGTTTGGGGACTTCAATTGGAGGCAAGTAGCTGCAGTGGTTCAGAGTATCAGCCTTGTAATTGAGTGAAGACCTTGTCCTGATGAACCTCATAATCCATGGTGCATAAGGCTTCAGCTCAAAAGGTGACATAGCAATGTTTGCGAGTCCTCATGAAGAAATCATGGAAGTTGATGGGAACGCCATGAATGATATTGAAAAGCATGTTCTTCATGATGCCAACGACTTCTTCATCATTTGAGTCGTGGCCTTTGATAGGACTCATTGTCTTCGTCAGAATCTGATAGACAGTCCGAGGCACATATAGTAATTCCTTGACGAGGAATTTGGTTCGAGGTGCCTGTCCGGGCATCAAAGGCTTCATCAGCACTTGCATATAGTGATTTGAAAACTCAGGTTCGTTGTAGATACATCGAGCACCATCAAGGGGAGGACTGAGTGGTAGGGCACGAAGCAATTCAGTTGCTGGTGCCTTGTAGTGAGTATTTTCAGACATCCATTCCAACACCCATGAGTTCGCATCTTCAGCGTCTCCGGTGATGTGCAGCGTCGCATAGAATTGAAGAATAAGTTCCTCATTCCAATCGCAGATGTCAGTGCATAAATTTAGAAGTCCTGCATCGTGAAGAACACTAAGGACTGGCTCGAAGCCTGGCAGAGATTCCATGTCCACATGAGGAATATGTGCATGATCGAAGACTTTGTCTTTGTTGAACAAAGACCTTGAGGAATAGAAGTTGGCTTGACTAGCAGTCCAGAAATGCCTCTTCCGTATGCGAGCAGAGTCATATGGATTGTAATCCGTGAAGAAAACGTGCTCGCCAAAGAAGTCTTCAACCTTGAACTTTTGCTTTGTTGAGAATGGATTCTTTGGCTTTGGCAATGGAGTGTCAGTGAGTTGCATCACGGCCTCTGGAATCGCAATCTCAGGTTCTTCAGGCTGAGGAATTTCTAGTTCCTCTCTGAGTGCGATCGAGGATCAAGAAGAAGCAGTTCATCGGCCGCTTAGTGGCTGGAATTTCTTCATGTCTGAGATGAAGTGGGATGAGTTTCTTGAGCCCATTTGAACTGTTGGAGCAAGGGACCGAGGAATCTGTTGGATTGGGGTGAAGAGTGGAGAATTTGGATCTTGACTTTCCCAAAAGTCATTGTTCATTCTTGGCGTTGTGCTTCCAATATCCACATCTTCTTCAATTTACTCAACACCGCCTCTTCAATTTGTGAACTGAGGCATAGGCGAGGAAATGATTGGGGTTGAAGGGATAGTTTCCACTTCAATTTCTTCATCAATCTGCTCTGACGAAGCAGCAGAATGATTTTCTTCATCAGATATGCTTGGGATCTCATAATCTTCACCAAAAGGAACAAGGTCCTTTGATGGCATGGAGGAAATTGGAACATCATCAATGGGATTGTCAAATGAGCTGGTCATTGTCTTCATCTTCTTCGGTGCTGAAGAATTTGAAGCAGCAGATGCTTTTCTTTTCTTCACTGCAGCTCGTTCTGCAGCCTAGTTCTTCTTCACATCAGATGCAGATGGAAGGATTGGAGTTGGTGTAGGCGCGGGAGGAGCTGAGGAATCTGGTTGAATTTCCTCGGTATGGCCCGATGCGATTGCCACGACTTCTTGATTTCTTGAGCGCACCACTAGTGGATGCCACGCAATTTCTTCGGTGGCTGGAATGGAATCATCAGCCTGGAACTAACATTGTCTTGCACTGAACTTCATCGGTGGTCTTGGCATGTTCTTCGGTCGGTGAAATTTGAGGCTCTAACCTGAGGAATTTCTTGTTGCGTTGGGGCTGCAACATTGGTGAACTTCTTCGTCAGTTGATTTAATCTGAGTTTGGCTCCTTGCCAATCAGCATAATAGGAGTCAAATTTGTCATTGAGGGCTTTGATGTCACCTGCATCTTGATAAGTTCTTGATTGTCATCTTGACAACGTTTTTCTTCAATGATTTCTCCTTTACATCTTGTGATTTCTTGATCTCTCTGGCCGTATCAAATTTCCATTTCTCCTCTTGGATGAAATGAGTCAGCATGTGACTTTGGCCAGGTGTCAACTTGAAGTCGGGCATAGGAGTGTTTGGGTCCTTGTGCCAGAGATCAATGTAGTCTAGGATCGCTCTTGGATCCAACAGCAGTGACACAGGTGTGCCTTTGGCTCTAGCGGCCCTTTCTTGGCGGTCTCCGATGATTTCCACAAGTTCATCATCATCAGCCTCATCATCTTCAGGTGGCTCTTGGAAGGCGACCTGTTTCTTTTTGGGACTTGGCCGAGGACCTCGTCCAGCTGTGGCCTTAGTCTTCAGCAGAGTCGGGCCAGATGAAGAATTTGGTGCAGCTGAGGAACTTGCTGAAACACCAGAGGCAATGGAGATGCCTGCAGTCCTTTAGCACGTGGCCAGGTTCACAGGTGTTGAGGACTTTGTCGGAACTGCTGAGGACTTTGTAGGAGCTGAGGATTTGGGAGGAGCAGGAGCAGCATGAGGAATTGGCCGTGAGGGCACAGCTGAGGAACTTGGCCGTGAGGGCACTGTTGGTGAAGCACTTGGCTGATGCGGGCTTCTTTGCCATAGATTTTCTTGGCTTGACAGAGGCCTCGATGGCAGCAGCGATGCAGAGTCCTCATTAAATTTCCTCCTTTGCCTCGTTGGCTTGCCTTGCCAATTTGGCTTGGCGCTTGGCCCATTCTTGAGAAAGTCCTCACCACGCTTGATCTTTGATGGGATCGACTTCTTGACCAGTGCCAATGGAGCTCTTGGGCATGGAGGATTGAGAGCGAATTTCTTCATGTACTTTGGAGTAACACATCATACTCCCTCCATTCCCTTGCCCATCTCCTTTCAATCCTTTGAATGCGCACCTTGCGCTGATTTTTGTTTTCTTTGCCGAACTCGGCTTCATCAAGTGTGCAATAATCAGCATAGATGTCCTCAGGAATCTCAAACGCAGTCATGACCTCAGGCCTCTTTCTTCCTTTCTGTGGCTTCTTTCCTTCTGCCATATTCTTCAGCTGAGGAATTTGAACAATCGAATTCTCTGAAGAAGTATGCAACTTTTCTTTGAGGAACGCTGCAAATGAGTTAAATTGATGAGAACCTAGTGATTCAGCAGCGGACATGAGTACATGTGAACAGAGTATAGTTGCGAGGAATTTGGAGAGGTCATATGCGTTCTCAGAAGGTTTTTCAAAAAGAACTAGTTTGAGGAATTTCACCAGATGAGCCTTGAAGAATTTCAAAGCGATCTTTGCCTTAGGTTCGAGTTGTATAGATCGAGGATCCACACAATTGAGGAATCTTGAAGAAAAATCATTGCTTAGAGAAACGAATCAAGAGCATATTTTGTTTGAGGTGTTCATATATGTGAAGATTTGAAGAATAAATACCTTTGAAGATTTTCAGGAAGGTTTGAGAAGCAAAGCGAGTAATAAAAGTAACTATTAATTACCCGAAGTGAAGAACACGACGAACTGAGAAGAACAGATGGGGAGTTCGTCAGGTTAGATCTTCCATGCCCTTACTTGGCGGAGGAAGACAGCTACGTCTGCGGCGGAGTGAAGATTTCCGCGGTCGGCGCGAGTACGACGGCGACGAGGTCAAGGCAGTGAAGCTCTTCCTCACCGGCGATGATGGAGTAGCGGCGGCGCTAGGGTTTGAGAAGCTCGAGCGAGAGAGAGCGGTCGAGCGGAGTAAAGGAAGTGAGGAAGGGGAGAGGGGGTATATATAGCCACGGTGAAAAACTGTTCGCCCGAAGATTTGGGACGAACGTCCCCCTGCCCCTTCTCATTCGCTTGACATGTGTCAACCACGTACTGAGAAGTGGAGATTGTGTTAGATCGTGGGTGAATAGATAAATCTATCATGGGATGCGGAACGGTTTGAGCGGCAAAAAGAAAGTTTGGATAAGATCAGTTTTAAAGTTCCGTTCGCAATTTCTTCAGCTGACAAGGACACAGTGAAGATTTTGAATGCGTTTCAAATAGAACGCACATGAAGAATTTGTGAATAGATTGGGTTGAGTATAGCATAGAGGGGGAAGGGTCCGATCACATTCACTTAGCAGAAAAAGCGACTTGAAGAAATAGCCATAAGTGAATGCTGTAGAGGACATAAACCCATATATATATATATATAGCCAATGAAGAAAAACGACGAAAACAGTGAAGATTTTCAAGGTTGAAGAATTTGAAAAACTGAAGAATTTCAAAACTGAGGAAAAACTCAAATTGAAGATTTTCAACTTTGGTGGTGGCGTGACCCACCGTATAAGAATGATGATTTCGGACACGCGCATACAATTGTCGTAGGGTTCTGAGAATCAAATTCTTCATTAATTTCTTCACACTTAGAGTGTTATTCTTCATTGATTGAAGAAAAATGTTTATTCATGTGTTGCACATCTAAGTCATCAATTTTGCATATGTGTCAGGATGTGTGTCCTTTTCAAAGAAAATTCAAAGATTCTAAGATATTTAGCTCACACCGTAACTTGCTAAATCTCTTCTCATCCAAGGGCTTTGTGAAGATATCGGCTAGTTGTTCTTCAGTCTTCACATGCTCGATGGAGATGTCGCCCTTTAACACATGATCTCGAAGAAAATGATGACGAATCTGAATGTGCTTTGTCTTCGAGTGCTGAACTGGGTTGTGAGCAATCTTGATGGCACTCTCATTGTCACAGTAGAGCAGCACATTCTTCACATTGATGACGTAGTCCTTGAGAGTTTGCTTCATCCACAGCAATTGAGCACAACAAGAGCCAGCAGCAATGTATTCAGCTTCCGCAGTAGACAGCGATACGCAGTTCTGTTTCTTCGAGGACCAACAGACCAAAGATCGTCCGAGGAAATGACAAGTACCAGATGTTGACTTGCGGTCCACACGATCACCAGCATAGTCAGAGTCAGAATATCCAATGAGATCAAAAGCAGAGCCCTTGGGGTACCATAATCCTAGTGTTGGTGTGTGAGCTAGATATCGAAGAATATGCTTCATGACCTTATGGTGTGATTCCTTGGTGTAGCTTGAAATTGAGCACACATGCAAACACTAAGCATTATATCTGGCCTAGATGCACATAAGTACAATAGAGAACCAATCATGGAGCGGTATACCTTGTGATCAAGTCAATACCATTTTCATCGGTGCATAGATGGCCATTTGTGGGCATAGGAATTTTGACGCCTTTGCAATCTTGCATGCGAATTTCTTGAGGACATCTTTGAGGTATTTCTCCTGAGATATGAATATGCCATTGTGTTGTTGTGAATTTGAAGACCTAAGAAGAATTTCAACTCTCCCATCATAGACATTTGATATTCTTCACTCATCATATAGGCAAATTCATCACTATAACGTTGGTCAAGACAGCCAAAGATAATATCATCAACATATATTTGGCACACAAACAGTTCACCATCATATGATTTAGTAAAGAGAGTAGGGTCGAGTGAACCGGGTGTGAAGACATTCTTCACGAAGAATTCCTTCAATGTATCATACCATGCCCGTGGGCCTGTTTGAGACCATAGAGGGCCTTGTTGAGTCTGAAGACTTTGTCGGGATTCTTTGGATCTCAAAACCTGTGTGTAGCCTTGAGCTACAAGTCGTGCCTTATTCCTCACCACAAGGCCATTTTCATCTTGCTTGTTGCGGTAGATCCACTTTGTGCCAATGATATTATGCTTGCGAGGATCTGGACGTTTGACCAGTTCCTAGACATTGTTGAGCTTGAACTGATGTAATTCTTCTTGCATTGCCTGAATCCGCTCAGGCTCGTAAATGCTTCATCTACCTTAGTGGTCTACTGTGATAGAGACAAAAGCATAGTGCCCACAAAAGTTAGATAAATGTGAAGCTTTTGAGCGTGTGAGAGGACTGGCGCTTCAATGTCATCGATGATCTTGTCAACTTGCACTTCTTTTGCGGTGCGAGGATGAGCTGGTTGTCGTCGAGGAATTTGATCAGCATTTTCTTGATACCATTTTCTTGACATTATCCTCGGTGCATCAGCTCGACGTTCTTGGCGTCTGAGGAATGAATTCTTCAGCAGATTCTTCAAGAGGAATGACATCCTCGGTTTCCTTGAACTTGATAGATTCCTCGGTGTTGGTTCATCTAACACGGAAGGTAGGTGCTCTCTTTGCGAGCCATTAGTTTCATCAAACCACACATCTACGGTATCAACAATCTTGTGAAGAGCAATGTTGAAGACTACTGTAGGTGTGCGAGTCCTTTCCGTAACCAAGCATAAAACCTTCATGTGCTTCGGTGCAAATTTAGAATTGTGATGAGGATCTCTAATCCAGCATTTAGCAATCAAGACTTTGAAATAACTCACATTGGGTTTCTTGTCGTTGAGGAGTTCATAGGCAGTCTTTTTGAAGAATTTGTGAAGATATACTCTTGTTGATGATGTGGCACAGCGGTATCAATTGCATCAATCCAAAAAGCGACTAGGCGTTTTGTATTCATCAAGCATAGTGCGAGCCATCTCAACAAGAGTTACATTCTTGCGCTCCACGACGCCATTTCTTTGAGGAGTACAGGGAGCAGATAACTCATGAGTAATACCAAGTTCATCAAGATAGGCATCAAGACCGGAATTCTTGAACTCAGTTCCATTGTCACTCCTGATGTGTCTGATCTTCACATCAAAGTTAGTTGAAGCCCTCGAGGAAAATCGTTTGAAGACTTCCTGCACTTCATTTTTGTAAGTAACAATGTGTACCCATGTGTAACGAGAGTAATCATCAACAATAACAAAGCCATATAGAGATGCATCATTAGTGGCTGCTGAGTAATGATTAGGACCAAAGAGGTCCATGTGAAGCAATTCGAATGGACGAGTAGTGGTCATGATAGTCTTCGTTGGATGCTTGGCCTTGGTCATTTTTCCAGCTTCACGGGCTCCACACAAGTGATCCTTGATGAATTTGACATTCTCAATGCCAATGACATGCTTCAGATGTGACGGTGATAGGGGAGCATCCATCAATAGATTCTTGTCACCGGTCATGTGATTTGTACATCCACTATCGAGGACCCACTCATTTGCTTTGGGTTGATCATCCTGCATTTAATTAGTGCAACTTACGATCTCATATACTTCATACATGAAGAATATGATATCAAGTTCATCGAGATGAATTTCATCAGGCGTTATAACAGATAAGCGGTATGAGGGCGTGTGAAATGAAAGTTCATTTCTTCATGATTAGCTGCGTCCTTTCGAGTAGTTTTGTCGGGCCCCAAAGAAATTCTTTAGACGTTTAAAGCACGTCTGGAGACCTGACCCTGCAGAAGAGATTAGTTCTTTTTCTTCACCACCCACATCTGAAGGAGTGGCAAAGAGTTCATCATTCTGTGAGCACCATATGAGAATGGTGGCATAGATGCCAAACCATTTCGTTTCACATAAGAGGGGTTAGGGTAAGCATATGAATAAGCAGAGAAATTCTTCAGGACTTATGAACATATTGGTTTGAAGAATAATGCACATATTCATAGCCCTTAGCTCTACCCTGCGAAACAGAGTTGTTAGCACGATGATAATCATATGAGGACTTTGATCCTTTTGAGGAATTTGATCCACGTGAGGAATTTGGTCCGTATGAGGACTTGGATCTATATAAAGAATTTGGTCCATATGAAGAATTTGATCTGGGGTTCCTTTTCTTCACAGGTGGTGTCATGAGGACATTCACCTGAAGACTTTCAAGGCACTTCTTGGGAACCCAGATTTTCTTCATAGGGGAACCGTTCCTCGATTAGTGCCAACATATCTACGCAAATACTTCACCATTCGGATTTTTGAATAGTTTATAGTTGGAGTCAAATGTCTATTTTGAAGAATGAGGAGATTATAATGTAAAGCCAGATAAGTTTGATGTATCAAATGGAGGTCCCTTTGGATCATCCAATGAGGTTTTGTGGTACTGCTCAGGCTTCCAATGTGTTCCATCCGCATTGAGTTTCCTCTCAAAGGCAATACCCTTTTTCCTAGGGTTTTTGTTGAGGATCTGCTTTTTAAGCACATCACAAAGAGTCTGATGCCCTTTGAGGCTTTTGTACATGCCTGTCATGTACAATTCCTTCAGCCTTGCATTGTCAGTGATACTAGCAATGTCCTCGGATGAGGATTTAGTGATAGCGAGCAGGTGAAGAATTTGTAACAGTTCAAGCATTTGAACATTCAGGTGAAGAATTAGCAGATTCACGTTCAATGCACTTTAAGCATGGAGGAACAAATTCTTCCTGAGAAGCGCTGATTTGTTGACCAAATAATGAATCGCGCTCCTTCTGAAGATCTTCATAACTCACTCTTAGCTTCTCAAGATCTTGCTTTTGAAGAAATTCATAAGAAAGTTTCTCATGATCAGACAAGAGAGTGTTATGATGACCTTGAAGGCTATCAAACCTAGACTGAAGTCTCTGAAGATTTTCGATCGAGGGGCTTTAGTGCGATCCATTTCTTCACCTAACATATCATCACTTTTATCTAGCATGTTTTGAACCTTTTCAAAAGCCCTTTGTTGTTTCTGACAATCTTAGCAAGTTTTGAGTAGCTGGGCTTTAGATCTTCATCAGATTCATTTTCACTAGATTCGGAGGAGGTATATTTGAGTACCTTGGCACCCTTTGCCATGAAGCAAAAGGTGGGGCGTAGTCATCACTATCTTCATCACTTTGTTGGTGAGTTCATTTTCTTGAGTTGAAGATGGACTTCTTGACGAAAGCGATGGCGAGAGCAGACTCGCCACACCGGACTCAGATTCTTACGATGCCTCCTCTTCCTCATATTCCTCGATTCAGCTTGAGTCCATTTCCTTGCCAATGAATGCCCGAGCCTTCTTGGAGCTTCTCTTCTTGTGAGAAGAAGGCTTTGAGGATTTTGATGATGAAGATTTCGACGGAACTGTAATCCTTGTATTTCTTCTTCTTTAATTCCTTTTCCCAATCGAGGACAATCTTGCATGTAGTGACCAGGTTTCTTGCATTTGTGACAAAGTCTTCTCTTATAGTCCTTTGGATGAGGAATCACTGCTCCTTGAGGATTTTCCAAAGCGACCACGTCTTGAGAACTTGGAATTTCTTCATGAGCACAGCTAGCTCTGGCTCAATTCTTGAGGATCTCCAAGGCTCTTGCCGAGTCTTCACAATTAGATTCGGACACTGCCTTGGCCTTGAGGCACGTGATTTTCCATAGCTAGAACCATAGAGATCTCTTTTTCAGCAAGCTGGAACTCATGAGTATTTAGCCTCTCGAGGATATCAATTTGGATCAAGTGACTTGTAGTCGGCACGCTCTTGTATCATTAGTGCGGAGTATCAAATGAGGAATCAAGCGATCTCAACAATTTCTTCACCACCTCATGGTCGGTGATGTCAGTGGCACCAAGTGCTTGAAGCTCATTTGAGATGTCAGTGAGGTGATCGAAGGTTTGTTGAACATTTTCATTGTCGAGTCTTTTGAAGCGGTTGAAGAGATTGCGAAGAACATCAACTCGAGAGTCATGCTGAGTTGAGACTCCTTCATTTACTTTGGACAGCCTATCCCAGATGAGCTTAGCAGTTTCCAAAGCACTCACTCTTCCATATTGTCGTTTGCTCGAGATGGCCACATATGATATTCTTTCTTTGGAGAATCGAGTTGCTTGAATCTCTTCACATCGGCGGACATTCGGAGAAGGTGTGGTGAGGAACACCATTTTCCACAACATACCGTAGATCGTTGTCAATTGCCTCAAGATGCATTAGCATCTTGTTCTTCCGATAAGGGGTAGTTCGTCCCATCAAAGGTAGGACACCCAGCTGAGACCTTGATCATACTGCGGTCGACATAACTATAACTCCAGGTGGTTAAACCAAAATCACACAGAATAAGGGAGTACCTTGCTCTGATACCAATTGAAAGTGCGTTATCTCGACTAGAGGGGGGGTGAATAGGCGATTTTTATGAATTCTTCACTAAGGAATTTGCCGCTGAGGAAATTCCTTAGCTTAGAACTACTTGCAGCGGAATAAGTACTCAGAAGTAAGCATAAGAGAATGTGGGCATGGTCATCATGATGAAATGAAGACAATCAAAGAGTACAGAAAGCGTAAACACGGGATAGCACAAGATGAAGACAAATAGACTGAAGAAATTGAACTGAGGAAATTGAGGAAGTCTTCAGTCAAAGTCTTCAAACACAGATATGAATGAACACTCAACACAGTAATGAAGAAATGAAAGGGTTGAGGAAATAGAACCGGTTAGGTTGGTGAAGACAATGATTTGGTAGACCAGTTCCAACTGCTGTCTCAGTTATGCGTCTGGTTGGAGCGGCTGAGTATTTAAACTCGAGGACACACAGTCCCGGACACCTAGTCGCTGAGCACGCAGCTCAGGACACCAAGTCCTCACCGTATTCTCCTTGAACTAAGGTCACACAGACCTCGTCCAATCACTCATGGTAAGTCTTCAGGTGACTTCCAAACCTTCACAGACTTGGTCACTCGGCGATCCACAATTCCTCTTGGATGCTCTAGACCATGACGCCTAACCGTCTGGAAGAAGCACAGTTTTCAAAGGTAACAAGCATCGGATCCACGCAGGATCAATCTCTTCAGTGATTCTCAATCACTTTGGGTTTGTAGGGGTTTGGTTTTTGGGTTTTTCCTCACTCGATGATTTTCGCTCAAAGTCCTCGGAGGATGGGTTGCTCTCAAATGACAAGTGTCAAGTTCTCTCGGAGCAGCCAACCAGCTAGTGGTTGTAGGGCGGCTATTTATAGCCTAGGAAGCAGCCCAACATGATAAGACATAAATGCCCTTCAATGATATGACCGTTAGGTGGATAAGATATTTTGGGACAGGTGGCGTATACTGACAGATCGGAAATTTGACTCTCAAATTCCTCGGGGCTATCATGTTCCTCACTTTGTGTAGGCAATCCGCCTTTGGCGAATTCCTAACTCCTCGGTCAGAACAAATTCCTCGGCGACCGGAAGAACTTCGTCTACATTCTTGAAGAAATTGACTGAGCTGTATGAGATTTCCAAAGGCTTCACTCGAAGGGATTGGTAGGTGTAGGATTTTGAGTTGAGCATCACATGGAAATTTTTCCTTAGTATTTCCTCGACCCCCTTTAACACTACGGTGTTTCCTATGACTCAAGAAAGAGAAACGAAACTATGAAAACAAAAGTCTTCACGCTTCATGTTCCTCAAATGAATACCAAGTCTTCAAGGTCACACCAATTTCTTCACTTTCAAAGTCTTGAAAGTCTTGAATGTCAAAGTCTTGATCGAAGAACTTAATTTTTCGGGGTCGACTTTCTCTGTAAATATCAAACTCCTCATAGACTTATAGACCTGTGTACACTCATAAACACATTAGTCCATTAACCTATAAGTCTTCAATACACCAAAATCACTAAGGGGCACTAGATGCACTTACAAGTTGGCAACAATCATGATTGTAGATTCTTATTGAAATAGAGAAACAATTCAAATTTAGTTCGAATTGCAGCGGTAGTATAGACATTGGGAATGCACTAAAATGTTGGTATGAGTAGGTTACATGCATTATACAACAAGCGAAAAAAATTAATCGGACATAACATGGATTCATACTCCCTCCTTCCATCAATATAGGGCGTAATGAGATTTTTAAGACCGCCTTTGACTATTGACAAGATTAATAGTACATGACATGCACAATGTGAAAATTATATCATTGAAAGAACCTTTCACAGACGAAGTTAACGGTGTGCTTTGTGTAAGTTGCATGTCATATATCCTTGCTCTAATATTTGGTCAAATTTAGCATCGAAAAACGCATTAGGCCCTATATAGATGGAAGGAGGGAGTAGCTTTGAATAGCATTTGTATAGTAAAACGGGGCAAGACTCTCTCTTTGTGTGGTGTGAATAGTTTTATCTTTTTTCCTTTTCTTTTTGGTTGAGGGAAGTGCGAATTGATTTGGTACATACAAGTACAATATTACTACACGTTAGACTTGTCCCTAAAATTCAACCAGCGTCTTGTTATATCCCAAAAATTTAGATATCGTGCTCCCAAAACTGGCGCCTTCACAACCCGCGCCCTGCTATCCCGAAATTACAACGCGCGCGAAAACTCCCTCCAGCTGCCAAATCCCGACACATGAAATCCCCTTCTAACCACGAGCGAAAGGGCCGCTAGTTCAAATTGGTGGGGGGTACTTTTGTAACACACCCTACATTTTGGACAAGCGCGTCTCTAAGTCATGCTTCACCCCCTTTTCACCATTCGAAATCCCAGGCCGCCATAACCTCTCCGCCGAAACCCCACCCTCCTCCGTCCGCCACGTCACCGCTGCCCAGCCGGAGCCTCTTCCCCGACGACGTCGTCCACCGCAACAGCTCGACGTCCCTCGTCCACCTCCCCGGATGAGGATCCGTCGTCCATCTCGCCGTCCCGCCGGTTCAGCCTCCCCGACCTCCACCTCCAAGTAGCTGCTCCGACGATAGCATCGACTATCGCGGCTGCTCCATCCCCAGCGCCGCCTTAACCTGCTCCACCGGAACGCGCAGCATCCTCACCGACTCCTCGAGCAAGGCCGAGGCCTACTCGGCGCCACCAAAGAGGTTGTACACTCATCGCATCGCACCTTCTCCTTAACTCGACCTCCCGGTGCCGACGGTGCTCCATCCCGCACCCCCATGGAGCGGCTACCTTGAAGCCGGCTCCGCGGGCGACATCTCCACTACGGCTATCCCCGGTCTGAGGCCCCTTGGGCCAGCCATACCCGGCCGGATCTGCTGCTGCTGCTCGGTTGTCGCTTCGCTTCAGCTTCTTCTGCTATTCCGGCTCTCGCTCGATCGCTTCGCTTCGCCCAGTTCTTCTGCTGCGCTCTCCCCCTCGCTTCGTCTTCTGCTCTGCTCCGATTAAGCCACACTTGATCGTTGACTCGACTTTTGGGTCGATCGATTTTGAGGTTGGGGGGCTCATGGGAGTTAAGGAAGAACCACCACTTGAGGGGCCAGGGGCTCATGGGAGGTACCCCAATATCTATCTTAGGGTTCAGGTGGGGGCGGGGGCCTAAAGGGCTAGCAGGCGGCGGTTGCTACTTGTTTGGCGGCGGGCGCCCATTGGGCAGGCGGTTGGTGGTGGTGGTGGCGGCTCGGGGGTGCAGGTTGAAGATGAACTGCAGGTCCTCCTAAACTACATGTCAAGTGCCTCTCTGCTACCATTGCGTCACTGATTTGACGGTAGCATTCAGATTTCTGATAAATTTCAATTTGACGATTAAGTTGAGTCAACAGTTTTTACCTCATCTGTTGTAGTCGGTGGTTTTTGGTGATGTTAATTTTACATCCATTTTACATCATCTATTGGAGATGCTATTAGAATCCCACTTGAGATTGACGATGTTTGTCTTGTGCTGCTTCAGCCTTGATGTCTTATGGCTCATCGGAGCTGCTCCAACGACAGAACGATCCATCACAACAGAGCAGTGCCCTGGAAGCCGTCTACAGATTCCTCAGATCTTCCTCCACACCTCGGACAGCCACCTCTGCCTCAAGCTGGCAATGACCAACCCAATGATCTTTGAGGTCGACACGGCTACCAAGAAAGAGGTTGTACACTTGTTGCATCACTTATTACTATACATCATGTCGATCCATTAGGGCTATTTTGGTTCAACGGAAAAATGTCGATCCACTGGTTCTTACCATCACTCTAAATTTCTGCATGCTCTCCTTACATAATCTCACCATATTTTTTTCGTATGCATGTCAGATATTGTACATAGTCATGCTGAACATGTAGAGAAAAAGAGAAGAGTTTTGCGGCAATACAATGTCATGCAGACATCGCTCCATGGTGGGTTCAATAGCAAACCCTCCCCACCCCTCTCCAGATTGTAATCCAGATGAAGATATCTGTTCTGATGCGTATTCAGACGCCGCTGACCACTCCTATTTACCCCCAAAGGTGTTAGTCATATCATGCATATGTTGCCTTGCATTGCCTACTTTTGACATCATATATGTCATACGCTTGGATTTAGACATGTTACGTAATGCCACTGTTTAGTTTCTATATCACATATGGGAATTATGCAGTCTCATGTCTTTTAGCCAGCCATAATATATGTGAAATGTGCAATGCCATCCTGTTTAACTAGGCATCATATATTTGAATGATATCTTGCCCATCCTTTTCTTCATTACATTTCCATTTGTCGACAATGTTTGTACATTAAACTACTCTTCATGTGAATCAGCCATTTGGGTGGGAGATGGAAAAATCTGGAGTGAAAACAAGTCCTTGAGTAGACGGTGCTACCTGTCGAAGCAGATCTCTTGTTGGGTCCCGATAGCTCCTCAGAGATGGATTCAGAGACAGATGACCAATCCTATCCCCCCACTGAGGTGTATGCTCTAACTTGGCATGGTTATACTGCTCATATCATGCATACGGTGTCTTGCGTTGCATAGTTTAGACATCATATACACAATATTCAACACCATGTTCTTAGTTAGGACATCATATCGAATGCCCTCTGTTTAGCATATAAATCACATATGTGAATTAAATGATGTGATCCTGATTACTTAGATAACATGTAGGTGAATTATGTCATGCGATCCTGTTTAGTTATTCATCATATCTTTGAATTATGTTATGCTATGCTATCCAGTTTAGATAGACATCATATATGTGAAAGTATGTCATGCTATATGTTTTAGTTAAACAATATACATGTCAACTATTTCATGCCCTCTTTTTTCCACACTATATATTGCATCTATCTCTCATACAATGTCTGTACATTCAACTATGTTTCATGTTTATCAGCCATTTGAATTGGAGCGGGTGATGCGGTATCTAGCGGAATAAAAACACGGTCTTCAAATAAAAGCAGTGCTACCTCTTGGTGGAGATAGCACCCGGTTGTACATGCACAAGAACCAGCCCTACCACACATAACCCAAACTCTCGCAGATTGTACCCCTACTGCGATGGACAGAGAACCATCTTCACCCAATCTAACCCCAACCCCAGCCGATAGTAATCCAGTTCCTGTTGACACAACACCATCTCCACCACAGAGCTACCAAACAAGAGCAGTTAGTAAGGCAGCTCCAGTGCCCAAAGGGCCAGTACTATCACGGCGAACCCCAACTCCACCAGTTAGTATGCCTATTCCTGTGGAGGAAGCACAACCAGCCAGTCGTAGTTTAGCATCTATCGCATTTCATGTTGTTAAATCGTATGTGCGTATCTTCCCATCTTGGAAATATTATAATAAAGATGAAGGAAAATGCGAGTTGCAGGTGTTTGTCCAGGAGTTATGTGTAAGTAATGTTATTCATGCAATTACTTTGCTTCGTCCCATACATCCTACCTCCATGATGGTTATAATACAGCAAATTTTCCCATTTTTCTCTATAGGGAAGGACCGATTTGGAAACTCGGGATGAGGTAACCTATGCTAATACCTCTGCTATCTTCAAGAATGCTTGGTGGCGATCGGAATTACCTGAAGAAAAGCGTACTTCACCGGCAAAGAAACTCATCAAATTCCCTTACGTTCTCCACGAGACACATTCTTTGGACGATGACTGGGAACGCCTTGTTCTGTACTGGTCCAGAACCAAGAATGTGGTAAGGTCTATGAGCTCATTTTCTATTTTTAGGTATTTTATTCTTGCGTCTTACTGTACTCTGTTCATGTAGAACAAGTGCCTAAACCTGAAGAACAACTGTTCTAATTTAAGATTCCATTGCTATCATAGTTCAAAAAAGCGCTAGGCGTTAATTGTGCGGTTTGGCACGCCTTGCGCTTCTTGACTGTGAGTGCATGGTTATGCTTGATTATGCACAGATTATCTTGTGATTATGTGCAATGCGTTTTGCCAACGCCTAGAGCCTAGGCGCGCTTAAGCGCTCGCTTAGGTGTGCCTTTTTAAACTATGATTGCTTTGCTCTTGTATCACTGTATTTACACATATTGAAGGATCCAATCGAAACTCCAATGGCACAGCAGGTATGTTCACGCATGTTTCTTTAACATGTTTGCTCTTATCAATAGATCTGTTGATTTCAATTTCAATTGTGTATACAGTTGACTTTCATATCATGCACATTACTAGCATCACAACAGAGCCAATAGTGTTGTTGTACATGTAGACCCGTGGTACCCATCTGAAATCTTGTTGTTCCGTGTAGTTTCCCACGCTTTGTATTCTTTCACTGCTGCTTTGTCTTGAACTGATATGATTTGAACCGTGTCTCTATTTTGATTTGGCAAGACAATGCAGTGACCATAGTACATAGATATATGTTTGTTTGATGCTTTTATTATGTACTAGTACATGGCAATAGAAGACTTGGTAGTTTAATCATGTCCACCTTACTAATGAACTGGTTCACCGAAATGAGTTTCATATACTAGTACATACTAAACTTGTTATGTGTCTGCTTGTTTCTTCTTTTAGAATGTCGAGAATATTGGGGAAGAGTGCCTTATTAAGCAGTGGTAAAGGAAGTAATGCAGATAAGGTTCAGGATAGTGACACATCCTTGTTGGTCTCCAACAAAGCTGATAAAACAGCTAAGGAAGACTATTTTGAAGACAGTGAGACAACCCCAAAGTCTTGTCTTGGTTTAGTGTTCGATTCTTGGCCACTACCGCATGCACAAGCTATTCAAACTCATTATGCGAATCGATAGCTTTCTTGAGTCTCAACTACAAAATTTGAAAGACATCGATCAGCTGTCTTTGTGACAAGAAGCGGAAGGGCTGCGGAAGTCCCTGGAGCATTCAGATGCATACTTTACGGTGCAACGACAAGCGTTGGAGGATTTTAGCGCCAAAGCAGGACAAAGCTAATCAGCATGCTAAGCTTATTGCGGCATGGTGGATACCGAGATAACGTTTCTTGAAGTCTTACGAAGTTGTTTCGATTATGCTCTTGTTTCTTTGCCGCGTTTATTTGCACCGGTGGCCAATTTTGACGACCAGTGTATGTAATATGCTGGTTTGTTCCCTATATTTTCACTGGTGGCGAACTTTGATGCCCAGTGGATGTAATATGTGTAATAGCGGTAATAAGCTAGCCTTAATTGCTTGCTTATTTATTTCCTTATTGTCTTGTTCCGTGTTTTTCTAGTGGCCACAATAGCCTATTTTTGGTAACTAGGCCAAAATAATCATGGCAACACACGGACTGTTGTAACCATGGGCCTCCTGCAGGCCGTATGATCCATGGGCCTTCGTTCGGCCGTAGGACCATTGGCCTTCTCTACGGGCCGTAGGATCCATCGGCCTTCTATACGGGCTTTAGGGATCAATGGGCCTTCTACGGGCTGTAGGGTCCATGCGCCTTCTACGGGCCGTACGATCCATGGGCCTTCTATGGGCCGTACTATCCATGGGCCTCATACGGGCCGTAGGATCCATGGGCCTTCTATGGGGCGTATCATCATTTCGCCAATCATGGGCCGTACTATTCATGGACCATAACGGGCCGTTAATAGGCCGTATTTGATAACTCTATGAGAACAGCCCAACGGTTTTTTTACATGAAAACGGCCCAACGTATTAACGGTCCGCAAACGGGCCGAATTCTGACGACGGGCTGAATTTGGCCCACAAGCGAAAATGAGCGATGGCGGCCGTATGTA
Source organism: Aegilops bicornis (assembly GCA_021605145.1). Classification (NCBI taxonomy): domain Eukaryota; kingdom Viridiplantae; phylum Streptophyta; class Magnoliopsida; order Poales; family Poaceae; genus Aegilops; species Aegilops bicornis. The sequence continues at coordinate 332,090,117 of CM038669.1, forward strand.
ACGAATCTTGCAAATGAGCCCAAGAATCAATGGGCCCTGAGAAGGCCGAAAGATAACTTGGGCTGGAAACGGCCCAATGGAATAACGGGCCGTTAATGGGTATAAATGATACACTGTTCATTACGGGCCAATTTCACCACGGGTCGTTAATGGGCCAAGAGTTACAAAGGTCCTCATATGGGTTGAAAGAAGTCATGGGCCACACATGGGCTGGAAGTTAAAACGGGTTGAATCATATTGGACGGCCCAGATGACGCTACTGGGCCTAATTCGGATAGGGCGTAACGGGCCCTGGTTAGCAGGTTGTAAATGGGCTATATGCGAACAGGCCATTAATAGGCTTTCCGTGGGCCGGACCGCCACCTTTTGACCAAGTCAAACGGGCCGGCCTTTTCACAGGAATGGGCCTCTGTTGGGCCGTGCCACGTGTCGTTGTATCATAGGTGCCTTCAGTCCAATGAGAGGATGACATACATCCCCAGCGGTGAGCCGACACGTGTTTCCTCCGACCAATGATGATTTTACACGTGGAAATTCCCATTGGTTGGGGTCATTAACGGGTTATCGGATCCAAAACCCGACCCGATAGCTTAACGGTGTTCCGTTCACGGTGGATGCCACGTGTCGGTCACCCTTGACGAAAGCACTTACATGGACGCGATTTATCGTCATGGAAGTGGACACTTCCGTGATGATAATTTTGGTAATGTCATGGAACACTTCTACCACAGCATAGGTATGACTATCTTGATTCTGTCATAAATTTGTCATGGATGTACATGCATGACAAGAAACGCGACCTACTGTGCCAAACACGTATCACCACGGAAGTGTATTTTTTTTGTAGTGTTCAGATCTGAACCTATTATGTTTTCATGAATATATGTGAGTTCTTGATCCTATCTTGCAAGTCTATAGTCACCTACTATGTGTTATGATCCGGCAACCCCGAAGTGACAATAATCGGGACCACTCCGGTGATGACCATAGTTTGAGGAGTTCATGTATTCACTATGTGCTAATGCTTTGTTACGGTTCTCTATTAAAAGGAGGCCTTAATATCCCTTAGTTTCCATTAGGACCCCGCTGCCACGGGAGGGTAGGACAAAAGATGTCATGCAAGTTCTTTTCCATAAGCACGTATGACTATATTCGGAATACATGCCTACATTACATTGATGACTTGGAGCTAGTTCTATATCACCCTATGTTATGACTGTTACATGATGAACCGCATCCGGCATAATTATCCATCACTGATCCGATGCCTACGAACTTTCCATATACTAGTGTACGCTTATTTACTTTCCCGTTGCTACTGTTACAACCACTACAAAATACCAAAAATATTACTTTTGCTTCCTTTACTTTTCCTCCCGTTACCACCACTATCATATTACTTTGCTACTAAAAACTTTGCTGCAGATATTAAGTTTCCAGGTGTGGTTGAATTGACAACTCAGCTGCTAATACTTGAGAATATTCTTTGGCTCCCCTTGTGTCGAATCAATAAATTTGGGTTGAATACTCTAACCTCGAAAACTGTTGCAATCCACTAAACTTGTGGGTTATCAAGACCTTTTACGTAAATGGTTGTCGGGGAGCATAGCTCTATTCTTTGAGTCACTTGGGATTTATATCTGCTGGACACTATGAAGAACTTGAAAGACGAGAAAACAAAAATTTATCCCTCAACTACGAGGGGAGGTAAGGAACTGCCATCTAGCTCTGAACTTGATTCACCTTCTGTTATGAGTAAGCTTGCGACACCTAAACCTGCTTCTACTATTCGTTCTAACATGTCGCATGTTATTAATGATGCCACTTCTGCTATGCATGATACTTATGATGAAACTACTTCTATGCTTGATACTACTGTGCCCCTTAGTGAATTTCTTGATGAACAAATTGCTAGGGCTAGAGAGAAAGAAATTATTGAATCTGATAATATTGATGAAAATGATGATGAGGATAGGCATGTTATTCCTGAAGGTTATATTTTTGATATGGAATCTTCTGCCGCTATTTTAGCTTGCAACGATAACGATGAGCTTAGAAGGTTAATAGCTAAATGGAACAAAGAATCACTTAGAGATAAAATGAGGCCTGCTCCTGCTTTTGCTACTTCACCTATTTGTGTTCCCGATAAGGATTATGAATTCTCTGTTGATCCTAATATAATTACTTTGGTTGAATCTGATCCTTTTCATGGTTATGAATCTGAAACTGTTGTGGCACATCTTACTAAATGAAATGATATAGCCACCCAGTTCACTAATGATGAGAGATCTCGCTACTTTTATATCCTCAAAATATTTCCGTTCTCATTAAAGGGTGATGCTAAGATATGGTTTAATTCTCTTGATCCTGGTTGTGTGCGTAGTCCCCAAGATATGATTTATTACTTCTCTGCTAAATATTTCCCTGCTCATAATAAACAAGGTGCTTTAAAGGAAATATACAACTTTGTGCAAATTAAAGAAGAGAGCCTCCCACAAGCTTGGGGGAGGCTTCTCAAGTTACTTAATGATTTGCATGATCATCCTCTTAAGAAAAATTGAAATACTTGATATCTTTTATAATGGACTAACCGATGCTTCCAGAGATTACCTGGATAGTTGTGCTGGTTCTCTTTTCAGGGAAAGAACACCGGATGAAGCTAAAATTTTATTGAATAATTTGTTGACAAATGAAAATAATTGGGCACCTCGTGAGCCAGCTCCTACTCTAATTACTGAGCCTATTCCTAAACCAACTCCGAAGAAGAGAGGTGTTCTATTTCTCGATCCAAGATATGCAAGAGGCAAAGAAATCTATGAAAGAAAAAGGTATTAAAGCTGAAGAAGTTAAGAATTTACCTCCTATTGAAGAAATACATGGTCTTAATCTACCGCCTTTTGAAGAAACATATAATCTTGATCCATTACCTATTGAAGAACCTCCCGATCTCGATAACCCGACACAGGTAGTAAAGGTAAATTCTCTCTATAGATATGATAAAGCTGAGATCCCTCCTACTAAAATTGCTAGTCAGTGCTTGGATGAGTTTGATAACTTTATGTTTAAGCAAGAAGACTTCAATGCTTATTTTGGTAGACAATTAAAACAAGATGCTTATATGGTCAAACGCTTGGGTGATTATATGGCTAATATTAGAGTTGAATTAAAACTTGTTAGCAAACATGCTTCTATGATTACCACTCAAATGGAACAAGTACTTAAGGCTCAAAATGATCTGCTTGATGAAATGAATAGTAAGAAAAATGATTATGCTGTTAGAGTGGCTACTAGAACTGGTAGAATGACTCAGGAACCTTCATATCCTGAAGGCCACCCTAAGAGAATTGAGCAAGATTCTCAGAGAAATAATATTGATGTACCTAGTTCTTCTAAAAGGAAGAAAAATAAAAATGATAGGACTTTGCAAACTTCTAGTGAACCTATTGCTGAACCACCTGAGAATCCAAATGATATCTCTATGTCTGATGCTAAAACACAATCTGGTAACGAACATGAACCTAATGAAAATGTTAATGATGATGTTCATGATGATGCTCAACCTAGTAATGATAATGATGTAGAGACTGAACCTGCAGTTGATCTTGATAACCCACAATCAAAGAGTCGACGTTATGATAAGAGAGACTTTGTTGCTAGGAAACATGGTAAAGAAAGAGAACCATGGGTTCAAAAATCCATGTTGTTTCCTCCCAAACCATCCAAGAAAAAGGATGATGAGGATTTTGAGCGCTTTGCTAAAATGATTAGACCTATCTTTTTGCGTATGTGATTGACAGATATGCTCAAAACTAATCCTTATGCTAAGTATATGAAGGATATCATTACTAATAAAAGAAAGATATCGGAAGCTGAAATTTCCACCATGCTTGCTAATTATACTTTTAAGGGTGGAATACCAAAGAAACTTGGAGATCCAGGATTACCTACTATACCATGCTCCATTAAAAGAAACTATATTAAAACTGCTTTATGTGATCTTGGAGCCGGTGTTAGTGTTATGCCTCTCTCTTTATACCGTAGACTTGATTTGAATAAGTTGACACCTACTGAAATATCTTTGCAAATGGCTGATAAATCAACTGCTATACCTGTCGGTATTTGTTAGGATGTGCCTGTTGTGGTTGCAAATTTTACTATTTTAACGGACTTTGTTATTCTTGATATTCCCGAGGGCGATAATATATGCATTATTCTTGGAAGACCTTTTCTGAATACTGCAGGGGCTGTTATTGATTGCAACAAAGGCAATGTCACTTTTCATGTTAATGGTAATGAACATACGGTACACTTTCCGAGGAAAAAACCTCAAGTTCATAGTATCAACTCTATTGGGAAAATTCCATCGATTATATTTGGAGGTTTTGAATTTCCTCTTCCTACTGTTAAGAAGAAATATGATATTCTTATTATAGGGGATGTGCATATCCCGTTGAGGTAACATAGTGTTATTCGAAATTTCTCCGGTTCCATGTTAATCGGAATGAGTTTGTTAACAAGACCTGATCAACCTTGTTAGTGGATTCCTTTTGATGAGCATGAGATGGATGAAACTAGAAGCACAAACTTCTGTACCCTCTTTATACTTTCTATTATTTAGTTGAAATAAAGTAAAAATAGTATTTTCTTTCTGTTTCCTGATTTATCCGTGAATATAAAAATATCCCAAAAATAGAAGTCCTCAGAATGCCATGCCAATTTAATATGATTTTTTGGGAATATTTGAGGATTTATAGTGTAAAAATTACCGCGGGGGGAGCTGCCACCTGGCCACGAGGGTGGAGGGCGCGCCCTACCCCCCTGGGCGCGCCCTCTGCCTCGTGAGCCCACGGTGGCCCTCCTCAACCTATTCCTGCACCCATCCTCTTCTTCTTCCTCACACAAACACGAAAAATCAGCTCAAGCATGAGTTCTAGCCCTCTTTCCTGTAATTTTCGATCTCCTTGCTCAAAGCACCTCTCGCAAAACTGCTTGGGGAGATTCTTCCTTGGTATGTGACTCCTCCATTGGTCCAATTAGTTTTTGTTCTAGTGCTTTATTCATTGCAAATTTGTGCTGCATAGGTGACCATGTTCTTGAGCTTGCATGTCAAATTTATATGGTTCCATGTAGTTCTAATGCTTGATATAGGCTCTAGACACTTGTAGGAGTAGTTGCCATCAGTTTTATTGAAGTTGGTTCACTTTTGTTTGAAGTTACTAAAAATTTCAGAAAATTTCAGGAAATAATGAAGAGACTTTTGAGGGGCTCATCGAGCCGAAGCTCGAAGGAAAAGCAAAATGAAGCACAGAGGCCCAAATATAATTTGCCTCGTACCGCGGAGGTCCGGCCGTGTGAATGGCCTTCCGATGACTTCTTGAGAAGAGCCGGGATTTATGAGTATTTCTATTCATTAATTGAGAATGCCGGCCTCGCCGACTTCCTCCGCGACCAACGTCATCAGTATCTCTTACTCACAAATACTTTTGGGCAAAACTTCTACTTTTTCCCTAAGGAATCACCTCGTTCAGTAGAGTTTCATTTGTATGACATTGTTAAGAAGATGCCATTAGCTGAATTTTGCAAGGTTTGCAAAATACCCTCTGAGGTACCTTAGATGAACCATCCCGTAAAGATGTGGAAGCATTTATTAACACCATCACTGTGGGAGAAACCAGGAAGGTTTCTGATGCAAGAATCATTAGCATACATTTTCCTGTTTTACGCTACTTTGCCATATTTGCTAGTCGTTGCTTGATTGGTCGCGGGAACTGTGGAAACCTTAGTGTTCCTGATATTATTATTTTGTTCCATGGTTTATACCGCGATAACACTGTTAGTATGGGTGGAATTGTTGCTAGACGATTAAGTCTTAACCGTACTAAGGGCCCCATTTTTGGAGGCATTTATGCTTCGCGCTTAGCTGCATATTTTAACATACCTATTACGCATTATGAGAAAGAGGAAAAATTGCTACCTAGTGCTTATCTATATTATAAGAGTATGCTAGCGCATTACTTTATTGTTAAGAGTCGTGAAGGGGAGCTCAAATATAAATTGTACTTTCATAAACATCATCCTGAAACTATTACCTTGCCTGCTCCTTCTTTGTTTAATTTTGAAGGACCTTATCTCGTTACGTGGGCTGCCGTTCAAGCTTACCGAAACCCTGCACCAGCCCCGGAACTGGAACCACAAGATGAGCCTCCACGACAATCTGTTTATTCTTGGGATCCTGAGATGGATGTCAGCCAGTGGCAGTCAGAGTCCTCTTCATCACAGTATGATCCCAACTATTCTTCGTCGCACTACGACCCGGCTACAAATTTACGGGTATCCGCCAAAGCTATCATCGGCAATAAACCAACTTAGGCCAAAAGCCTAAGCTTGGGGGAGTAATGATTTCTCACCGACATTACATTTATGTTCACACACACTCATTGCTAGATGTCGGTGCTCATACTCTTTCACTGTAGTATCCATGCTAGTTTATTTTCTTTTTCCTGCTTTCTTCTTGTGTGTCTGTTAAACCTTAAGAAAAAACCAAAAAAATCAGTAGTAGTTTACTTTTCTTGCTCTAGTAGTAATTAAAAAGAAAACCCAAAAATATTTCCCGTTCTTCTTTTGCTTGTTGGGAGCTTTCCCGTGTAAATAGTTTTTATTTCTTTTCTTTTCTTTGGGGGTTGATAGGAGAAGACCATAATTAAATTGTTGTAGTGGCTCTTATATGCATTATTGTTGATTTAACCAAGAGCCCATATTGCCTTGTCTTATCTTGTTTATTGAATGCTCGCAGATTCCAGCTTAGTCCAATGCACGTGCACTCTTATTATTATTCACATCGTTCGTTCATGCAAGTGAAAGGCAATTATGACGATATATGATGGACTGACTGAGATGGGAAAAGCTGGTATGAACTCGACCTCTTTTGTCTTTGTAAATATGATGAGTTCATCGTTCTTGATTCATCTTATTATGAATAAACATGTTTGCAATGACAATTAGAGATCATAGTTGCTTATGCCATGCTTGATTAGCTATGAGTTATAATGGTTTACCTTGTGTGCCAACATGCTATCAAAATGGTTATGATGTGGTATGATGGGGTGGTATCCTCCTTTGAATGATTTAAGTGACTTGACTCGGCACATGTTCACGCACGTAGTTGAAACAAATCAACATAGCCTTCACGATATTTATGTTCATGGTGGATTATATCCTACTCATGCTTGCATCCAATGTTTATTAATTTTAATGCATGTACATGGCTGTTGTCGCTCTCTAGTTGGTCGCTTCCCAGTCTTTTGCTAGCCTTCACTTTTACTAAGCGGGAATACTGCTTGTGCATCAAATTCCTTAAACCTCAAAGTTATTCCATATGAGTCCACTATACCTTCCTATATGCGGTATCTACCTGCCGTTCCAAGTAAATTTGTATGTGCCAAACTCTAAACCTTCAAACAAACATTCTGTTTTGTATGCTCGAATAGCTCATGTATCAACTATGGCTATCCTTATCTTCCATGTTAGGTGGGTTATCCTCAAGAGGAGTGGACTCCGCTCCTCACTCAAGAGAAAATGGCTGGTCACCGGGATGCCCAGTCCCAATTTATGCAAACTAAATCAAAATTAATTGCAAACAAAACTCCCCCTGGGACCTGATGTTTGTTGGAGGCACTTGTTGTTTCGAGCAAGCCATGGATTGATGCTTGTTGGTGGAGGGGGAGTATAAACTTTACCATTCTGTTTGGGAACCGCCTATAATGTGTGTAGCATGGAAGATATCGCCATCTCTTAGTTGTTATGTTGACAATGAAAGTATACCTCTGAAAATATTATTTATCTCTATTTCAAAACCGAGCTCCGGCACCTCTACAAATCCCTGCTTCGCTCTATGAAGGGCCTATCTATTTACATTTATGTTGAGTCATCACCCTCTTATTAAAAAGGACTAGCTGGAGAGCAGAGCTGTCATTTGCATTCATTACTATTAATCTATATTGGGTGTGACTATGATTGGATCTCTTTTACCATGAATTACAATGTCTAGTCAGTCCTTGATCTTTAAAGGTGCTCTGCATTTATGTTTTGCGGTATCAGAAAGGGCTAGTGAGATACCATCTTGTTATATCATATTATGATTGTTTTGAGAAAGTGTTGTCATCCGAGATTTATTATTATGGCTCGCTAGTTGATTATGCTATTGATATGAGTAATCATGAGGCCTGAGAATTATTGCAAATGTGGTTAGTTATGATCTTTGTTGAAAACTTGAATGCTGGCTTGATATATTTGCAACAACAAGAGCAAACAGAGTTTGTAAAAGTTTTTCTTTTTCTCTTTCAGTTTGTCAACTGAATTGCTTGAGGACAAGCAAGGGTGTAAGCTTGGGGGAGTTGATAAGTCTCCGTCGTATCTACTTTTCCAAACACTTTTGCCCTTGTTTTGGACTCTAACTTGCATGATTTGAATGGAACTAACCCGGACTGACGATGTTTTCAACAGAATTGCCATGATGTTGTTTTATGTGCAGAAAACAAAAGTTCTCGGAATGACCTGAAACTCCACGGAATATCTTATAATAAATAATAAAAAAATCCTCGCCAAAGATGAAGACCAGGAGGCCCACACCTGTCGCGAGGGTGGGCGCCCCTAGGCGCGCCCCCTACCTCGTGGGCCCCCTGGAGACTCTCCGACGCCAACTCCAACTCTATATATTTGCTTTCGGGGAGAAAAAAATAAAGGAGAAGAAGTCATTGCGTTTTACGATACGGAGCCGCCGCCAAGCCCTAAACCCTCTCGGGTGGGCTGATCTGGAGTCCGTTCGGGGCTCCGGAGAGGGGGATTCGTCGCCATCGTCATCATCAACCATCCTCCATCACCAATTTCATGATGCTCACCGCGGTGCGTGAGTAATTCCATCGTAGGCTTGCTGGACAGTGATGGGTTGGATGAGATTTATCATGTAATCGAGTTAGTTTTGTTAGGGTTTGATCCCTAGTATCCACTATGTTACGAGATTGATGTTGGTATGACTTTGCTATGCTTAATGCTTGTCACTAGGGCCTGAGTGCCATGATTTCAGATCTGAACCTATTATGTTTTCATGAATATATGTGAGTTCTTGATCCTATCTTGCAAGTCTATAGTCACCTACTATGTGTTATGATCCGGCGACCCAGAAGTGACACTAATCGGGACCACTCCCGGTGATGACCTTAGTTTGAGGAGTTCATGTATTCACTATGTGCTAATGCTTTGTTCCGGTTCTCTATTAGAAGGAGGCCTTAATATCCCTTAGTTTCCATTAGGACCCCGCTGCCACGGGAGGGTAGGACAAAAGATGTCATGCAAGTTCTTTTCCATACGCACGTATGACTATTCGGGATACATGCTACATTACATTGATGAATTGGAGCTAGTTCTATATCACCCTATGTTATGAATGTTACATGATGAACCGCATCCGGCATAATTATCCATCACTGATCTGATGCCTATGAGCTTTCCATATACTGGTTTACTCTTATTTACTTTCCCGTTGCTACTGTTACAACCACTACAAAATACCAAAAATATTACTTTTGCTTCCTTTACTTTTTCTCCCGTTACCACCACTATCATATTACTTTGCTACTAAACACTTTGCTGCAGATATGAAGTTTCCAGGTGTGGTTGAATTGACAACTCAGCTGCTAATACTTGAGAATATTCTTTGGCTCCCCTTGTGTGGAATCAATAAATTTGGGTTGAATACTCTACCCTCGAAAACTGTTGCGATCCCCTATACTTGTGGGTTATCACGCACCCCCCCCCCCTTTCCTTTCTCCACCGGTGGGAATAGGAAGGAGAGGGAGAGGGAAAGGGAAGGGGGCGCCACCCAATCCTCGTTGTCCTATTCAGACTCCCTAGGAGGGGGGCTTGCGGCCATCCCCCGCGGTCTTACCTCTCTATCCCTTAGGCCAATGTTAGCCCAACACTTCCTCAGGGGATTCCGGTAACCTCCTGTTACTCCGGTAAAATACTCGAATCACTCGGAACCATTCCGATGTCTGAATACAACCTTCCAATATATGAATCTTTACCTCTCGACCATTTCGAGACTCCTCGTCATGTCCGTGATCTCATCCGGGACTCCGAACAAACTTCGGTCACCAAAACACATCATAATACAAATCGTCATCGAACGTTAAGCATGCGGACCCTACGGGTTTGAGAACTATGTAGACATGACCGAGACATATCACCGGTCAATAACCAATAGCGGAACCTGGATGCTCATATTGGCTCCTACATATTCTACGAAGAACTTTATCGATCAAACCGCATAACAACATACGTTATTCCCTTTGTCATTGGTATGTTACTTGCCCGAGATTCGATTGTCGGTATCATCATACCAAGTTCAATCGTGTTACCGGCAAGTCTCTTTACTCGTTCTTTAATGCATCATCCCGCAACTAACTCATTATTCACATTGCTTGCAAAGCTTATAGTAATGTGCATTGCCGAGAGGGCCCAGAGATACCTCTCCGATACTCGGAGTGACAAATCCTAATATCAATCTATGCCAACCCAACAAACACCTTCGGAGACACCTGTAGAGCATCTTTATAATCAACCAGTTACATTATGATGTTTGATAGCACACAAGGTGTTCCTCCGGTATTCGGGAGTTGCATAATCTCATAGTCAGAGGAATATGTATAAGTTATGAAGAAAGCGATAGGAATAAACTTAACGATCATTATGCTAAGCTAACGGATGGGTATTGTCAATCATCATCATGCAATCGGAAAAAGGGTACCGATGAACAAGAGGGGTGTCATGGTCAAAGGGCTGCTTGCCTTGATTGGCTTGGTCTTCAAGTTCTTCAAATCCTTCTCCTCCTTCTTCTTCAGCAACTTCCTCAAATACGGGATCTAAACGTTGCAAGAAAATAACGGAAAAATAAGACAATAATAAAAACAGAAAAGTCAAAGTGCGCAGAAAAATGTCAACTTTTTTTTGTAAAATACTAGGGTGAAAACTAAGAAGGGAAAAATTCTTAGTTTTGGATTTGGAGTGGCATAACAGGAGAATTGGATTTACAAAGGTATATTTAAATGCTTAAAATCACATTTAAATATTTCTGATGAAGAAAAGGTTGTTGGATTTGAATGAAAGTTGCACCATTAAATAGGTTGCAATACTTTAGGAATTTAGGAGTTGGAATTAATTTATTTGGACAAATATTTTATCTGTGGAATTTTTGGAAAAGTGATGAGAAAAAGAAAAGGAAAAGGGCTTTACTGCTTTGGGCGAGAACAGCCACAGCAGTGAGCCCAGCAGAGGCGGCCCAACAAGACTGGTGCACGCCGCCTTGAGTTTAAACCTGACGGGCGGGGCCCAGGCATCAGTGAGACAGAGGGGAGCGGTGGAGGGGAGAGCCTGATAGGCGGGGCCCTCCTGTCATCCCTAACCCTGCGTCAGAGGGCCGGCGGGCTCACCGGCGACGATGCAGGGCACGACGAGGTGAGAGGAGGGCAGGGTTGGACTCAGCGCAGAGTCGCCGTTCAGGTGGAGGTGGTTGCGGTCGCCGGGGTGGCCTGGTTCGCCGGCGACGAGGTCTCGCGGCGGAGGAGCTTCGGGCGTCGTCGGTTCCGGCCGTTTCCGGCTGCAAAAGAAGCGGGGGAGAAAGGGGAAATGATCAGTGAGCCGCGGCGGTTCCAGATCGAGGAAGAGGAGCGGCAAAGAGGGCATGTACCCTGAGATCGATGGCGACCCGAGGCGGCGGAGCTCGAGCTCGATCTCGAGCTCGGTCTCGTCTGGAGAGGGGTGAGTGGTGTAGGGGGTGATTAGGGGAGTGAGAGAGCGAGTGGTGAGGAGAGTAGGGCTCGGGGAGGCCCTTAAATAGGTGAACGGCGGGGTGCCATGGACCCGTGCGCCGGTGGGCTCCTGCTCGTCGCCACAGGGCTCGGGAGGAGCTGGCGCCGTGTCTGGGGTGTTTGTGGGGTTGGTCTAGGGCGAGGGGAGAGAAGAGAGGGAAAGCAGGGGGGCCAGGGCACCGCGCGTGTGAGCGCGCTCACTAGTGCGCTCGGGCGGCCGGCGCGCCTGCGAGCTGGGGCGAGAGGAGTGAGAGGGTGGAGGGGGACCACGCGGTGGCGTGTTGCGAACGTCGAGGAGCATTGTCGGGCGTGCTGGGGAGGCCGAGGTGGCCGGAGGCGGTTGGAAGGGGCCGCTACAGTGCGGGACCGCACTGTAGCTCGCTCCAGAGTGCCCAAATGGTCAGCATGGCCATTTTCTATGCATGTGGTCACGGCCAAAGGTGTCTGGTAGCTCTAGGGGGAGTAAAGAAGTGGGAGATGGCCTTGGATGCCCTGGGTGGCCAGTAGGAGAAGAGAGAGGTAGAAGAAGAGGGAGAGAGGGGCTGTCCAGGGAGGTAAATGGGGGTATTTTACCCCTGAATCATTGAGCAATGGCCAGGGGAGGGTTACTAGAGGTAGGAGAGAACTAGGAGGAGCTGTGGTAAAAAGTTGAGCTCAAGGAGAATAGTGTTAGTGGTCAAAATGGTGATTTTTGAAAAGTGGCAGAAGGTGATTGATATGGTTTTGGGGTACTTGCACTAATTTTCTTCTTGTGGCACTTGGCAGGGGTGTTTGTCATGGCAAAATGACAGGGTAAAAGGAAGATGAACTCATTTGGAAGAGTTTGCTAATGAAACTTTGGCAAACCCTAGAAATTAGCAGAAATGAACTTGTGTAGATCTAGTTGAGAAAATCACTTCTCCTTGATGCACCACTTGGTGTAGTGACCTCATTTGGTCATGTTAACATGCTCACAAAAGTTGGGGTCAACGAGAGAAAGTTGGTAGTACAAAGTTGTTCAAATTTGATTACAGTGGGAGAGGGTTTTGGGGCATTTTGGTGAACCAAAATGACTTTAATTGACATGAGGCTTTTCAAGGTGGTCACAATATGCATTTGTGACTTGCTAGATTTTCCTTGGATTTTTATGATATTTCCTATAGAAATATTTCAAATCCTTGAAATGGGCAGAAATGGTTTTGGGAGGTTTTGTCCAATATTTTGAACATGACCATGTGTTGAAACTCTTATATATGGTAAATATATGCCTTTGAGTTTCCTTGATTTTTGTCAAATATTTTTAAAACAATAAAATAATTTTTCCCTATTAAAGACCATTTCTGGCCTTAAGAAAAAGCTTTTAAATAAAATAGGAAAATAACTTTTAAAATTATATTTTTATGGTTTATGGGAATCCTATATCTAATAGGTTTCAAATATACCCTTTGAAATATTTTTCATACCCCAAATCAAGTACTTGCAGTGTAAACCTCAATTCAGGGGTTTTTGGAAAACTAATTTTTGAAAATACTATTTGGCCAAATTATTTTTGTAAGAAAATACTATATTGCACTATACACATGGCATGATCATTGGGCAGAAGTTTGGGGCAAGGAGATGAAATCTGAGAAGGTGGAGTAGTTGACTTTGAAGAGCACTTGAAAATCACACAGAGAAAACCAACTCCAAAATAAAAGCCAAATAATGCAAAAGTTTTTGTTGGTCCAAATTTTTATGCTTTATTAATGCAAATGAAATGTTAAAAGATGCAGGTGTGACAGACCTACCCCCCCTTACAAGAATCTCGTCCCCGAGATTCCTAAACTAGGCTTTAAAGAGGTACGGAAACTCGGATCTAAGGTAGTCTTCACGTTCCCAGGTTCCTTCTGCTTCAGTGTGGTTGCTCAACTGGACCTTGAAGTACTTGATGGTGCGGCTTCGAGTGCGTTGCTCAGCCTCATCCAAAATGCAGATGGGCCTCTCACGGTAAGTCAAATTAGGCTGAAGGTCAATGGCTTGGTGATCGACGTCCTTGTAAAGATCAGGCTTGTCTGGGACTTGGAGACACTTCCGGAGTTGTGACACGTGGAATACGTTGTGCACACCGGATAGTTCAGGTGGTAGTTCCAACTGATAAGCCACTTCTCCTCGTCGTGCGGTGATCTTGAAGGGGCTAATAAATCTCGGTGTGAGCTTCCCTTTAACGTGGAAACGCTTGGTTCCCTTAAGGGGGTTACCCGTAGGTACACATGGTCTCCGACTAGGAAGTTCACCTGTCGGCGACGAGTGTCAGCATAGCTCTTTTGTCTTGACTTGGCGGTCTTCAGCCTCTCTCTGACTAGATGCACTTGTTCTTCTGCTTCACGGAGAACATCTGGTCCAAAGACTAGCCCTTCTCCGGTCTCTGACCAATTGAGGGGTGTGCGACACTTGCGTCCATATAACACTTCAAATGGTGCCATCTGGAGGCTCGATTGATAACTATTGTTATAGGAGAACTCAGCGAACGGAAGACAATCTTCCCACTTAGCCCCATATGCTAGGACATAGGCTCGGAGCATGTCTTCGAGAATCTGATTTACTAGATTACTGCGGCCTCCTGTCGTGGGTGGAAAGCAGTCTTTGAAAGACAACTTGGTTCCCATGGCCTCTTGGAACTTCTTCCGAACCTCGAGGTAAACTGGGTTCCTCGATCGACACAATCTCCTTAGGAACACCATGAAGACTTACGATTACATTGATGTATAGAGTTGCTAGCTGGTTGCCATCATAGGTAGTCTTAACAGGAATGAAATGGGCTACTTTAGTCAAATGGTCGACTATAACCCAGATGGAGTCATGACCCTTATTTGACCTAGGTAACCCAGTGATACAATCCATTCCGACTTTATCCCATTTCCACTCGGGAACCTTGAGTGGTTGGAGTAATCCAGCAGGTTGCTGATGTTCAGCCTTGACCCTTTGGCATACATCACACTTTGCAACATAGGTGGCAATCTCCCTTTTCATCCCGTGCCACCAGAATCTTTCCTTCAGGTCTTGATACATCTTGGTTCCTCCAGGATGGATGGAATACGGGGTGTCATGAGCTTCTTGCAAGATCAGATTCTTGAGCTCAATCTTGTTGGGCATGCAAAAGTGATTCCCAAACCACACAACTCCTTGCTCATCCTTTGAGAAACTTGGGGCCTTGCCCGCCTTGATCTTCCTCTTGATGACTTCAATACTTTCATGTCCCTTCTGAGCTTCCTTAACATCATCCATCAAGGTAGGCCTAACATCGAGGTTGTCCAAGAATCCTGGTGCAACCAGTTCCAACCCGAAGCTTTCAAGTTCTTCATACAAGGCGGGTAGCCTGTCCTTAAGCATAGCATTCAAGGAACAAGCCTTTCTGCTTAATGCATCTACTACCACATTAGCCTTTCCAGGGTGGTATTGGACATCGAGGTCATAGTCCTTGATCAACTCTAGCCACCTCCTTTGCCTCATGTTCAGTTCCTTTTGAGTAAAGATATACTTTAAACTCTTGTGGTCGGTGTATATCTCACACCGCTTCCCTAGAAGGTAATGTCGCCAGGTCTTTAAGGCGTGAACTATAGCTGCCAACTCAAGATCATGAGTAGCATAGTTCTCTTCATGAGGACGTAGCTGTTTGGATAGATATGCTACGACTCTGCCTTCTTGAATTAGGACACCACCGAGTCCGGTTCTTGATGCATCACAATAGATCACAAATTCCTTGTGAATATCAGGTGTGGTCAGAACTGGGGTGGTGGTTAATCTCTTCTTCAGCTCCTGGAAGCTCTCTTCACACTTTGGTGTCCACTCAAACTTCTTGTCCTTCTTCAAGAGTTGGGTCATAGGTCGGGCAATGCTTGAGAATCCTTCAACGAACTTGCGGTAATATCCCGCGAGCCCGAGGAAGCTTCTGACTTCCTTCACGTTGATCGGGGTTTGCCATTCAGTCACGACTTGAATCTTTGTGGGATCTACTGACAACCCTTCGGCATTCAATACATGACCCAAGAATCCAACGTCACGCAGCCGAAATTCGCACTTGCTGAAGTTGGCATACAGTTGGTGCTCTCGAAGCTTGTCTAGGACCATCCTCAAGTGTTGCTCGTGCTCTTCTTCCATCTTTGAGAAGAAAAGAATGTCATCAATGAAGACAACGAAAAACTTGTCCAAATATTCCATGAAGACCTTATTCATGAGATACATGAAGTAAGCTGGGCCATTGGTCAATCCAAAGGACATGACTGTGCACTCATACAGGCCATATCTGGTTACAAATGTCGTCTTTGGAATATCTTGGGGTCTGATTTTCAGCTGGTAGTACCCAGATCTGAGGTCGATCTTGGAGAACACCTTGGCCCCATTGAGTTGATCAAACAGATCTTCAATCTTGGAAAGAGGATACTTGTTCTTGATTGTAACTTCATTGAGGGAGCGATAGTCAATGCACAAGCGGATGGTACCGTCCTTCTTTGCCACAAACAGAACAGGTGATCCCCAAGGGGAGGCACTAGAGCGGATGAATCCCTTCCTCAACCGCTCTTCTAGTTGCTTCTTTAACTCTGCTAATTCTTCCGATCCCATTCTATACGGCTTCTTATAGATGGGTCCTGCTCCAGGTATGAGCTCGATGATGAACTCAATGTCTCGGTCAGGAGGCATTCCCGGTAGCTCATCAGGAAAAACATCGGGGTATTCACATACTACCGGCACTTGCTCCAATCCAACTTTAGTCAGACAGTTGACTTGGTTGGCTTGAGCAGAGGAGGGGTTGGAGGCAAATTTAACTTCGACTCCTTGCTCATTGGTCACAGTGACAGTCCGGTTGGCGCAATCTAACAAGCCTTGGTGCTTGCTGAGCCAATCCATTCCCAAGATCACGTCCAAGCCTTGTGATCTTAGGATGATAAGGTCTGCTAGGAAATCTACCCCATTAATGACAATCCCGATTCCTTTACATCCTATCTTGGCTCTCATCTCTGCTCCGGGGGTTTGTACCACCATAGGGTTATTCAGGGGTGTAGGGGTCATGCCACTTTTTAATGCAAACTTTTGGGTGACAAATGAATGCGTGGCTCTAGAATCAAACAAGGCGATTGCAGTCTTTGAGTTGACAAGGAACGCATTACCAGACCTGACGTCCGGGTCTTCCTGAGCTTCTTCTGCAGTGACGTGGTTCACACGCCCCTTGCCATTGTTGGGCAGATTGCGGGGAGCTTGGTTTCTTGGGGGCATTCCATGACCTTGTCCTAGGTTCTGCGCATTGGGGCGCGGAGCATTGGGCTTCTTGTTGGGGCACACCCTTGAGATGTGTCCTGACTGACCACATCCAAAGCAAGTGACTTGGTTTGGGTTGTTGGTCTTGTTGCCACCGATGTTATTGGGGTTGTTGTAAGCTGGCACAGGGTTGGAGTCTTCTTTGGGGTGGATAGTTGGTGCGGGTGCAGGGAGCTCTTGGTTCTTGATAGGTTGGCTTTGTTGGTCTTTGGCTGCCATGGCGAGGCTTACAGTTCTTTGGAGCTACCCTTGCTGATCATCTTGCGCTTACGGGTATCATCCAAAGCACGTAGCTTGTCTTCAAGCATGAGTTCCTTGTTCACCAGATCAGGAAAGGTTGGGCAGTCACACACAACAAGCGAGTACTGCAAAGTCTGGTTAAGGCCTTCCATGAAGTGCTCCCTTTTGGCAGCATCAGTGCTAACATCCTCAGGAGCATACCTTGAGAGAACACTGAACTTCTGCATGTACTCCTTGACAGTGCTACTTCCTTGCTTCAGGGCTCGGAACTCACGCTTCTTGATGGCCATGATTCCGGAAGGAATGTGGGCCTTGCAGAATTCTGCCTTGAAGTCATTCCAAGTGATGTTTTGCTCAGCATGCATTGCCTTGAATCCATCCCACCGAGCTCTGGCAGTTCCCCCGAGACAGTGGGCAGCATATGCCACCCTCTCACGGTCTTCAGTGTAGTCGACTAGTTCCAACAGGTCCTCAATGGTGCGGACCCAGTCGTCTGCATCCAGGGGTTCAGCAGTCTCGATGAAGGTGGGTGGTGCATGCTTCTTGAACTCCGCCAACGTGGAACGTCCATTGATGTTCCCCGCCGGCTGGCGGTTGACAGCCTAAGCAATCATCTGGAGGGCTGCAGTGTTGGCTTGGCGTTCCTCTCGGAAGGCTTGGTGAAGCTGAGCCATGTCCATGTTTTGAGGTGGTGGCGGTGGTGGAGCTTGTCCTTGGGTTTGGTCTGTTGGCTCCTACTCCGGCTTCTTCTTCTTGGGTAGAGGTACCGACGTGTTACAATAGGCATCTGTTGGAGCGGTCAAGGTCTCATGATTGGGAAAGATGGGGAAAGCAATATAGATGGGACGCCTAGTAAGGGGTTGGTATGACACTAATTGTTTTTCATGCAAGGGCCAAAAGGCCAAACACATTCATTAAAGTCCAAATGGGTGATGTAGTAAACACAAGTTCTGAAGGAAAGCACGACGTCCATCAAACACATCAAAAGCAAACACAACACTACATGGTTTCATATGAACCATTACAAGGACTCGACTTCGCATAGGGGTACACGAGCTATACTACCGTAGGGGTTACTAACGGGCATATCCAAGTTGCGAATGATGCCTAAGTGGTGGAATGTTCGGTCGCGTAGTCTGGCTCTTCTGGGTCTTCTTCCTCATTATCAGCATCCTGGCTTTCCTCTTCACTTGAAGGGGCGGTGGAGTGGAGGAACTCAACACGGCGTTGCTTTGCTGGTGGGGTGAAGAGCTTGCGGTAATCCCTTGTGCTCATGCGGTGTTGCTATGGTGGTTCTCCATCCTTTGGGGGTCTTCCGCCTCTGTATGCGATTGCGGGTTGTCCAGGGGGAGCACCTTCCTTCTTGATCCTATCCATCTTCCCTTATGCTTGGAGAAGAAGTGCCTTGGTCTCATGAAGTTCCTTTCGAAGCTCCATTGATTCCGAGGCCAAGTGTTGTGCCATACTATCGGCACAAAGGCTGAAGTAGGTCTAGAATCGGAGTGGAAGTCCTTCTTCTAATGGTGGAGCTGGTGCACTTCTCTCATCCTCACCTTCCTTCCGATAAGGCAAGAAGCGGGTTGCCAACTCGTCTGCCATCTCTGGAAGAAGGTCTCGGAGGCGGGTGAGTGCCTTGAGGGTTGCCGTCTCGACGGCAAGAACCAGTGTTGCCATCTGGGGTCCCTCGAAGAACCAGCTTGTTGGAGAGTCATTGGCCTTCACGATCACTTCCACATGATACTCCGTCTCGGTGTCATTGATCCAATGCTCATGGTAGGTGAAAATGGGGGCTCGATGAAACTGGCACTTCTTGAGGCTATCCTCGAGAAGCACGGGAAATCCGGTGGTCAGGAAGTCTTCGGGTACGGCAGCCATCTACAAAGGTTGAATGGAAGAGGTCAATAAGGGAAATATATCTTGGGTTGGGTAAGCTTCAGAAAAGAAGAGAAGTTTAGATGGTCTCAAGCTAACTAACATCCATGCTAACTAAGGCTTCCTATAGTTAGGATGGCTCTGATACCAGCTCTGTGGGGACCCCGACTCATAAGTCGTGATCACCGAATGCTGCGTGTACAAGTGATCCCAGAGATCAGTGCTCACTGAACACACCGAAGCTGAATAACAAGAGTCTTACATCCATACATACCGTCTTACACAAATTATGACCATTATGGTCAAGTCTTACATTGATAAAGCCTTAAGGGCTGAACATCAAATGAAACACAAGCAGCGGAAATCTTCATCGATCGTAGAACCCATGCCATCTGCCTTAACCCTACAGGCATTCTGACTGGGAAGCGTCCTAGTTCGCGTGATCGTCACCAAAGAACTCTTCCTCGAACTCCTGTTCTTCCATGTCTGGCAAATTAAATAACCAGTGGCAAGCCAATTAGTACTTTGAATGTACTCACAAGCAACCCATGATTTGGTTCAAAGTAACAACGCAATTGTACGACAAGTAAGCAACCTAGCTTCACGCTAGTTGGGATGCCCTATCAACTTGCATCAATGAACTTGGGTAACCTTGAGAACAGGTTACAGATATCAACATAAATAAAATTTGAATCAATGCCATGCCATTCAACATGTCAAGTCACCACCTTGACACATATAGTTTCTTTCCACACACACACATGCATCGTGATTTGTAAAATTTCTGGACATAGTTTAAGTAGTACCTCCCAACTGTCCATGACCGTGGACACGGCTATTCGAATAGTTTGACACTCTGCAGAGGTTGCGCACTTTACCCACAAGATCCGGGAAGCTTTCGTGTCATCCACGATCCTTGAGTACCTCAAGTACTGGGAAGCACCCGATCATTACCTTTCCCTAGACGACACTAACATAGGGTCCACTCGTTGATACACGGCCCTCGTGTATAAGCAAAAGATCGTGGGACTCTGCCCTTTTCACATTACTTCGCATACACGAAGGGACCAACCGTGTGTCCGGTGCCCTGTGAAAATAGTCATGGCTGCCTATCCAAGCACGACCCCGTCCCAAGAGTGACCTCAAGTCAACCCCGTCACTAGTAATGTGGGCACCATGCTAGTATCAGCCTAAGTAATCAATAATGCCCCGTCCCACAAAGGGGTAGAGTGGTTGCACATGTTTGGTTGGGACGGTAATCACACATAAATCTAATCCATCATTTTACACACACACCAAAAGCTTTCTTCGGTACACCACTTCTCCCTTAGGTGGTGACCTTAGTTAAACATCTCCCAACGGCATTAGGGGCACCCGATGGGGTTTTCGAAAGAATGTAACCATGAAGAGTTCATGGTACACATGCATCATTATGCATCAACTAGTCTCTTGGCAATGCAATCATGAACAAGGTAAGTTCAGGAGTAGGGGTATGCATCATGGGGTGGCTCACAACAAGTTTACCACCGTTATATTTCATCATCATGCAATCGGAAAAAGGGTACCGATGAACAAGAGGGGTGTCATGGTCAAAGGGCTGCTTGCCTTGATTGGCTTGGTCTTCAAGTTCTTCAAATCCTTCTCCTCCTTCTTCTTCAGCAACTTCCTCAAATACAGGATCTAAACGTCGCAAGAAAATAACGGAAAAATAAGACAATAATAAAAACAGAAAAGTCAAAGTGCGCAGAAAAATGTCAACTTTTTTTGTAAAATACTAGGGTGAAAACTAAGAAGGGAAAAATTCTTAGTTTTGGATTTGGAGTAGCATAACAGGAGAATTGGATTTACAAAGGTATATTTAAATGCTTAAAATCGCATTTAAATATTTAAAGTGAAGAAAAGGTTGTTGGATTTGAATGAAAGTTGCACCATTAAATAGGTTGCAATACTTTAGGAATTTAGGAGTTGGAATTAATTTATTTGGACAAATATTTTATCCTGTGGAATTTTTGGAAAAGTGATGAGAAAGAAAAGGAAAAAGGGCTCTGTACTGCTGGGCGGAAACAGCCTTGCATGAGCCAGGCCCAGGCGGCCCAGTGACTGGTGCAGCGTGCAGTTTAAACCTCGACGGGCGGGGCCAGGCTTCAGCGAGACGGAGGCGGTGGAGGGAGAGCTCGACAGGGGCTCACTGTCATCCCTAACCCTGCATCAGAGGGCCGGCGGGCTCACCAGCGATGATGCAGGGCATGGCGAGGTGAGAGGAGGGCAGGATTGGACTCAGTGCAGAGTCGCCGTTCAGGTGGAGGTGTTTGCGGTCGCCGGGGTGGCCTGGTTTGCCAGCGACGAGGTCTCGCGGCGGAGGAGCTTCGGGCGTCGTCGGTTCCGGCCGTTTCCGGCTGCAAAAGAAGCGGGGGAGAAAGGGGAAATGATCAGTGAGCCGCGGCGGTTCCAGATCGAGGAAGAGGAGCGGCGGAGAGGGCCTGTACCCTGAGATCGACGGCGACCCGAGGCGGCGGAGCTCGAGCTCGATCTCGAGCTCGGGCTCGTCTAGAGAGGAGTGAGTGGTGTAGGTGGTGGTTAGGGGAGTGAGAGAGCGAGTGGTGAGGAGCGTAGGGCTCGGGGAGGCCCTTAAATAGGTGAACGGCGGGTGCCGTGGACCCGTCTTGTTGAGTGGGCTCTGCTTTCGTCACCACTGTGGCTCTGGAGGAGCTGGCGCCGTGTCTGGGGTGTTTGTGGGGTTGGTCTAGGCGAGGGAGAGAAGAGAGGAAGCGAGACGGGCGGGGCACTTGCGTGTGAGCTCAGAGTGCGCTTTCAGGCGGCCGGCAGCATGTCTAGCTGGAGGCGAGAGGAGGAGAGGGAGGAGGGGGACCACACTGTGGCGTGTTGCGGACGTCCGAGGAGCATCGTCAGGCTGACTGGGAGCCTCGAGGTGGCGGAGGCGGTTGGAAGAAGGCTACGGTTGGGAGGCGCATCATGGCGTGCTCAGGCGCCCAAATGGCCGGCATGGCCATTTTCTATGCATGTAGTCACGGCCAAAGGTGTCTGGTTGCTCTAGGGGGAGTAAAGAAGTGGGAGATGGCCTTGGATGCCTGGGTGGCCGATGGGAGAAGAGAGGTAGAAGAAGAGGGAGAGAGGGGCTGTCCAGGGGAGGTAAATGGGGTATTTTACCCTGAATCATTGAGCAATGGTCAGGGGAGGGTTACTGGAGGTAGGAGAGGACTAGGAGGAGTTGTGGTAAAAAGTTGAGCTTAAGGAGAATAGTGTTAGTGGTCAAAATGGTGATTTTTGAAAAGTGGCAGAAGGTGTTTGATATGGTTTTGGGGTACTTGCACTAATTTACTTCTTGTGGCACTTGGCACGGGTATTTGTCATGGCAAAATGACAGGGTAAAAGGAAGATGAGATCATTTGGAAGAGTTTGCTAATGAAACTTTGGCAAACCCTAGAAATTAGCAGAAATGAACTTGTGTAGATCTAGTTGAGAAAATCACTTCTCCTTGATGCACCACTTGGTGTAGTGGCCTCATTTGGTCATGTTAACATGCTCACAAAATGTGGGGTCAAGGAGAGAAAGTTGGTAGTACAAAGTTGTTCAAATTTGATTCTGGTCAGAGAGGGTTTTGGGGCATTTTGGTGAACCAAAATGACTTTAATTGACATGAGGCTTTGCAAGGTGGTCACAATATGCATTTGTGACTTGCTGGATTTTCCTTGGATGTTTATGAAAATATTTCCTGTAGAAATATTTCAAATCCTTGAAATGGGCAGAAATGGTTTTGGGAGGTTTTGTCCAATATTTTGAACATGACCATGTGTTGAAACTCTTATATATGGTAAATATATGCCCACTGAATTTCCCTGATTTTTGTCAAATATTTTTAAAACAATAAAATAATTTTTCCCTATTAAAGACCATTTCTGGCCTTAAGAAAAATCTTTTAAATAAAATAGGAAAATAACTTTTAAAATTATATTTTTGTGGTTTGTGGGAATCGTATATCTAATAGGTTTCAAATATACCCTTTGAAATATTTTTCATACCCCAAATCAAGTACTTGCAGTGCAAACCTCAATTCAGGGGTTTTTGGAAAACTAATTCTTGAAAATACTATTTGGCAAAATTATTTTTGTAAGAAATACTATATTGCACTATACACATGGCATGATCATTGGGCAGAAGTTTGGGGCAAGGAGATGAAGTACAGAAGGTGGAGTAGTTGACTTTGAAGAGCACTTGAAAATCACAGAGAGAAAACCAACTCCAAAATAAAAGCCAAATAATGCAAAAGTTTTTGTTGGTCCAAATTTTTATGCTTTATTAATGCAAATGAAATGTTACAAAATGCAGGTGTGACAATTATTGCCTCTAGTGCATATTTCCTTCACTATAAGCATAAGTACCAAAAGGGCGAGTAAAAGTAGTTTTCTCTTGATCTTCTTGTGACACGGGTATTTGAGAGAAACCAGAATATCCATCAAGAAAACAAAAGTGTGTGTGCTTAGATAGTATTTCTAAAATTTGATCTATAAAAGGTAAGGGGTAATGATCCTTTTGATTAGCTTTGTTCAATCTCCTAAAATCAATTACCATCCTATAACCAGTTACAATTCTTTGTGGAATGAGTTCATTTTTATCATTTGGAACAATGGTTGAGGGAGTCCTGGACTAGGGGGTGTCCGGATAGCCGAACTATCATCACGGCCGGACTCCAAGACTATGAAGATACAAGATTGAAGACATCGTCCCGTGTCCGGATGGGACTTTCCTTGGCGTGGAAGGCAAGCTTGGCGATACGGATATGTAGATCTCCTACCATTGTAACCGACTTTGTGTAACCCTAACCTATCCGGTGTCTATATAAACCGAAGGGTTTTAGTCCGTAGGATGAACAACAATCATACCATAGGCTAGCTTCTAGGGTTTAGCCTCCTTGATCTCGTGGTAGATCTACTCTTGTACTACCCATATCATCAATATTAATCAAGCAGGAGTAGGGTATTACCTCCATCGAGAGGTCCCGAACACAGGTAAAAACATCGTGTCCCTTGTCTCCTGTTACCATCCGCCTAGACGCGCGATTCGGGACCCCTACCCGAGATCCGCCGGTTTTGACACCGACATTGGTGCTTTCATTGAGAGTTCCTCTGTGCCGTCGCCATCAGGAAGGATGCCTCATCTCGTATTTAAAGACGATACTATCGCCAAAGAAGCCTTGGCCACTGGCCAGACTCTTCGGCTAGGTGGTTTTCTCATGACCGCCAGTTCGGCCGCCGCGCCGACGATGACTTCTCGAGTCATCGAAACCAATCTCCACGTTAATTCAGAACTTGGCGAACAGTTAGATCCGATCGATCTCTCCTCCGTAAACGAGCTCTTGGATCGCGCCGCATACAGGAGTCGCCACAGACTACGACCGGATCGGGCCTAAAACCGATGCGAGAGAGATCAACTCTCCCGGGCTACCCATCATGTTGCTGTGATAGAGGAGCAATGCGGCGATTCTTCTTCTATCTTACGGACTAGCTACGTCCGATTCCGATCCCTCCATGCCGGATTCCGTAGAGGGATGGATGTCGATCAAGCCCTGAACTTAAAGTCGGTAGGCGGGTTGGATTCATTGGATATCATTCAAAATCCAAACTTCCGAGTTCGAAACTTCTCGCCCCGAGTCTTAAATTGACGGGTTCCAGATCTAGTTCCACCCGCCCACCCAAACATTAGCGATCTATCCTGAATTCGGCAAGAGCCAGCTGAAGCGATACATCATTCTTGGGCCGATTCCTCTCCGGTTATGGACAGGATAAAGGATCGCCGAGAGGAGGACGCAATCCCACTTTTTGCAATAATTGCACGGACAAGGGAATCCTAAACGCCATAAGTCTTGGCGAAATTACACGCTTTGCTTGACTTGGTGACCATAGTACAAAAGAAATCTTTGTGCGATGGAGAGTGCTTGGAAAACCGAAAGTAAATTTTGGGATAATCCGCCCGAATACATCCCTAGTCCGAACTAAAAGGGTGCATCATCACCAAGCACCTGGGTTAAATACCAAAAACCAAAACCCCTAAAAGTGCGGAACCGTCTTTGGAGGGTTGGCTAAGCGGACCTGCAAAATTCATATACGTAGGGCGCCACTCCAATTCATAGCCTTGAGCATGTTGGATACTACGGCAAGTGGCCAAAAGTGGCGAAGAGCTTCTAGCCGTAATCCCAGCCCAGCAATACCAAGACGGTGTTAATAGTCTTGAGACTTTCGCATCAAATAATATGCGAAACGGACACTCCATAACCTTGCGAAGTCTACCAAGTAGCAACAATAAATCCATGGAGTGACACGGCTATTACCTTTAATGCCAAGCGATTTAACCCAAATTCCGAACAGCCCGAGCACCGGCCGCATTGGTCATCGGTCCCATAGTGGACAGCTTCGCCTTACTAAGGTACTCATGGATGGCGGCGGACTAAACCTCATCTATGAGGAAACCCTCCGAAAAATGGAAATAGACTGGAACCGCATTGAGCGAAGCAGCACAACCTTTAGAGGAATAATCCTCAGCCGGAAGCATGCTGACAGGGAAAAATCACACCGGGCGTAGTGTTCGCTCACGGACAATTACAGGTCCGAGGAGGTCACATTTCAAGTGGCCCTGCTCAGCGGATATCATGCTTTATTAGGGCGAGAGGCATTCACAATTTTTCAAGCTATACCCCACTATGGGTACATGAAGCTTAAAATGCCCGGACCCAACGGAATCATCACTCTCGCTAGTGATCCAAACATAGCACTCCATGCCGAAAACAAGACAGCTGCACTAGCCCTCGAGGCACTATCTGAAGCCCTAGCGGCCGAGGAACTCACTGCGATGCGCTCCACGATGAACATGGACGATGTGATACTTGATAAAAGATCCAAGTCCACCTCTTTTAAACCAGCGGACGAAATAGTCAAATTCCAAGTCCACCAAACGGACCCTGCAAAGACGGCCTCCATTGGGGAACAATTAAACCTAGATGTCGACGCCGCACTACGAGAATTTCTACGAGAAAACTGGGACATTTTTGCCTGGCACCCTTCAGATATGCCAGGAATCCCACGTTGGCTGGCCGAGCACAGCCTAAATATCCTAAAAGGATTCAAGCCAGTCAAACAGGCTCTTGGGCGCTTTTAGAACCCAAAAGACAGGCCATGGGAGAGGAGCTAGCCAAACTTCCGAAGCCGGATTCATCGAGATATTAAACATCCGGACTGGCTAGCAAACCTGGTGATGGTACCAAAGAAGGATAAATCCTGGCGCCTATGTGTTGATTTCAAAGACCTTAATAAGGCTTGCCCAAAGGATCCCTTCCCCCTCCCTCGCATTGATCAAATTATCGACGCTACAGCAGGACACGACTCGTTGTGCTTCCTCGACGCGTACTCCGGCTACCACCAAATCAAGATGGCGGAGCCCGACCAAGCTGCAACAGCATTCATCACTCCATACGGCCCATTCTCCTTCGGGCTCAAAAACGCCGGCGCAACATATCAGCGCATGATTCAGTCATGTCTAGCAAACCAGATCGGCAAAATAGTGGAAGCATATGTAGATGACGTGGTCGTCAAAACCAAGCATGTCGAAACTCTAGTAGACGATTTGAGGCTCACATTCGACAATCTTCGAAAATATGACATCAAGCTCAACCCGGAAAAATGCGTCTTGGCGTTCGGTAGGAAAGCTCTGGGCTTCATTGTGTCCGTAGAGGAATTGAAGCAAACCCAGCCAAGATCCGAGCTCTGTCACAATTGGATATTCCAAAAGACCTCAAACAAATACAAAATTGATTTGGATGTGTAGCGGCTCTAAGCCGCTTTTATTTCCGCTTGGGAGAAAAGGCGTTACCCTTTACGCCTCCTCCGCCGCACGAACACTTGAGTGGGCGGATGCCGCAATGGCCGGACTCGAAGAGATAAAAGCCATATTGGCAACAAATCCGGTCCTGGCCGCGCCTAACATGGGCGAACCAATGCTATTATATATCACCGCAACACATCAAGTTGTCAGCGCGGTGCTCGTTGTCGAACGAGAAACGGACGGACACCGGTTCCCTATTCAAAGACCGGTTTATTACGTGTCCACTGTCCTCACTCCATGCAAGTCCCGGTACCCACATTATCAAAAGATAGCATACGCGGTGTTCATGGCATCCCGGAAGCTACGACACTACTTTCAAGAGTGTTCGATAACGGTAGCCTCCAAGTACCTCTTAACGACATTATAAACAACCGCGACGCGACGGGCGGATTGCTAAATGGGCCATAGAGCTCCTTCCGATCGACATAACCTATAAGCCACGGCGAGCTATCAAGTCGCAGGTTTTGGCCGACTTCGTGGCGAATGGACCGAAGCGAACTCCCTAAAGAGTACGGCGCATACTCCAATTGGATCATGCACTTTGACGGCTCCAAAATGTTGGCGGCACGAAATGGCGTCGTCTGGCGTCCCCAACCGGGACACGGTCCAATCGTCCTTCGAGATAATGTATACGGACTCCAACAACGCAGCCGAATCTGAGGCCCTTACGCACGGCCTCCGGATGGCGATCTCCATGGGCATTAAGCGCCTAGAGGTGCGCGATTGAACCTCGCAATATCTCAAATAAGCGGAGACTTTGATGCCAAAGATCCGAAAATGGCAGCATACCGCAATGCGGTCCTAAAAATGTCGGTAGCGGTTGAAGGGCTCGAATTTCATCATATAGCCCGGGATAACAACCAGCGGCGGACATATTGGCACGCATCGGTGCAAAACGCGATGCCGCCCCGCCCAACATCTTTCTCGAACGGCAGTTCAAGCCGTCTGCATTACTATGGGAAGGGAGTCCGACAATAACAATCCGGACCCAACCGCCTTTGCTGACGCCGAACACTCGACACAATCGGAGGCTCTGCCACCGAGATAACACCCTCCGCCCACGAAATAATGGCGGTTATCGCCCCGTGGACGGAACCATTCCTAGCCTACCTAACTAGGCAGGAACTCCCCGAAGACCAAAATGAGGCTCGCTGCATAGTACGGCGATCGAAAGCCTATAAAGTCCATGAGGGAGAGCTTTATAAGAAAAGCACTAACGGAGTCCTTCAAAGGTGTATCTCCGAAGAGGAAGGGCGAAACCTCCTGGCTGAAATTCATGCCGGACTAGGTGGGCACCACGCCGCAGCCCGGGCCCTTGTAGGCAAGGCCTTCCGTATAGGATTTTATTGGCCGACGGCCGGGCAGAATCTTGCAGGATTTAGTCCAACGATGCGTCGGTTGCTAGCTTTTTGCTAACCAAAGCCACATGCCACCCACCGCCCTCAAAACTATACCCATCACCTGGCCGTTCGCGGTCTGGGGGCTTGACATGGTTGGACCCCTCAAGGGAGGAACCCACAAGCAAAAGTACCTATTGGTCATGGTGGATAAATTCACCAAATGGATAGAGGCCAAGCCTGTTAAAACGGCCGAATCCGGACTGGTGATAGACTTCATATCAGGGGTAGTGCACCGTTACGGTGTCCCCCATAGTATCATCACTGATAACGGCACCAACTTCATGGCCGATGAGGTCAAATTATGGTGCAAAAACATGGGCATCAAGATCGA
Organism: Aegilops bicornis; assembly: GCA_021605145.1. NCBI lineage: Eukaryota > Viridiplantae > Streptophyta > Magnoliopsida > Poales > Poaceae > Aegilops > Aegilops bicornis. The sequence goes on from CM038669.1 coordinate 332,118,988, forward strand.
TTACGCCTCAGTCTATCACCCTCAAACCAACGGTCAAGTCGAGCGAGCAAATGGTCTAATCATGAGCGGCATTAAACCCAGACTAGTGCGGTTCCTCAAGGAATCTAACACGCACTGGGTTGAGGAGCTCGACTCCGTACTCTAGGGGCTGCGGACCACGCCAAATCATACTACCGGATTCACACCATTTTTTATGGTGTACGGCGCAGAGGCAGTCTTGCCCTGTGACATAACACATGACTCACCTCGCGTGCGCATGTATGAAGAAAGAGAAGCCGAGCTAAATCGGCAGGACAGTTTGGACGCATTGGAGGAGGAGCGCGACGTGGCAAAAGCTCGTTCCGCATTCTATCAACAAAGCTCGAAGTTATCAAAGCGAGGAAATGCGGGCCAAAGCTTATAACGTTGGCGAACTAGTTCTACGCATGTCGGACAAGAAAAAGGACAAACTCAAGCCCAAATGGGAAGGTCCTTCATCATCGACCAGGTCGACCGGGCGGAGCATACCGTCTGCTGAAGCGCATCGGATAACCGACTCGAGCGAACCCATGGAACGCAGCCCGTCTCACGAAGATTCTACGCCTAAGCGCCCGGACTCCAAGTTCGTCTCCTTCCTCCGTCCACATTTTCTATTTTGTTGTCTTTTATATCTCTTCTTCCTCCTCCTTCTTCTTGAAGCCTTTAGAGGCTCGTTTGCGCTTTGTTGACATATTTGACACGCTGTCCGCGCTCATTATACAGGGGCTTCTTTACGAAGCTTATTTATCTGGGCTTCATGCCCAACACATGTGTCAAACTTCCGCATGTACCTTTTATTCACCATTATATGCATCGATATGACTTAAGTTTTGGCCAAGCTAGGTTGCCTGGCTCCTGTGCTTACCCCTACGTTCCCGATTGTTCGGCTAGGTGGTAAAGGGAGCACCTCTACGATTGTTATTGCCGGGTCAGCCGGATGTGTACCTCAGACTGGGTGAAGCTGAAAGGTAGCATTCTTAAGGGAATATTCGGTCGGTGAACTGAAAGATGATTTTTAACTATTTACCCATCTGACCCCAGATGATTTTCTGCTTTCCTAGCAGTTTTGACATGCACTTTAGGGCATGCACCCCAGCGAAAGGAACCCTTAACGGAACTATTCTCCCTGGAAGATGTTTCTTACTATCGATGTAATATAACATAACTAGTTGGGCACTTGTCTGATACAACAATAATGACCCCTACGCCTTGTCTCCATGCATACCCCGGTTCTTATATAACCACAAAGGTATTCGGACACACTCCAGACTATTGGGTCCTAAGGTCGAAGCGAAAAGGTCCGCTATGACAAACGATCTACAATCCGGCTAGAAGACATTTTTCATGTCATATTTAATTACATAGTCAACTCGACTCATTGTATTCCTCCTCAATGCCATCTAATAGGCTATCTAATTTACAATCTTGCTGGGAATACTTAGCGGCCAATTCTACTTGGCCGTACACTAAGCTTCTGAGGATCTCCTTCCCATCAGCCCCCACAGTCCGACCTCGGCCATGTGGTTTGGGTCGACCTTTGTGTACTGCGTCTTTACCATGGCCTGAGCCTCCTGGCGCCTTTGACGGCAGGCCGATATCTTCCACGGTCGGAAGCGCCGACATGCTCCTTGAAGCCGCTCGCCAGCTCCCCAATGCCTTGGGCAGGGAGATAGATAGCCACAAGGCTCGACCGACGCCTTTCATCACCTGCCGAACTTCGTTCGATGCGGTAGCCGATTCGGGAAGAAGATCACCGAAGAACTGGGCATCTCCTCTTCAGGGCGACCTGTGAGCAAACCTATATACATGTTTATGTTAGTCGCCTTCCTCGCCGAACTCTTTCAAAGTTCGCTCAAGCACTTACTGAAAATGCCGCGACGAAGCCGTCGATTCTCCTTTACGGAATCACACAACTGGGCACGAACATCTTTTAATTCCTCACCCAGTCTGGTGTTGGCATCTTGGAGGTTATTTTTCTCCTACCGCACCCTCGTAAGCACGCTCTCGCCGGCCTTTAGCTGGCGCAAGAGCTGTTGCTTGTCCGGATCTAGTCCGGCGCCATCTGCGATATTTTTGTCAGATTTACACACCCGCCGCACTTCATAAACTATTTATCTTTTGAAGCATATGTTACCAGAGGGGGTCTCTGTGGCTCCCCCTGTAGCGGCTAATGCGGCCTCAAGTTGGGCCTTGTATTCTTCAAGCTCCTGGGACAGTCGGGTATTCTTTTTTGTAAGATCCTGCATAACAAATGATCCTTAAATCAGTTATTCTAACTATTTTAAGTCTCGGGGGCTACTGGCATATATAAATGTCAAATTTACTTACATGTATGTCCTTTACATACTGCTCCGTGGCTCTGGCTAGACCATCTTGAGCGGCACGGAGGTGCACATCTCCCGAATTGAAGGCATTCAAGGCCTCTTGGGAGAAACATGCGTCACGAAGAACTGTCCGGCGGCGCCTGTGATTCATGGCGCTCTCCACCTCGGAGTTGGTGGCGGACAATTTGTCGGCATCCTCTGTCAGAGGGGCATCCGACACATGCCTCGTGTTCGCCTCCGCTTCCGGACCCGGCTTTGGAGCCTGGCCAGCGGAGGCTCGATGGGCAACCTCTCGGACTCGGTCCGTGGCGCTCTTTTTCTGGAAAAAAGCACCAGCGTTAGTATACACCTTCCAGGAATCAATCCTGGGAATATGGTGACGCCATACTTGTTGCGGCGGAGTTTCGATCCGGACCGCACTTCTTTTTAACTGCAGCGTCTTGCCCCTTGTTGGCCAGCCGCCGCGGGCTCGGCTTCCTGCCTCGAAGGTACCCCCTGCGAAACACCATTGGTATACGGTGATCAAGAAATTAGCACGGATGGGTCGTTATCAGAGTATTGGGACCTCGGTCTCAGTTACCTGTGAGGCTGGAAGTATTCCGGGGTAATCGGCCGTAATGGCAACCAAAGCATTGTCGATGCTAAGTTGGTGGAACACCCCGTCGATCAACTCCACCTTTATATCCGGATCCTCTTCGGAAGCCGGATCGAGGGACCGTTCCGGATCCTCGGGTTGTGGGGGCAGGCTGTGTATCTTCTCCACAGTCCGGCGCAGTTCCTGCGCAGAAACCAACAAATGAGATATTTAATCACGGGAACATGGATCGGACAGGCCACAAAGATGTTTGCTTACCCAACTTCGAGGATTATTCGAAGAAAACTCGCTCAGTGGGTTGACGCGGAGAAAATCCTCCTCCTCCCCTTTATACATGGCAGACAAGATCTTCACCAGTTCGGTGACCGATCCCGGCCCTTGGCGGCCGTGGCGGGTGGCATCGTCCTCCCCGTTGAAATCCCACATGGGGTGGCCCCTCTATTGGAGCGGCTGCACTCCCCTCATGATGCAGATTGCCATGACTCCAATCATGGTCAATCCGGCATGAGCCAGTAACCTTATTCGGCTCATCAAGTAAAGGACATCCCGGTCATTTTCCCTCTAGGGGCTCCGCGGGCGCCAGCTTAGGAGCTTCTTCAGAGGAGCGTTGCTAAACTCCGGAAGGCCGATCCGAACAGGATCCGGCAGCAGGACGTCCTCCATGTAAAACCATTCCGAAGGCCAGTCTTCGGACGCCTTTTTCGGGGTTCCGGATAGATATCCGGTCCTGGCGATGTGCCATAGTTCGGCTCCGCCAACTTGATATATTGACCCCTCATGAGAACGGGGTACTAAGCAGAACAATCTCTTCCACAGTGCAAAATGAGCCTCGACGCCCAAGAACAGTTCGCAAAGGGCCACGAAGCCCGTGATGTGCAAAATGGAGGCAGGCGTAAGGTGGTGCAATTGGAGGCCGTAGAACTCCAAGAGCCCCCGGAGAAACGGATGGATTGGAAATCCGAGTCCTCTTACTAGATAAGAGATAAAGCACACCCGCTCTCCTTTAGAGGGATCGGGGACACTCTCCGCTTGCTTTCCGCCCTTGTAGGTGGCAAGTCCGGCTCGAACCGGAACCATGAAGGCTGGGGGAAGAAATCCCTTGGTTTGGAGTATAACTAGCTCGCTATGCGGGACTGAGCATCTCTCCCAATTTCCAGGCTGAGGGCTGGGAGCGCGAGCGGAGGATCCGCGTCGACTGTCCATGATGGAATGGCCTTTGGTCAGAGGCGCTCTGATGAAAGCTTGCGAAGGGGGGATGGTGTGACTCAGATCTAGATCCTCGCCCCTTTTATAGGCAGCTCATTTGCGCAACTAGGGGGTAAGTGTAAAAATACCCTGGCTTTTTGCATTCATTCAAACACGTGGAAGATGGCCATTATTGGGCGTAGAAGCCAAGGAGCGCAGCATTTATCAGAAGCTGGACACTATTCGACAAGTATATGGAATTTGGAGAAGAACCCGCCTCGCAATGCCGAAGACAATCAACGCGTGGGACTCATCGTCATTGAAGCCTGGTTCGGGGGCTACTGAGGGAGTCCTGGACTAGGGGGTGTCCGGATAGCCGAACTATCATCAAGGCCGGACTCCAAGACTATGAAGATACAAGATTGAAGACTTCGTCCCGTGTCCAGATGGGACTTTCCTTGGCATGGAAGGCAAGCTTGGCGATACGGATATGTAGATCTCCTACCATTGTAACCGACTCTGTGTAACCCTAACCTATCCGGTGTCTATATAAATCGGAGGGTTTTAGTCCGTGGGGCGAACAACAATTATACCATAGGCTAGCTTCTAGGGTTTAGCCTCCTTGATCTTGTGGTAGATCTACTCTTGTACTACCCATATCATCAATATTAATCAAGCAGGAGTAGGGTATTACCTCCATCGAGAGGGCCCGAACCTGGGTAAAAACGTCGTGTCCCTTGTCTCCTGTTACCATCCGCCTAGACGCACAGTTCGGGACCCCCTACCCGAGATCCGCCGGTTTTGACACCGACAACGGTTATACCTCCTTTCTTAGGAACACAATGAACATGACTTACCCATCTACTACCGGCTATGGGATAAATTATACCTATTTCTAGAAGCTTTAATATTTTAATTCTTACCACATCTTTCATCTTAGGATTTAACCGTCATTGATGATCAACAACCGGCTTAGCGTTGGGCTCCATATTAACCTTGTGCTGACATAGAGTGGGACTAATGCCTTTAAGATCATCAAGAGTGTATCCAATAGCGGCACGATGCTTCCTCAGAGTTTTAAGTAATCTCTTTTCTGCATGCTCTGAAAGGTTAGCACTAATAATAAGATATATCTTCTTTTCATTGAGATAAGCATAGTTCAATGTATCAGGCAATTGTTTCAATTCAAACACGGGATCACCTTTAGGTGGAGGAGGACCTCCAATTGTTTCAATAGGCAAATTTTGTTTAAGCATAGGTGGTTGATCAAAGAACATCTTATCTATTTCATTTCTTTCATTAATGTGCAAATCATTTTCATGGTCTAGCAAATTTGCTCTAACATATCAGTAGGAGGTGCGGCAATAGAAGAAAGACCAATAATTTCATCCTTACTAGACAATTCTTTATCATGAAGATGTCTACGGAATTTAGAGAAATTAAACTCATGAGATACATCACCAAAGTTAACAGTAATAGTTCCCTTAGTGCAATCAATCTTAGCATTAACTGTATTTAAGAAAGGTCTACCAAATATAATGGGACAAAAATCATCTTATGGAGAACCAAGAACTAGAAAATCAGTAGGGTATTTTATTTTTCCACACAAGACTTCAACATCTCTAACAATCCCAAGTGCTGAAATAGTATCTCTATTCGCAAGTTTAATAGTAACATCAATGTCTTCTATCTCAACAGGTGTAATACCATTCATAATCTCTTGATATAAAATAAATGGGATAGCACTTACACTAGCACCCAAATCACATAAGCCATGGTCACAATGATCTCATATCTTGACAGGGACAACATGCATGCCAACAATAGGTTTATTATTATTCTTATCTTTAGTATCGGTCTTAGCAATTCTAGTAGCCTCATCGCAGAAGTAAATAACATGTCCGTCAATATTATCGACTAAGAGATCTTTAACCATAGAAACTTTAGGTTCAACTTCAATTTATTAAGAGGGTCTAGGTTCTCTAATATTACTTTGGTTAACCATAGTTGAAACTTTAGCATGTTTGTTTGTCCTAACAGGAAAGGGTGGTTTCTCAATATAAGCACTAGGCACAACTGGATCAACATTGTAAATATGGTTTCCTCTTTAGCTATAATGGGTTCCTCGATCTTTTCTTTAACAGGGGGATGATATTTATACCACTTCTCCTTAGGTAGATCAACATGAGTAGCAAATGATTCACAAAAGGAAGCTACTATATTAGTGTCGGGCCCATATTTAGTGCTAAGCTTAGGTAAAGCATCGGTATCTATAAAAGATTTAACACAATCAAACTTAAGTATTATGCCTGACTCTTCACCTTTGTCGAGTTCCCAATCTTTGGAGTTGCATTTAATTATTTCCAGAAGATACCATCTAAATTCAATAGTTTTCTTTATAAAGGAACCAATTGAAGAAGAATCGAGCATGGTCGGTCATCATGAGAAAGCCGAGCATAAATTTTGGTAAGATAATTTCTTTGGAGAGCTCACGGTTGAGCATGTGTACATCATGTACTTAAGCATCCCCCAAGCTTGAGCGATGCTTTCTCCTTCACGAGACCAAAAATTATATATATAATTCCGATCATGATGAACCAGATGCACAGGATAAAACTTTTGATGAAATTCCAATTTCAATCGGTTCCAATCCCACGTTCCAACATCATCACATAGCCTATACCATGTCAATGCCTTCCCCCCCCCCCCAAAGGTAAAGGGAAGAAATTCTTCTTAACTCCATCTTCATATAAACCTACAAGCTTAAATAATCCACAAACTTCATCCACATAGATCAGGTGCATATCAGGATGTATTGTTCCATCTCCTACATAAGGATTAGCTAGCAGTTTCTCCATCATACCCGAAGGAATCTCATAATAAATATTTTAAGTAGGTGCAGTAGGTTGAGGGAACTCTTTGTGCTTCCGGTCGAGGTGAAGATACCCCAAAAAATCCTCAAAGGATTGCTTTCCATAGTAACAAGTGACAGTAAATTTCAGGACGTAATATAATTGTTTCCTTACCAAATTCCACTCACCAAACACTGGTAGAAAAAGGGCCTATTGGCCCGGTTGGTAAGGGCCTTTAGTCCCGGTTCCTGAACCAGGGACTAAAGGGTCGGTACTAATGCCCTGGCCCTTTAGTCCCGGTTCAGTCGAGCAGGGAGACAGATGGGCCTCCACGTGGCCTGTGCGCCGAGCCCAAGCAGGAGGACATTTGGTCCCGGTTGGTGGCACCAACCGGGACCAATAGGCATCCACGCATCAGCATTTTTGTGGCTTGGGTTTTTGTTTTTTTTAAAGGGGGGGGGGGTTGGGGGTTTTGGGGGTTTAAATTAGGTGTTTCATATATTGTGTTAGCTAGCTAATTAATAGATAGAAGTGTCCTCTCTTTTGTCTGTGCTTGGTCGACGCTACGTACTATACATACGTATAGAGAGGACTAGCTAGACACGCTAGCTAGCTAGTAAGCAAACAAAGGAAATGTAAGATCGTCATGAACATATATGCATACAGAGAGAAGTGATATCGACCACCTCTCCTTCTCCGAGAGATTGGTCGAACAACAAGTTCTCGTATATCTATCCGACACTACCGACTAAATATATACAATAATTATCTTTTACAAATATAATCTCCTAACATACGGACGCGTGGTCCACATAGTATTCTCCGTCTTCAGCGATCACGTGGTCAAGAAAGAATGCCGCCAATTCCTATTGAATTGCTCGCATGCGATCTGGTGCTAGGAGTTCATCCCGCATCTGAAACATCTAATTTTAAGAAGGGGGTCAATACATATATATATATATGTATATATATATATATATATATACATATATATATACACACACACACGAATGAATGAAACTCAACACAAATGATGGTAATAAAATAAAATTGTGAATATTGTTATTTACACACTTCATATTGTTTGTCAGAGTAGCCCCGCTCACAGGTCGTGTGGCGGATGGACTCGCAAATGTAGTATCCATAAATCATTCCCTTGTTCCTGCCACAACCACTTTACAAGAAATAGAGGTCAATCAAACTGATAATTAGCAAGCATGCTAAATGGTATTGATGAAACTAGCGCTTGAATCACTAGGAGATGCGTGGAATATGCTACTATAGTACTTACTTTTGGGTGTCTAAATTGCAGCTTCTTCGGCAGTCCCGTAGCTTTTTTGGTGAATTTTCTCCAAACCCTGCCATACAAAGAAAACAATTACTTGATATCGAGAAATGAACAAAGTTCTTGATATGGTGGATAATGATCGATTTAACTTACTTCTCGAGCATTTCAGGTCATGTCTGCATACTCCTTGGGATCTTTTCGTCTCGAGTCTAAGACAGTTACTACTCCTGCTCAAGCTTAATCTCTAGGAGAATATAGTGGTAGCTGCGCTTGCGCATGCATAACTCATCAATATTCCATTACTATAACATGGACTAATAAGGGAAACCGAATATGCCACAAGACAGTAACACTCACTTGAAGTTGTAAGGAAAGAGTATTATATCTTTGTGTTCATTTATTACCAAAGATTGTAGCAAGTTGGCCTCGGTATTTTCGGCATGATATTTAACCCCAGTTGCATCTATGAGATATGTGTTAATGAACCCAATATCACCCACTTTTCATTTCTTCAATTCGGCGATCTTCAATCTGCATAATATAGTGAGGATAATTATAAATACATGCACTGAAAGAGCTGAGTTATATAGAGAGACTTAATGATAGAAGTAGTACTACTTAAAGACAGTAGCAGGTGACCATTGCTTTATCAAGGGCCAATTGATTGAAAAACTGATAGAACTCCTTAAATGGAATAGGCAACAGTTCAATTCCAACGAGGTCATGCTCCTTTTTAACTCTCACATACAAAGTACTCCTCCCCTCAGACTCTCTGCAGGTTTTCATGTACCAATCATGCAATCTTTGCATCATCGTTGATAGAGATCTTTCATCTTTGATGAGAGGCATATCTTTGTATCTGCACCTCCAAGAAATCATAATGTACATCGTCGGACAGGTAATCTCCAGGATTGCTATAACCGGGCACCATCCTCGGATCGACGATGTCGCTAGCAGGCACCTTGAGCGGGGGGCACGATTGCTTTGCTTGTTTGCCGAGCTAGGCAATTTGTTTCCCAGCTCGTCGTTCTTTCATCCTTTGATCACTGACAGTACTTCCCGACCTCTCCGCTTCAGCAATTGCCTTTCCAATAATGCGCTCATAGTTGCCTTTCGGTGGAGACTTGGGTGGTTTTGTCAGGGCAGCCAGAGTGCGCTTCGCTTTCACCGGATCTACCTTCTCCTCCGGAGGTGGATGTCTCTGTGCTTTCAACCCTTGAAACCAGTCCTTCACTTCGGTTCGTGCGATCTTCGCATTCTCCTCCGGGGTCATCTTGTATGGTAACTTCTCTGGAGTCTTCAGAGAAGGACCGAATCTGTATGTCCTCCCGCCTTTGGCTGTACTGCTACACGCCCGCAGAGAAGACGGAGCAGATGTCTTCTTTCCTTGCTTACGAGGCGGAGGAGAAGGACTACGACGCGCCGGAGCAGCGGCGGGTCTCTTCCGCCCTTGCTGACGAGGCGGAGAAGGAGGAGGCTGGCTGCTCGGGCACGCCGGCGCAGGCGGAGAAGGAGGCGGAGTGTCGCCACGTGCCGGAGAAGGAGCCGGCCGAGTGCCCTGATCGTCACTCACGGAGGAGGAGGTGGTGGAGGAGGCGGAGTGCCTGACTCACGGAGGAGGAGGAGGAGGCGGAGGCGTCCAGTTCGGAAGGTTGATGAGATCCTTCCGCCATAGGCATGGAGTCTTCAGAGCAGAACCCAGCCGAGTCCCCCCTTCACCGGAAGGGTGGTCAAGCCGGAGGTCCTCAAATCCCTCCGTTATTTCATCCACCATCACCCTAGCATATCCTTCTGGAATCGGCCGGCAGTGAAAAATTGCGCCGGATTCAGTATGATAAACAGAGCCAATAGCCGCCTTGACCTTCAAATTCATCCATTGCGCCATAAGGTGGCAATTTTGAGCCTCCGTGATAGCATCCACGGGATAGCTGGCAGGAGCCGTCAAGGCATGCTCCGGCTGAAGCAGCTCAGTGGAAGCCACGCTACTTCTCCGCTGAGATGGAGGGGTAGCTTCGGGGGATGCTTCGGCAGGTCGTTTGCTGCGATTTGCTTCTCGTTCCTCTATCGCTTGTACCCTTGCATGCAGCTCCTGTAGTTTGGTCTGCTGCACTTTCCTCCTCCTCTCCTGGCATTTGTAACCGCCTGCGTCCGGAAACCCAGCCTTCCACGAAGCGAGCTGGCGTGCCTGCGTGGTCCGTCGGGTGCTCAGGGATTCCCGAGGGCCATTGTGAGCTCATCGTTCTCTCTGTCTGGAAAGAACGTCCCTTGCTGCGCTGCTTTGATATATTGCTGAAGCCTCTTGACTGGTATGTCCAATTGATCGTCCGTCCAAATGCACTTCCCTGATAAAGGGTCCAAGGTTCCGCCAGCCCCGAAGAACCAAGTCCGGCAACGGTCTGGCCAGTTCATTATCTCTGGTTCGATCCCTTTATCAAGCAGATCATTCTCAGCCTTGGCCCACTTAGGCCGGGCTATGAGGTAGCCACCTGACCCCGTGCGATGGTGAAGCTTCTTCTTCGCAGCATTTTGCTTGTTTGTCGCCGACATCTTATTACTCTTTTCTGATGTCTTGTGGGCCACAAATGCGGGCCAGTCATCTCTGGTCTTCTCATATTTGCCCTTGAATTCTGGAGTCTCTTTTTTATCGACAAACTTATTCAGGTCTTTCTTCCAATTCCTGAATAGGTCTGCCATCTTCTTAAGAGCAAAAGACTTGATTAATTGCTCAACTGGCTTCTCCGGATCATCCTCTGGCGGTAGGGTGAAATTTGACTTCAGCTCAGTCCAAAGATCATTTTTCTGCATATCATTGACATAAGACACCTCAGGGTCTTTGTTCTTAGGCTTATACCATTGCTGGATGCTAATCGGGATCTTGTCCCTAACCGTAACCCGCAAGACCGAGCAACAAATGCCTTCTTTGTCCGGATGGGTTCAATCGGTTGGCCATCACGCGCGATTGCTATGATCTCAAACCTTTCATCCGAGCTCAACTTTTTCTTCGGTCCTCGTCTCCCCTTCACCGGTAGGGTGTACATACCAAAACAATGAATGCATCAATTAGCTAGTCAGCACAGGCTTAACTAATATATATACCTGGCCGGACTCGGTACGGTCACCGGAGCCGTCTTCATGGTCTACTTCTTCTTGCACCGGCACTGGGTCATCGGAGCCATCATAATCATAGCCAGCTGCTTCTTCACCCTCTCCTTCCAGACCATCGGTGTCGTTGAGAAACATCAACGAGCGCACGGCATCACTTCCTTCTGCGATTATGTCCCTCAACAACGCTTCTTGTGCTTCGTCTCGGGGGTGTCCATAGTTTCTACAAATATTTACAACATGGCAATTATTATTCAAACATGACAAATATGGATATATTAGTGGCAAACGAGAACTAGCTAGGTAATCACAATAAGGAATCATATTAATTAGTGGCCTCGACGCTGCTTCTCTAGGGTTTCGGGTGGCCTCGACAACGCTTCAAGGGTTAGGGGTGGCCTCGAGAACGCTTCAAGGAGGGGGTAATATCGACCCCCCCCCCCCCGCCACGTGTTGAAGCTATCGGGAGGGGGTATATCGACAACGACGACATACGTACATGGGAAAATAATATGCGTGTTTTTTCCTTCTTAAAAATACATGAAGCTATCGGGAGGGGGTATATCGACAACAACAACGACGACACTACATCTATGTCCCACAAGTGACGTGGGCATCGACGCCCGCGTCACTTGTGGGACGTGGATGTAGTGTCCGACACCGATGGCCACATGTATCTCACACCGACGATACTTGCTATTTAATTAGGGTTTCCTCTACCACTCGGTGACCCTCGACGACCCTCGTTCTGATAAAAAAGAGGAAGAAGAAGAAAAAGAGGAGAAGAAAGAATAGAGGAGAAGAACTCCTCTATTCTTTCTTATCCTCTTTTTTTTCTTCTTCCTCTTCTTTTTTTATCGTCTTCTTCCTCTCATGTTCGACGACCCTCGACCCCGATAACATTTTTTTCTTCGAGAGAGTTAGTGTTCCCGAGTTAACCGGAGGGGGACATTGGTCATATAGGATTCGTCATATTTTGTACGAATGTTCTATATACATACATCCATCGATATCATTCCATACATACATAGACATCTACATTATATATGAACAAACATTTGCATGAAGTAGTATTGGTTTCCTCTTCTTCCTCTTCTTATTTCCTTTTTCCTCTCATTCTTTTTCTTCTTCTTCCTTCTTAAAAATACATGAAGTAGTATTGCTTGTTTTTTTAAATAATGTTCAAATAAAAATCTATGAACAGAAAAAAATACTATTTTTTCTAAAAATCTATCTTTTGCATATATACATCAACATATATATACACAGAGAACATATATACATACATATGTACATTTTTATAAAAATGCAAAAAACAAAAAATCTAAAAAAAGACATATAAACAAGTATACACACATACATATACTCATACATATACATATAATCAGGAAAAAACATATATATATTTGCAAAAAAACAGGGGGAAGAGGGGGCTGGTGCCGGCCCTGACCAAAGCGAGGGAGAGGCGACGGCGGCGCGGGGCAGCTGGGGCACGGCGAGGCAGAGGCGACGGCGAGGCAGAGACGGGCGGGCGACGCCCGTCGGGCGCGACGCTGGGCGGCGACGGGCTGGGCGGCGCGGGGAGACCGCTGACGGCGCGGTGTAGCATGCGGCGACGGCGTCGGGCGGCGCGGGGTGGCGGCGTCTGGGCGGCGTGGACGGCGCCGGAGGCAGAGGCACGACGACGACGGCAAGGCGCAGAGGGCAACTGGCGGCGTCGTGGCGGGATCAAGAATCGAACAAAAATTTTCACAAGTGTTGTATATATAGACGGAGATTGGTCGGTTCGTGTCCCGAACCGGGACTAATGCCCCCTTTAGTCCCGGTTGGTGCCACCAACCGGGACCAAAGGCCTCTTTTCAGCAGCCCAAAGGGCGGGAAGCGGCGGCCTTTGGTCCCGGTTGGTGGCACCAACCGGGACCAAAGGCCTTGTGCTGCCCCGCGCCCAAAAGTTTAGTCCCACCTCGCTAGTTGAGAGGGCTCGAGAGTGGTTTATAAGCGCTGCTGCGCCCACCCGCTCGAGCTCCTCTCAACCTGCACGCTTTGGGCCTAATCTGTCACTATGTGCCTGTGGGCCTACTTGGCCTCCTGCGGGCTGAATCACAGCCTATGGTAGGGTTTCTAGTCGATTCGGGCCATGGGGGCGATGGCGGCACTATTTTTATTTTGTTTCCAGTTTTTTTTGTTTTGTTTTCTGCATTATTTATTTTTCGTTGTTTTTTTCTTTATTTTTTAATTCTTTTTGCTTTTAGTTTTAGAAAAATTATAAACTTTCTGTTAGTGCCATCAGTTTTCAAATTTGAAAACACTTTTTTTGTTTTCTTTGTTGCTTTATTTATTTTATTTTGTTTCTACTTACAACAAAATACTTATTGTTGCTATTTTTATTTTTATTTCCAGTTTTTTTGTTTTGTTTTCTGCATTATTTCTTTTTTTGTTTTTTGCTTTATTTTTTAATTCTTTTTGCTTTTAGTTTTAGAAAAATTATAAACTTTCTGTTAGTGCCATTAGTTTTCAAATTTGAAAACACTTTTATTGTTTTCTTTGTTGCTTTATTTATTTTATTTTGTTTCTACTTACAACAAAATACTTATTGTTGCTATTTTTATTTTTATTTCCAGTTTTTTGTTTTGTTTTCTGCATTATTTATTTTCTTTTGGTTTTTTGCTTTATTTTTTAATTCTTTTTGCTTTTAGGTCAGCAAAATTATAAACTTTCTTTTAGTGCCATTAGTTTTAGAAAAATTATAAACTTTCTGTTTGTGCCATTAGTTTTCAAATTTGAATAGTTAAAATTTGAATTCTTTGAAATTTGTGTGAATCACAAGTTTGTGATTAACTTTACTAAAAAATGAACATAGATGCACCTATAGAGAAAATTCGACCTAAATTCATAATCAATTTCTATGAATTTCAGAGAAATTCACTATGAATTTAGGTCAAATTCTCAGATAGGGGCATCTATTTTCACTTTGAGAGGAGCTCAACAAGGCGAGAGAGGGACGGGCTTATAAACGGTGTGAGCGCCCTTCAGTTCATGAGGTGGGACTAGACTCGAGCTTAACGAGGACCAACCCTTTAGTCGGTTTGTGGCACAAACCGACTAATGGTCATGGGCGAGGCGAGCCGCATGGGCCAGTGGACTAATGAACATAGATGCACCTATAGAAAAAATTCGACCTAAATTCATAGTTTTCAAATGAACTACAAAAAGTTGGCATAGCATGTGCATGTACAAAACGGACAATGGTATCATACTAAATGCATTACAAAGTTGGCATGGTATCATCATAATAGTTGGGAGAAAGTCTTCACTTTTTCTTTGCTTGTGTCATTTGCTTATTGCGCCGTAACCATGGATAATCTTCATCGCTTATCGGGATGCTTGGGTCAGCCTTGACTTTGAAGGAGGAATTTCATGAAACTTTTCATACTCTTGAGACATGTCCGCCTTGCCCTCCACTCCCGTGGATGTCCCTTTTCCCGAAAGAACTATGTGGCGCTTTGGCTCACCGTATGATGTATTCGCTTCCTTATCTTTTCTTTTCTCAGTCTGGTAGACATGTCCTTCACATAGATAACATGTGCCACATCATTGGCTAGGACGAACGGTTCGTCAATGTACCCAAGATTTTTCAGATCCACTGTTGTCATTCCGTATTGTGGGTCTACCTGTACCCCGCCTCCTGACAGATTGACCCATTTGCACTTAAACAAAGGGACCTTAAAATCTAATCCGTAGTCAAGTTCCCATATGTCCACTATGTAACCATAATATGTGTCCTTTCCCCTCTCGGTTGCTGCATCAAAGCGGACACCACTATTTTGGTTGGTGCTCTTTTGATCTTGGTCAATTGTGTAAAATGTATTCCCATTTATCCCGTATCCTTTCCAAATCATTACAGTCAAAGATGGTCCACTGGACAACAAGTACAGCTCATCACAAACAGTGTTGTCACCTCTGAGACGTGTTTCCAACCAACTGCTGAAAGTCCTGATGTGTTCACATGTAATCCAGTCGTCAGACCGCTCCGGTGTTTGGAGCGCAGACTATTCTTGTGTTCATCGACATACGGGTCACCAAGGTAGAGTTTTGTAGAACTGTGTAGTGTGCTTGAGACCAAGAATATCCGTCTGCATATTATTGAGTCCCTTCCAAGCGTGCCTTTTCGATCAGTCTCCCCTCATACCGCGATTTAGGGAGACCTATCTTCTTAAGGCCAGGAATGAACTCAACACAAAACCCGATGATATCCTCTGTTTGATGGCCCATGGAGATGCTTCCTTATGGCCTAGCGCGGTTACGGACATATTTCTTTAGGACTCCCATGAACCTCTCAAAGGGGAACATATTGTGTAGAAATACGGCCCCCAGAATGACAATCTCGTCGACTAGATGAACTAGGACGTGCGTCATGATATAGAAGAAGGATGGTCGGAACACCAGCTAAAGCCCGACAAGACATTGCGCCACATCACTCCTTAGCGTTAGTACGATTTACGGATCGATCACCTTACGAGATATTGCATTGAGGAATGCACATAGCTTCACAATGGCTAATCGGACGTTTTCGGTAGAAGCCCCTCAATGCAACCGGAAGCAGTTGCGTCATAATCACGTGGCAGTCATGAGACTTTAGGTTCTGGAACTTTTTCTCCGCATATTTATTATTCCCTTTATATTCAACGAGAAGCCACCGGGACCTTCATACTGAGTAGGCATTCAAAGAAGATTTCTTTCTCTTCTTTCGTAAGAGCGTAGCTGGCAGGACCTTCATCTTGCTTCGGAGGCATGCCCTCTTTTTCGTGCAAGCGTTGCAGGTCCTCCCGTGCCTCAGGTGTATCTTTTGTCTTCCCATACACGCCCAAGAAGCCTAGTAGGTTCACGCAAAGGTTCTTCGTCACGTGCACCACGTCGATCAAAGAGCGGACCTCTAGGTCTTTCCAGTAGGGTAGGTCCCAAAATATAGATTTCTTCTTCCACATGGGTGCGTGATTCTCATCGTCATTCGGAACAGCTAGTCCGCCGGGACCCTTTCCAAAGATTACGTGTAAATCATTGACCATAGCAAGTACGTGATCACCGGTACGCATGGCGGGCTTCTTCCGGTGATCTGCCTTGCCTTTGAAATACTTGCCTTTATTTCTACATTGATGATTGGTCGGAAGAAATCGGCGATGGCCTGTGTACACATTCTTCCCGCAGCTTCCTGGTATATACTATCGATTGTCAAGTAAACAGTGCGTGCATGCGTGGTATCCCTTGTTTGTGCGTCACGAAAGGTTCTTGAGAGCGGGCCAATCGTTGATGGTCACGAACAGCAACACCTTTAGGTCAAATTCTTCCTTTTTGTGCTCATCCCACGTACGTACACTGTTTCCATTCCACAGCTGTAAAAGTTCTTCAACTAATGGCCTTAGTTACACATCAATGTCGTTGCCGGGTTGCTTAGGGCCTTGGATGAGAACTGGCATCATAATGAACTTCCGCTTCATGCACATCCAAGGAGGAAGGTTATACATGAAGGAAATATGCCCTAGAGGCAATAATAAAGTTATTATTTATTTCCTCATATCATGATAAATGTTTATTATTCATGCTAGAATTGTATTAACCGGAAACATGATACATGTGTGAATACATAGACAAACATATAGTCACTAGTATGCCTCTACTTGACTAGATCATTAATCAAAGATGGTTATGTTTCCTAACCATAGACATGTGTTGTTATTTGATTAATGGGATCACATCATTAGGAGAATGATGTGATTGACATGACCCATTCCGTTAGCCTAGCACTTGATCGCTTAGTATATTGTTATTGCTTTCTTCATGACTTATACATGTTCCTGTAACTATGAGATTATGCAACTCCGTTTACCGAAGGAACACTTTGGTGCTACCAAACGTCACAACATAACTGGGTGACTATAAAGGAGTACTACGGTGTCTCCAAAGGTACATGTTGGGTTGGCGATTTCGAGATTAGGTTTTGTCACTCCGATTGTCGGAGAGGTATCTCTGGGCCTTCTCGGTAATGCACATCACTATAAGCCTTGCAAGCAATGTAGCTAAAGAGTTAGTTACGGAATGATGCATTACGTAACGAGTAAAGAGACTTGCCAAGAATCTAGATTGACCTAGGTATTGGATACCGACGATCAAATCTCGGGCAAGTAACATACCGATGACAAAGGGAACAACGTATGTTGTTATGCGGTTTGACCGATAAAGATCTTCGTAGAATATGTAGGAGCCAATATGGGCATCCAGGTTCCGCTATTGGTTATTGACCGAGAATAGTTCTAGGTCATGTCTACATAGTTCTCGAACCCATAGGGTCCGCACGCTTAACGTTACTATGACAGTTTTATTATGAGTTTATAGGTTTTGATGTACCGAAGTTTGTTCGGCGTCCCGGATGTGATCACGGACATGACGAGGAGTCTCGAAATGGTCGAGACATAAATATTGATATATTGGAAGCCTATGTTTGGACATCGGAAGTGTTCTGGGTGAAATCGACATTTTATCGAGTAGGGAGGTTACCGAACCCCGGTGACCTAATGGGCCTTAGTGGGGCTAGTGGAGAAAGAGGAGAAGGGGCCAAGGGGCAGCCGCACGCCCCTCCCCCCCAAGTCCGAATAGGACAAGGAGGGGGGCGGCGCCCCCCTTTCCTTTTCCCCCTCTCCTCCTTCCCCCCCAAGTCCTAGTCCAACTAGGAAGGGGGAGTCCTACTCCCATGCTGAGTAGGACTCCTCCGGCGTCTCCTCCTAGGGCCGGCCGCACCCCTTGCTCCTTTATATACGGGCAGGGGGCACCCCATATACACACAAGTTGATCTACGGATCGTTCCTTAGCCGTGCGGTGCCCCCTCCACCATATTCCACCTCGGTCATATCGTCATGGAGTTTAGGCGAAGCCTGCGCCGGTAGAGCATCATCATCGTCACCACGCCATCGTCCGATTTTGGAACTCATCCCCGACACTTTGCTGGATCGGAGTCCGAGGATCGTCATCGAGCTGAAGTGTGCTGAACTCGGAGGTGCCGTGCGTTCGGTACTTGGATCGGTCGGATCATGAAGACGTAGACTACATCAACCGCGTTGTCATAACGCTTCCGCTTACGGTCTATGAGGGTACGTGGACAATACTCTCCCCTCTCGTTGCTATGCCATCACCATGATCCTTGCGTGTGCGTAGGAAATTTTTTGAAATTACTACGTTCCCCAACAGTGGCATCCGAGCCTGGTTTTATGCGTAGATGTCATATGCACGACTAGAACACAAGTGAGTTGTGGGCGATACAAGTCATACTGCTTACCAGCATGTCATACTTTGGTTCGGCGGTATTGTGAGATGAAGCGGCCCGGACCGACATTACGCGAGACTGGTTTCACCGTTGCGAGCACTTGTGCTTAAAGGTGACTGGCGGGTGTCTGTCTCTCTCACTTTAGTTGAACCGAGTGTGGCTACGCCCGGTCCTTGCGGAGGTTAAAACAGCACCAACTTGACAAACTATTGTTGTGGTTTTGATGCGTAGGTAAGAACGGTTCTTGCTCAGCCCGTAGCAGCCACGTAAAACTTGCAACAACAAAGTAGAGGACGCGTCTAACTTGTTTTTGCAGGGCATGTTGTGATGTGATATGGTCAAGACGTGATGCTATATTTTATTGTATGAGATGATCATGTTTTGTAACCGAAGTTATCAGCAACTGGCAGGAGCCATATGGTTGTCACTTTATTGTATGAAATGCAAATGCCTTGTAATTGCTTTACTTTATCACTAAGCGGTAGCGATAGTCGTAGAAGCAATAGATGGTGTAACGACAACGATGCTACGATGGAGATCAAGGTTTCGCGCCGGTGATTTATGGTGATCACGACGGTGCTTCGGAGATGGAGATCACAAGCACAAGATGATGATGGCCATATCATATCACTTATATTGATTGCATGTGATGTTTATCCTTTATGCATCTTATCTTGCTTTGATTGACGGTAGCATTTTAAGATGATCTCTCACTAAAAATTATCAAGAAGTGTTCTCCTGAGTATGCACCGTTGCCAAAGTTAAATCGTGCCTGCAGACACCACGTGATGATCGGGTGTGATAAGCTCTACGTCCATCTACAACGGGTGCAAGCCAGTTTTGCACACTGGAATACTCGAGTTAAACTTGACGAGCCTAGCATATGCAGATATGGCCTCGGAACACGGAGACCGAAAGGTCGGCGTGAATCATATAGTAGATATGATCAACATAGTGATGTTCACCATTGAAAACTACTCCATCTCACGTGATGATCGGTTATGGTTTAGTTGATTTGGATCACGTGATCACTTAGATGACTAGAGAGATGTCTGTCTAAGTGGGAGTTCTTAAGTAATATGATTAATTGAACTTAAATTTATCATGAACTTAGTACACGATAGTATTTTGATTAACTATGTTTGTTGTAGATAGATGGCTTGTGCCGTTGTTCCGTTGAATTTTAATGCGTTCCTTGAGAAAGCAAAGTTGAAAGATGATGGTAGCAATTACACGGATCGGGTCCGTAATTTGAGGATTATCCTCATTGCTGCACGTAAGAATTACGCCCTGGAAGCACCGCTGGGTGCGAACTGCTGCAGGAGCAACGCCGAAGTTGTGAACGTATGGCGAGCAAAGTCGATGACTACTCTATAGTTCAGTGTGCCATGCTTTACGGCTTAGAACCGGGTCTTCAACGACGTTTTGAACGTCATGGAGCATATGAGATGTTCCAGGAGTTGAAGTTAATATTTCAAGCAAATGCCCGGATTGAGAGATATGAAGTCTCCAATAAGTTCTATAGCTGCAAGATGGAGGAGAATAGTTACGTCGGTGAGCATATACTCAAAATGTCCGGGTATAATAATCACTTGATTCAACTGGGAGTTAATCTTCCGGATGATAGTGTCATTGATGTAATTCTCCAATCATCGTCACCAAGCTACAAGAGCTTCGTGATGAACTATAATATGCAAGGGATGAACAAAACAATTCCCGAGCTCTTCGCAATGCTAAAAGCTGCGGAGGTAGAAATCAAGAAGGAGCATCATGTGTTGATGGTCAACAAGACCACTAGTTTCAAGAAAAAGGGCAAAGGGAAGAAGAAGGGGAACTTCAAAAAGAACAGCAAGCAAGTTGCTGCTCAAGAGAAGAAACCCAAGTCTGGACCTAAGCCTGAAACTGAGTGCTTCTACTGCAAGCAGAGTGGTCACTGGAAGCGGAACTGCCCCAAGTATTTGGCGGATAAGAAGGATGGCAAGGTGAACAAAGGTATATGTGATATACATGTTATTGATGTGTACCTTACTAGAGCTCATAGTAGCACCTGGGTATTTGATACTGGTTCTGTTGCTAATATTTGCAACTCGAAACAGGGACTACGAAATAAGCGAGCACTGGCCAAGGACGAGGTGACGATGCGCGTGGGAAACGGTTCCAAAGTCGATGTGATCGCGGTCGGCACACTACCTCTACATCTACCTTCGGCATTAGTTTTAGACCTAAATAATTGTTATTTGATGCCAGCGTTGAGCATGAACATTATATCTGGATATTGTTTGATGCGAGACGGTTATTCATTTAAATCAGAGAATAATGGTTGTTCTATTTATATGAGTAATATCTTTTATGGTCATGCACCCTTGAAGAGTGGTCTATTTTTATTAAATCTCGATAGTAGTGATACACATATTCATAATGGAAGCCAAAAGATGCAGAGTTGATAATGATAGTGCAACTTATTTGTGGCACTGCCGTTTAGGTCATATCGGTGTAAAGCGCATGAAGAAACTCCATACTGATGGACTTTTGGAACCACTTGATTATGAATCACTTGGTACTTATGTAACCGTGCCTCATGGGCAAGATGACTAAAACACCGTTCTCCGGTTCTATGGAGAGAGCAACAGATTTGTTGGAAATCCTACATACAGATGTATGTGGTCCGATGAATGTTGAAGCTCGTGGCGGATATCGTTATTTTCTCACCTACACAGATGATTTAAACAGATCTGGGTATATCTTCTTAATGAAGCATAAATCTGAAACATTTGAAAAGTTCAAAGAATTTCAGAGTGAAGATGAAAAACATCGTAACAAGAAAATAAAGTTTCTATGATCTGATCGTGGAGGAGAATATTTGAGTTACGAAGTTTGGTCTACATTTGAAACAATGCGGAATAGTTTCGCAACTCACGCCACCGGAACACCACAACAGTAATGGTGTGTCCGAACGTCGTAATCGTACTTTACTAGATATGGTGCGATCTATGATGTCTCTTACCGATTTACCGCTACCGTTTTGGGGTTATGCTTTAGAGACGGCCGCATTCACGTTAAATAGGGCACCATCAAAATCCGTTGAGACGACTCCTTATGAAATATGGTTTGGCAAGAAACCAAAGTTGTCGTTTCTGAAAGTTTGGGGTTGTGATGCTTATGTGAAAAAGCTTCAACTTGATAAGCTTGAACCCAAATCGGAAAAATGTGTCTTCATAGGATACCCAAAGGAGACAGTTGGGTACACCTTCTATCACAGATCCGAAGGCAAGACATTCGTTGCTAAGAATGGATCCTTTCTAGAGTGGGAGGAAACTAGAACTTGATGAGGTAACAGTACCAGCTCCCTTATTGGAAAGTGGTTCATCACAGAAATCGGTTCCTGTGACACCTACGCCAATTAGTGAGGAAGTTAATGATGATGATCATGAAACTTCAGATCAAGTTGTTACTGAACTTCAGAGATCAACTAGAGTAAGATCCGCACAGAGTGGTACGGTAATCCTATTCCGGAAGTCATGCTACTAGATCATGGTGAACCTACGAACTATGAAGAAGCGATGGTGAGCCCAGATTCCGCAAAATGGCTTGAAGCCATGAAATCTGAGATGGGATCCATGTATGAGAACAAAGAGTGGACTTTGGTTGACTTGCCCGATGGTCAGCAAGCAATAGAAAATAAATGGATCTTTAAGAAGAAGACTGACGCTGATGGTAATATAACTGTCTATAAAGCTCGACTTGTTGTGAAAGGTTTTCGACAAGTTCAAGGGGTTGACTACGATGAGACTTTCTCACCCGTAGCGATGCTTAAGTCTGCATTTAATCATGTTAGCAATTGCTGCATTTTATAATTATGAAATTTGGCAAATGGATGTCAAAACTGCATTCTTGAATGGATTGCTAGAAGAAGAGTTGTATATGATGCAACCAGAAGGTTTTGTTGATCCAAAAGGTGCTAACAAAGTGTGCAAGCTCCAGCGATCAATTTATGGTCAGTGCAAGCCTCTCGGAGTTGGAATAAACGCTTTGATAGTGTGATCAAAGCATATGGTTTTATCTGAGACTTTTGGAGAAGCCTGTATTTACAAGAAAGTGAGTGGGAGCTCTGTAGCATTTACGATATTATATGTGGATGACATATTATTGATTGGAAATGATATAGAATTTCTGGATAGCATAAAAGGATACTTGAATAAAAGTTTTTCAATGAAAGACCTCGGTGAAGCTGCTTACATATTGGGCATCAAGATCTATAGAGATAGATCAAGACGCTTAATTGGACTTTCACAAAGCACATGCCTTGATAAAGTTTTGAAAAAGTTCAAAATGGATCAGGCAAAGAAAGGATTCTTACCTGTATTACAAGGTGTGAAATTGAGTCAAACTCAATGCCCGACCACAGCAGAAGATAGAGAGAAAATGAAAGATGTTCCCTATGCTTCAGCCATAGGCTCTATCATGTATGCAATGTTGTGTACCAGACCTGATGTATGCTTAGCAATAAGCTTGGCAGGAAGGTACCAAAGTAATCCAGGAATGGATCACTGGACATCGGTCAAGAACATCCCGAAATACACGAAAAGGACTAAGGATATGTTTCTCGTATATGGAGGTGACAAAGAGCTAGTCGTAAATGGTTACGTCGATGCAAGCTTTGACACTGATCCGGACGATTAAATCGCAAACCGGATACGTGTTTTTATTAAACGGTGGAGCTGTTAGTTGGTGCAGTTCTAAACAAAGCGTCGTGGCAGGATCTACATGTGAAGCGGAATACATAGCTGCTTCAGAAGCAGCAAATGAAGGAGTCTGGATGAAAGAGTTCATTTCCGATCTAGGTGTCATACCTAGTGCATCGGGACCAATGAAGATCTTCTGTGACAATACTGGTGCAATTGCCTTGGCAAAGGAATCCAGATTTCACAAGAGGACAATTCCATCCGGGACCAAGTCCAGGTGGGAGCCATAGAGATTTGCAAGATACATACGGATCTGAATGTTGCAGACCCGTTGACTAAGCCTCTTCCACGAGCAAAACATGATCAGCACCAAGACTCCATGGGTGTTAGAATCATTATCGTGTACTCTAGATTATTGACTCTAGTGCAAGTGGGAGACTGAAGGAAATATGCCCTAGAGGCAATAATAAAGTTATTATTTATTTCCTCATATCATGATAAATGTTTATTATTCATGCTAGAATTGTATTAACCGGAAACATGATACATGTGTGAATACATAGACAAACATATAGTCACTAGTATGCCTCTACTTGACTAGATCATTAATCAAAGATGGTTATGTTTCCTAACCATAGACATGTGTTGTTATTTGATTAATGGGATCACATCATTAGGAGAATGATGTGATTGACATGACCCATTCCGTTAGCCTAGCACTTGATCGTTTAGTATATTGTTATTGCTTTCTTCATGACTTATACATGTTCCTGTAACTATGAGATTATGGATCTCCCGTTTACCGAAGGAACACTTTGGGTGCTACCAAACGTCACAACATAACTGGGTGACTATAAAGGAGTACTACAGGTGTCTCCAAAGGTACATGTTGGGTTGGCGTATTTCGAGATTAGGTTTTGTCACTCCGATTGTCGGAGAGGTATCTCTGGGCCTTCTCGGTAATGCACATCACTATAAGCCTTGCAAGCAATGTAGCTAAAGAGTTAGTTACGGAATGATGCATTACGTAACGAGTAAAGAGACTTGCCAGTAACGAGATTGAACTAGGTATTGGATACCGACGATCAAATCTCGGGCAAGTAACATACCGATGACAAAGGGAACAACGTATGTTGTTATGCGGTTTGACCGATAAAGATCTTCGTAGAATATGTAGGAGCCAATATGGGCATCCAGGTTCCGCTATTGGTTATTGACCGAGAATAGTTCTAGGTCATGTCTACATAGTTCTCGAACCCGTAGGGTCCGCACGCTTAACGTTACGATGACAGTTTTATTATGAGTTTATAAGTTTTGATGTACCGAAGTTTGTTCGGAGTCCCGGATGTGATCACGGACATGACGAGGAGTCTCGAAATGGTCGAGACATAAATATTGATATATTGGAAGCCTATGTTTGGACATCGGAAGTGTTCTGGGTGAAATCGACATTTTATCGGAGTACCGGGAGGTTACCGGAACCCCCCGGTGACCTAATGGGCCTTAGTGGGGCTAGTGGAGAAAGAGGAGAAGGGGCCAAGGGGCAGCCGCACGCCCCTCCCCCCCAAGTCCGAATAGGACAAGGAGGGGGGGGGCCCCCTTTCCTTTCCCCCTCTCCTCCTTCCCCCCAAGTCCTAGTCCAACTAGGAAAGGGGGGAGTCCTACTCCCGGTGGGAGTAGGACTCCTCCGGCGCGCCTCCTCCTAGGGCCGGCCGCACCCCCCCTTGCTCCTTTATATACGGGGGCAGGGGGGCACCCCATATACACACAAGTTGATCTACAGATCGTTCCTTAGCCGTGTGCGGTGCCCCCCTTCACCATATTCCACCTCGGTCATATCGTCGCGGAGTTTAGGCGAAGCCCTGCGCCGGTAGAGCATCATCATCGTCACCACGCCGTCGTAATGACGGAACTCATCCCCGACACTTTGCTGGATCGGAGTCCGGGGATCGTTATCGAGCTGAACGTGTGCTGAACTCGAAGGTGCCGTGCGTTCGGTACTTGGATGGGTCGGATCGTGAAGACGTACGACTACATCAACCGCGTTGTCATAACGCTTCCGCTTACGGTCTATGAGGGTACGTGGACAATACTCTCCCCTCTCGTTGCTATGCCATCACCATGATCCTTGCGTGTGCGTAGGAATTTTTTTGAAATTACTACGTTCCCCAACAATACATACATAGAGTCACGGGCCAGGTGCTTTGATTGCTGCTCTGCTTCCCGAAAGGATTAATGCCATTCGCGCTTAAAGCAAACCATACGTTCCTTGGGTCCTTTGCAAACTCATCCCAGTACTTTCTCTCAATTTTTCTCCACTGCGACCCGTCAGCGGGTGCTCTCAACTTCCCGTCTTTCTTACGGTCCTCACTGTGCCATCGCATCAACTTGGCATGCTCTCCGTTTCTGAACAGGCGTTTCAACCTTGGTATTATAGGAGCATACCACATCACATACGCAGGAACCCTCTTCTTGGGTGGCTCGCCGTCAACATCACCAGGGTCATCTCGTCTGATCTTATACCGCAATGCACCACATATCGGGCATGCGTTCAGATCCTTGTATGCACCGCGGTAGAGGATGCAGTCATTAGGGCATGCATGTATCTTACGCACCTCCAATCCTAGAGGGCATACGACCTTCTTTGCTGCGTATGTCTTGTCGGAAATTCGTTATCCTTTGGAAGCTTCTTCTTCAATATTTTCAGTAGCTTCTCAAATCCTTTATCGAGCATGACATTCGCTGCCTTCCACTGCAGCAATTCGACGCGGTACCGAGCTTTGTGTTGCCATCTTCGCAATTGGGGTACAACCCTTTTTTGTCATCCTCTAACATGCGATCGAACTTCAGCTTCTCCTTTTGACTTTCGCATTGCGTCCTTGCATCGACAATGACCCGGCGGAGATCATCATCATCGGGCACATCGTATGGTTCCTCTTGATCTTCAGCAGCTTCGCCTGCAGCATCATCGTGCACATCGTCTGGTTCCTCTTGATGTTCGGTAGCATCACCGTATTCAGGGGCACATAGTTGTCATCGTACTCTTCTTCTTCGCCGTCTTCCATCATAACCCCTATTTCTCCGTGCCTCATCCAAACATTATAGTGTGGCATGAAACCCTTGTAAAGTAGGTGGGTGTGAAGGATTTTCCGGTCAGAGTAAGACTTCGTATTCCCACATATAGGGCATGGACAACACATAAAACCATTCCGCTTGTTTGCCTCAGCCACTTCGAGAAAATCATGCACGCCCTTAATGTACTCGGAGGTGTATGCGTCACCGTACATCCATTGCGGTTCATCTGCGTGCATTATATATAATTAAGTGTCAAAAATCATTCTGTAACATCATGAATAGATAATTAAGTGACCAAATTAATAGAAGTTCGTCATCACATAAAAACCGAAGTACATACATAGTTCTCATCTAACAACATAAAGCTCTGCAGAGCATCTAAATTAATTAAACCATACATTGAAACTATGTAAAACATTTCAATGTGAAAACAAATGCGATCATAATCGCAACCAAGGTAACAACTGATCCAACGGCATAATGATACCAAGCCTCGGTATGAATGGCATATTTTCTAATCTTTCTAATCTTCAAGCGCATTGCATCCATCTTGATCTTGTGATCATCGACGACATCCTAAACATTCAACTCCAATATCATCTTCTCCTCCTCAAGTTTTTTTATTTTTTCCTTCAAGAAATTGTTTTCTTCTTCAACTAAATTTAATCTCTCGACAATAGGGTCGGTTGGAATTTCTGGTTCAACAACCTCCTAGATAAATAAAATCTATGTCACGTTGGTCGGCATAATTTTCATAAACAATAAATGAACCAATAGTTATGAAAAGATAGTATATACCACATCCGGATCATAGACAGGACGAGGGCCGACGGGCGGATACCAAAACCATCGCACTATATAAGATGCAATAATAAAAGTAAGAAAATAATATGAGTATCTATCTAAACATACAAGTAAGAATATTTTTCCTTTCGTAAAGAAGATAAGAACAAGAGGCTCACCACGGTGGTGCCGGGCGATGAGATCGGCGCTGGTGATCGACGGCGGTGAAGACGGGACGAGCGTGACGGACCGCTAAACCTAGACAAATATTGAGGAAAATGGAGCTTGGAGGTCGAGCTTGGAGAGGAGAAAGCTTAAGTAGTGTGGCTCGGGCATTCCATCGAACACCTTGCGTGCATAGGAGGTGAGCTAGAGCACCACCAAGCCCTCTCCCCCTCGGCGGCCAGAAAAAACAGAGCAGTGTGCTCTGCTCTTATGTGAGGGGGTATATATAGGCACCTCATTGGTCCCGGTTAGTGGCATGAACCGGGACTAAAGGGGAGCCTTGGTCCCGGTTCAAGCCACCAACCGGGACCAATGGTTGTGGCCCAGGAGCGAGGCCATTGGTCCCGGTTCGTCCCACCAACCGGGACCAATAGGGCTGCATTTAACCGGGACCAATGCCCACGAGGCCCGGGCCGCCCCTAGGATCACGAACCGGGACAAATACCTCCATTGGTCCCGGTTCGTGGCAGAACCGGGACTAATGGGCTGACCCGGCCTGGGCCATTGCCCCCTTTTCTACTAGTGAAAGGCGCTTCACTCCCAGGCAACTGAGCCAGAGAAGAGTCTTGATGACCCACAAGTATAGGGGATCAATCGTTGTCCTTTTGATAAGTAAGAGTGTCGAACCCAACGAGGAGCAGCAGGAAATGACAAGCGGTTTTCAGCAAGGTATTTTCTACAGGCACTGAAATTATCGGTAACAAGTAGTTTGATAGCAAGATAATTTGTAACGAGCAACAAGTAGTAATGGTAACAAAGGTGCAGCAAGGTAGTCCAATCCTTTTTGTAGCAAAGCGTTCTTGAGGACACACGGGGGTTTCATCTAGTCACTTTCATCATATTTGTTTGGTTCGCGTTCACGACTATGATAATATGATATGTGGATGGACTGGCGCTTGGGTGTTGTTCTTACTTGAACAAGCCTCCCACTTATGATTAACCCCTCTTGCAAGCATCTGCAACTACGAAATAAGAATTAAGATAAATCTAACCATAGCATGAAACATATCGATCCAAATCATCCCCTTATGGAATAGCGCATAAACTAGGGTTTAAGCTTCTGTCACTCTAGCAACCTATCATCTAATTACTACTCCACAATGCCTTCCCTTAGGCCCAAAGATGGTGAAGTGTCATGTAGTCGACGTTCATGATACGTCTCCAACGTATCTATAATTTTTGATTGCTCCATGCTATATTATCTACTGTTTTTGACTATATTGGGCTTTATTTTCCACTTTTATATTATTTTTGGGACTAACCTATTAACCGGAGGCCCAGCCTGTAATTGCTGTTTTTTGCCTATTTCAAAGATTTCGGAGAAATGTAATATCAAACGGAGTCCAAACGGAATGAAACCTTCGGGAACGTGATTTTCTCATCAGATAAGACCCAGGAGACTTGGACCCTCCGTCAAGAAAGCCATGATGCAGTCACGAGGGTGGAGGGCGCCCCCCCTAGGGCGCCCTCCACCCTCGTGGGCCCCTCGAAGCTCCACCGACGTACTTCTTCCTCCTATATATACCTACGTACCCCCAAACGATCAGAACAGGAGCCAAAAACCTAATTCCACCGCCGCAACTTCCTGTATCCATGAGATCCCATCTTGGGGCCTGTTCCGGAGCTCCGCCGGAGAGGGCCGTCATCACGGAGGGCTTCTAAATCATAGCCTCTTCGATGAAGTGTGAGTAGTTTACCTCAGACCTTCGGGTCCATAGTTAGTAGCTAGATGGCTTCTTCTCTCTTTTTGGATCTCAATACAATGTTCTCCCCCTCTCTCGTGGAGATCTATTCGATGTAATCTTCTTTTTGCGGTGTGTTTGTTGAGACCGATGAATTGTGGGTTTATGATCAAATCTATCTATGAATAATATTTGAATCTTCTCTGAATTCTTTTATGTATGATTGGTTATCTTTGCAAGTCTCTTCGAATTATCAGTTTGGTTTGGCCTACTAGATTGGTTTTTCTTGCAATGGGAGAAGTGCTTAGCTTTGGGTTCAATCTTGCAGTGTCCTTTCCCAGTGACAGAAGGGGCAGCAAGGCACATACTGTATTGTTGCCATTGAGGATAACAAGATGGGGTTTTTATCATATTGCATGAAACTTCCCCTCTACATCATGTCATCTTGCTTAAGGCGTTACTCTGTTTTTAACTTAATACTCTAGATGCATGCTGGATAGCGGTCGATGATTGGAGTACTAGTAGTAGATGCAGGCAGGACTCGGTCTACTTGTCTCGGACGTGATGCCTATATACATGATCATACCTAGATATTCTCATAACTATGCTCAATTACATCCAATTGCTCAACAGTAATTTGTCCACCCACCGTAGAATACTTATGCTCTTGAGAGAAGCCACTAGTGAAATCTATGGCCCCCGGGTCTATTCTCATCATATCAATCTCCATCACTTTATTATTGCTTTGCTTTTTACTTTGCCTTTTACTTTTCACTTTGCATCTTTATATCAAAAATACCAAAAATATTATCTATCATCTCTATCAGATCTCACTCTCGTAAGTGACCGTGAATGGATTGAAAACCCCTAATCGCGTTGGTTGCGAGGAGCTATTGTTTTTGTGTAGGTACGAGGGACTCGAGCGTAGCCTCCTACTGGATTGATACCTTGGTTCTCAAAAACTGAGGGAAATACTTCCGCTACTTTGCTGCATCATCCTCTTCTCTTCGGGGAAATCCAACGCAGTGCTCAAGAGGTAGCAAGAAGAATTTCTGGCGCGCCGCTGTCGGGAGTCTGCATAAAGTCAACATACCAAGTACCCATCACAATCCCTATCTCCTGCATTACATTAGTTGCCATTAGCCTCTCGTTTTCCTCTCCCCCACTTCACCCTTGCCGTTTTATTCGCCCTCTCGTTTCCGTTTGCCTTTTTCTCGCTTGCCTTTTGTTTGCTCGTGTGTTGGATTGCTTGTTTGTCGCGATGGCTCAAGATAATACCAAATTGTGTGACTATACCAATACCAACAATAATGATTTCCTTAGCACTCCGATTGCTCCTCTTGCCAATAATGAATCTTGTGAAATTAATACTGCTTTGTTGAATCTTGTTATGAAAGATCAATTCGCCGGCCTTCCTAGTGAAGATGTCGCTACTCATCTGAATAGCTTCATTGATTTATGTGATATGCAAAAGAAGAAAGATGTCGATAATGAAATTGTTAAACTGAAGCTATTTTCTTTTTCGCTTAGAGATCGTGCTAAAGCTTGGTTTTCATCTTTGCCTAAAAATAGTATTGATTCTTGGAACAAGTGCAAAGATGCTTTTATCTCTAAGTATTTTCCTCCCGCTAAGATCATCTCTCTTAGAAACGACATTATGAATTTTAAGCAACTTGATCATGAACATGTTGCACAAGCTTGGGAGAGAATGAAATTAATGATACGTAATTGCCCTACTCATGGTTTGAATTTGTGGATGATTATACAAAAATTTTATGCCGGATTGAATTTTGCTTCAAGAAATCTTTTAGATTCGGCCGCGGGAGGCACTTTTATGGAAATCACTTTAGGAGATGCTACAAAGCTCCTAGATAATATTATGGTTAATTATTCTCAATGGCACACTGAAAGATCTACTAATAAAAAAGTGCATGCGATAGAAGAAATTAATATTTTGAGTGGAAAGATGGATGAAATTATGAAATTATTTGCTACTAAGAGTGTTTCTTCTGATCCTAATGATATGCCTTTGTCTACTTTGATTGAGAATAATAATGAATCTATGGATGTGAATTTTGTTGGTAGAAATAATTTTGGTAACAACGCCAGATAGAGGGAATTTTAATCCTAGGCCTTATCCTAGTAATCCTTCTAATAATTATGGAAATTCCTACAACAACTCTTATGGAAATTTTAATAAGATGCCCTCTGAATTTGAGAATAGTGTCAAAGAGTTTATGAATTCACAAAAGAATTTTAATGCCTTGCTTGAAGAGAAATTGCTTAAAGTTGATGATTAGGCTAGGAACGTTGATAGAATTTCTCTTGAGGTTGATTCTTTAAAGCTTAGATCTACTCCTCCTAAGCATGATATCAATGAGTCTCTCAAAGCCATGAGAATTTCCATTGATGAGTGCAAGGAAAGAACCGCTAGGATGCGTGCTCTGAAAGATGCCTTTATTAAAGCGTGTTCTTCCAATTCCTATGAAAATCAAGATGAAGATCTAAAAGTTATTGATGTGTCCCCTATTAAATCTTTTTTTTGCAATATGAATCTTGATGAAACTGAATATGACCTTCCTTTACCTAGAAGGCGTTCCAAAAATTCGGAGTATTTAGATCTTGATGATGAAATTGATAAAAGTGGGATTGGAAGAAATAAAACTCTAGATGTTGCTAAACCCACTATATTGGATTTCAAGGAATTTAATTATGAAAGTTGCTCTTTAATTGATTGTATTTCTTTGTTGCAATCCATGCTAAATTCTCCTCATGCTTATAGTCAAAATAAAACCTTTACCGAACATATCGTTGATGCCTTGATGCAATCTTATGAACAAAAACTTGAGTTGAAAGTTTCTATCCCTAGAAAACTTTATGATGAGTGGGAACCTACTATTAAAATTAAAATTAAAGATTATGAGTTCAATGCTTTGTGTGATTTGGGTGCTAGTGTCTCTACTATTCCCAAAACTTTGGGTGATTTGCTAGATTTCCGTGATTTTGATGATTGCTCTCTAAACTTGCATCTTGCGGATTCCACTATTAAGAAACCTATGGGAAGAATTAATGATGTTTTTATTGTTGCAAATAGAAATTATGTGCCCATAGATTTTATCGTTCTTGATATAGATTGCAATCCTTCTTGCCCTATTATTCTTGGTAGACCTTTCCTTAGAACGATTGGTGCGATTATTGATATGAAGGAAGGGAATATTGTATTTCAATTTCCATTAAAGAAGGGCATGGAACACTTCCCTAGAAATAAAATAAAATTACCATATGAATCTATCATGAGAGCCACTTATGGATTGCCTACCAAAGATGGCAATACCTAGATCTATCCCTGCTTTTATGCCTAGCTAGGGGCGTTGAACGATAGCGCTTGTTGGGACGCAACCCAATTTTATTTTTAGTTTTCAGTTTTTGTTTCTGTTTAGGAATAAATAATACATCTACCTTCTGTTTAGATGTGGTTTTATGTTTTAATTAGTGTTTGTGCCAAGTTAAACCTATAGGACCTTCTTGGATGATAGTTATTTGATCTTGCTGTAATTTCCAGAAACTTTCGGTTCACTAAAACAATTATTAAAATTCACACGAACATGATAAAATAGTGATTCCAATTGCTTCTGATCAATAAACAAATTTCCTAGGTCTTACTATTTTGGCTGAAGTTTTGGAGTTCCAGAAGTTTTCATTAGTTACATATTACTACAGACTGTTCTGTTTTTGGAAGATTCTGTTTTTCGTGTGTTGTTTGCTTATTTTGATGAATCTATGGCTAGTAAAACAGTTTATAATCCATAGAGAAGTTGGAATACAGTAGGTTTAACACCAATATAAATAAATAATGAGTTCATTATAGTACTTTGAAGTGGTCTTTTGTTTTCTTTCCTAACGGAGCTCACGAGTTTTCTGTTGAGTTTTGTGTTGTGAAGTTTTCAAGTTTTGGGTAAATTCTTTTGATGGATTATGGAACAAGGAGTGGCAAGAGCCTAATCTTGGGGATGCCCATGGCACCCCCAAGATAATCTAAGGACACCAAAAAGTCAAAGCTTGGGGATGCCCCGGAAGGCATCCCTCTTTCGTCCACTTCCATCGGTAATTTTACTTGGAGCTATATTTTTATTCACCACATGATATGTGTTTTGCTTGGAGCGTCTTGTATTATTTGTGTATTTGTTTGTTAGTGTGCCACAATCATCCTTGCTGTACACACCTTTTGAGAGAGCAATACATAAATTGGAATTTGATAGAATACTCTATGTGCTTCACTTATATCTTTTGAGCTTCATAGTTTTGCTCTATGTGCTTCACTTATATCTTTTGAGCTTTATAGTTTTGCTCTAGTGCTTCACTTATATCTTTTAGAGCACAATGGTGGATTTATTTTATAGAAACTATTGATCTCTCATGCTTCACTTAGATTATTTTGAGAGTCTTTAATAGCATGGTAATTTGCTTAATAATAATAATATGCTTGGTATTCAAGATTTGTAAAACTTTCTTTTGAGTGCGTTGAATACTAAGAAAAGATTGATGCTTGATAATTGTTTTGAGATATGAAGATGGTGATATTAGATTTATGCTAGTTGAGTAGTTGTGAATATGAGAAATACTTGTGTTAAAAGTTTGTGATTCCCGTAGCATGCACGTATGGTGAACCGTTATGTGATGAAGTCGGAGCATGATTTATTTATTGATTGTCTTCCTTATGAGTGGCGGCCGGGGACGAGCGATGGTCTTTTCCTACCAATCTATCCCCCTAGGAGCATGCGCGTAATACTGTTCTTTGATAACCTCTAGATTTTTGCAATAAGTATATGAGCTCTTTATGACTAATGTTGAGTCCATGGATTATACGCACTTTTCCTTCCTTCCACCATTGGTAGCCTCTCTAATACCACGCACCTTTCGCCGGTATCATACACCCACCATATAACTTCCTCAAAACAGCCACCATACCTACCTATCATGGCATTTCCATAGCCATTCCGAGATATATTGCCATGCAACTTTCCACCGTTCCGTTTATTATGACACGCTCCATCATTGTCATATTGCTAGCATGATCATGTAGTTGACATCGTATTTGTGGCAAAGCCACCGTTCATAATTCTTTCATACATGTCACTCTTGATTCATTGCATATCCTACACCACCGGAGGCATTCATATAGAGTCATATTTTGTTCTAAGTATCGAGTTGTAATTGTTGAGTTGTAAGAAAAATAAAAGTGTGATGATCATCATTTTAGAGCATTGTCCCAAGTGAGGAAAGGATGATGGAGACTATGATTCCCCCATAAGTCGGGATGAGACTCCGGACGAAAAATAAAAAAACAGAGAAAAAAAGAGGCCATAAAAAAGGGGGGCCCAAATAAAAAAATGAGAGAAAAAGAGAGAAGGGACAATGTTACTATCCTTTTACCACACTTGTGCTTCAAAGTAGCACCATGATCTTCATGATAGAGAGCCTCTCATTTTGTCACTTTCATATACTAGTGGGAATTTTTCATTATAAGAACTTGGCTTGTATATTCCAATGATGGGCTTCCTCAAATTGCCCTAGGTCTTCGTGAGCAAGCGAGTTGGATGCACACCTACTTAGTTTCTTTTGTTGAGCTTTCATATACTTATAGCTCTAGTGCATCTGTTGCATGGCAATCCCTACTCACTCACATTGATATCTATTTATGGGCATCTCCGTAGCCCGTTGATACGCCTAGTTGATGTGAGACTATCTTCCCCTCTTTTTTTCCTCTCCACAACCACCATTCTATTCCACATATAGTGTTATATCCATGGCTCACGCTCATGTATTGCGTGAAGATCGAAAAAGTTTTGAAAATGTTAAAGTATGAAACAATTGCTTGGCTTGTCATCGGGGTTGTGCATGATTTAAATACTTTGTGTGGTGAAGATATAGTATAGCCAGACTATATGATTTTGTAGGGATAACTTTCTTTGGCCATGTTATTTTGAGAAGACATAATCGCTTTGTTAGTATGCTTGAAGTATTATTGTTTTTATGTCAACATGAACTTTTGTCTTGAATCTTTTGGATCTGAATATTCATACCACAATTAAGAAGATTTACATTGAAATTATGCCAAGTAGCACTCCGCATCAAAAATTCTCTTTTTATCATTTACCTACTCAAGGACGAGCATGAATTAAGCTTGGGGATGCCTGATACGTCTCCAACGTATCTATAATTTTTGATTGCTCCATGCTATATTATCTACTGTTTTGGACTATATTGGGCTTTATTTTCCACTTTTATATTATTTTTGGGACTAGCCTATTAACCAGAGGCCCAGAATTGTTGTTTTTTGCCTATTTCAGTGTTTGGAGAAACAGAATATCAAACGGAGTCCAAACGGAATGAAACCTTCAGAACGTGATTTTCTCATCGAGATAAGACCTGTGGAGACTTGGACCCTCCATCAAGAAAGCCACGAGGCGGTCATGAGGGTGGGCGCCCCTAGGCGCGCCCCTGCCTCGTGGGCCCCTCAAGCTCCACCGACGACTTCTTCCTCCTATATATACCTACGTACCCCCAAACGATCGTAAAAGGAGCCAAAACCTAATTCCACCGCCGCAACTTTACGTATCCACGAGATCCCATCTTGGGGCCTGTTAGAAGCTCACGGAGAGGGCCATCATCACGGAGGGCTTCTACATCATCATAGCCTCTCCGATGAAGTGTGAGTAGTTTACCTCAGACCTTCGGGTCCATAGTTAGTAGCTACATGGCTTCTTCTCTCTTTTTGGATCTCAATATAATGTTCTCCCCCTCTCTCGTGGAGATATATTCGATGTAATCTTCTTTTTGCGTTTTGTTTGTTGAGACTGATGAATTGTGGGTTTATGATCAAATCTATCTATGAATAATATTTGAATCTTCTTTGAATTCTTTTGATGTATGATTGGTTATCTTTGCAAGTCTCTTCGAATTATCAGTTTGGTTTGGCCTACTAGATTGGTTTTTCTTGCAATGGGAGAAGTTCTTAGCTTTGGGTTCAATCTTGCGGTGTCCTTTCCGATGTAGAAGGGGCAGCAAGGCACGTATTGTATTGTTGCCATCGAGGATAACAAGATGGGTTTTTATCATATTGCATGAAACTATCCCTCTACATCATGTCATCTTGCTTAAGGCGTTACTCTGCTTTTTTAACTTAATACTCTAGATGCATCTTTGGATAGCGGTCGATGAGTGGAGTAATAGTAGTAGATGCAGGTCGGAGTCAGTCTACTTGTCTTGGACGTGATGCCTATATACATGACCATACCTAGATATTCTCATAACTATGCTCAATTCTGTCAATTGCTCAATAGTAATTTGTTCA
Organism: Aegilops bicornis; assembly: GCA_021605145.1. Classification (NCBI taxonomy): domain Eukaryota; kingdom Viridiplantae; phylum Streptophyta; class Magnoliopsida; order Poales; family Poaceae; genus Aegilops; species Aegilops bicornis. The sequence continues at coordinate 332,155,468 of CM038669.1, forward strand.
CCCACCGTAGAATACTTATGCTCTTGAGAGAAGCCACTAGTGAAATATATGGCCCCCGGGTCTATTCTCATCATATCAATCTCCATCACTTTATTATTGCTTTGCTTTTTTACTTTTCACTTTGCATCTTTATATCAAAAATACCAAAAATATTATCTATCATCTCTATCAGATCTCACTCTCATAAGTGACCATGAAGGGATTGACAACCCCTAATCGCGTTGATTGCGAGGAGCTATTGTTTTTGTGTAGGTACGAGGGACTCGAGCGTTGCCTCCTACTGGATTGATACCTTGGTTCTCAAAAACTGAGGGAATACTTACGCTACTTTGCTACATCATCCTCTCCTCTTCGGGGAAATCCAACGCAGTGCTCAAGAGGTAGCAGTTCACATAACACAACTAAGGGAAACAACAACATACATATGATCAAAATATCGAACGAATACCAAATTCACATGATTACTGATGACAAGAGTTCTCCCATGTCCTCAAGAACAAAAGTAACTACTCACAAATCATGTTCATGTTCAAGATCAGAGGGGTATGAAATAGGATCAATGATCTGAACATTTAATCTTCCACCAAATAAACCAACTAGCATCAACTACAAGATGTAATCAACACTACTAGCAACCCACATGTACCAATCTGAGGTTTTGATACAAAGATTGAATACAAGAGATGGACTAGGGTTTGAGATGAGATGGTGTTGGTGAAGATGTTGATGAAGATTGGTCCTCCCATGATGAGAAGGTTGTTGGTGATGACGATGCCTTGATTTCCCCCTCCCAGAGGGAAGTATCCCTGGCAGAATTGCTCCGTCGGAGAGCAAAAGTGCTCCTGCCTAGGTTCTGCCTAGAGACGGTGGTGCTTTGTCCCGAAATTCCTCTCCTTTTTTCTAGGGAAATGGGCTTATATACCAGAAGATGGGCATCGGAGGTTGGCCAGGGCCCCCAAGAGCCACCAGGGCGTGCCTTGCTGCCTCGTGGGCACCTGGGAGACCACCTCCGGTATTTCTTGTCACCAATAATTTTTATTTATTACAAAACAATTATCCTTGAAATTTCAGCTCATTTTGAGATGTGCAGAATAGATATCTCTGACATGGCTTTTTCAGGTCAGAATTCCAACTGTCGACAATCTCCCTCTTCATATAGATCTTGCAAATTAAGAGAGAAAAGGCATTAGAATAGCACCACAAAGTATTATATTGATTAAAAACATTATAAATAAAAGTAGTGAAACATGATGAAAATTGACGTATCAGTATACTTCTTCAAGAGGAAGAGTGAGACCCAACAAACTATCATTGACTTTGCTATGAAGCTCAACGTAAACATGAAGCAAAGATATTGATGATTAGAAGTGACAACGGCACCGAGTTCAAGAACTACACCTTGGATGAGTTCCTTAGTGATGAGGGGATCAAGCACCAATGGACTCATTGAGGAGACATGTAATGTGGAGTTTGATGAAAATAACGCCTCCCTAGTGGAGCAAAGTGGTCTTTGTGATGTAGGTGATGAAATTCCTCCTCAAGCCATAAGAAGAATGGGGATTGGTTATATACTCCCCATTGAGGAACCCTTGTGGAGGAAGGAGAAAGACAATGTTCAACGCAAGTGGAACTGTGACGCCCCCGATTCGATCGTGCACTAATCATACACGCCAACATGTACGATCAAGATCAGGGACTCACGGGAAGATATCACAACACAACTCTAAACACAAATGAAAGTCGTACAAGCTTCATATTACAAGCCAGGGGCCTCGAGGGATTGAATACATAGCTCGATACATAAGCGAGTTAGCGGAAGCAAATATCTGAGTACAGACATAAGTTAAACAAGTTTTGCCTTAAGAAGGCTAGCACAAAAGCAACACGATCGAAGAGGCAAGGCCTCCTGCCTGGGACCTCCTAACTACTCCTGGTCGTCGGCAGTCTCCACGTAGTAGAATACGTCGGTAGTGGCATCTGACTCCAGGGATCCACCATCTGGTTGCATCAACCGGAAAGAAGAAGGAAGGGGGAAAAGGGGTAGCAAAGCAACCATGAGTACTCATCCAAAGTACTCACAAGCATCAGATCTATACTAAGTATGCATTGGTATCAAATGGAAGGGTTGTATCTGTGGACTGAACTGCAGATGCCAGAATAGAGGGGAAGGCCTAGCCTATCGAAGACTAGCATCTTCAAGCAGCTCCAAGCATCTTGCAGCATGTAGAAGAGTAAAGAATAACATTTATAATTAACGAGCATGTTGTAGTATTAAGGCCCAGAGATCCTTCCTCGACTCCCTACGAGAAAGCAATCCCGGGGCCACATATCCATCACATATCAAGTGTCCATTTCTAGTTGTATAAGATCAGGATACAATTCTAAACGTCCATTACCGTGGACACAGTATTCGAATAGATATCTTCCCTACAGGAGTGCACCACGTTACCCAACAGGCTCGATCACTCTGGCCGGACACACTTTCCTGGGTCATGTCCGGCCTCGAAAGATCAACACGTCATAGCCCTACCTAGGCTCAGCAGAGAGGTCCACGCCGGTCTACATCCTAAGCACTCCGGGGTCTGGGCCCATCGCCCGTTGCACTCTGGGTCATTGCGAGCAAGGCGGACCAGGCTCCACCACTAAAGGATGGTGTCAGCCCAGCCGTGCCGCAATGCTGAACTGGACGTCTGACAAAGCTTCGGTTGATACTACGTCGTCGAGGCCCATATCTATTCTCGCGTGGTGGTTAGTGCGTAAAGGTCAAAGGCCAATTCAGAACAAATACCCAAACCTGTTAGTGCATTATTAAAAGAAGTGACGGCTGTCGGGACAAGTCCGGAGCTATCGCCCCTCCTGGGTGATACCAGTAAACAGCCAGCCGCCACCGTCACATCGCACGGGTGCTCTCTAGGCCCGCCCGGCTTTCACAACGGTCTCAAGTAAAGTCAAGGTAACTGTGTGTCCAGACATCAAGGGGAAAACCCAAGGAATCACCCCTGATGGATTCCACTCGATGTAATCATCAAGGTGAACGTAAGAGGAACCACCCTTGAGGTTCACACTTGAGGGGTTGCATGACAGAGTCATATCGGGAATGGTGAAAGAGGAACCACCCTCGATGAGCACGACCGAATAGCTACACTACAGAGATCTCATCAGGAGTGATGTATGAGGTTCCACCCTGGCACTCGATGGTAACTCTGCAGAGTCGAGCAACAAAAAGGGGCGTGATGTGATGTGAGGTGTCGGGCTCTGGTCGTTGATCATGTTGCTCGCGATGATGAAGCAGGGGCAACAAGGACAAGGTGGGGGTCACTGATGGATCACTAACCAACCTATACTAAGCAGTTTAGGATAAGCAGATAAGGTACAATGAGCAGGTTACAAAAGCAGGCAATGCATCAGAATAGGAGCAATCAATAACAGAGCAAAATCTAATGCAAGCATGAGAGAATGGAATGGGCGATATCGGGATGATCAAAGGGGGGGGGGCTTGCCTGGTTGCTCAGGCGAGAAGGAGGGGTCGTTGGTGACGTAGTCGATCACAGGGGCATCAGCATTGGTCTCGGGGTCTACCGGAGAGAAGAGGGGGAAGAAACATTAAATACAGAGCTAACAGATACATGACAAGCAAAGTAGCGCTAGGGATGTTCTAACGCAGTGCTACACGATACCGGTGAAGGGAGATAACAACCAGGAAAGTTTCCCTAGTGTTAGGCATTTTTGGACAGATGAAACGGAGGGGGACGGTTGCATGTCACTATGCTAGGGGCATGTGACAAGTGAACGGAGAGCGTATTTGGATTCGTCTCGTTGTTCTGAGAAACTTTCATGTATAAAACTTTTCCATCCGAGCTACGGATTAATTTCTATGAATTTCCAAAGTTCAAACAATATTATGAAATTATTATTAAATCTAAATGGAGTTATTGCAGCAGCATGACATCATCATGATGTCAGTAGTCCACTAAGTTGACCAGTGTCAACTCTGACATGTGGGGGGTCGTTCTATCATAGACTCAGCTAATTAATTACAGATTAGATAGGTTAACTAAGTAATTAATTTAATTAAAGCATTTTAATTAAGTTAATTATTCAATAATTAATTATATTTTTATATCTTTCTTTTAAGAAAAGTTTTTACACTTTTTTTTAAGAAAAGAGGCCCGTGGGGCCCCGTTGTCATAGGCTCAGCGGCCTAGCAGGGTGGGTTATCGGGCGCACGGGTGCGGGCGCCTGTGCCCAATGCCACCACGGGGTGGGGAGAAGGGTGACGCCCGGGCGGCAGCAGCAGCTAGTGGCAGGGCGCAGCCGGGAACGGGCCCGGGTCGCCGGAGCCAGGGGCGCCGGGGCAATGGCCTGGACGAGGCCGGAGCGAGCGGGTGGCACGAGAGGAGCGGCGTGGGGCGTCTGGGCGGCGGCGGCGGCAACAAAAGGGTCCATGGGCCGAGCCAAGAGGGAGGCGCCCGGGACGCGGGGCTGCGCGTCTCGGCGCGGCAAGGCACGACAACTACGGCGTTCGACAGGGAAGGAGAGGGGAAGGGGAAGAGGGCTCACGAGGCCCTGTAGATGTGCTAAACTGAGCTCGGGGAGGCGCCAGAGCTCGGGGCGGCGGCGGTCGACGACGGGGACGGTGACGGCGTGACGGAGCCGCTGGGGAGGAGGACGGGGACGATCCGACGAAGTTGGGGAGGCGGTCCAGCGACGGGTGACAGTGCGGTGTCGGGGCGGCGCGGCGCTAGATCGGGACGAGGTAGTGGTGTCCGAGGCGTCGCGGCGAGCTGGCGCAGGCGGAAGGGCGACGGCGTCGAGGATGGGATTGGGCTCGATCCCAATCCAATCGAGAGGAGGGGAGCGAGAGGAAGACTTGGGGGGAGTGGGGCGATCTGTCCAGATATTTTTGGTGTGTGGGGGGATAAGGGAGAGGGAGAGGTGGGCCGGCCAGGTGGTCTGGTGGTCCAGCAGGGCCACGGCCCAGTGGGGAAGGGGCATCTCACTTTTACTATTTTTTTTGTTGCCTTCTCCTTGTTCTTTTATTTACTTTTGCCTTTTGATTTAATTTTGAATTTGAAACAGAATGTGATTGAATCATCGCGAGGTTAACAATAGAAATCATGGTGACGTCGCATCATTAGCATGGGATTACTGTAGCATAATTGTCCAGGCGTTACAATTCTCCTCCACTAAAAGAAATCTTGTCCCGAGATTTAGGAGGTAGAAGGAAACAAAGCGGGGTATTCATCACGCAGGCGATCCTCGCGTTCCCAAGTGGCTTCGTCTTCAGAGTGATGCGACCACTGGACCTTGAGGAACTTGATCACCTTCTGACGTGTGTGGCATTCAGCTTGGTCGAGAATGCAGACTAGATGCTCTTTATAGGATAGGTCATGTTGCAACTCAAGCACTTCATGATCCACAACTCGAATTGGGTCCTTGAAGCAGCGGCGGAGTTGAGACACGTGGAACACATCGTGAACCTGAGAAAGGTTCGACGGTAGTTCCAACTGGTATGCCACTTTTCCACGCCTTTTCGAGAATAGGGACCAATATAGCGAGGAGCTAGCTTGCCCTTGATCTCGAAGCGGTGTGCACCCTTCGTTGGTGTGACCTGAAGATAAGACTTTTCACCAGGTTGATAGACCATGTCTTTATGATGGCGGTCATACTGACTTTTCTAACGTGACTGAGTGGTCCTTAGATTCTCGCGAATGATGCGGACTTGTTCTTTGGCGTGTTGGATAATATCTGGACCGAAGAGTGGACGTTCCCCAGTTTCTGACCAGTTCAGAGGGGTTCGACACTTTCGTCCATATAACACTTCGAAGGGGGCCATCTTCGGACTAGCTTGATAGCTATTTTTGAAGGAGAACTCAGCATACGGGAGAGATTCCTCCTATTTCTTGCCGAAGGAAATGACACAAGCTCGAAGCATGTCTTCGGGAACTTGACTGACGCTTTCAACTTGTCCCTGCAACTGAGGGTGAAAAGCAGTGCTAAAAGACAGATGAGTTCCCATAGCTTCTTGGAAACTTGCCCAGAATCTTGAAGTGAATAAGCTACCACGGTCTGAGTTGATTACCAGCGGAATACCGTGAAGTGAAACAATTCTGGGCATATAGAGAGTTGCCAGCTGACTAGCAGTGATCGTTTCTTTGACGGCAGAAAGTGTGCAACTTTAGAAAGCCGGTCAATGACGACAAGAATAGCATCATTACCTTTCGACGATTTGGGAAATCCAGTGACGAAGTCCATTTCAACATGGTCCCATTTCCATTCAGGAATAGAGATAGGTTGCAGAGTTCCAAAGCAGCCTTTGATGTTCTCGCTTTGATACGATGGCAAACGTCACATTCAAAGAACATAACGAGCAATGTCTTGCTTCATATTTGACCACCGTAATCTCTCGATTTAATGTCTTGGTACATCTTGGTACTACCGGGATGAATAGACAACGGAGTGTCATGAGCTTCTTCCATAACTTCCCTAGTCATATCCAGGTTTTTCTCCTTACACGGCACCACTAGGCGGCCTTTGAAGTACAAAGTGCCATCATCAACAACAGTGAAGAATGAGGGCTTTCCTTCTGCGAGGTAGAGTTTAATCTTCTCAACTAGAGAGTCACATTCCTGCATTCTCTTGATGGAGTCCAAGAGATGTGGTTCGACAGCCAGGGTATTGAGGGAACCCTGGGAAACAACACGGAGGTTCAACTTGTGAAACTCCTTAGGAGGGGGAGCGAGTGCACCCGGAGGAACAATATGGAGGTTCAGCTTTCTGAATTCTTCAACAAGCGAGGGCTGAAACAAACCTCGAGATGGTTGCAATATGACTTGCGGCTCAAGGCATCAGCCATTACATTAGCCTTGCCTGGTGTACAGGAAATACCCAAGTCAAAATCTGCTACCATCTCCATCCATCTCTGCTGATGGAGGTTCAGGTCTGGTTGGGTAAACAGATACTTCAGACTTTGGTGGTCGGTGAAGATCTCGCAACGATTACCAAGAAGGTAATGTCGCCACTGTTTCAGTGCATGTATAATGGCAGCAAGTTTGAGGTCGTGAACTGGGTAGTTCTCTTCGTGAGGGCGCAATTGACGAGAGGCATAGGCAATCACTCTGCGCTCTTGCATTAGGACACAGCCTAATCCTTGTCGTGAAGCATCGCAGTAAATGACGAAATCCTTCTTAGTATCTGGCGAGGCAAGCACTGGGGCAGAAGTTAGTTTGTCTTTGAGTGCTTGAAAACTTTCCTGACACTTTTCTGTCCAATCAAACTTGATGCCTTTGTGAAGCAGACTAGTTAGGGGCTTGGCGATCTTGGAGAAGTTCTCGACAAATCGAGGACAATAGCTGGCGAGTCCGAGAAAACTTCTGACTTGTTTGACATTCTTTGGAGGAGTCCAATCGAGAATAGCCTGAACATTCTCTGGGTTGAAGGCAATACCATCCTTGGAGATGACATGCCCAAGGTAGATCACTTCGGGTACCCAGAATTCACACTTGGAATACTTAGCATATAGTTGATGTTCTCAAAGCTTTACCAGAACAAGTCAAAGGTGTTCAGCATGTTCTTCTTTATTCTTCAAATATACTAGGATATCATCCAGATAAACCACGACGAACTTGTCGAGGTATTCCATGAATATATAGTTCATCAGACGAGAGAATGTTGCTAGAGAATTGGTCAAGCCGAAAGACATGACGGTGTACTCGTATGAACCATAGCGGGTAACGAATGCAGTCTTGGAGATATCCTCTTCACGAACCCGGATCTGGTGGTAACCCAACCTCAAATCAAGTTTAGAGAATACTGAAGAACCAGCAAGTTGATCATACAGGTCCTTGATTCTGGGAAGCAGATACTTGTTCTGAATTGTTGTCTGGTTGATAGGTCGGTAATCTTGGACCAAATGATTAGTTCCATCCTTCTTCTTGACAAAGAGATAAGATGCTCCCCAAGCAGAGGAACTAGGATGAATGAATCCCTTGTGAAGAGATTTGTCGATTTCCTCCTTAAGTTCAAGGAGTTCATGCGGCGGCATCTTGTAGGGTCGCTTGGCAATAGGAGTTGTGCCCGATTTCAAGTCTATGATGAATTTGACAGCTCTAGCCGGGGGTATTCCTGGAAGTTCTTCTTAGAAGACATCTTTGAATTCACAAACAACTGGAATGTTCTCTATTCCCTCAAGAGGTGAGGCATTCAATGCATTCAGAACATATATCTAATTCTCGGCATCCTGAGCTGCTCGGACTGAGTATTGGACTGTCTGGCCAGAAGGGTGAGTGAGCTGGGCTGTCTTGGTGGCACAGTCGATCTTAGCATTATGGGTTGTCAACCAATCCATACCAAGAATGATGTCTATGTTGGAAGGTCTGAGTACAATGAGAGAAGCCGGAAAAAGTAGACCTCCAATCTCGATTTGGTTGCGAGGGCTTATCATTATGGTTTGCCACTTGGACCCCGGGGATTGAACTGCTAGAGGAGTAGGTAATTCTTCCATGCCTAGCCCATGCAACTAAGCAAATTGTTGGGACACAAAAGCATGTGATGCTCCTGAATCAAAAAGAACAGAAGCTGGCACTGAATTAACGCAGAGGGTACCCATCACGATTTTTGGGGACTCACGAGCTTATTCAATCTTGACATGGGTGACTTGACCACCACTCGTAGTAGGCGGACTGGCAATAGAATTTCTTCTAGGATGGTTTCGACGGCCCTTCCTACGGCCAACAAGAGGACGTGAAGCATTTTGCGGCTGACCCTGGCGACAGTTGAAAGCACGGCATACCGGGTCGACACTTCATGGCATAAACCATCATTATGGGGAGGAGCTACAACATTAGCCTGTCCACCTTGAATCATCAGTTATCTCGGCGGCGGAGGCATACAAGGTGCAACATAAGACGGCCTTGGTGTTGGAGCAGGTCGGTGATGAACATTGTGTGGGATCCAGACTCGAAGTTTCTGAGCAGGCTGACTCGAGGATGGGCCAACATCTCGAGTACGCTTGAGTGACTCCTGGTACTCAGTCAGACTAGTTTCAGTTCAGAAAGCTTGGCTGACAAGCATCGCAAAGTCCGCGCAATCATGAGCAACAAGTGTGAGATTTATATCGGGACGCAGTCCTTCACGGAATTTTTCCTGCTTGCGAGCGTCGGTGCAGACGTCATCCGTGGCATAGCGAGATAATTCAAGGAATTTCCTCTGACATTCATCCACTGTCATTGTGCCCTGTGAGAGTTTGCGAAACTCCTTCTTCTTCTGGTCTATCAGACCTTGCGGAATGTGTCGTGCACGAAAGGCTAACTGAAATTCCTGCCAAGTGTTTACAGTTTCTGCAGGCAGCATACCCTTGTGGCTTTCCCACCATTGAGTAGCTGAACCCTTCAGGTGAAATGTCGCAAAGGTGACATAACTAGCAGGGGCAACATTAGCTGACTCCATCTCAAACAGGATCTCACGAAAGTTACCATCACATCCATAGGATTGGTGGAGTTGCAAAAATGGACGGGTTGAGGCGCATAAATTCGGGCGGTGTTATTGGGGCAGGCTGTTGATGAGCATTCTCGTTCGAATCGGGCCATTACCCCAAAGAATAAATCAAGCGATTTAGCTCAAACTGCTGCATCATTGCGGCAATATAGGGTGGAGGTAGAGGATCGTCAGCCATCCTGCTAAAACCATCAGGGAGCAGTTTAACAAGGGGTGGAGCAGGTGTATGGAGTCATTCATGATGCAACTTGAACATGAGCAAAGACACAGTATGTACAAAACAGTAGTCATTAAAGACATACATATACATATACAGAGCCATTTACACGTTGTTAGTATGAGTTCGGACAAGAGAATTATGCTAGACATACTAGGCGGCACGCATGCTCGTGATGGAGGGATACAACAACGAGACATAGAAAAGGCTACATCAACGTCGGAGAAAACCACTAGAGTGAGGAATCTGCAGGGGACGATGCAGGGTGCCCTCGAAAAAAGGATCATGTGGCTCGTGAACAATGTGAAGCAGATCCTGGCCCACAATTCAAGAAAGGCATAATACAAATCTCCGGATGGATGTGATCACGAGAACCTAGGATAGAGTTAGCAAATCATTTAACCCTAATAGAAGAGATATCAAAGTCCCAGAGTATAGATGAGGAATAAAAAATCCTAATACCACGCAATGGCGACATGGGCCCATAAGCCTCACAGCCATGTTAGTAAATCAGTTTTTCAAAGACTAGACTCAACTTCGGCCAAGGAGTTGGAAAGGGGATTCCTACAGGGAGTCGGCTCTTCAACCAACTTGTGACACCCATGATTTGATCGTACACTAATCATATACGCAAACGTGTACGATCAAGATCAGGGACTCACGGGAAGATATCACAACACAACTCTAAACACAAATGAAAGTCATACAAGCTTCATATTACAAGCCAGGGGCCTCGAGGGCCCGAATACATAGCTCGATACATAAGCGAGTCAGCGGAAGCAAATATCTGAGTACAGACATAAGTTAAACAAGTTTTGCCTTAAGAAGGCTAGCACAAAAGAAACACGATCGAAGAGGCAAGGCCTCCTGCCTGGGACCTCCTAACTACTCCTGGTCGTTGGCGGTCTCCACGTAGTAGCATCCGTCGGCAAAGTGGCATCCGACCTGTGGATCCACCATCTGGTTGCATCAACCGGAAAGAAGAAGGAAGGGGGAAAAGGGGTAGCAAAGCAACCGTGAGTACTCATCCAAAGTACTCACAAGCATCAAATCTATACTAAGTATGCATTGGTATCAAATGGAAGGGTTGTATCTGTGGACTGAACTGAAGAATGCCAGAATAGAGGGGAAGGCCTAGCCTATCAAGGACAAGCATCTTCAAGCAGCTCCAAGCATCTTGCAGCATGTAGAAGAGTAAAAAATAGCAGTTTATAATAAACGAGCATGTTGTAGTATTAAGGCCCAGAGATCCTTCCTTGACTCCCTACGAGAAAGCAATCCCGGGGCCACATATCCATCACATATCAAGTATCCATTTCTAGTTGTATAAGATCAGGATACAAGTCTGAACGTCCATTACCATGGACACGGTATTCAAATAGATATCTTCCCTACAGGGGTGCACCACGTTACCCAACACGCTCGATCACTCTGGCCGGACACACTTTCCTGGGTCATGCCCGGCCTCGGAAGATCAACATGTCGTAGCCCTACCTAGGCTCAGCAGAGAGGTCCCCGCCGGTCTACATCATAAGCACTCCGGGGTCTGGGCCCATTGCCCGTTGCACTCCGGGTCATCGCGAGCATGGCGGACCAGGCTCCACCACTACAGGATGGTGCCGGCCCAGCCGTGCCACAATGCTGAACTGGACGTCTGACAAAGCTTCGGCTGATACTACGTCACCAAGGCCCATCTATTCTCGCGTGGTGGTTAGTGCGTAAAGGCCAAAGGCCAATTCAGAACAAATATCCAAACCTGTTGGTGCATTATTAAAAGAAGTGACAGCTGTCAGGACAAGTCCGGAGCTATCACCCCCTCCTGGGTGATACCGCTAAACAGCCAGCCGCCACTGTCACATCGCACGGGTGCTCACCGGGCCCGCCCGGCTTTCACAATGGTCTCAAGTAAAGTCTAGGTAACTGTGTGTCCAGACATCAAGGGGAAAACCCGAGGAATCACCCCCGACGGATTCCACTCGATGTAATCATCAAGGTGAACGTAAGAGGTACCACCCTTGAGGTTCACACTTGAGGGGTTGCACGATAGAGCCGTATCGGGAATGGTGAAAGAGGAACCACCCTCGATGACCACGACCGAATAGCTACACTACAGAGATCTCATCAGGAGTGATGTATGAGGTTCCACCCTCTGCACTCGATGGTAACTCTGCAGAGTCGAGCAACAAAAAGGGGCATGATGTGATGTGAGGTTTCGGGCTCTGGTCGTCGATCATGTTGCTCGAGTCGTCGATGATGAAGTAGGGGCAACAAGGACAAGGTGGGGGTCACTGATGGATCACTAACCAACCTATACTGTGACGCCCCCGATTCAATCGTACACTAATCATGCACGCAAATGTGTACGATCAAGATCAAGGACTCACGGGAAGATATCACAACACAACTCTAAAACATAAATAAGTCATACAAGCATCATAATACAAGCCAGGGGCCTCGAGGGCTCGAATACAAGTGCTCGATCATAGACGAGTCAGTGGAAGCAACAATATCTCGAGTACGGACATAAGTTAAACAAGTTTGCCTTAAGAAGGCTAGCACAAACTTGGATATCGATCGAAAGAGGCGCAGGCCTCCTGCAGGGATCCTCCTAACTACTCTCGGTCGCCGCCCATGGGCTGCACGTAGTAGTAGGCGCCTCAGTAGTAGTCGCCATCGACGGTGGCGTTTGGCTCGGGCTCCATCGTCTGGTCGCAGCAACCGAGTAGAGATAGGGGGAAAATGGGGAACAAGGCAACCGTGAGTACTCATCCAAAGTACTCGCAAGCAAGGAGCTACACTACATATGCATGGATATATGTGTAAAGGGCCATATCAATGGACTGAACTGCAGAATGCCGTAATAAGAGGGGATAGCTAGTCTTATCGAAGACTACGCTTCGCAGCCTCCGTCTTGCAAAGCATGTAGAAGAGAGTAGATCAAGTCCTCCAAGTAACATCACATAGCAATAATCCTACCCAGCGATCCCTCCTCGCACCTCGAGAGAGCGACCACCGGGTTGTATCTGGCACTTGGAAGGGTGTGTTTTATTCAGTATCCGGTTCTAGTTGTCATAAGGTCAAGGTACAACTCCAAGTCGTCCTGTTACCGAAGATCACCGCTATTCGAATAGATTAAACTTCCCTGCAGGGGTGCACCACATAACCCAACACGCTTGATCCCATTTGGTCGGACACACTTTTCTGGGTCTTGCCCGGCCGCGGAAGATCAACACGCCGCAGAGCCCCACCTAGGCACAATGAGAGGCCAAGACGCCGGTCTAAACCTAAGCGCACAGGGGTTTGGGCCCATCGCCTGAGCACACCAAGACGCTATGTGTCGTGGCGGAAGCAGACCTAGCCTAACAGGCGTTCCAGTCCAATCCGGCGCGCACCGCTCAGTCGCTGACGTCACGAAGTGCTTCGGCTGATACCACGACGTTGGGGTACCCATAACTACTCCCACGTAGATGGTTAGTGCGTATAGACCAAATGGCCAGACTCAGATCAAATACCAAGATCTCGTTAAGCGTGTTAAGTATCCATGAACGCCGACCAGGCCAGCCCACCTCTCACCTGTAGTCTCAACCTGCCTGTCAGCCTCCGCCACAAAGATCCACTTTCATGGGTGCTCCACCGACCCGACTTTAGTCTCCACATGTATCATGTATAAAGTATATAGTATATACCGAGATCACCTCCCGAGTGATCTCGGCCCAATAGTATAGCACACAGACGGACAAGAATGTAGGGCCACAGATGGAATACTAGCATCCTATACTAAGCAAGTAGGATAGCGGTAAAGGTAACAAATGAGTAGCAAGGACGGGCTATGCATCGGGATAGGTATAATGTAGAAAGCAAGAATGCTACACTACTCTAATGCAAGCAGTATAGAGTAGAATAGGCGATATCCGGTGATCAAGGGGGGCTTGCTGGGTTGCTCGGGCAAGAGAGAGGGGTCGTCAACTCCGTAGTCGAACTGGGCAGCAGCAGCGTCGGTCTCGTAGTCTACCGGAGAGAAGAGGGGGAAGAAACAATGAATACCATGTAAACAGATGCATATCGAGGCATGACATGACAAGTAACGATTCTAGGCGTGCCCTGACGTGGTATGAGGTGGTACCGGTTAAGGGGGGAAACATCCGGGAAAGTATTCCCGGTGTTTCGCGTTTTCGGACATATGAACCGGAGGGGGAAAGTTGCGTGTTTGATATGTTAGGGGTGTGTGGTGGACGAACGGGCTGCGTATCCGGGTTCATCTCGCTGCTCGAGCAACTTTCATGTTGAAAATATTTTAATCCGAAGTTACGGATTAAAAGATATGATTTTCTAAAGATTTTATTAATTTCTGGAATTTAATTAATTATTTAGATCCAACATTATGCAGAATAGTAAATGATGACGTCAGCATGACATCAGAGTGATGTCAGCAGTCAAGGTTGACCATTGACCTGGTCAACCTGACGTGTGGGTCCAGTGGGACCCACCTGTCATTGAGTGCTAATTAACCTATCAGATTAATTAACTAACCTCAGTGATTAGGTTAATCTAATCAGGATTAATTAAGTTAATTAATTCTTTAATTAATTAACTAATTAATATTTTAATTATTTTATTTACTTATTTTTTAAATCCTTTTTTTTCGTCCTCAGGGGCGTGGGCCCTGTTTCTCATTGGCCCAGAGGCCAAACAGGGCGCGGGCGACGGGTTACGGGTGTGCCCCGTTCGGGTGCACGCCCAGGGGCACGCGAAGCGCACGGGCCACGGCGGGGCACGCCGCCAGCCAGTGGATGGGCGCAGGGCGATCCCGCCCAAAGGCGGGGCGAGGTTGCCGTGGCCACCGCACAAGCAGCAGGGAGGCGGTGCAGGCATGGGGCGAGGGGAACAGGGGCGCGTCTAGCAACCGAAGCGGCGCGGCCACGCTGTGGACGCTGGAGACGGGCGCTGCAAGGGAGCGCCGCCCACAAGGAGGCGCGGCGGGCCGAAAGCGCTGGCTAAGGCGGCCGTGGTGGCGGGCCGACGTGGGGGAGACGGAGTGCGGTCCGGCGAAGAGCGGGCGTGCGGGCGTGATGAGTGGGATGACGAGCAGACGGACGACGCAAGTGCGGTGGTCAAGGGCGATGAGCGCCGGGCGGCGCGGTGGTGCGCCGAGCAGGGAGGGAAGGAGAGGGGGCCTCACGAGGGGTTTGCGAGGGACGGGCAGCGGGCTTGGGGAGGTTGGGGAGGACGGCGAGGAGGAGGACGGGACGGCGTTTGACGACGGAGGAGCTCCGGCGAATGGCGCTCGGCGACGGCGGTTCGTGGCGGCGTCGAGGTCGATGGAGCGCGTCGGGGAGGAGGACGGAGAGGGAGGGGCGGCGCCGGCGGGGAGGAGGACGAGGACGGTCCGGCGACGGGGCGGCTACGGGCGGCGAGGCGCGGGCGTCGGGGCTGCTCCCCCGATCCAGCGATCCAGATCGGGTGGGGGTGAGGGGGAGGCAGGGACACTGAGTGCGAGAACCAGGCAATAGTACACCCGGTTCGTAAAGGCCACTTTAGTGCCGGTTCCCCAACCGCACTAAAGTGTGGTCACTAAAGCCCCCCTTTAGTACCGGTTCAAGACGAACCGGTGCTAATGGCCAACCACGTGTACGAGCCAGCTCGGGGGCAGGAGCCCTTTAGTACCGGTTGGTAACACCAACCGGTACTAAATGTTTGTGGGTTTTTGTTTTATTTTTATTTTTCAATTAAATTTGTGTTATCAATTTAATTCTTTTTCGTTTGCTGGTATTTTACGATACTATACATTGTACACGTTATGCATATATATATATATATATATATATATATAGAATTTCTAGTAGAACCAATCATGCATATATATATATCATCAATGTCTCACAAACCATCATATTAATTAATTCACACATACACACATGTATAGCTATATACAATTTGTCCTACATATGCATGTTGCCTTGAGCGATGGCATTAGCCTAATTGGTGCCTTGAGCACGATGGGGGCGGTAGCGGTAATAGTATTCTCCTTCGGATTTATGACCTGGTCAAGCAAAAATCCCGCTTATTTCCTCTTGAAGTGCTTCTCGTGCTCCGTTTCTAGGAGCTTCTCCGCACCTCTCGTGAACTGTTAAGAAGGAGATCAATATGCATGTGTATTAGTTGTGTGACTAGATATCGATAATGGTGTAAAAATTGTGAATAGTGTTTTGACAAGCGTACCCATTCCTGTCTTTGAGATCTGCTCCTTTCGGACGCCATCATGCGAATGTTCTCGCAAACGCAGAATCGCACACAGATCAGTCCCTGCGCTACCGCTTGTGGCCTTTACGAGAATGGAATTTGATCAGATAATAATTAATCAAGCATCATAATTAAAGAGATGGCAGCTAGATAGCTAGCTAGTACTACTTAATTACTTACCTTGGGTCGAAACCATTTAAGCTTTTGTTTCCATTCGCCTTCCGTGACGCTGATGAACCTTGCCCAAGCCCTGCCCACCGACAAAGAAAATGAATAAAGGGGTTATTAAATAGTTGATATCATGAAAAATGACGAACTAAATAGGCCGAGATATATAGTTAATAATGATTGAAATTACCTGTTGACTATCCCAAACAAGATGTTATAGTCGGTTTTTTCTGTGAGTAGTGAGTCCAAAGATTTCAACTGTTCAAGGCGTCAACTTTAATGATACACAAGACCCAAGTGATATCTGCATGCACACACGCTTTGCATGTCTTAATTAAGCGGCATATGTAAGCAAAAACATGTAGCTAGCTAGTAGGCAAAACAGAGAATTTGTAGTACAAGACAAAGTGTGACTCACTTTGGAAGTTGTAAGGAAGTAGTATATCTTCATTGTATTTGAGGCGCTTCAAGAACTCTAGCATGTTGTCCTCACGCCCTTTTGATGACGTGGATTTATTTTCCATGTGTATTCATTAACGGTGTTTGGGTCAATGAACCCAATGCCAAAGCGCCCACCTTTTCTCATTTCATATATCTTCATCCCGCATATAATACCACGTAAAAGAATATAGTGAGGATAATTACAGGTAATGATTGATCAAAAGGATCAAGACAGCTAGCTTGAGACTTAAATTACGTAAATAAATCACTTACAGACAATAGCAACCGATTTATAGATTTGTCGAAAAGGCGTCTTGATTGTATAACTGAAACAGTTCGAGAATACTCAACGGACACAGCTTTCTCATGGAAGTAATGCTCCTCCTTGACATTCACCATGAGGGACAATCGATCGGAAATCTTGGTAATGTTCATGTACCATTGATGCAATTCATACATTCTCGTTGGGAGGTTCTTGACCTTGTCTGGATGGACCAAAGGTTGGCCGGACATATTTCCGCTTTTATTTCATCCTCTCTAAGCACGTGCATGGGCTCGATCTCGAGGAGTTGTCCAACAGTGATTTTGAGAACTTCAGCCTGCATTATATGGTCCTCCGTTATTACCACATTGCCCACCTCAGAACGTAAACTATTTGCCCACAATAATATTGGGCACGCCAGATCGTCACGCAGGTTGTTGGCACAACAAGCGAGGGGTCGATTGCGCCAAGATGTTCTCCCAAATTGGGAATGGTTTTCCGCATTTTTGACAGCTGCTTCTTGTTTGCTCGATCCCGAGCTCGCCTCCTTACGACGTGCTCGATTTAACTTCCGATGTGGCGCTCATAGTCTGTGTCAACGGGCTTGGGAGCTGGTGGTTGAGCCATACTGAATGAAGTGGTCAATCGCTTCCTTAGGCACTTTCTCCCTTGGCGGCGGTGGCGGTTTCAGTGCAAAATGGGCTTCCACCTCGGACTTCGATATGGCTGCGATTTCCTCCTCGGACCTGTCATAAGACCTCTGCGGAAGAGGCGTGAGGCTTGGACCATATTTATATCGCTTTCCTCCGCCTGTACTTCCTGTACTACCTCGACTTCGTGCCACGCACCATAGCTGCGGGTGTCTCTTCTGCGATTGCCGAGGCGGCGGAGACGCCGGGCCGACGGGCTGAGTTGGACGAGGAGGAGTAGCCGCTGAAGATGTGCGGACTTGGAGGAGGAGCGGCCTGAGGTTGTGCCGGACTTGGAGGAGGAGTGGACGTCTGACGCTGTGGGCGGACTTGGAGGAGGAGGAGTGGCACGACACTTTGCCGGACTTGGAGGAGGAGTGGCTCGACACTTTGCCGGACTTGGTGGACTTGCGGGAGCGGGAGATCGCTGACTCGGTGGCGGACTTGACGAGGAGTCGGATGACGCGTGTCGGTGGCCTTCAAAGATGATGCAATCCTTTTTCCATAGGATGATACGATGGTTGGCGTCTCAGAAAGCGCTCGTCCTCACCTCCAGGAATGTCAAGCTCTAGCCTCGAATATGGCTGCACCACCTCGTCAACCATGACACGAGCATAGCCCTCTGGAATCGGGATGCAATGGTAGGTTGCTTTGGGGGTAACTGGAAAAGCAACACCGTCCGCCACCTTCATGGATATGTTCTTCATTTTGACGTGTAGCTCGCAGTTAGTGTTCTCCGTGATGTCATCCACGGGATATCTACCCAGCATTGCGTCGCCGGGGCGGAACCCACGCTGCTTCTCTGCATGGATGGGGCGGTGCTATCCAATGCTGGATCATCCGCTAGCTGCCGCAATTGTTGTGACCCCTTTGCCGGCTAAGTGAGTCGATCTGCCTCGCTGCCGCTGGAATTTGACCGCCAATTCCGCTTGACTTGCTTCTAGGCCTTGAAGGCGTTCATAGTCCCGCTTCCTCTGCTCCTCCTCCATCTTCCTCTTCTTCTCCTCCGCAATCTTCTTTCTCGCACGGGTTCTCGTAGTCGTTGTTCCACCGAAAACCCCTCATACCACGGAATAGCGCCCTTGCCTCGTGTTCTTCCCGGTGTTCAGGATTTCTGTGGCACGCGTAAGTTCGTCGTTCTCTTTGTTGGGCTGGAACACCCCCGATCGTGCCTCTTCTATTGCAACAAGTATCGCATCGTCGGCTCCGTTCAGACATGCCTTCGTCGAAACTTTGCATGTCTTCGGGTCCAACTCCCCCCCCATGCGCATAGAACCAAGTCCTGCACTGGGGCCAGCTCTTAGTATCCGGAGTGACACCTGCATCCTCCATCTCTTTCTCGGACTTATCCCACTTAGGCATTGCCACCGTGATAGCCACCGCCCCAAATTATTGAACTTATCCTTTTTTCGGCATTCTTCTTGTTTATTCTCGACCGTTCCTTAGCTAATTCCGAATCCTTGAATTTCATGAAATCGTCCCAATGAGCACGTTGGTTCTCTAGTGTTCCCTCGAATCGGAGTCTTCCTTCCTCCCTTGACGTACTTGTCCCATTCACGATTCTTGTGGTTCTTGAATGCAACACCATCTTCCTAAGAGCAGCGTCCTTGACTTTCTCGCACATCTCGCTTACGTGAAATGATCCGGTAGGGTGAAATGTTCCATGAGAGTATCCCAAAGCAGATCTTTTTGATTCTTGTCGACAAAAGTAACATCCGGACGTGGAGCAGCGTCCTCTTTGCCTTTTGTCCTTTGTCTTTTGCTGGCTCTCTCCATTCTTGAAGGGAGATCGAGTTGGACCTTCACAAGAACTCCGTGACCGACGAATGAACTTGTCCGCAATCTTCTTAGGCGCTAATGGTTCGCCATTAGGTCCGATCGCCTCGATATTGTACTTTACGCCTCCTTCAACTTTTTGTTCGGGCCTCGTTTCGTCCTTTTGCTCGAAGATTTGCTCGATCCGGATGGCTGAAAGAACAAAGATCGATTCGTTAATATATCTTCAAGTCATTTAAAACATGTGATGATCACCGAAACCTGCTTATATAAATATATATACCTCGCCGGTCTTTGTTGTTTCAGGATCAACATGTTCTTCGTCATCGTCATAATCGTAGTTCATGACTTCATCAATTCGGTCGTCGCGATCGAATATCATATCACCCTCTCAGGTATTGTTTAGAAATTCGGAGCCGTCATAATCTTTTTCATTCTAATTATCATCTGGCCCGCGTATCATATCAAACATGGTCTGTTCTCCCTCTCTGTCGGTATTGTCTGCCATAGCTTTTATTTAACTAATTCAAAAGAAATATAAAACAATTTAGTATTCAAATTACATCGTCTCGAATAATAGATATAATCTCGAATACTTCGCCTAGAATAATAGATACAATCTCGAATACATCGTCTCGAATAATATATAATATTGAATAGTACATCACTGGCTAGCTAATTAAATATCAAATACTACAGAAGAATCTAGGACACTCGCGGTTCTGCGTCATGGGCGGTGGACACCCAAAGAGAAGGAACCCTCACAGGATCATAGCTGAAGTGAGATCCTCAAGATATCGCCAGTATTGGAGAACTCCGCCGCCTCTAACGCAACCATGTAGCGATGGACGTGCTCGCCCTCCTCCCCGACACGGCGACGCATTCCTCCGGCGGGGCCGGGTCCCTCCGCACCGAAATCGCCCACGCGAACGCCACCAAACGAGATCGGGGTCGACGACGGGACCCGGGCCGGGTTCTCATCAAGCGCGCCCCTCAGTGCAGCACCTCCCAGTGCAGCCGTGAGCCCAGTCCCGACATGGGCCGGTGGACGTCGTCGCAGACGGGTCGACGGCGAGGATGCGGGCCGGCATCGTCGAGAACAAATACTAGCTATATGCCCGCAAAAAAATAATATTTTTTAATGATTGGATTTTGATAACTAAAATTTCTAACATTTCTACTATTTCAAAAATCTATATACTATTTCATACTAATTAAGCATCTAACACTAAAACAGAAAAAACAATTTCTATACATCCATTAAAAACAGAAAAACAACATTATATAAAAAATTCCATACTAATTAAACACTAATTATATCCATCTAACATGCATTCATACATATATACTAGTGAAAAAACAATAATCTAAAAAATCTAAACTAATTAAACATACAAAATACGTATATACTAATATATACATGCATTCATACATATATACGTGTATGTGTGTGTGTGTGTTCATCATGCTTGTGTGTGTGTGTGTATGGGCTCGGGGAGGGGCGGCGCCCATGGTGGCTGAGGCGAGGGAGAGGGGTTAGAGGGGAGAGGTCACATGGGCGACGGCGACGGCGAGGCGACGGACGGGAGCAGCGACGGGCAGGGCATGACATGCGGGGCGGCGACGCAGGACGGCGCTTGAAGGGGACGGGCCCGGGCGGCGACGGGACGGGCGGCGACGGCGACGGGTCGGCGACGGGACGGGCGGCGGCTACGGGTCGGTGTGGCGTCGATCGATCGGCGGGTGGTTCAATGGGGAAACAGAGGAAGAAAGCAGAGGGAGAATGAAATTTTTGAAGTGTTGTATATATAGAAGGCACCTTTTGTACCGATTGGAGCCACCAACCGGTACTAAAGGTCTGTTTTGGCCAGCCAAGCAGCGGAAGCGACCCCTTTAGTACCGGGTGGTGGCACAAACCGGTACTAAAGGCCCCCTTTAGTACCGGTTTGTGCCACGACCCGGTACTAAAGGGGGAATCTTTAGCACTGCGTCTTGGCGCAAGTTTAGTCCCACCTCGCTAGCCGAGGGGCACTGACCGGTTTATAAACCTCGCGGCGGTCGCTTCTCTCGAGCTCCTCCCCAAAGCAGGCCCTCACTGGGCCTACGTGTTCTTTGCTGCGCTCAGGCCCACGCCAGCCTTTATGGCCTGCATCCTGGCCCAACAACAAAGTTGGGTTTCTAGTCGTATGCAGGCCGCTCTGGCCTAGTAGGCGGGTTTTTTTTTGCTTTATTTATTTTTGTGTTGTTTTTTTTGTGTATTTAGAGTTTCTTTATGAATATTTTTGCTTTAGGTACAAAAAATTACAAACTTTCTGTTAGTGCCCGTAGTTTTCAAATTTGAATAGTTTAAATTTTGAATTATTTGAAATTAGTGTGAATCACTAGTTTGTGAATAACTTAACTTTAAAAATCAGTAAAGGCATGAAAGAATTTGTTTGCACATAAAATTTCTTCAAGGCTTCAAATGCCAAAACACATAACTACCCTAACTATTACGTAGATTCCCCTCTGGGTGTGAAACATGAAGAAAGTGATGATAGTGAAGCCGATCACATCCAGCATCTTTGGGTGTGAAACTTTTTCTTCAAGTGTGTCCCTTTGCGCCGTAACCATGGAAAATCTTCATCATTTAACGGGATGCTCGGGTCAATATTCACCGTGAACGGAGCAATTTCATCAAACTTTTCATAATCTTCCGACTTGTCTGCCTTTGTCATCCACTCCCACGATGTTTCTCTTCCCGTAAAGAACTATGTGCCGCTTTGGCTCATCGACGATGCATTCGCTTCCTTATCTTTTCTTTTCTTGGCTTGGTAGACATGTCCTTCACATAGAAAACCCGTGCCACATCATTGGCTAGGACGAATGGTTCGTCTGCAGACACGCAAGATTGTTGAGATCCACTGTTGTCATTCCGCATCGCGGGTCTTCCGTTACCCCGCCTCGTGTCATATTGACCCATTTGCACCGAAACAAAGGGACCTTTAAACCACGTCGATAGTCAAGTTCCCATATGTCCTGTATATAACCATAGTATGTTTCCTTTCCGGTCTTGGTTTCTGCATCAAAGCGAACACCACTGTTTTGGTTGGTGCTCTTCTTATCTTGGGCGATCGTGTAAAATGTATTACCATTTATCTTGTACCCTTTGAAAGTCATTATATTCGAAGATGGTAATCGACAGCAAGTACAGGTCATCTTCAATAGAGGTGTCATGCATGAATGCGATATGCGCAACCAGGTGGCGAAACTCCTGGTTTGTTCACGTGTAATCCAGCCATCGACCGCCCGTGTGTGTGGAGCGTAGCAAATTCTTGTGTTCATCCATATACGGAGCCACCAAGGCGGAATTCTGTAGAACTGTAGTGTGCTTCAGTGAGAGAATGTCCGTCCATACATATTATTTGTTCCCTCCTAGCGTGCCTTTTTCCATCCGGGGCCTGCCCTTATGCCGCGATTTAGGAACACCAATCGGCTTAAGGTCAGGAATAAAGTCAATACAAAACTCAATGACCTCCTCATTTTGATGGCCCTTGGAGATGCTTCCTTACGGCCTAGCACGGTTATGAACATATTTCTTTAAGACTCCATGAACCTCTCAAAGGGGAACATATTGTGTAGAAATACAGGACCCAAAACGTTAATCTCTTCAAGCATAGGTGAACTAGGACGTGCGTCATGATGTTGAAGAAGGATGGTGGGAACACCAACTCAAAACTGACAAGACATTGCACCAAATCATTACGTAACCTTGGTATGATTTACGGAGCGATTACCTTCGAGAGATTGCATTGAGAAATGCACATAGCTTCACAATGGCTAATCGAACGCTTTTCCGGTAGAAGCCCCTCAATGCAACCGGAAGCGCTTTTGTCATAATCACGTGGCGATCATGAGACTTTAGGTTCCGGAACTTTTTCTCCGCCATGTTTATTATTCCCTTTATATTCGACGAAGCCGACGGTACCTTAATATCGAAAGGTGCATTCAAAGACGATTTCCTTCTCTTCTTTGGTAAGAGTGTAGCTTGCATGACCACGATATATGTTGTCTTCTCCGTGCATACGTTGCTGGTCCTCCCGTGCCTCAGGTGTATCTTTTGTCTTCCCATGCACGCCCAAGAAGCCAAGCAGGGTCACGCAAAGATTCTTCGTCACGTGCATCACGTCGATTACGGAGCGGACGTCTAGGTCTTTCCAATATGGCAGGTCCCAAAATATAGATTTCTTCTTCCACATGGGTGCGCGTCCGTCGGCGTCCTTTGGAACAGGTTGTCCGCCAGACCCTTTCCAAATATCACCTTCAAATCCTTGACCATATCATGTACATCGGCACCAAGACGGTGGCGAGGCTTCGTCCGGTAATCCGCCTCACCTTTGAAATGCTTGCCTTTCTTTCTTACGGGATGCCCGCTCGGAAGAAATCGGCGATGTCCTGTGTACACATTCTTCATACAACTATTCAAA
Organism: Aegilops bicornis; assembly: GCA_021605145.1. Lineage (NCBI taxonomy): Eukaryota > Viridiplantae > Streptophyta > Magnoliopsida > Poales > Poaceae > Aegilops > Aegilops bicornis. The sequence goes on from CM038669.1 coordinate 332,179,222, forward strand.
TATATCTTGTCGGTATCATCCAAACGGTGCGTGCATCCGCTGTATCCTTGTTTGTCCGTCTCCGAAGGTTACCGAGAGCAGGCCAATCATTGATGGTCACGAACAGCAACGCCTTTAGGTCAAATTCTTCCCCATGTGCTCATCCCACGCACGCGTACACCTGCTCCATTCCACAGTTGTAAGAGTTCTTTAACTAATGGCCTTAGGTACACATCAATGTCGCTGTTGCGGGTTGCTTAGGGCCTTGGATGAGCAACGGCATCATAATGAACTTCCGCTTCATGCACAACCAAGGAGGAAGGTTATACAAACATAGAGTCACAGTGCCGTGCTATGGTTGCTGCTCTGCTCCCCAAAAGGATTAATGCCATCTGCGCTTAGACCAAACCATACGCTCCTTGCGTCATCTCGCAAACTCCTTCCCATACTTTCTTTCGATTTTTCTCCACTGCGACCCGTCACCGGTACTCTCAACTTTCCGCCTTTCTTACGGTCTTCTTCGTGCCATCGCATCGCTTTGGCATGCTCTTTGTTTTGGAACAAGCGTTTCAACCGTGGTATTATAGGAGAATACCACATCACCTTGGCAGGAATCTTCTTCTGGGCGCCGCCCTCGACATCACCATGCTCATCGCGGCTGATCTTATAGCGCAATGCACCACATACCGGCAAGCGTTCAAATCCTCGTAGACTCACCATGGTAGAGGATGCAATCATTAGGGCATGCATGTATCTTCTCGCACCTCTAACCCTAGAGGGCGCATAACCTTCTTCGCTTTGTACGCATTTCGGGCAATTTGTTTGTCCTTTGGAAGCATATCCTTTATCGTTACCAGCAACTTTCCAAATCCCTTGTCGATACACCATTCTCGCCTTCCATTGCAGCAATTCCAGTGTGGTGCCTAGCTTTTTCTTGTCACCTCACGCAATTGGTACAACAATTTTTGTGATCCTCTAACATGCGCTGCAACTTCTTCTTCTCCAAATCACTTGCTAGCTTTCTCTTTGCATCGGCAATGGCCCGACCTAGATCATCAACGGGCTCATCCGATGCCTCTTCTTCGACTTCTTCCCGCATTGCCGCCCAGCTTCTTCCCGCATTACCGCTCAGCTTCTTCCCTCATTGTTGTATCATCGTATTCAGGGAACCCATGGCGGGATAGTCGTCGTCCTCTTCTTCTTCATTGTCTTCCATTATAACCCCTCTTTCTCCGTGCTTGGTCCAAACATTATAGTGGGGCATGAAACCGGACTCAAACAGTGGACGTGAATGGTTCTTGACGAGAGTAATTGCGACCATTCTTACAGCCGACACATGGACAAGGCATAAAACCATCCGCCCGCTTGTTTGCCTCACCATAAGCGTAAAAGTGTGCACGCCCTCAACGAACTGGGGAGAGCATCGGTCATCGTACATCCATTGCCGGCTCATCTTCATTACGCAACACCGAATAGACTAAATTAATACAAGTTCATACATAAAGTTCATACAACACTTAAATGCAACAAACAAATAACTCTCTAGCTAAAGCATTTAAATGCAACAACAAATGCGATCAAGATCGCAACTAAGGTAACAATTGATCCAACAAAGATAATGATACCAAGCCTCACTATCTATGGCATATTTTCTAATCTTTCTAATCTTCAAGCGCATTTTCTCCATCTTGATCTTGTGATCATCGGCGACATCGGCAACATGCAACTCCAATTCCATCTTCTCCCCTCAATTCTTTTCAATTTTTCTTTCAAGTACTCGTTTTCTCTTTCAACTAAATTTAACCTCTCGACAATAGGGTCGGTTGGAATTTCCGGTTCACATACCTCCTAGATAAAAATATTTATGTCAACTTGATGGGCATAATTTGTCATAAACAAGAAATGCAACAAATAGTTTTAAAAGAGAATATACCACATCCGAATCATAACAAGGACGAGGGCCGACGGGACGGATATCAAAACCATGGCACTATGTATAACAAACAACGACGGGTAAGATAATTATTATACGAGTAACTATATATCCAAATCACACAAACATCAATTTTTATATAAAATTTCATGAACAAGAGGCTCACCACAAGGTGGTGCCGTGACGGACGATCTGAGGCGATCGACGGTGGTTACGACAGAGATTTAGAAGGCACTAAGTAAACCACACCTACATATGCAAACTAAGTGTTATTTTGACCTCAAATTGCATATAAATCAAATACTAGCACATATATATATTTCCTCCCAAATTACTAAAATCACAAATTAACTATATAGACCAATGCAAGAGCTAATCTAGCAATGAGAGATGAAAGGACAAAGTTGCTAACCTTTGTGATCACTTGAATGGATGGGGGCCTTCAAATCTTGACAAATTTTGGGCAAAATGTGTGATGAGCTCGAGGGTAGAAGAGGAAGAACAGAGAGGAGAGGAGAGGGGAAAGGGGGAAGAACAGAGCGAGCTGGACGAAGGGTTTATATGCAGAGGACCTATAGTACCGGTTCGTGGCACGAACCGTACTAAAGGTGCCGGAGGGGGCCCAGACCGACAACATCCTGCCACCACCCTCATTAGTACCGGTTCGTGGCACGAACCGGTGCTAAAGGTTAGCCACGAACCGGTGCTAAAGGCTAGCCGTTGGAACCGGCACTAATGTATACATTTGTGCCGGCTCTAATACAAACCGGCACTAATGTATACATTTGTGCCGGCTCTAATACAAACCGGCACTAATGTGCTTCACGTTTGACCCTTTTTCTACTAGTGGGAGGAGGCGAGTGGGGGGGGAGTGGGGCAAGTGGATCGGGGTGCGGTTAGGGTTTCCCCCCCTCTCGTGGGGATAAGCCAGGGGCGATTCGGCCGGCTGGGCCAGGTGGCTTTGGCCGGGTGAGCTGGGCCGTCTGCCCGATTGGCCGAGGCCTTTTTTTCTTTAGTTTTGTTTTGTCTTTTGCTTTTGTATTTTTCTTTTCTTTTATTTCTTTTCCTATTCTGTCTTATTTAATTTAGAACACTTAGGTATTTTATAAAAATGGGTTTGTTGCACCATAATTAACTTTGTAATATTTAGTACAATCCAAACTTTTTTGTTTTAATTTTTGAAAACTTTTATTGTTATCATTAATTTGGATTTTGAAATTTGGACCGGTTTCGAATTAACCCGAGATTAGTAATAGTAATCGCAGATGACACGGCATCATTAGGAGAGTTTTACTGTAGCTAAATTATCCGGGCGTTACAAATATCCTCCACTACAAGAAATCTCGTCCCAAGATTTAGGAGGTAGAAGGAAACAGTGCGGGGTATTCATCACGCAGGCGATCCTCGCGTTCCCAAGTGGCTTCATCTTCGTAATGGTGCGACCATCGGACTTTGAGGAACTTGATCGCCTTTCCGACGTGTGCGGCGTTCAGCTTGGTCGAGAATGCGGACCGGATGCTCTTTATAGGAGAGGTCCTGCTGCAATTCGAGCACTTCATGATCCACTACTCGGATTGGGTCCTTGAAGCAGCGACGGAGCTGGGACACGTGGAACACATCGTGAACCTAAGAAAGGTTCGTCGGAAGCTCCAGTTGATATGCCACTTTTCCACGCCTTTCCAGAATAGTGAATGGGCCAATATAGCGAGGAGCTAGTTTGCCCTTGATCCCGAAGCGGTGAGCACCCTTCATTGGTGTAACGCGAAGATAGGCCTTTTCGCCAAAGTTGATAGACCATGTCTTTATGATGACGGTCATAATTACTCTTTCGACGTGGATCGAGCAGTCTTGAGATTCTCGCGAATAATGCGGACTTGTTCTTCGGCATGTTGGATAATATCCGGACGAAGAGTGGACGTTCCCCGCTTCGACCCGATTCGGAGGGGTTCGACACTTTCGTCCATATAACACTTCAAGGGGGCCATCTTCGGACTAGCTTGATAGCTATTATTATAAGAGAACTTCGGCATATGGGAGAGATTCCTCCCATTTCTTGTCAAGGAAATAACACAAGCTCGAAGCATGTCTTCGAGAACTTGGTTGACACGCTCAACTTGCCCTTGTGATCATGCGGATGAAACGCAGATCGAAAGATAAGTGAGTCCCCATAGCTTCTTGGAAACTTGCGAGAATCTTGAAGTGAATAAGCTGCCACGGTCCGAATCGATAACCAAAGTGGAATACCGTGAAGTGAAACAATTCTCGACATGTAGAGAGTTGCAAGTCGACTAGCGATGATCGCTTTCTTTGACCGCCGTAAAATGTGCAACTTTAGAAAGCCGTCAATGACGACAAGAATAGCATCATTACCCTTCTCGCGACTTGGGAAATCCAAAGGATTTAAGTCCATTTCAACATGGTCCCATTTCCATTCAGGAATAGAGATAGGTTGCAGAGTTCCAGCAAGCCTTTGATGTTCTGCTTTGATACGACGGCAAACGTCACATTAAGCAACATAACGAGCGATGTCTTGCTTCATATTAGACCACCAGAATCTCTGGCGGATGTCTTGGTACATCTTTGTACTACCAGGATGAATAGACAAAGGCGTATCATGAGCTTCTTTCATAACCTCCTGAGTCATATTCAGGTTTTCCTTCTTACACGTCACCACTAGGCGGCCTTTGAAGTACAAGGCGCCATCATCAGCAATAGTGAAGAATGAGGGCTTTCCTTCTTTGAGGTCGCGCTTAATCTTGTGGACTTGACGTCATATCCTGTATTGTCTTGATGGAGCTCACGAGATCGGGTTCGACAGCCGTGGTATAGAGGGAACCACGAGGAAACAACACGGAGATTCATCTTGCGAGACTCCTCAGGAGGGGGAGCGAGTGCACCCGGAGGAACAATATGGAGGTTCAGCTTTCTGAATTCTTCAACAAGTGAGGGCTGAACCTTGTGAATCTGGAGGTGGTTGCAGTAAGACTTGCGGCTTAAAGCATCAGCCATTACATTAGCCTTGCCTGGTGTATAGGAAATACCCAAGTCAAAGTCCGCAACAATCTCCATCCATCTCCCGACGGAGGTTCAGGTCTGGCTGAGTAAACAGATACTTCAGACTTTGGTGGTCGGTGAAGATCTCGCAACGATTACCGAGAAGGTAATGTCGCCCTTTGCTTTAGTGCATGAATGACAATGACAAGTTCGAGGTCGTGAACTGGGTAGTTCTCTTCGTGAGGGTGCAATTGCCGAGAGGCATAAGCAACCACTTTGCGCTCTTACATTAGGACACAGCCTAATCCTTGACGGAAGCGTCGCGAGAAATGACTAAGTCCTTCTTAGTATCGTGGAGCTAGCACCGGGCAGAAGTCAACTTGTCTTTGAGTGCTCGGAAACTTTCCCGACATTTATCATCCATTGGAACTTGACGCCCTTATGCAACAGGTTAGTCAGAGGCCTGGCAATCTTGGAGAAGTTCCCAACGAATCGACGGCAATAGCTGGCGAGACCGAGAAAACTTCTGACTTGCTTAACGTTCTTCGGAGGAGTCCAATCGAGAATAGCTTGAACTCGTTCAGGGTTGACGGCAATACCATCCTTAGAGATGACATGCCCAAGATAGGTTACTTCAGGAAGCCAGAATTCACATTTGGAGAACTTGGCATAAAGTTGATGCTCTCGTAGCTTTTCCAGCACAAGACAAAGATGTTCAGCATGTTCTTCTTCATTCTTGGAAAATACCAGGATATCATCCAGATAAACCACGACGAACTTGTCGAGGTAATCCATGAATATATAGTTCATTAGTCGAGAGAAGGTGGCTGGAGCATTGGTTAAGCCGAAAGACATGACGGTGTACTCATATGAACCATAACGAGTCACAAAGGCGGTCTTGGGGATATCCTCCTCACGAACACGGATCTGGTGGTAACCCAACCTCAAGTCGAGTTTAGAGAACACTGATGAACCAGCCAGTTGATCATACTGATCATTGATCCGAGGAAGAGGATACTTATTACGAATGGTAGCTTGGTTTATAGGACGGTAGTCTTGGACCAATCGGTTTGTCCCATCCTTCTTCTTGACAAAGAGAGAAGGTGCTCCCCAAGGAGAGCAACTTGGGCGAATGAAACCACTTCGAAGAGATTTATCGATTTCCTGTTTAAGCTCAAGGAGTTCATGCGGCGGCATCTTGTAGGGACGCTTGGCTATAGGAGTGGTGCCTGGTTTCAAGTGATGACGAATTCGACAGCTCTAGCAGGGGGAATCCCTGGAAGTTCTTCAGGAAAGACGTCCTGGAAGTCACGAACGACATGAATGTTTTCAATGCCCTCGAGGGGTGCGGCGTTCAATGCATTCAATGAATAGAGCCTTGCCTCGGTATTCTGAACCAGACGAGCATTATAGCTTATTATTTCATCAGAAGGGTGTAGCAGATGGACGGTCTTAGTGGCGCAAACGATTGATGCAGTATGCGCTTTCAACCAATCCATCCCCAAAATGAGGTCGATGTTAGACGTCTTCAGGATAATGGGTGAGGCATAGAATTCCAGCCCTTCGATTTCCACGGGACGTCGGCGCCAACCATGGAGGTTTGACATTGTCCCAAGGGGTTTTACCACTACCGAAGAGTTCATCTCCTCACACTTAACGTCGTGCTTGTATGCAAAATCTTCCGACATGAATGAATGCGATGCTCTGAATCGAATAAAAGCAGATGCAGTCTTGAATTTACGAGGAGTGTACCCATAACTTGAGCAGGCTGGTCTTGAGCTTCGTTCAGATCAACGTGGTTGGCATGAACTTCGGCCATAAGGCTTGGCATTGTTGTTCTTGGGTTGGTTGCTTCCATGGCCGGTCATTTGGAAGGGCCAGCTGATTCTGGTTCTGGTTGCATTCTCTAGCACGGTGCCCTGGTTGACCACACCTGAAGCACAAGCCATTATTGGGAGTGGGAACAGGAGCTTGGGGTGGTGGAGCTGGAAGCCTTGGCTGCCTAGTTGGAGTAGGCAGACGAGGTGCTGACATAGCTTCTGCCTTGGGGCGGTGCATTTGGGTGGTACATCTTGTTGGAATCCATATCTTAAACCTGCGAGGGCGGACTGAAGATGAGCCCGTGTCACGGTTGCACCTGTTAGAGCTCTAGTATTCCTGCAGACCAGTTTCGACATTGATAGCTTTGTTCACCAAGGTGGCGAAATCAGCAAAGTCGTGCACTAGAAGTGCGAGCTTGATGTCAGCTTGAAGGCCGTCACACGGAACTTATCTGTCTGTGTGCATCGGTTGTAATGTCCTCTTCAAAGATAGCGAGACAAGTCCAGGAACTCGGCCGATAAGCTTCAACAGTCTTGTTGCCTTGGGTTAGGTTGCGGAACTCACGCTTCTTCCGGTCCATGACTCCTTGAGGGATGAAGCGGGCACGGAAGCAGCTTGGAAGTCTGGCCAGTGATGATTGTTCCGGTGGCCGAAATGCACGCTGTGGCTGTCCCACCATTGAGATGCGGGTCCCTTTAGGAAGAAGGAAGCAAAGGTAACATAGCTGGCAGGGGCTACATCAGCAGACTCCATCTCATAGGTGATATCACGGAGCTAGTCATCAGCATCCAGGGGTTGGGTTGAGCTGCGGTACACACTTGGGTTGAGGTGTATGAAATCTTGCAGAGTTGTTGTGTTTGGCTGCTGGTTCATATTGGGGCGAGGAAACTGAGCCATCATGTTTTCCATGAACTGGCGATTCATCTCAAGCTGTTGGATCATACCAGCCATGTACTTAGCGGTGGTGGGAAGTTGCCACCACGACCACGACCAATTGGTCTAACCATCCCGCTAATATATAACAGGGGTAGTTCAGCATTTGAGAAATTTGCAAAGGACAAGAATCATTCATGATAAAACATGCATAATGAAAGCAGCACGATAGAAACTACATAGTAGTCGGCATATCTTACAAAAGGGATCATGCATAGAGTTCGGTACACAGAGTTCAGTACATAGACTAAGACATCATAGGCGGCACGCAGGCTCGCGTCGAATGCATCTAACACTTAACAAGCAAGCCTACATCAGTCCCACGCTGCATGCTGGAGGTAGTGTAGCCAAAGTCGGTAGTGTGGCATCGGGAACTCCACGTCAACAACGGGCTCAGCGGATACTGCAGTGCGGAACCCGACGCCCAAGTGGCGAAGAGGACCAAGTGCGGGAGAGTAGCCTCCCACCTCAGCCAACTGGACACCACAGGGCATCACGGTCTGGCTGGGTAGATCGCATGAACGCGGCAGCTCTGGATCGGACAAAGGGTGCAACAGCGTCGAGCACGGTAAAGGTGCCGACAGTGGTGTACAACTCGTGGCGAAGAGCCCGGTTAGCTCGATCCAACCCATCGGCATGCAGAACAAAGTTACGATGGTAGAAGGGCTCTCGGTGACAAAGTGGAGTAGGCAAAGTGTAGTAACCCTCCTCACCAACATCGATGCGATAGCAATGTGCACGAAGGGGAGGTGTCCAACTCCGATACTCTCCACGAAGACGTGTCGAGCGGCATAAGCGACATCGTGGATCGCCATATCGATAGTCACCCCAACACCATGTGCGGTGCAAAGCACATTAGTGGAGTCATACTCCCGAGAGTAGAGGTGGACGATGGCTCTGCATCGCTTCCCGGTTAAAGTCCCGGTACTCCTCAAAGACGGTGTACTCGGTGCCAGCCGATAACCCAGATAGGTCATCATCTCTGCTAGCACCGCATGTGATCCCGACAAGCACCAATGTCCGGTCGTGTGGCGCACGACCTGCCTCGTGGGTTCCATCCGAAAACAAAGATGTTTCAAAGGAGTCAAATGACGGTGTGGAAATTGATCAAAATACAATTCCAAGGAATAACTATGGCTTTATCCAACTTTGGGGTGAATGTGGTCACGGGATCCTAGTGTTAGTTAGTAAATTCGCTTTAACCCGAGTAGAAGAGAGTTCAGAGTCCCGCAGTAAAGGTCGAGGAGTAAAAGATCCTAGTACCACCCGATGGCGGCGTGGGCCCGTAAGGCACACAGCCAAGTTAGTAAAAGTTTTGCAATGTCTAGACTCGACTTGCCAAGGAGTGTGGAAGGGGATTCCTATAGGCAAATGGCTCGATACCAACTTGTGACGCCCGATTCAATTGTACACTAATCATGCACACAAATGTGTACGATCAAGATCGAGGACTCACGGGAAGATATCACAACACAACTCTAAAACATAAATAAGTCATACAAGCATCATAATACAAGCCGGGGCCTCGAGGGCTCGAATACAAGTGCTCGATCATAGACGAGTCGTGAAGCAACAATATCTGAGTACGGACATAAGTTAAACAAGTTTGCCTTAAGAAGGCTAGCACAAACTGGGATACAGATCGAAGAGGCGCGGGCCTCCTGCAGGATCCTCCTAACTACTCACAGTGGTCGTCTGCGGGCTGCACGTAGTAGTAGGCGCCTCCGGTGTAGTAGTCGTCATCGACGGTATGGCGTCGCTCCCGGGCTCCATCGTCTGTCGCAGCAACCGAGTAGAGATAGGGAAAAGGGGAACAAGGCAACCGTGAGTACTCATCCAAAGTACTCGCAAGCAAGGAGCTACACTACATATGCATGGATATATGTGTAAAGGGCCATATCAGTGGACTGAACTGCAGAATGCCAGAATAAGAGGGGGATAGCTAGTCTTATCAAAGACTACGCTTCTGGCAGCCTCCGTCTTGCAGCATGTAGAAGAGAGTAGACTGAAGTCCTCCAAGTAACATCACATAGCAATAATCCTACCCAGCGATCCCCTCCTCGTACCCCTGAGAGAGAGCGACCACCGGTTGTATCGGCACTTGGAAGGGTGTGTTTTATTAAGTATCCGGTTCTAGTTGTCATAAGGTCAAGGTACAACTCCAAGTGGTCCTCATATCAAGATCACGACTATTCGAATAGATTAAACTTCCCTGCAGGGGTGCACCACATAACCCAACACGCTTGATCCCATTTGGCCGGGCACACTTTTCTGGGTCATGCCCGGCCGCGGAAGATCAACACGTCGCAGCCCCACCTTGGCACAACAGAGAGGCCAGCACGCCGGTCTAAACCTAAGCGCAAGTGCAGGGTTCCGCCCATCGCCTGAAAGCACACCTGCATGCGTGTGCGGTAGGAAGCAGACCTAGCCTAGTGGCGTTCCGGTCCAATCCGGCGCGCCGCTCGATACCGACGTCACGAAGTGCCGGTGATACCACGACGCCGGGATACCCATAACTACTCCCACGTAGATGGTTAGTGCGTATAGACCAAATGGCGGACTCGGATCAAATACCAAGATCTCGTTAAGCGTGTTAAGTATCCATGACGCCGACCGGGGCCAGGCCCACCTCTCACCTGAGTAGTCTCAACCTGCCTGTCGCTCCGCCACAAAGATCCACTCATGGTGCTCCACCAGCCGACCCGACTTTAGTCTCCACATGTATCATGTATAAAGTATATAGTATATACCCGAGATCACCTCCCGAGTGATCTCGGCCCAATAGTATAGCACAGCAGATGGACAAGAATGTAGGGCCACAGATGGAATACTAGCATCCTATACTAAGCAAGTAGGATAGCAGGTAAAGGTAACAACAGTAGTAGCAAGGACAGGCTATGCATCAGGATAGGTATAACAGAAAGCATTAAAATGCTACACTACTCTAATGCAAGCAGTATAGAGTAGAATAGGCGATATCTAGTGATCAAGGGGGGGGGGGCTTGCCTGGTTGCTCTGGCAAGAGAGAGGGGTCGTCAACTCCGTAGTCGTACGGGGCAGCAGCAGCGTCCGGTCTCGTAGTCTACCGGAGAGAAGGGGGGGAAGAAACAATGAATACCATGTAAACAGATGCATATCGAGGCATGACATGACAAGTAACGATGCTAGGCGTGCCCTGACGTGGTATGAGGTGGTACCGGTTAAGGGGGGAAACATCCGGGAAAGTATTCCCGGTGTTTCGCGTTTTCGGACAAATGAACCGGAGGGGGAAAGTTGCGTGTTTGATATGTTAGGGGATTTGTGGTGGACGAACCGGCTGTGTATCCGGGTTCGTCTTGTCGTTCTGACCAACTTTCATGTTGAAAATATTTTAATCCGAGTTACGGATTAAAAGATATGAGTTTCTAAAGATTTTATTAATTTCTAGAATTTAATTAATTACTTAAATCCAACATTATCCAGAATAGTAAATGATGACGTCGGCATGACATCGAGTGATGTCGTGATCAACGTTGACCATTCACCTGGTCAACTGACGCGTGTGGGTCGATGGGACCCACGTCGTGAAGTGCTAATTAACCTATCGATTAATTAACTAACCTCGGTTGATTAGGTTAATCTAATCAGATTAATTAATTAAGTTAATTAATTCTTTAATTAATTAACTAATTAATATTTTAATTATTTTATTTACTTATTTTTTAAATCCTTTTTTCGTCCTCGGGCGTGGGCCTGCTTTCTCATCGCCCAGAGGCCAAACAGTATGGCGACAGATTACGGGTGTGCCTGCTCGGTGCACGCCCGAGGCACTGTGAGGCGTGAACGGGCGGCCACGGCGGGCACGTCGCCGCCGTGGATGGGCGAGGGTGCATCCCGCTCGGTGGGCGAGGTTGCCGGCGGCCACCGCACAAGCGGCAGCAGGCGGTGCGGCGTGGGGCGAGGGGGCGCGGCCTAGCGACGAGCGGCGCGACCACAGCGGTGGACGCCATGGAGACGGCTCTGGGAGCGCCGCCACAGTGGAGGCGACGGGCCGAGCAGTGGCCAAGGCGGCCGTGGTGGCGGCGACGTGGGGAGACGGAGTGCGGTCCGGCGAAGAGCGGGCGTCTTGGCGTGATGTGGGATGACGAGCGTGCAGACGGACGACGGCAGGCGGTGGCCGCGGCGATGAAGCGCCGGGCGCAAGGTGGTGGCCGAAAGGTGGGAGGGAAGGAGAGGGGGCCTCACGGGGGTTTGCGAGGGGCAGGCGGCGGGCTCGGGGAGGTTGGGGAGGACCCGGTGAGGAGGAGGGCGGGACGGCGTTCGACGGAGGAGCTCCGGCGAATGGCGCTCGGCGACGGCGGTTCGTGGCGGCGTCGAGGTCGATGGAGCGCGTCGGGGAGGAGGACGGAGAGGGGGGCGGCGCCGGCGGGGAGGAGGACGAGGACGGTCCGGCGACGGGGCGGCTACGGGCGGCGAGGCGCGGGCGTCGGGGCTGCTCCCCCGATCCAGCGATCCAGATCGGGTGGGGGTGAGGGGGAGACGGGAGGAGGCGAGTGGGGGGGGAGTGGGGCGAGTGGATCGGGGTGCGGTTAGGGTTTCCCCCCCTCTCGTGGGGATAAGCCAGGGGCGATTCGGCCGGCTGGGCCAGGGGCGATTCGGCCGGCTGGGCCAGTGGCCGGCTGGCGTGAGTGGGCCGCCTCTGCCCAGTTGGCCAGGGGGGCTTTTTTTTAGTTTTGTTTTGTCTTTTGCTTTTGTATTTTTCTTTTCTTTTATTTCTTTTCCTATTCTGTCTTATTTAATTTAGAACACTTAGGTATTTTATAAAAATGGGTTTGTTGCACCATAATTAACTTTGTAATATTTAGTACAATCCAAACATTTTTGTTTTAAATTTTGAAAACTTTTATTGTTATCATTAATTTGGATTTTGAAATTTGGACCGGTTTCGAATTAACCCGAGATTAGTAATAGTAATCGCAGATGACACGGCATCATTAGGAGAGTTTTACTGTAGCCAAATTATCCGGGCGTTACATATACTAAGCAGTTTAGGATAAGAAGGTAAGGTACAATGAGCAGGTTACAAAAGCAGGCTAGGCATTAGAATAGGAGCAATCAATAACAGAGCAAAATCTAATGCAAGCATGAGAGAATGGAATGGGCGATATTGGGATGATCAAAGGGGGGGGGGCTTGCCTGGTTGCTCAGGCGAGAAGGAGGGGTCGTCGGTGACGTAGTCGATCACAGGGGCATCGGCATCGGTCTCGGGGTCTACCGGAGAGAAGAGGGGGAAGAAACATAAAATACAGAGCAAACAGAAACATGACAAGCAAAGTAGCATTAGGGATGTTCTAACGCGGTGCTACACGATACCGGCGAAGGGAGATAACAACCGGGAAAGTTTCCCCAGTGTTAGGCATTTTCGGACAGATGAAACGGAGGGGGACGGTTGCATGTTCGCTATGCTAGGGGCATGTGACATGTGAACGGAGAGCGTATTCTGATTCGTCTCGTCGTTCTGAGCAACTTTCATGTATAAAACTTTTTCATCCGAGCTACGTATCAATTTCTATGAATTTCCAAAGTTTAAACAATATTCTGAAATTATTATTAAATCTAAATGGAGTTATTGCAGCAGCATGATGTCATCATGATGCCAGCAGTCCACTAGGTTGACCAGGGTCAACTCTGAAATGTGGGGGGTCATTCTGTCATAGACTCAGCTAATTAATTACAGATTAGCTAGGTTAACTAAGTAATTAATTTAATTAAAGCATTTTAATTAAGTTAATTATTCAATAATTGATTATATTTTTATATCTTTCTTTTAAGAAAAGTTTTTGCACCTTTTTTAAGAAAATAGGCCCGTGGGGCCCCGTTGTCATAGGCTCAGCGGCCTAGCGGGGCGGGTTATCCAAGACGCAAGTGCGGCGCTGTGCCCAAGGCCTCCACAGGCGAGGCGAGGTGGCCTTGAGGCGGCGGCGGAGTGGCGAGGCGTGTAACATCCCAAAATTCTAAATTTTGGAATGTTAATATAATTAATTGAATTGTTTGTTTGTTTGCTTGAGTGAATTAAACTTGAGTGAAATTTGAACCTTTTCAAAAACTTTTGAATGATAGGGAATAAAAAGACTTTACACTTCTACGGTAAATTCAAATTCATCCTATTAAAATCAATGAGAGAAGATGACATGACTTCTTCAACTATAAAGAATTTGAGCGGAGTTTTGCAATTTAATTCTTTCAAATATTTGCACTTGCTTCTCTATTTTTCTTCCCGAGAAATACCCGAAAAATAAATTCTTGCAAGCAAGAAAGAGCGGAGGAAAATGACCCTCAAAATCAGGGGCATTTTGAAAATATTTGAGCCAAGAAAAACCAAAGTTTTTATTTAAAAATTATTTGCAAAAAGAAATAAAGCCTTTAGGGATTTTCTGAAAAACATTTTTTAAGTTTTTATTTTGGCCGTGGAATAATGCTCATCATCTACATTTTATTTTTCCGATAATTTTAGTATATAAAAACTCTTTATTCGAATTGATTTGATTTTCTTTTTATTGTTTTAGTTTCCTAATTTTAAAAATAGGAATGGAATCGTTTTATTAGGAAAAACCTGCTGGCCCATTAAGCACTTTCCTATTCTAGCCCAACAAGAGATCATCTCCTTCCTCTGTTTCCTCTCACGTTCTGAGAAGCTTTCCATATCCATGGAGACAGGAAACTCCACCTTCCCGATCTCCCTCGTCTTTCCATCCCAGCGCCTCCCGAGACCGCCTATAAAACCCCTCCCTCTCCTCGTTCCATTTTTCCCATCACCACGCCTCCCTGCCCGTAGCCTCCTCGCCACCGTCCTCCTTTTCCTGCCTAGAACGCTCACCAGGAGCTCTCCTGGAACCTCCCATCGCCTCAGCGCCACCTCCCAAGCGCCGACCCCCTCCTCCGCCACCCCCACCCTCGCCGGCGACCTCGCCCCCTCGCAAGAGCAGCCCTCCACATCGCCGTCTCCTTCCTGCCATCTCTGCCTCACGTACAGGTAACTCCCTTGTTGTTTTTTTTCGTTTTCAGATTTATTTCCGTAACAGATTTAGTTCCGTTCTTGTTTAGCTTATAACTTTTGATCTAGAAGTCCAATGATGCTGATTCTTTGTGCGTTAGATCACAATTTTCTTGTAGTTTCCAAAATATATAATTTGTCTATGTTTGGATTTATAAAAATTGAGTTAGATCAGATTTGAATTAAAGCTTGTTTTGCTTATTCCGGGAGTTTAAAAATAGATTTTTATTTGATTCTTTTTCTACTGATCACTAGTGATCATATTTACCAGTGGTAAAAAGTTCAAAATTGTTTGAGTATTTTAGCTTATTGTTCCATGTAAAACAAATTATGTTTTAGTTCTATTAGAATAATAGCTACTTCTTTTCTATAGTTGTTTTTAAATTATTTTATTTTATATTTCAGAAAGTTTATGTTTGGTTTCTATTAGTTAAACAGTAGGTGTTCAACAAGTTTTTATATTTATTTTTATTTTGTTATCGTGAAATCAATTCAAGTTCGCTAATAACTTGCAATGGATTTCTCTACTGTTTTAACTCCCAATTGAAAATACTTTCAAAATAGCTTTATGAAAAAAATACTTTATTTTTTGTCTTAACTAAATTTATATTTTATTCTCTGTTATTTTAGTGTTTTATTTTCGTTAGACAAAACTATTTTTGTGAATGTTGTAGAAGAAGACTCCTAGTTTTATTTGAAGTTCCTTGGATTCTTATTCGCTCTCTCTTTTGTTTTGATTGTTAGTGTGAGTGCTTATGTGAATGATATGTTTGTTATATAGATTTCATCAGAGAGTGACGAGTAGTCTATCAAGTTATTTCTTGAGAACGATAATTCTTCTTCGTCAACATCACCGTGCAAGTTCACTTTGATCATTGCTTTCATACCTATGTTTTTATTGCATTTAGTGGCATCCTTGCAACCATCCCTCAAGAGTGTTATTGAATCCTTGTAGTTGAGTAGTATGCATGAGGTAGGAACCCATCACCCTGTTACCAAGCCGGGACGTTATTTATTTTAATGCTACGCTATAGTAGGCGGGGTTTGGTATGAGTGCTCAGGAGTGGTGTGAGAATGAAGGATCTACGCCAATGACGACAACACCATGATCAAAGCTGCAAGGACTGCATCTTCAAGGCCTCAAGACTTCAAGACTCGAGACAAGAATTCAATACACACTCTTTGGGTGAAGGACGGTTGTGGGCACCTGGAGAAACCAGTGGTTGGCCGGGATGCATGGAGAAGCGCCATGACATCTTATGGAAAGCTTCACCTGCACTCCAAAGAGACGGAAGAATACTTCATGCCCGGAAGCTTACCTGTGCAACCGCAAGTCATTATGGGCTCTGGCTTGGTTGACCTTAGTTGTGACTCTGGCTGGGACGGTACTAGCGGATGTAGAACTACGGTAGGATGGGTTGAGTACGGACAAAGGGTCGAGGAACTCTTTGGAAGACCATGTTTCGGTCATCTTGTTCTCAAACACCACGAAGTGCGAGAGTGTAAAGAGAGGGATCGAATCTTGCGGGTAGAGTGTCCAATCCTCTGCAGAGGGTTATAACCTAATCGATTAGGCTGTGTCCCGATTCACGGACAATTTGAGCCTCTGGACTTGGATCTATCTCAAACTCTCAACACCGGATTGATAACTTAATTGTGGGCAACTTATGATGATTTTGGGCTATGAGACATCGGTTGGCGGAACCATGTCATGACAGGAAACTCCATAGTACAGACTTCATTCTATTCTTTTGATGTAGGTAAAATAAAATCAGCTTTTATGCAAACAAAACTCGAATCTGAGCCACAAAGCCAAATTGCATATAGTATAGTTTTACCATTTGTTTTCTCATGTTGTGATCTTGGCGGTACATTCAATGTACTGACCTACACGGCTGCAACGTATCATGTTGCAGATATTTCCTCGATGAGTAAGAGTTACGATACAGGGTTACGGTCTACACTCAACTTGCCGATGGCGTTGATGGGACTCCACACCCGTTTGATTGTTTCATTGAGTATTATGAGGTATATATCAGTTTTACATTATTTATACATGTGATTGCACTTTGATATATACATTGATGTACTGTGTGTGCCAAAGATATCTTGATCTGTGGATGGCACGATAACACCTGAGCTTGACCGTCGAGGTCGGTCGCTCTGTAAATGGTATCAGAGCACATGTTGACTGTAGGACGTGACCCTAGAAATCGGAAAGCCCTAGGACAGGATATCTCAAAAAAAAAACTTTATTTTCAAAAAGACTCTTACTTCTCATCTTTTCTGAATTTATCAAATAGACCCTCTCACCTCAAATAGTTAGAATATACCCCTTATCCTTTGATCACCCAAGGATCAATCAAGACGCTCCAAGAAGGATTTGATATCGGAGAACCGATGACCCCTTCAGTAAAGAGGATTTCACCATGTATTAGAAGCTACAACAGTTGAAGACTCAAGATTTGAAGTTCTGAAGAAATATTTGACCTTTAGAAGACCAAACCCTGTTACACACTTACGTTAGATGCGACGATGTGTGAGCTGTCATTTGTTTGATGTTTTCCGGCGGCGACAAAGTATAACTTGTTTCTTCTAAAACTATTTTTTGTATTTTGTGTATATCCCTCCCCACCTCTCTCTCTCATCTCACCCTAAACCACTTGAACCACATAGATGATGAATGAAGTTGGACTGATATTCCCTGGACCGAAGACTCACCGGAGGCGAGCTATGGATGCGAGAACATGGAGAATCACCGGGAACAATTTGGTTTCAAGGAAGTATGAGGTCCAATACGCTCTTGATTACTACTGAAAGTGCTGCAACACAGTGGAGAATGCATCAATCCATACAAGGATTTAAAGGAGCAAGAACTTGGGAGGAATTCAAGAAGACCACGATGAGATCACGTCTTATCCGGAAGCACAATGATACACCAAGAAGTAAACCTTGTGCTGCAAGATTTGCGGAGAAATAGGACACACCAGGGAGGAACACAAAGATGGATGCCCTCATTGTGAGGAGAAACACCCGGTGAGGAATGCCCAACTAGCGGTGTGACTTGCTTCTGTGTGAAGGAACCACCCACTACCCGCTGAGTGTCACATTTACTCCACGGTGCAACAAACTATTCAAGCGAGGAAGATGGAATGAAAGAAGCCCTTAAGGAAGACCTAGAAGAACCAGTAATGAATGAAAGTGTTGAAGACACGGATGGAGAAGGTCTCAACAGATTTTACTCCAATGCACCGCTATTCATGTGGAGAAGAAGGACATTATTCTGATGTATTGCCCCAAGGGAAGAAAAGAGTATCCAGGATATTTCCCGCCAGAAGTGAAGTTTGACCCTCACGGAGATAGAAACTACGATCATTACAGAGAATTCCGGGAAGAGAAAAAGAAGGCAACCCGAGAACAACGCAATTTTTGCAAGAGAAGGATCTAAGTCATATCACTTGTTACAGGTGCAAGGATTTAGGTCATTTCGCTAGTAAATGCCGAGAAAAGAAGCCAAGAATCCAAGGAGCCGCATAATCACAAAGAAGCCCGAGACATGTCGGAAGTCATTTGTTTTCGCTGCAAGGAGGCAGGACATTATGCTATTAAATGTCCCGACAAGATGAAAGCTGAAGTTGAGTAGTTGGAATTTTGATATGGATAATAAGAGTAGTAGAAAGCAATTTCATTTTCATAAGCTCAATGAGTTGAGTTATGTAATAGATTACCCTGAGATTGTAATAGTTCATGACTCAATAAAGTTGAAATGTCACATACTGAAAAGCTTTAAGAAGTTGTCATATTTTATCTTGGAAATTGATATTCTTGATGAACATGGAAGAAGGTGAGTTGTGATGCATAAACAGGAAATTGGAAATTGAGTTTGAAGTTTTGTTTGGATGATATGAATGTGTGCCCTGTGAGATAAGTACCTTACTCGAGCATCATTTACATTTCACAAACTGCAGATGTGACACTTTACTGAGTCTTTCCTTAAAGGTCTGAAACAATCATGACCTCGACAAGTGATCATGATTACGAAGATCCTGAAGGACATGATGAAGCATATTCACCTTGAAGGAGATGCGTCTACAAAGGCTACCCCTTCATGCAAAAGGGAGTGGAACTTTGGTATGTGGAGGTACACCTCCACCGTTTGAAAGGAGTTTGCCCAAAGAGGATGGGCATTACTTTTTCATCTCATGTGTGCCACAAGCAACTTTCTTCGATGCTGTTCGTGAAACAGCCATGGAAGCCATACGCTTGAATCGAGAAATACTTGAAGCAAGACTCCGTTATACTCAGGAATACCTAAGCGAAGTGCATGCAGAGATGATGTTGACGAAGCTCAAGACCACCATGATGAAAAAGAAGATTGAAGATTTCAAGGCTCATGTCGCACAATTCCAGTGGGACCGAAGAATCCTCGAGGAGGATAAATAAATAAAGTTGGAAGTAATGTCTGACCATACCAAACCATGTGGGTGGCAGCATTTGTAACAAGTACTTTTGGAATTTGGATTTACGAAAATGGTTAAGGATGTAATGAAAGATTGATATGAGATTAATGAGATTTTATGGATAAGCTTGTGCACTTCTTTTGGTCATAGTACTCTATAAAGCCACAGGATCAATGAAGAAAGAAACGTGTTATTCATGACGGCCATAGAAGGAAGCTGGACAAAATAAGTTGGAGTTTTGTTTTGATATGATGGTATGAAGAAACAGAGTACTACTGGATTTAAGGAGGTGTAACAAGAGAGTTACTCCAAGGATGAGTTAAAGCTGCACTAGTGTTGAAGTGGGCCATAACCCACAGGCCCGTGGATTTTGAGAAGGAACCGTTGTAACCTCGATAAAGGAATAAATTTGGAAGAATCGGTGATCCAATCAGCATAAGTTTCAGAGGAGGTCACGCAAAAAACCTGAGAGTGGTGAAATAACGATAGATGTTTGTTCAGCTTGCGAAACCATGGATTTACTCGAAACCCGACGAGAACAAGAGAAATTTCTGCAATGCTTGTGAGTATGCCCAAGTGTTAGAATACGTGATTCGATATTTACGTATGTGGTAATGATTCAAATGCACGGGATGGATTGGCCCCATACCGAAGACTTCTATCATGAACTATCATATGTTGATGGAAAATCAGAGAGCCTCGAAAACCTTAGAAGAGTGTCGACACGATAAGCCATAAAACCATAGAATGGTAGTGCGATGGAACCCTTTACAGCAACCGCTACAATCGTAGGATATACGGTGAAGTTCAACCTGCACCCGTTTTCTGCAGGAGAAAACCATAAATTGTAGACCACCATGAGTGTTTCGATAGTTGTTTAGAATGGACACGCACCCATCGACTAAGAAGATCCGGTCTTGGGCGAACTTCAACTTTGACGAACCGACCCAAGATTACGAGGAAAACACTATACTTACGCGAGAAGAGTGAAGGAGCTATTGTAAGATATGTGAAGGGACATACATTTTCAGCCCTCGGAGGAAGTATCTGAGTTTATTGGAACCATGACCTTGTTTTTAAGCGTGGTAGCACCCCTGACCTTTCTGACCAAAACATTTGCTAGAAGACCCCCAACCCCTAACCTTTTTCTTGCCAGCCTCTTCGAATCTCGAGGACGAGATTCATTTTAAGTGTGGTAGGTTTATAACATCCCAAAATTCTAAATTTTGGAATGTTAATATAATTAATTGAATTGTTTGTTTGTTTGCTTGAGTGAATTAAACTTGAGTGAAATTTGAACCTTTTCAAAAACTTTTGAATGAGAGGGAATAAAATGACTTTCCCTTCTCCGTAAATTCAAATTCATCCTATTAAAATCAATGAGAGAAGATGACATGACTTCTTCAACTATAAAGAATTTGAACGGAGTTTTGCAATTTAATTCTTTCAAATATTTGCACTTGCTTCTCTATTTTTCTTCCCGAGAAATACCCGAAAAATAAATTCTTGCAAGCAAGAAAGATGGAGGAAAATGACCCTCCAAAATCAGGGGCATTTTTGAAAATATTTGAGCCAAGAAAACCAAAGTTTTTATTTAAAAATTATTTGCAAAAAGAAATAAAGCCTTTAGGGATTTTCTGAAAAACATTTTTTAAGTTTTTATTTTGGCCGTGGAATAATGCTCATCATCTACATTTTATTTTTCTGATAATTTTAGTATATAAAAACTCTTTATTCCGAATTGATTTGATTTCCTTTTTATTGTTTTAGTTTCCTAATTTTAAAATAGGAATGGAATCGTTTTTATTAGGAAAAACCTGCTGGCCCATTAAGCACTTTCCTATTCTAGCCCAACAAGAGATCATCTCCTTCCTCTGTTTACTCTCACGTTCTGAAGCTTTCCATATCCATGGAGACAGAAACTCCACCTTCCCGATCTCCCTCGTCTTTCCATCCCAGCGCCTCCCGAGACCGCCTATAAAACCCCTCCCTCTCCTCGTTCCATTTTTCCCATCACCACGCCCCTCCTGCCCGTAGCCTCCTCGCCATCGTCCTCCTTTTCCTGCCTAGAACGCTCACGGGAGCTCTCCTGGAACCTCCCCATCGCCCAGCCACCTCCCCAAGCCGACCCCTCCTCCGCCACCCCCACCTCGGCCGACCTCGCCCCCTCTCCGAGCAGCCCTCCACATCGCCTTCTCCTTCCTGCCATCTCTGCCTCACGTACAGGTAACTCCCTTGTTGTTTTTTTTCGTTTTCAGATTTATTTCCGTAACAGATTTAGTTCCGTTCTTGTTTAGCTTATAACTTTTGATCTAGAAGTCCAATGATGCTGATTCTTTTTGCGTTAGATCACAATTTTCTTGTAGTTTCCAAAAATATATAATTTGTCTATGTCTGGATTTATAAAAATTGAGTTAGATCAGATTTGAATTAAAGCTTGTTTTGCTTATTCCGGGAGTTTAAAAATAGATTTTTATTTGATTCTTTTTCTACTGATCACTAGTGATCATATTTACCAGTGGTAAAAAGTTCAAAAATTGTTTGAGTATTTTAGCTTATTGTTTCATGTAAAACAAATTCTGTTTTAGTTCTATTCGAATAATAGCTACTTCTTTTTCTATAGTTGTTTTTAAATTATTTTATTTTATATTTCAGAAAGTTTATGTTTGGTTTCTATTAGTTAAACAGTAGGTGTTCAACAAGTTTTTATATTTATTTTTATTTTGTTATCGTGAAATCAATTCAAGTTCGCTAATAACTTGCAATGGATTTCTCTACTGTTTTAACTCCCAATTGAAAATACTTTCAAAATAGCTTTATGAAAAAATACTTTATTTTTTGTCTTAACTAAATTTATATTTTATTCTCTGTTATTTTAGTGTTTTATTTTCCGTTAGACAAAACTATTTTTGTGAATGTTGTAGAAGAAGACTCCCTAGTTTTATTTGAAGTTCCTTCCGGATTCTTATTCGCTCTCTCTTTTGTTTTGATTGTTAGTGTGAGTGCTTATGTGAATGATATGTTTGTTATATAGATTTCATCAGAGAGTGACGAGTAGTCTATCAAGTTATTTCTTGAGAACGATAATTCTTCTTCGTCAACATCACCAGGCAAGTTCACTTTGATCATTGCTTTCATACCTATGTTTTTATTGCATTTAGTGGCATCCTTGCAACCACCCCTCGAGTGTTACCGAATCCTTGTAGTTGAGTAGTATGCATGAGGTAGGAACCCATCACCCTGTTACCAAGCCCGGACGTTATTTATTTTAATGCTACGCTATAGTAGACGGGTTTGGTATGAGTGCTTTCGGAGTGGTGTGAGAATGAAGGATCTACGCCAATGACGACAACACCATGATCAAAGCTGCAAGGACTGCATCTTCAAGGCCTCAAGACTTCAAGACTCGAGACAAGAATTCAATACACACTACTGGGTGAAGGACGGTTGTGGGCACCTGGAGAAACCAGTGGTTGGCGGGATGCATGGAGAAGCGCCATGACATCTTGCGGAAAGCTTCACCTGCACTCCAAAGAGACGGAAGAATACTTCATGCCCGGAAGCTTACATGCAACCGCAAGTCATTATGGGCTCTGGCTTGGTTGACCTTAGTTGTGACTCTGGCTGGGACGATACTAGCAGATGTAGAACTACGGTAGGATGGGTTGAGTACCGACGGTGGTCGAGGAACTCTTTGGAAGACCATGTTTGGTCATCTTGTTCTCAAACACCACGAAGTGCGAGAATGTAAAGAGAGGGATCGAATCTTGCGGGTAAAGTGTACAAACCTCTGCAGAGGGTTATAACCTAATCGATTAGCCGTGTCCCGCCATTTACGGACAATTTGAGCCTCTGGACTTGGATCTATCTCAAACTCTCAACACCAGATTGATAACTTAATTGTGGGCAACTTATGATGATTTTGGGCTATGAGACATCGGTTGGCGGAACCATGTCATGACAGAAACTCCATAGTACAGACTTCATTCTATTCTTTTGATGTAGGTAAAATAAAATCAGCTTTTATGCAAACAAAACTCAGATCTGAGCCACAAAGCCAAATTGCATATAGTATAGTTTTACCATCTGTTTTCTCATGTTGTGATCTTGCTGGTACATTCAATGTACTGACCTACACGGCTGCAACGTATCATGTTGCAGATATTTCCTCGACGAGTAAGAGTTACGATCTGAGTTACGGTCTACACTCAACCTGCCGATGGCGTTGATGGGACTCCACACCCGTTTGATTGTTTCCGCTGAGTATTATGAGGTATATATCAGTTTTACATTATTTATACATGTGATTGCACTTTGATATATACATTGATGTACTGTATGTGCCAAAGATCTTGATCTGTGGATGGCACAAGAATACGAGGCTTGACCGTCGAGGTCGGTGGTCGCTGGTATGGCGCGGCCGAGAACGGGCCCGGGTCGCCGGAGCCAGGGGCGCCGGGGCGATGGCCTGGATGAGGCCGGAGCGAGCGGGTGGCACGGGAGGAGCGGCGCAGGCGGCGGTGGCAGTGGCAAAAGGGGGTCCACGGCGGCTAGAGCCAGCAGGCCAGGGGAGGCGCCCAGGACGCGGGGCTGCGCGTCTTGGCGCGGCAAGCCACGACGACTACAATGTCCGACAGGGAAGGAGAGGGGAAGGGGAAGAGGGCTCACGAGGCCCTGTAGATGTGCTAAAGTGAGCTCGGGGAGGCGCCGGAGCTCGGGGTGGCGGTGGTCGACGAAGGGGACGACGACGGCGTAACCGAGCCGCTGGGGAGGAGGACGGGGACGATCCGGCAAAGTCGGGGAGGCGGCCCGGCGACGGGTGATAGTGCAGCCTCGGGGCGGCACGACGCTAGATCGGGACGATGCAGTGGTATCCGAGGCGTCGCGGCGAGGTGGCGGTGGCGGAAGGGCGGCGGCGGGGGCACCGAGGTGATGGCCCCGAGGACGGGATCGGGCTCGATCTCGATCCAATCGAGAGGAGGGGAGCGAGAGGAAGACATGGGGGGAGTGGGGCGATCTATCCAGATATTTTCGGTGCATGGGGGATAAGGGAGAGGGAGAGGTGGGCCGGCCAGGTGGTCTGGTGGTCTAGCTGGGCCACGGCCCAGTGGGGAAGGGGCTTCTCTCTTTTACTGTTTTTTTGTTACCTTCTCCTTGTTATTTTATTTACTTTTGCCTTTTGATTTAATTTTGAATTTGAAACGGAATGTGATTGAATCATCGCGAGGTTAACAATAGAAATCATGGTGACGTGGCATCATTAGCATGGGATTACTGTAGCATAATTATCTGGGCATTACAATTCTCCTCCACTAAAAGAAATCTCGTCCCGAGATTTAGGAGGTAGAAGGAAACAAAGCGGGGTATTCATCACGCAGGCGATCCTCGCGTTCCCAAGTGGCTTCATCTTCAGAGTGATGCGACCACTGGACCTTGAGGAACTTGATCGCCTTCTGATGTGTGCAGCGTTCAGCTTGGTCGAGAATGCGGACTGGATGCTCTTTATAGGAAAGGTCCTGTTGCAACTCAAGCACTTCATGATCCACAGCTCGGATTGTGTCCTTGAAGCAGTGGCGGAGTTGAGACACGTGGAACACATCGTGAACCTGAGAAAGGTTCAACGGTACTTCCAACTGGTATGCCACTTTTCCACTCCTTTCGAGAATAGTGAATGGACCAATATAGCGAGGAGCTAGCTTGCCCTTGATCCCGAAGCGGTGTGCACCCTTCGTTGGTGTGACCTGAAGATAAGCCTTTTCACTAAGTTGATAGACCATTTCTTTATGATGGCGTTCATACTGACTTTTCTAACATGACTGAGTAGTCCTCAGATTCTCGGGAATGACACGGATTTGTTCTTTGGCGTGTTGGATAATATCTGGACCGAAGAGTGGACGTTCCCCAGTTTCTGACCAGTTCAGAGGGGTTCGACACTTTCGTCCATATAACACTTTGAAGGGGGCCATCTTCGGACTAGCTTGATAGCTATTTTTGTAGGAGAACTCAGCATACGGGAGAGATTCCTCCCATTTCTTGCCGAAGGAAATAACACAAGCTCGAAGCATGTCTCCGAGAACTTGACTGACACGTTCAACTTGTCCCTGCAACTGAGGGTGAAAAGCAGTGCTAAAAGACAGATGAGTTCGCATAGCTTCTTGGAAACTTGCCCAGAATTTTGACGTGAATAAGCTACCACAGTCTGAGCTGATTACCAACGGAATACCGTGAAGTGAAACAATTCTGGACATATAGAGAGTTGCCAGCTGACTAGCAGTGATCGTTTCTTTGACGGCTAGAAAGTGTGCAACTTTAGAAAGCCGGACAATGACGACAAGAATAGCATCATTACCTTTGGTTATTTGGGAAATCCAGTGACGAAGTCCATTTCAACATGGTCCCATTTTCATTCAGGAATAGAGACAGGTTGCAGAGTTCCAGCAGGCCTTTGATGTTCTGCTTTATACGACGGCAAACGTCACATTCAGCAACGTAACAAGCAATGTCTTGCTTCATATTTGACCACCATAATCTCTGACGAATGTCTTGGTACATCTTGTTACTACCGGGATGAATAGACAACGGAGTGTCATGAGCTTCTTCCATAACTTCTCTAGTCATATCCAGGTTTTTCTCCTTAGACAGGCACCACTAGGCGGCCTTTGAAGTACAAAGTGCCATCATCAGCAACAGTGAAGAATGAGGGCTTTCCTTCTGCGAGGTAGCATTTAATCTTCTCAACTTGAGAGTCATATCCCTGCATTCTCTTGATGGAGTCCAAGAGATCTGTTTTGACAGCCATGCTATTGAAAGAACCCTGGGAAACAACACAGAGGTCATCTTGTGAAACTCCTTAGGAGGGGGAGTGAGTGCACCCGGAGGAACAATATGGAGGTTTAGCTTTCTGAATTCTTCAACAAGCGAGGGCTGAACTTTGCAAACCTCGAGATGGTTGCAATATGACTTGCGGCTCAAGGCATGAGCCATTACATTAGCCTTGCCTGGTGTATACGAAATAACCAAGTCAAAATCCGCTACCATCTCCATCCATCTCTGCTGACGGAGGTTCGCGTCTGGCTGGGTAAACAGATACTTCAGACTTTGGTGGTCGGTGAAGATCTCGCAACAATTACCAAGAAGGTAATGTCGCCACTGTTTCAGTGCATGTATAACGGCAGCAAGTTCGAGGTCGTGAACTGGGTAGTTCTTTGTGATGTAATGTAATGTGTAGTTTGATGAAAATAACGCCTCCCAAGTGGAGCAAAGTGGTCTTTGTGATGTAGGTGATGAAATTCCTCCTCAAGCCATAAGAAGAATGGGGATTTGTCATATACTCCCCATTGAGGAACCCCTTGTGGCGGAAGGAGAAAGACAATGTTCTACGCAAGTGGAACCATCACCGACACTAGACCCACATGCTTCCAAAGAACAAAGTGAAGGCCCTCAACCAAGTGAACATGATCACGGGCAAGATCAACCTAATCATGATGGTGGTGCACCAAATGATGCCCAAGATCAAGTTCAAGACTCCGAGCAAACTCACGATCAAGAGAAGTTCAAGATCAAGAGCAAGCTTAAGACAGTGCTTAAGACGATCATGATGACAGTCCTCAAATGCTTATTGAGGAGCTATTGGAGTGTTGTGCTGCCAAAGTGGCATCCAAGCTAAAGCATCAACAACATGCCATGGAGAATTGATACGTCTCCAACATATCTATAATTTTTTATTGTTCCATGTTTTTCCTAATGTTTTAGAATTTTTTGACTTACTGAAGTATAGTGTTTTTAGATCAGTACAGACTATTTTGTTTTAGACAGATTCTGTTTTCGTTGCATAGTTTGATTGTTTTAATGATGCTATGGATTATATCGGGGGTATAAGTCATGGAGAAGTTTGAATGCAGTAGGTATTGTGCAATAATAAAATATGAATGGGTTCATAACAGTGCCTAAAGTTTATGATTTGCTTATTATACTAACCGATCTCACGAGGTTTCTGTTGAGTTTTGTGTGCTGAAGTTTTCACGTTTTGGGTGAAATCACGATGGATGAAGGAATAAGGAGCAACAAGACTCTAGGATTCGGGATGACCAAGGCACCCCAAGGTAATATTCAAGGAGACCCAAGCATCTAAGCTTGGGGATGCCCTAGATGGCATCCCCTCTTTTGTCTACAATCCATCGGTATACTACTTGGAGATATACTTTTATTTATCACATGAAATGAGTTTTTCTTGGAGCGCCTTGTATTATAGTACTCTTTGCTTTGTCTTCTTTTTTTGTTTGCCACAATCATTGTTTGCTCCACACACCTTTTGATAGGGTCGCGCATTTATTCGTGATTTTTTAGAATACTTTATGTGCTTCACTAATATCTTTTGAGCTAGGCAGTTGCTCTAGTGCTTCACTTATATCTTTTAGAGCACGGTGGTGGTTATATTTTAAAGAAATAGTTGCACTCTAATGCTTCACTTATATCTTTTTGAGAGTCCAGTAAATAGTAATGGCAATATGCACGTGTTGTGAATTTGGTCCTGATATGCTATGTATTCAAGGGGGATATAATAAAAAAATCATGTAGATCACTGAATATGATAAGTTTGATTCCTTGCAATAGTTTTGCGATATTAAGATGGTAATATGTGGGAGTACTAGTGAATGACTGTGATTTAGTAAGAATATTGGTGTTAAGGTTTGTGATTCCCGAAGCATGCATGTATAGTCTCCCGTTATGCAATGAAGTTGGAGCATGATCTATTATTGAGTGTCTACCTTATGAGTGGCGGTCGGGGATGAGCGGTGGTCTTTCCTACCAATCTATCCCCCTAGGGGCATGCATAGTAGTACTTTGCTTTTGGGGGCTAATAAAATTTTACAATAAGTATGTGAGTTCTTTATGACTAATGTGAGTCCATGGATTATACGCACTCTTAACTTTCTGCCATTTGCTAGCCTCTTCAGTACCATGCATGGCCCTTTATCACCTCGAGAGTAGGTGCAAACTTTGCATCCAAAACCTGTGATATGATACGCTCTAGCACAAATAAGTCTCCTTATATCTTCCTCAAAACAACCACCATACCTACCTATCATGGCATTTCCATAGCCATTCCGAGATATATATTGCCATGCAACTTCCATCGTTCCGTTTTTATGACATACACTTTCATTGTCATATTGCTTTGCATGATCATATAGCTGACATGATATTTGTGGCATAGCCACCATTCATCACTATTATACATGTTACACTAGCATCATTGCACGTCCTGGTACACTGCTAGAGGCATACATATAGAGTCATATTATTCTAGTTATCGAGTTGTAATATTGAGTTGTAAGTAAATATAAGTGCGATGATCATCATTATTAGAGCATTGTCCCAGTGAGGAAAGGATGATGGAGACTATGATTCCCCCACAAGTCGGGATGAGGAAGCATCCGAAAAAAGAGGCCAAAAAGACCCTAACAAAAAATGAGAGAAAAAGAGAGAAGGGGCAATGTTACTATCCTTTTCCACCCTTGTGTTTTAGATTAGCACCATGTTTTTCATATAGAGAGTCTCCTATGTTGTCACGTTCATATACTAGTAGGATTTTTTCATTATAGAATCTGGCTTGTATATTCCGATGATGGGCTACCTCAAATGCCCGAGGTCTTCATGACCAAGCAAGTTGGATGCACACCCACTTAGTTTTCAGTTGAGATTTCATACACTTATAGCTCTTAGTGCATCAGTTGCATGGCAATCCCTACTCCTCGCATTGACATCAATTGATGGGCATCGCCATAGCCCGTTGATAGTTGCAATGATGTGAGACTATCTACCTTCTCTGACTTCTCCTTATTGATCTCTATCACCGCATTCTGTTCCACCCATAGTGCTATGTCCATGGCTCACGCTCATGTATTACGTGAGGTTGAAAAAATTGAAGCATGTTAAAAAGTATGAACCAATCGCTCGGCTTGTCATCGGGGTAGTTCATGATTAATACTTTGCGTTAGGAAGACCAAGCATGACAAGATTATATGATTTTGTAGGGATAGCATTCTTTAGAATTTTTATTTTGAAAGGCATGATTGTTTGTTGGTATGCCTGAGTATTGATGTCTTTATATCAAATTATAGACTATTGTTTTGATTCATTCGGATCTAGATATTCATACCCTAAAAGAGATTATATCATACACATGTTAGGTAGCATTTCACATAAAAAAATCGTTGTTATCATTTACCTACTTAAGGACGAGCAAGAATTAAGCTTGGTGATGCTGATACGTCTCCAACGTGTCTATAATTTTTTATTGTTTCATGCTATTATATTACAATTCTTGGCTACTTTATATGACTTTTGTGCTATTTTATATCATTTTTTGGGCTAACCTATTAACCCAGTGCCTAGTTCCAATTGTTGTTTTCTGCTTGTTTTTGGTTTTCCAGAAAATAAGTACCAAAGGGAGTCCAAACGCTATGAAACTTTTTGATGATTTTTTTGGACAAGAGAGACCCTACAAGCTTGGGGAGGAGGCCAGCCGGCAATCGAGGAGACGACAAGGCAACATGGCACGCCTTGGGGGGCGCTCTGTTACCTTGTGGGCCCCATGAGCCTCCATCTAGCCTAATTCCGCTTCTATAAATTCTCAAATATTGGGAAACCAACAAAGAGCCACCTGAAACCCTTTTCCTGCCGCCGCAAGTTTCTTTTCTTCCGTGATCCCATCTAGAGGCCTTTTCTGGTACTCTACTGGAGGAGGAATCGATCACGGAGGGCTTCTACATCATCGTTGCTGCCTTCCGATGATGCGTGAGTACTTCACCACAGACCTAGCTAGATGGCTTCTTCTCTCTCTTTGATCTTCAATACAATATTCTCCTCGATGTTCTTAGAGTTCTATCCAATGTAATCATCTTTTGCGGTATGTTTGTTGGGATCTCACGAATTGTGGGTTTATGATCTAAATATTCATGAGAAGTAATTGAGTCTTTTCTGAACTTTCTTTTCTGAACTTTATTATGCATGATTGTTATAGCTTTGTATTTCTCTCTGATCTATCCATTTGGTTTGGCCAACTAGATTGATTTATTTCAGTGGGAGAGGTCCTTTTTGATGGGTTCAATCTTGCGGTGCTCTATATCCCAATGAAAGAAGGGGACAAGACGCATATTTTTATTGTTCCCATTAAGGATAAAACAGCGGGGTTTATTCATATTGATTGGGTTTACTTTGTGTACATCATGTCTTGCTTAAGGCGTTACTCCATTTTTCATGAACTTAATACCATAGATACATGTTGGATAGTGGTCAATTGGTGTAATAATAGTAATAGATGCAGGCAGGAGTTGGTCTACTTGTCTCGGACATGATGCTTATATACATGACCATGTTAGGGAACGCAGTAATTTCAAAAAAATTCCTACGCACACGCAAGATCCATCTAGGTGATGCATCGCAACGAGCGGGAGAGTGTCTCCATGTACCCTCGTAGACCGAAAGCAGTAGTGTTAAGTAACGCGGTTGATGTAGTCGAACGTCTTCGCGATCCAATCGATCGAGTACCGAATGCACGACACCTCCGTGATCTGCACACGTTTAGCTCGGTGACGTCCCTCGTACTCTTGATCCAGCTGAGGCTGAGGGAGAGTTTCGTCAGCACGACGTCGTGATGATGGTGATGATGAAGTTACCGACGCATGGCTTTGCCTAAGCACTACAATGATATGACCAAGGTGGAAATCTGTGGAGGGGGGCACCGCACACGGCTAAGACAATTGTCAACTTGTGTGTCTATGGGGTGCCCCCTCCCTCGTATATAATGGAGGGGAGGAGGAGAGGGCCAGCCCTCATAGGGCACGCCCAAGGGGGGGAGTCCTACTCCCAGTAGGAGTAGGTTTCCCCCCTCCCTAGTTGGAGTAGGAGAAGAAGGAAGAGGTAGAGGGAGAGAAGGAAAGGGGGGCCCCACCCCAATTCGGATTGGGCTTGTGGGGGCACGCCCTCCACCTGGCCGCCTCCTCCTCTCTCCCACTAAGGCCCAATAAGGCCCATTAACTCCCCGGGGGGTTCTGGTAACCTCCTGGTACTCCAGAAAATGCCCGAACTCATCCGGAACCATTCCGGTGTCCAAACATAGCCTTCCAACATATCGATATTTATGTCTTGACTATTTCGAGACTCCTCGTCATGTCCGTGATCACATCCGGGACTCTGAACAACCTTCGGCACATCAAAACACATAAACTCATAATACCGATCGTCATCGAACGTTAAGCGTGCGGACCCTACGGGTTCTAGAACTATGTAGACATGACCGAGACTCATCTCCGGTCAATAACCAATAGCGAGAACACGGATGCTCATATTGGCTCCCACATATTCTACGAAGATCTTTATCGGTCAAACCGCATAACAACATATGTTGTTCCCTTTGTCATCGGTATGTTACTTGCCCGAGATTCGATCGTCGGTATCTCAATACCTATTCAATCTCGTTACCGGCAAGTCTCTTTACTCGTTCCGTAATGCATCATCCCGTAACTAACTCATTAGTCACATTGCTTGCAAGGCTTATAGTGATGTGCATTACTGAGAGGGCCAGAGATACCTCTTCGACAATCGGAGTGACAAATCCTAATCTCGATCTATGCCAACTCAACAAACACCATCAGAGACACCTGTAGAGCATCTTCACAATCACCAGTTACGTTGTGACGTTTGATAGCACACTAAGTGTTCCTCCGGTATTCGGGAGTTGCATAATCTCATAGTCATAGGAACATGTATAAGTCATGAAGAAAGCAATAGCAACAAACTAAACGATCATCGTTCTAAGCTAACGGATGGGTCTTGTCAATCACATCATTCTCTAATGATGTGATCCCATTAATCAAATGACAACTCGTGTCTATGGCCAGGAAACTTAACCATCTTTGATTAACGAGCTAGTCAAATAGAGGCATACTAGTGACACTCTGTTTGTCTATGTATTCACACATGTACTAAGTTTCCAGTTAATACAATTCTAGCATGAATAATAAACATTTATCAACATATAAGGAAATATAAAGAACAACTTTATTATTGCCTCTAGGGCATATTTCCTTCAGTCTCCCACTTGCACTAGAGTCAATAATCTAGATTACACGGTAATGATTCTAACACCCATGGAGTCTTGGTGCTGAGCACGTTTTTCTAGTGAGAGAGGCTTAGTCAATGGGTATGCAACATTCAGATCCGTATGTATCTTGCAAATCTCTATGTCTCCCTCCTTGACTTGATTGCGGATGTAATTGAAGCGTCTCTTGATGTGTTTGGTTCTCTTGTGAAATCTGGATTCCTTTGCCAAGGCAATTGCACCAGTATTGTCACAAAAGACTTTCATTGGACCCGATGCGCTAGGTATGACACCTAGATCGGATATGAACTCCTTCATTTGCTGCTTCCGAAGCAGCTATGTACTCTGCTTCACACGTAGATCTCGCCACGATGGTTTGCTTAGAACTGCACCAACTGACAGCTCCACCGTTCAATATAAATACGTATCCGATTTGTGACTTAGAGTCATCCGGATCAGTTTCCTTGCATCGACGTAACCATTTACGATGAGCTCTTTGTCACCTCCATAAACGAGAAACATATCCTTAGTCCTTTTTAGGTATTTCAGGATGTTCTTGACTGCTGTCCAGTGATCCACTCCTGGATTACTTTGGTACCTTTCTGCTAAACTAATAGCAAGGCACACATCAGGTCTGGTACACAACATTGCATACATGATAGAACCTATGGTTGTAGCATAGGGAATGACTTTCATTTTCTCTCTATCTTCTGCAGTGGTCGGGCATTGAGTCTGACTCAACTTCACACCTTGTAACACAGGCAAGAACCCTTTCTTTGCTTGATCCGTTTTGAACGTCTTCAAAACTTTATCAAGGTATGTGCTTTGTGAAAGTCCAATTAAGCGTCTTGATCTATCTCTATAGATCTTGATGCCCAAAATATAAGCAGCTTCACCGAGGTATTTCATTGGAAAACTCTTGTTCAAGTATCCTTTTATGCTATCCAGAAATTCTATATCATTTCCAATCAACAATATGTCATCCACATATAATATTAGAAATGTTATAGAGCTCCCACTCATTTTCTTGTAAATACAGGCTTCTCCAAAAGTCTGTATAAAACCATATGCTTTGACACTATCATAACGTTTATTCCAACTCCGAGATGCTTGCGCCAATCCATAAATGGATCGCTGGAGCTTGCACACTTTGTTAGCATCCTTTGGATCGATAAAACCTTCTGGTTGCATCATATACAACTCTTCTTCCAGAAATCCATTCAGAATGCAGTTTTACATCCATTTGCCAAATTTCATAATCATAAAATGCGGCAATTGCTAACATGATTCAGACGAACTTAAGCATCGCTACGGTTGAGAAGGTCTCATCGTAGTCAACTCCGTGAACTTGTCAAAAACCTTTCGCAACAAGTTGAGCTTTGTAGACAGTAACATTACCATCGGCGTCAGTCTTCTTCTTGAAAATCCATTTATTCTCTATGGCTTGCCGATCATCAGGCAAGTCAACCAAAGTCCACACTTTGTTCACATACATGGATCCCATCTCAGATTTCATGGCCTCAAGCCACTTTGCAGAATCTGGGCTCATCATCGCTTCCTCATAGTTAAATGAGGTTCGTCATGGTCAAGTAACATGACCTCCGAACAGGATTACCGCATTCACTGCAGTGCGGATCTTACTCTAGTTGACCTACGAGGTTCGGTAGTAACTTGATCTAAAGTTACATGATCATCATCATTAGCTTCCTCACTAATTGGTGTAGGAGTCATAGGAACTGGTTTCTGTGATGAACTATTTTCCAATAAGGGAAGCAGTATGATTACCTCATCAAGTTCTACTTTCCTCCCACTCACTTCTTTCGAGAGAAAATCCTTCTCTAGAAAGGATCCATTCTTAGCAACAAATATCTTGCCTTCGGATCTGGGATAGAAGGTGTACCCATGATCTCCTTTGGGTATCCTATGAAGACACATTTCTCCGATTTGGGTTCGAGCTTATCAGGTTGAAGCTTTTTCACATAAGCATCGCAGCCCCAAATTTTAAGAAACGACAACTTGGGTTTCTTGCCAAACCACAGTTCGTAAGGTGTCATCTCAACGGATTTAGATGGTGCCCTATTTAACGTGAATGCAGCCGTCTCTAAAGCATAACCCCAAATCGATAGCGGTAAATCGGTAAGAGACATCATAGATCGCACCATATCTAATAAAGTGCGGTTACGACGTTCGGACTCACCATTACGTTGTGGTGTTCCGGGTGGCGTGAGTTGCAAAACTATTCCGCATTGTTTTAAATGAAGACCAAACTCGTAACTCAAATATTCTTCTCCACGATCAGATCGCAGATTTTTTTCTTGTTACGATGATTTTCCACTTCACTCTGAAATTCTTTGAACTTTTCAAATGTTTCAGACTTATGTTTCATCAAGTAGATATACCCATATCTGCTTAAATCATCTGTGAAGGTCAGAAAATACTTGATACTTGTCATGAGCCTCAATATTCATCGGATCGCATACATCAAGATGTATTATTTCCAATAAATCTGTTGCTCGCTCCATTGTTCCGAGAAGCGGAGTTTTAGTCATCTTGCCCATGAGGCATGGTTCGTAAGTACCAAGTGATTCGTAATCAAGTGATTCCAAAAGTCCATCAAGATGGAGTATCTTCATGCGCTTTACAAAGAATATGACCCAAACGGCGATTACCACAAATAAGTTGCACTATCATTATCAACTCTGCATCTTTTGGCTTCAATATTATGAATATGTGTATCACTACTATTGAGATTCAACAAAAATAGACCACTCTTCAAGGGTGCATGGCCATAAAAGATATTACTCATATAAATAGAACAACCATTATTCTCAGATTTAAATGAATAACCGTCTCGCATCAAACAAGATCCAGATATAATGTTCATGCTCAACGCTGGCACCAAATAACAATTATTTAGGTCTAAAACTAATCCCAAAGGTATATGTAGAGGTAGCGTGCCGACGGCGATCACATCGACTTTGGAACCATTACCCACGCGCATCGTCACCTCGTCCTTAGCCAATCTTTGCTTAATCTGTAGCCCCTGTTTCAAGTTGCAAATATGAGCAACAGAACCAGTATCAAATACCCAGGTGCTACTACGAGCATTAGTTAAGTACACATCAATAACATGTATATCAAATATACCTTTCACTTTGCCATCCTTCTTATCCACCAAATACTTGGGGCATTTCCGCTTCCAGTGACCAGTCCCTTTGCAGTAGAAGCACTCAGTGTCGGTGTCAAAACCGGCGGATCTCGGGTAGGGTGTCCCGAACTGTGCGTCTAGGCGGATGGTAACAGGAGACAAGGGACACGATGTTTTATCCAGGTTCGGGCCCTCTCGATGGAGGTAAAACCCTACGTCCTGCTAGATTAATATTGATGATGTGTGTTACAAGAGTAGATCTACCACGAGATCAAAGAGGCTAAACCCTAGAAGCTAGCCTATGGTATGATTGTTGTTCGTCTCTACGGACTAAAACCCTCCGGTTTATATAGACACCGGATAGGGTTAGGGTTACAGTAGTCGGTTACAATGGTAGGAGATCTACATATCCAGATCGCCAAGCTTGCCTTCCACGCCAAGGAAAGTCCCATCCGGACACGGATTTAAGTCTTCAATCTTGTATCTTCATAGTCTTGGAGTCCGGCCGATGATGATAGTTCGACTATCCGGACACCCCTAGTCCGGAACTCCCTCGGTAGCCCCTGAACCGTGCTTCAATGACGATGAGTCCGGTAGCGTATATTGTCTTGACGTTGCAAGGCGGGTTCTTCCTCCGAATAATTTATAGAAGATTGTGAACACCAGGATAGTGTCCGCTCGCAAAAAATAAATTCCACATACCACCGTAGAGAGAATAATGTTACACAAGATCAATCTGTGACATATTTTGTGGCGTGACGTCGCACCACTACCAAGCCTTTATTCAAATTGTTTTCTACTGTTCCACCTCGGTAGCGTTTAGCGGCGGTTTCCTTGGCACGTCTTGTCGAGGCAGAGATCGTGTTCCCCTTATTCCGGATTCCCATCAATACGGACGTGGTAACCCAACCGCGCCATTGATTGTGGCGCTTGGGGATAAGCGAGTTTTACTGTGCCGGTGGGGACACATGTTTTTGTCCGCCCATATAAGGGGATAAGGATCCACCCTTTCACCTACGCCTTCTTACTCCTTCGCTCATCCATTCCTGTGCACCCGAGCTCTAGCGCCCAAGTCCACACTTTCCTCCTCAACCTTATCCAACCATGTCAGGAGCGGGAGGCAGATGGATGGCCTCCTCCGTCACGAAGGGGCACATCACAAGACTGCGGGAGGCCGGATACTTGTCCGCGATATCACAAGACAGCCGCCTGACGCAGGGCAGCTTATTCCAACCCCCAGTCCCCATGAGAGGGTGGTATTTCTTCCCCACTTCCTCCGCGGACTAGGTTTTCCACTTCACCCATTTGTCCGGGGGCTCATGTTCTACTACGGTCTGGACTTCCATGACCTGGCCCTGAATTTCGTCCTCAACGTCTTGATGTTTATCGTCGTGTGCGAGGCCTTCCTCTGCATCCAGCCCCACTTCGGCTTGTGGCTCAAGACTTTCAGTGTCAAGCCGAAGGTTGTGAAGGGCATCCAAGCGGAGTGCGGAGGCGCCATGGTCGGCAAGATGGCCAAAGTCCTGTGGCTCGAGGGCTCCTTTGTGGAGACAATAAAGGGTGGCAATCGGGGTGGTTCTACATCACCGAGCCACGCGACCCTGAATGGGTGGCGGCCCCCGAATTCATATCTGGATTCCCCACACGACTCTCATCATGGAAAGAGACGGGCCTGAAGTGGGGGGATTCGGACGAGCTATCCGGACTCCAAACACGCGTCCGGAACCTGGTGGACAAGAATCGCAGGCTTGTCGACGTAATCCAGGTGATGCTCATCCGCGGATTCTCCCATGCCAACAACGGGACTTCAATTTGTGGGAGTTCGATCCGCACAAGACCAACCTTGAGCGGCTCTTGATACCACGTACGAAGATGCCTGGAAGGTGCTGTTCAAGGGCGCCGAAGCCCCCGCATCCGCTAACAAAGATCGCGGATACAACTCGCGGCGTCAAGCCGACGAGGTAAGTTATTTTACCCTTTATGGGACTCTTTTTCCATAGATTGACTCTACGTGGGATCTAAAAACTCCCTATTCTTCGACAGGTCTGGCTGAAGACGTCGGACAGATTAACCGTCCGGCTCCTTTGCTGAAGACCAGCGGACGCTTGATTGACGGGATCGCTAGCTCGGCACCTCATGTGGTGCCGAGAAGAAGGCTAAGAAGGAGGCCACGGGAACCCGAAGGAGCTCCCGATGCCAGGTGTTGTCGGATTCTGAAGCAGAATCTTCTCCTGAAGATGAGGAGGAAGAAGAAGCTTCTCCCCCAGCGGGGGAGGAGAGGAAAAGGAAGGCCGCCCCAACTAGGGAGGCCGGAGGGTCCAAGAAGGGAAGAACCCTTCCTCCGTACTTCTCCACCAACGTCGACGATGACGAGGGAGATTGGCCTACAAGGGCCAAGCCCCTGGCGAGATCGTAAGAGTCCGGATACCCATGGCTTTTTATTATTGCAGAGTGTTCTCTGATGTCGAACAATCGTGCAGCCCGCCCAAAGGCGAGCTCGTCGATTCATCGGCGGGTCCCCGGGCTCGTCCGGAAATGGAGAGTACTTCGCCAGACCGCCTCCTCGCCTCACTGCTGCGGACAACGCCACAAGGGACTCCAAAGGGGATTGGTCACGAGGAGGTGGCGCGATGTGCCACAAGGCAACCTCCGGACTCAGCGCGTGGGGGCAAGACCCAGGGCTCTAAGCCCGACCCTTGTCTCGGACTCCATGCCGGAACCTTGATGGTTCCGGAGTCCGGTAAGCGATCCCTTCGCAAGAAGGGTAAGACGCCGGTGTCCTTCGTCCAACCAGAGGCACCGGATAGCTTACTGGAGGCGCTCAACGGCGCCTCCATCGAGGAGGAGCACCGCACTATTATGAGTGTGGTGATCCGGTCAGTTCAGTCCACCAAGAGCGGGCTGACCGAAGCCTGCAGTAGCCTTCTAACAGGCTTTGAGGTAAGAAATTTCAATATATGTAAAATGGCACCGCATAGACAGTAGCCCCTGATGCTCGGTTCGGTGTTCGGAAAGAAAAGCTGGACTGAGGATCTTTAGAAAGATAAAAGCAGGAGCCATATAAAGGATATGTCAATATGGGATTGCAGGCTGTGCTGCTGACCTCCGCCGCACTGACTGCGGAGGTTAATACTTTGAAGGGAAACCTCGAGCGGTCCGAGAACGAGCTCGGCCATGCCAAGAAGCAGCTCGAGGAAAAACAAGGTGAGTAATACCTTATAAAAATTGTACCTTACAGAAAAGGATTTGGTTGCAAGAAAAAAATGACAAGGATAAGTGGGTGTTGTAGGGGCCACTAACGAGGTGGAAACCCTGAAGGAGGCGGTGGCCGCGGCCGAACGCATAATGCGGCATGGGCGCATCGAGCGAGAGAAGCAGGAGGTGCGGGTGGCGGAGGTACAGCAATAGCTCCAGGATCTCGTGAAAAAACATGAGAGCTTGGAGCGTGACTCGAAGACTCGAGAGTCCGAGCTTGCAATAGCTCTTGAGAGTGCCAAAGCCGCTAAGGCCGAAGCCTATAAGGCCCTCCAAGAGATCGAGGCGGTGAAGAAAATAGCAGCGGGTAAGGCATTTTTCCTGCAGAGTAAGCATGTGAGTGTTAATTACCTGTTCCTTACCCGAATTCGGAGCTCTCCAGGGGTGTTCGCAGATCTTCCTCGCAGCGTGTTCGATGCTGCCGCATTCTACCGGGCCGACGAGGGGAGCTCGACGGAGAAAGGTCTTACGGTCTCGATATCTTGAGGCGGACATCAGTGCCTTTAGCGACCAGTCAAGCAGCTGGTTGAGCTCCACAAGGCGGCCGAACAGGCCATGAAGGGCCTCATAGTTCGGCTG
The DNA here is from genome assembly GCA_021605145.1 of Aegilops bicornis. Lineage (NCBI taxonomy): Eukaryota > Viridiplantae > Streptophyta > Magnoliopsida > Poales > Poaceae > Aegilops > Aegilops bicornis. Next base: position 332,218,462 of record CM038669.1, read on the forward strand.
TGGCCTAAGGAGGCCATGCACAGGAGCTACTTGACTGTGCGGTGATGGATGCGTGCCCGTGGGTTGAAGTGATCAAGCATTCCGCTTGTATTGAGGGTGCCCGTCGGGCCCTTGCCCGCATAAAGGTGCAGGGGGCAAGATGGATGCCCGAAGCTTGTGACGGACCCGCCACGGAGGGCAAGGAGCATCGCACGCCCGAGATGTATTATAAGAGTGTGCTGAAGGGCGCCCGTACTATTGCGGGTGAGTGCTCCAAAGATGTAATATTTGAGTAGAATCGCATTTTGTTATCCTGTGCGCTGAAAACTTAGTTCATATGCGCTAAGCAATGCTTGTTAATTTAAAATATTACCTTCTGTGCGGCTGTTTATCAAATCTGAGAGATGGCAAGTCGTCGGCTTCAGCCACCATGCCACAGTCTTTGGGGTGTTCGGGATAAACTTGAGCGCTCTTGTTCCCATCTTTGGGTCCATCTAGGGAGGCGCCCAACACGACGAACGAGGCAACCGGACTTATAATGCTTGAACACTCTCACTTAGCCATAGAATTCTCTAATTTTAAATTTCGTGAAGCCCCTAGTCTTCGAAAGGCGAATTTGGGGCGCTATCACGCCTTGGCCGGACAAAGATCCGGCTCCTCGCTCTAAGCGGCATAAGTCTTTAAGGACTCGCAGAAACCTCTCGAACAGCGACGGTCTCTCGCCTCATCATCATGGCGGTCAGTTTAGCTTTCTCCATCGAGGCGTTAACCCAGGTGACTGGGCGGAATCGTGATGGTTCTCCGGTGCTACCTTAGCCGATATAACGGGCGTAAGGTACCAAAGCGCAGGGCCGGGCAAACCCAACTATTGACCCAAGACATGATTCGGAGCCGATGCATATAGTGCTATAAGTTCGGGGTGCCGCACTTGTGAAAGTGTTCGGACTCATCACACCATAACGCGGGAAACATAAGCCCCTGGTGTATATTAGCCGTACCAAAGTGTACGGATGCAACATGTCGTGAATGTACATATGTATGAAAAAGAAATGCAATTATAAGCAAAAGGTGATGCATTGTTTTATTCAATAAGTGCCGCTCTGAATGCGAGAACAATACAAATAGTGCGATAAGCAATGTAGGAGACTGTTTAAACATGTCCCCTTCCGAGGTAGGCTGCATGATTGGTGTATGAAAATGCTCATAATGGAGACCACACATATTCGTTGTAGCCTTTATCCTTCCCCGGCTGTTGCATCGTGAGTTCGGCAGTCTGCCGGACGGGGCTTCGACAAGCGGAGTCCTGTGTTTAAAAAGTAAAAGGTAAAAGAAAAGAAAAAGGAACGACACACTTGAGAGCCCCTTGTGTGGTTGAGCCGCGATGCAGGGTGTATTGTGGTCGTGCCCCCTCCCCATGCCCATGGTATCTTGAGGCGTAATGGTGTCTGCGAAGGACCTGCTGACGTTTCGCAGAGGCTGGGGTTGGGGCCGCACTGCTCTGGCGTGCTCGGGCGTGCCAGGTGGTCTTGTTGTAAGTTACTCGGGCGTGCTTGGCTGTGTCCGGCCGCTTAACGGCGGATTCGATAATTGCCTTAAGAGGCTGCATTGCACTTACGCCGCGAGAGCATTGTATGTTCCTCCGTGCGGAGGAACGTTCGATGTTTCCGTTGACCTTAATGACTCCTCGAGGGCCTGGCATCTTGAGCTTGAGGTATGCGTGGTGCGGCACCGTGTTGAACTTTGCAAGCGATGCGTCCGAGCAAGGCATGATAGCCGCTGCGGAACGGGACTATGTCGAAGATTAACTCCTCGCCGGAAGTTATCCGGGATCGAAGACCACTTCCGGTGTAATTGAGCACATACAATTGGCTTCTACACCGGTATGACGCCTTTAAAGGTCGTTTTGGTAGGTTTAATCCTTGAGGGTCTATGCCCATTTTGCGCCTTTGTATCACAGTAAAGCAGGTTTGAAATTTCTTCTGCCGTCCATCGGGACTCGATTAGGTGAAATCCATCGACGATTGGGTCTAGGACGGTCTGGCCCGAATCCGCCGTGGCGGATCTTTGGTGGGGTGGTCCCTTGGTCGAAAGTGATCGGGCGGAGGACCACGGATTGAACTTTAGAACAGCTGGCTCCATCGCGTAGACATCCACGAGTGCATGCTTCCGCTCCCTTTTGGGTATGTGGGTTGCGTATATCATGTTCACCGTCCGCACTTTTGTGGGGGAAACCATACATCCTCTATCGTTCGGGCGGTTGGGTCTCGTCCTCGTCATCGCTATGCAGCCCTTGTCATTGTTTTCGACAATTAACTTGCACCTGCTTGAATACCCAACAGTCCCTGTTGGTGTGGTTAATGGCTTCCGAAGTGCCGTGTATCGCTGGCACAAGCGGTCGAGTATTCGGTCCAAACTGGACGGACCGGAGTAGTTCGTTTGAATGGCTTTTTCACGACCGGGTTTAGAGCCTTTGAATCCGGCATTGACTGCCGTATCCTCAATATTGTCACCGTTAGTGCGGCGTTTGTTTTTATTCTGACGGCTGCCGTTTTGGTCCTTGAAGTCCGGATCGCCGAATTTTTCTTGAGGTTGTTGCTGCGTGCTAGTCGGCTGTCCTCACTGTGAAGCGGGTCATGAGTGATGTGAGGGCTGCCATGGATTTCGGCTTTTCTGTCCTAGGTGCCGGGCAAGCCACTCGTCATGGATGTTATGCTTGAAGGCCGTGAGGGCCTCACTTATCCGGACGGTCGACGATTTGGTTTTTCTTGGTTAAGAACCGTGTCCGTAATTGTCCGGCCGATTAAATGCGCTGCTGAATTATGTGGCTTAGGTCATCGGCGTCTGGTGGTCGCACATAAGTGCCACGGAAGTTATCGAGGAATGCGGCTTCGAGGTCCTCCCAGCTCCCAATTGACTCTGGCGGCAAGCTGTTGAGCCAATGCCGGGCTGGTCCTTTAAGCTTGAGGGGAGGTATTTGATGGGCGTGAAGATCGTCACCGCGGGCCATGTGGATGTGAAGGAGATAGTCTTGATCCAAACCGCGGGGTTTGTTGTGCCATCATAGGATTCAATATTGACGGGTTTAAACCCTTCGGGATTTGATGATCCATTACTTAAATGCTGTGAAGCATAGTGGGTGTCTTGGCGCCTCTGTCTTTGGGCGATATCATGGCCGGAGCTCAAAAGAGCTTGGTGCATTTTGTTCGCCGACGTATTTACTGTGTCCGGCGTGACGGTTGTCGTCACGTACCGTGGGGCGCCCACGCGATCCATAGATCGATCTTAATTGTCTTGCCTTGTCCTCCAATATATCTCACAGGTCCGGAGCGTTCCCCTTTGGCCAAGTGCTTTTTGAGCGATGAGAGTGCGGTTCTAGTGGAGGGCCTAGAGGCCTCTACAGCGCCACGGGGTGGTCGGTCACCGTATTGTCTCCTGGTGATGCGGGTTCGTAAGCCTCCTCCTCTAATCGGGGAGCAGCTTGCGTTTAGGGTAGCTTTGGAGGGCGTTCGAGCTCATGCTCTTGACGCGAGGACTTGGTCCATCAGCCGGCTAGCAGATCTGATCAGCTCTAAGTCATTCTGCTTTTTTCTTTAGGCTGTTTGCCGTGGCCATAAGCCTGCGTCTAAAACGCTCTTGTTCGACGGGATTCTCGGGCATGACGAATTCATTGTCGTCGAGGCTTGCCGTCTTGGGAGGAGGCATATAATCCTCTACCTCTTCTTCCGCTCTCTCTTGAGGGCTGGCGTCTTCATCCTCCTGCGATGGATCTTGCTGGAGTGGATTGTCTTCGGCGTTGTCCGGTGTATTGTTATCTCCGGTGCTAGAATCTTCATTCTTGTTGTGGCGGGATTTAGAGCGGCGCCGCTGATGCCGGCGCTTGGGCTGCTTCTTGGAGGGGTCATCCTTCGTTGTTCCATCGCCGTTCCCATCTTTTGGGATGTCCACCATGTATATGTTGTATGACGAGGTGGCCTTCGGTGCCACAGGCGCTGGGTCTTGGTCATCTCCGGCATCGTCATCCATACCGTTGATGTCTTCGGAGTCGTAGTCTAGCATGTCGGTTAGGTCGTCGACAGCGGCTACCAAGTGGGTGGTGGGTGGGCGTCGAATTTCTTCGTCGACCGTATCCCAACCTTCCTGACCGTAGTCCGGCCAGGGCTCTTCGGATAAAGAGAGAGACTTTAGTGAATTCAGGATGTCGCCAAAAGGCGAGTGCTGAAAGATGTCCGTGGCCGTGAACTCCATAACGGGCGCCCAATCGGATTCGATCAGCAAGGGCGCGGAGGGTTCGAGTCCGGATAGGAGTCCGGCACCGGAGTCGAGGTCTTCGCAAAGCGACAGGGATGAAGTTCGACTCGATCACCGTAGAGATTAAAGCCCCGAGGCGGTGTCCAACCACTCGTCCTCGATCGGGGAATCCGGCTCCGGATTAAGGGTCGGAGCGGATTAGTGCGGCCTCGAGGCCTTTGTTGATCTGAGCTAGATCATGCCCATCGAGACGGTCTGGCGCGCTTGGCGGGGCTCGAATCCGTCGAAGATCAAGTCTCCGCGGATATGGGCCGTATAGTTTAGGCTTCCAAATCTGACTGACGGCCGGGCGTAGCTTCGATCTGCTCCGGATGGCGGCGAATTGGCCCTTGATGCAAAAGCCGCCAAACACGAAGATCTGTCCGGGGAGAAAAGTCTCACCCTGGACCGTGTCGTTGTTGATGATCAAAGGAGCCATCGGGCCTATCGGCGACGACACATAGGAACTCTCAATGAAAGCACCAATGTCGGTGTCAAAACCGGCGAATCTCGGGTAGGGGGTCCCGAACTGTGCGTCTAGGTGGATGGTAACAGGAGACAAGGGATACGATGTTTTACCCAGGTTCAGGCCCTCTCGATGGAGGTAAAACCCTACATCCTGCTAGATTAATATGGATGATGTGTGTTACAAGATTAGATCTACCACGAGATCAAAGAGGCAAAACCCTAGAAGCTAGCCTATGGTATGATTGTTGTTCGTCCTACGGACTAAAACCCTCCGGTTTATATAGACACCGGATAGGGTTAGGGTTACACAGAGTCGGTTACAATGGTAGGAGATCTACATATCAGTATCGCCAAGCTTGCCTTCCATGCCAAGGAAAGTCCCATCCGGACACGGGACGAAGTCTTCAATCTTGTATCTTCATAGTCTTGGAGTCCGGCCGATGATGATAGTTCGGCTATCCGGACACCCCCTAGTCCGGAACTCCCTCACTCAGTCTCAGGCTTAGGTCGAGACTTGGGCTTCTTCACTTGAGCAGCAACTTGCTTGTTGTTCTTCTTGAAGTTCCCCTTCTTCCCTTTACCCTTCTTCTTGAAACTGGTGGTCTTGTTGACCATCAACACTTGATGCTCCTTCTTGATTTCTACCTCCATAGCCTTTAGCATCGTGAAGAGCTCGGGAATTGTCTTATCCATCCCTTGCATATTATATTTCATCATGAAGCTTTTGTAGCTTGGTGGCAGTGATTGAAGAACTCTGTCAATGACACTATCATCAGGAAGATTAACTCCCAGTTGAGTCAAGTGGTTGTGGTACCTAGACATTACGGGTATATGTTCACCGATGTAACTATTCTCCTCCATTTTGCGGTTGTAGAACTTCTTTGGAGACTTCATATCTCTCAATCCGGGCATTTGCTTGAAATATTAACTTCAACACGGAACATCTCATATGCTCCATGACGTCCAAAACATCGTTGAAGTCGGTTGTGGCCGTAAAGCATGGCACCTTGAACTATCGAGTAGTCATCGACTTTACTCGCCAAAGCGTTCTTAACGTCATCAATGACATCTGCGGCGAGGCACGCACGTAGCGGTGCTTCCAGGACGTAATTCTTTTGTGAAGCAATGAGGATAATCCTCAAGTTACGAACCTAGTCCATGTAGTTGCTACCATCATCTTTCAACTTAGCTTTCTCTAGGAACACATTAAAATTCAAATGAACAGTAGCACGGGCCATTGATCTACAACAACATAGACATGCAAAATACTATCAAGTACTAAGTTCATGATAAATTAAAGTTCAATTAATCATATTACTGAAGGACTCCCACTTAGATAGACATCCCTCTAATAATCTAAGTGATCACGTGATCCAAATCAACTAAACCATGTCCGATCATCACGTGAGATGGATTAGTTTTAAATGGTGAACATCACTATGTTGATCATATCTACTATATGATTCACGCTCGACCTTTCGTTCTCAGTGTTCCGAGGCCATATCGGCTTATGCTAGGCTCCTCAAGTTTAACCCGAGTATTCTGCGTGTGCAAAACTGACTTGCACCCGTTGTATTTGAACATAGATCTTATCACACCCTATCATCACGTGGTGAGAACACTTATACCTTGAAATTTAGTGAGAGATCATCTTATAATGCTACGGCCGAACTAAGCAAAATAAGATGCATAAAGGATAAACATCACATGCAATCAAAGAAGTGATATGATCTGGCCATCATCATCTTGTGCCTTTGATCTCCATCTCCAAAGCACCGTCAGGATCACCATCGTCACCGGCTTGACACCTTGATCTTCCTCGAAGCATCGTTGTCGTCTCGCCAACTATTACTTCTACGACTATCGCTACCGCTTAGTGATAAAGTAAAGCAATTACATGGCGATTGCATTTCATACAATAAAACGACAACCATATGGATCCTGCCGATTCTTAGATAAGCGTGTTACAAAACATGATCATCTCATACAACAATTTATATAATCATGTCTTGACCATATCACATCACAACATGCCCTGCAAAAACAAGTTAGACGTCATCTACTTTGTTGTTGCAAGTTTTACATGGCTGCTATGGGCTTAGCAAGAACCGTTTTTACCTACGCATCAAATGTCAGGACCCCGATTCCAAGTCACATCGACCTAGCCGGTAACACCTCATATCACTTTGCGGCCTCACGCACGGTATTCCCACGGGTGTCGCCTTACCATGGCCCGGGACCGTTTGCGCCTTTTGGCTCACGTATATGATAGTGTCGCTAGCATCCACATGACAAAGAACCCGAGCTTACATGGCTAGTCGTGAACCCAAAGCGGCGCTAACCCATGGGGACAGGCATACATGAATCACATCGAGCATGTCGGTCATCAACGTATGAATTCGGGCTGTAACCTGGCTATGAGGACTCCGGTATCCGGGCTGTAGCAGGCTAGGCAGGACTCGGATATCACCAGCGTGACATTTCCCGAAGAACAGACATAAGGCAGTGAAACACATGCCGGCCAGTCAAGTGTCCAAGCGGTAGTCTTTGGGCTAGCAGGACTCCGGTGAACCGGGTCATGTAGCGGACTACTATCGCTCAGAAGCACAAGACTACATTTCCCCATATGAGAGGCTGCCAAGGATAAACAACTAGTTTGTCCGATCCCACTCATACCAAGCATTTCAATCATACACGCAATATGCCCGATATGAGTACATACAACAAGGCATCACAACAAAACTCTACAACTCAAAGTACTTTATTTAAGAGGCTCCGAGGAGCCATACATAACATATCCATACAGGTAGGGGTCACATGACCCAACACTCAAGTCATAGAACATACAAGCACATGCGGAAGCAAACTAGTCTCGAGTACGGACTCTAAAAAGAAAGAAAGCTTGTTGAAGCCTTTCTAACTACGGTGGCCCTTCACAAGCCTTGGATCACCACACAGGTGGCTAGTTCACTCGTCGATGTCAAGGTCTACATAGAACCCATCGGAGGGGCAGTGTTGTCGTCTGAAAAACATTAATTAAGCAAACATGAGTATGGAGGTACTCTGCAAGTCTTACCACGTAATCCTATCATACATGCACATTCTCAAGAAGGTGGTGGAGTTATTTGACAAGCCAGCTTTGACTCTTGGCTAAGCTATCCCACGTGACACCACTTGAAAAGCATTTGTCGCATGAGTCCACTAATCACCATCACAATACTCCACCATGGATCCTCTCGTCAACCCACGAGAGGGCCATCCGCGGCACTCACACTTATCTTGAGGCTTTTAGTAGTATCCATTTACTTGTCTATGAACTGTTATAGGTAACCCAGAAGTCCTTCTCCGTGGACACGGCTATTCGAATAGATTATATTAACCCTGCAGGGGTGTACTTCTTCACACACGCTCTCACCACTTACCGCCGTTTACACGACATGTACTCGGCAACCTTCAAGCGGAAGCCCAACGTGGGTGTCGGCCACAGCCTACCTAAACACACGAGTCCCGAGTCCAGGTTTATCGCCTATTCGGGTTCCATCCGCAGGGAGTCCGGCCGAGGTTTCCACTAACGGCCCCGAACGATGTGTGTAGGGTTCCCGAGACACCAAGCAGGCGAATCGGTACATCAGACCACGTGCCTACCGCAACACAACCCACCCCTAAGGTCAGCGTTGCGTATGCGGCCCCAACATGCTACAAACACCGAAACTACTTGCAACTCCGGATGAGGACAAGAGTGGTTAAGAAGCGAGAGGGTCCATTGGTTTCGGGCCCAATGCATGGTAGTAACTGTTTCATGGATCACAAACACGAACTTCAGTTCTTAGGGACGGCTTCAATGAAACAACCCACCATGTACTCCTACATGGCCTCTCATCGATACCTTTACCAAAACGTGGTCAACACTTTCACTCTCGAACCCGACACAACCTTTCACTCCAGTTCATCATCCCGATGAGTCGGACCTGACACAACTCTAAGCATAGCAAGCATAGCATGGTAGGAATCACAAACATGGCTCAATCAACTCCTACACATACTAGTGGGTTTCATCTAATTCTTGTGGCAATGACAGGTCATGCAAAGGAAGTGGGTTCAACTACCATGACACACAACAGTTTGAATCGCTTTGTCTTAATGAAGTAAACAAGAGCGTAAGCGAGAACATGGGTTTGTATCGGAATGATCAATGGGTTGCTTACGATGGAGTGGTGGTAGGATAACGCCCTTAGACGGATGTTCGGGATTATCCTCGAGGCGAGAACCTATCACGAAAGACATACCGAAAATAAACACACATGGCAATATGCAACAATATGATGCATGCTATGACATGGCAATATGGATGTGTGTTGGCCTAATGCAAGCTGAAACAAAATGGGATGAACTCATTTGAATCAAAGATTCAAATGCTAGCTCATTTAACATAGCCATAAAGGTGTATTATCTTATTCTGCTTAAACAGCAAGGTTAACTTGTTTTATCATGCATGAAGCCTGTACCAATGGATAGAATGGATTTTTCTGATCATTTTTCATATATAAATCTTTGCATTTGGAGTTACAGATTAATTTCTATGAATTTTTTAAGTTTGAACTATATTCTGGAATTTCCTATAACAGAATAAATCCAGTAATTCATTTACTGCGTCAGCAATGCGTGAGGATGTTGTCATGGTCAACGGGGACGTCCAGGTCAAACCTGACTGGTGGGTCCCGGTGTCAGTGTAATTAGATTAGCTAAAATTTAATTAAAACTAATCCTAATTAGTTAACAGGGCTGGGCCCCACCTGTCATAGACTCAACAGAGTCAACAAGGGCCCACCCGTGGTCAAAGTCAGCGCTAACTACACCGGCGTTTAGTCAAGCCGGGCGACGCTGGGCGGCGGAAGTGGTTTTAGCCGTTCGGCAACCAAAAGAGCCGCGGAGGGCATCTTTGGGTTGCTGGGAGCAAGCCGCAGCTCTTGGTGGTGTTGGGTGAGCTCGGGGTGGCCGGAATCGGCGCCGGCGACGACCTAGGCCGCCGCCGGAGTTCGAACGAGGACGAACTCGGGACTACGGTGTGCGGTGAGGTGCGAGAGGTAGTGGGTTAGGCCCTACGTGATGTGGTGAGTGCGTTAGACACCGAGGGGTGGCCGGTGGATGGCCGGGAGCACGCTGGCTGACGAGCTCGCATGGCGGTGCGTGCGGTTGAGCTCCGTGCGGTCACTACACGGCTCGGGAGCAAGAGAGGAAAGGAGGGGGAGATAGCTAAGCTCACGGGGAACTCGAGGAGGCAACCGGTGCGGTCGGGGACGGGCTGATGCGGCGGCAGCGTCGAAGGGGATCTCCGGTGACGGCGTGGTCGGGCGAGGTTGGTGCAGAGGCCTCGGGCTACAGGCCTTCGAGGCTCGGCTACCTCAAGAAGAGGAGGCGGCGGAGCTCCTAGACACGACGGTGAGGAGCACAGGACTGACGGGAGCCAGCTCTGGCGGCACGGCGTGGCTGCGGTGGCGTCGGCCATGGCGGGGAGCGCGAGGGAGAGGAGGCTGGGAGGAAGAGAGATGTCGAGGGTTCGGGGAAGAGAGAGAGAGCGCTGCGTCGCCTCAGTGAGGGGAGCGGAGGCGGCGACCAGTGCGTGGCATGCATGTGCATGCTCGCCGAGCACACTGCCTGCCTGGCTGGCGGTTAAGCATTTCATGGCCAGGCGGTTGGCCGGGCCGGGTGGGCAGTGGTGGCGCCTGTGTAAGCTTTCCCTTCTGTTTTCTTTTTCTATTTTCTGTAACTTTGTGGACTTTTAAAAAATACTTAAACAGCTTCAAAATTCACCAAACTGGACCAGGTCCTTAGTTGGAATATTTCCAACATGGAACATTTTTGTTTGGGAATACTTGGGCATTTGAAATAATTTATATAATTTAAATGCCCAAACTCAAATACTTATGATTTAATTCAAAGACCTTGGGATGACCTAGAAAATTGTGCACCACTTTTGGCAGAGGCTCTGAACCAAAGCAAAGGTGATGAGCATTTTAGAAGGGCATTTCAGGTTCATTGAAAATAATTTTAGTAACCCTAGTTGGATTCAAAAGGGGTTCTGGGGGTTCTGTCTTCCCCATTTCAAATTTCAGATGAAAGTTAAACATGATGCACACACTAATGCATGGACTAGCTAGGATGTGACAACTCACCCCCACTCAAAAGAATCTCGTCCCGAGATTTAGGATCTGTTGCGAAAAAGGTGGGATACTCAAGTCGAAGACGATCCTCCCTTTCCCAAGTTGCTTCTTGCTCGGAATGGTTTGACCATTGAACCTTTAGAAACTTGATATTCGACGCCGAGTGGTACGCTTCGGTTTGATCAAGAATCTGAACGGGATATTCTCGATAGGTGAGGTAATCTTGGAGATCAACCGTTTCGTGGTCCACGCCATGGATAGGATCCGAGAAGCAACGCTGAGTTGGGAAACGTGGAAGACATCATGGACTCGAAAGATGCAGAGGTAGTTCCAATTGGTAGGAAACTTCTCCTCGTTTGGCAAGAATGCGAAAGGGTCCAATGTAACGAGGAGCCAACTTGCCTTTGATACCGAATCGATGGGTTCCCTTCAAAGGAGTAACCCGAAGGTAAGCCTTCTCGCCAATTTCATAAGCCATAGGCTTATGCTTGCGATCATATTGGCTCTTTTGACGAGATTGGGCTGTTTTCAATATCTCACGAATAACGCGAACTCGCTCTTACGCTTCTGGATCATATCCGGCCAAAGAGTTGTCTCTCCCGGTTTACGACCAGTTAAGCGGCGATCGACATTTCCGCCCATAAAGAACTTCGAAAGGAGCTTTGCCTAAGCTAGCTTGATAGCTATTGTTATAAGCGAACTCGGTGAATGGAAGGCATTTCTCCCAATTCATGCCGAAAGAGATGACAGAAGCTCGAAGCATATCCTCTAGGATTTGATTGACTCGTTCTACTTGACCACTTGATTGAGGATGGAAGGCGGTGCTAAAGGAGAGACGAGTTCCCATAGCATTTTGGAAACTTTCCCAAAATCGAGAGGTGAAGAGACTTCCACGGTTCGAGTTAATCTCCAATGGAACACCATGAAGAGACACTATTCGAGAGATGTACAAATCAGCTAGGCGGCTAGCGGTTATACTCTCACGAACGGGTAGGAAGTGGGCTACTTTGGAAAGACGATCGACGACAACGAAGATAGCATTGTTCCCTCTCTTGGTCTGGGAAACCCGGTAATGAAATCCATACCGATTTTATCCCATTTCCACTCGGGAATAGCCAAAGGTTGAAGGGTACCCGAGGCCGTTGATGTTCCGCTTTAACTCGACGGCAGACGTCGCAATTAGCAATGTATTGAGCGATTTCTCTCTTCATCCTAGTCCACCAAAACCTCTGGCGTAGGTCTTGATACATTTTAGTACTACCGGGATGAATGGTGAGAGGAGATTCATGAGCTTCCTTAAGGATCAACCGCCTCAGGTTGCGCACCTTGGGAACCACTCGACGGTCTCCAAAGAACACGACACCTTGTTCATCGATGGAAAAACAATCTGCGACTCCTTTCTTGATGTTTCTCTTGATGCGGGAAATTCTCGGATCTACCTTCTGTGCCTTGATGATCTGATCCATAAGGGTAGGTTTCGCCACCAGGGTGGAAAGGAATCCTCGAGGAACAATGTGAAGGTTAAGCTTACAAAATTCCTCATGGAGAAATGGTTGACTTTGTTGTAACATCAGATTGTTACAATAAGATTTGCGACTTAGTGCGTCAGCCATGACATTGGCTTTGCCTGGGGTGTAAGATATTCCTAAGTCGTAATCTGTAATCAACTCGACCCAACGTCTTTGCAGGAGATTCAAATCCGGTTGGGTGAAGATGTATTTCAGACTTTGGTGATCGGTGTAAATTTCGCAACGATTACCAAGAAGGTAATGTCGCCAGGTTTTGAGTGCATGAACCATCGCCGCAAGCTCTAGATCGTGTGTGGGATAGTTATCCTCATGTGGACGCAACTGGCCGAGAAGCGTGGCAGTCACATGACGATCTTGCATGAGTATGCAACCTAGTCCTTGTCGCGAGGCGTCGCAATAGATAGTAAAGTCTTTAGAAAAATCTGGTGGAACAAATGCGGGAGCAGATGTCGAGGCGTCTTTTAGTTCCCGAAAGCTGAACTCGCCTTTGTGGCGTCCATTCGAACTTCTTATCTTTCTTGAGGAGTTCGGTTAGAGGTTTAGCAACTTTAGAGAAATTCTCGTTAAGCGGCGGCAATAGCTCGCTAAACCGAGGAAACTCGAACTTGCTTGACCGATTCGGTGGAGTCGATCAAGGATGGCTTGAACTCGCTCGGGATTGACAAAGCAATGCCCTTACGAGATTACATGGCCTAGGTAGGTCACTTACGGTAACCAGAATTCACACTTAGAGAATTTGGCATAAAGGCGGTGCTCTCGAAGTTTCATCAATACTAGCCTTTAGATGTTCGGCATGTTCTTCCTCATTCTTGGAGTAGATGAGTATATCATCGAGGTATACCATGACGAATTTATCCAAATACTCCATGAAGATTGAGTTCATTAACCGAGAGAAGGTGGCCGGAGCATTGGTCAACCCGAAGGACATGACGGTGTACTCGTATTGGCCATAACGAGTAACAAAGGCCGTTTTAGGAATGTCCCCGTTCTTGATTTTGATTTGATGGTAGCCCAACCTCAAATCCATCTTGAAAAAGGCGAGGATCCAGCGAGCTGATCATACGGATCGTTGATCCCGGGAGCGGATACTTGTTCTTGATAGTGACCAAGTTGACAGGTCGGTAATCCACAATCATCCGATCCGTTCCATCCTTCTTCTTGACGAAGAGGATGGGGCAAGCCCATGGAGATGAACTAGGACGGATGAAACCCTTTTGCAAGGACTCATCGAGTTGTTTCTTAAGTTCGGCTAGTTCTAGGGGTGCCATCTTATAAGGTCTTCTAGAAATTGGAACGGTTCCGGGAACAAGATCTATCACAAACTCGACATCCCTGTCAGGTGGAACACCTGGCAGTTCTTCTGGAAAGACATCCGGAAAATCACGGACTACCGGAATATCTTGGGTGCGGAAGGGGTTGGCATTTAAGGAGTAAAAGGCGACGCTCGACACTCGGGTTAAAACATTAAGCTGTCTTGCGGGAGGATGGGTGAGTTGAACAGTTCTAGTAGAGCAATCAATCTTAGCATAATGGGTGACATCGGTCCATACCCAAGATGATGTTTATGTCCTGTGATTTGAGAGCTATTAGAGATGCAAGAAAGACTAATCATCGACAAGAATTTCATTCCCATGACTTATTCTAGAGGTTTGCCATCTAGAACCAGGAGTTTGAATTTCCATGGAGGTGTGCATGTCACGAGAATGTGGTGTTGTGCAATCAAGCATAGCTCTCGAAATAAATGAATGAGATGCTCGATTATCAAAAAGAACGATTCTTGGATGACAATTAACAAGGAGCGCATCGAGAACGACGTTGGGATCCTCATAGGTTTCCTCGGCTGAAACATAGTTGACGTGGCCACGAGCGATGGGCAGCTGGTTTAGCATAGAGCACCTTTCCCGCCGGCTTACCACGGACAATGAGACTTTCCGATCTGACTGGGATTGTTCTGGGGACACTCACGGATGTAGTGGCCCGTCTCTCCACACTTGAAACAGGTTATCATATTGGGGCGTGGAGCAGCATTAGCAGCGGGGCCACCATAAGTCTTGGGCGGTACATATCGCTGGTTGGGGCGAGGCGCCTCAAAGGATGGCCTCGGAGTGAACTCAGGTGGCGAAAGCGGTGTTTGAATCCAAACCCGGCGCTTCTGAGATCCAGAGCCGGATGAAGAACCAGAGTCACGGGAGTGCTTGCGTGAAGCTTCAAAGTCAGACTGTCCAGTTTCAGCACTGATAGCCTTGTTGACTAACTTCTGAAAGGAAGTGCACTCGTGCAGACGAAGATCACAGCGAAGCTCGGGGCTAAGTCCCTTGCGGAACCTTGCCTGCTTCTTGGCGTCGGTAGAAACCTCTTCAGGAGCATAACGTGCTAGATTCCCAAACTCACGGCTGTATGTATCCACAGTCAGTCTACCCTGGGTGAAATTGCAGAATTCTTCCCTCTTACGATCCATGAGACCTTCCGGGATGTGATGCTCACGGAAAGCGGCACTAAATTCAGCCCAAGTAGTAATTTGTCCAACCGGACGCATAGCCTCATAATTCTCCCACCAAAGGCTAGCAGGGCCTTCGAGGTGATATGCAGCAAAGGTAACCTTATCAGCCTTCACCACGTTGGCGTAACGTAGCTTGTGGGTGATGTCTGCGAAGCCGATCATCCGCATCAAGAGGCTCAACGGAATATTTGAACTTCGGTGGATCTGACTTGACAAAGTCATTGAGTGACACCAGATCATTTCTTGGTGGCGTGTGCTTTGTTTTGCTCAATCCGCTCCAAAGAAGCGATTGGTCTCACGCTTGTTGCATTCTGCCTCCAACATAACCTCGGCCAAAGATGGCGGTTGAGGCAGATTTACATTCCTAGCTGCGCTGGCTTCTCCCTGCTCCGGAGCAGCAGGATTGTTGCGGGTGTTGACCATCCTAGGGAACAAAACAATGGTTTAAACCAGGATGGCAGAATTTAGCAAGGAAGTGCGGAATGTAATGGATAACACGGGATGCAGAGATGTTCATCCGTATGACATGGTAATATAAAAACTGCCATATATATACCAATGGTCATACACACCATTCATAGTTTAGTACAAGCCCGACGGAGTACAACTATAGTGAAAGGCGTTACATCTCATCGGAAGCATTCCAAACTCCTATACATTATTTTTCTACACTTAGGAATGATACACACTAAGTCATATTCCACAGTCACGCAGACGGTGGAAATACAACTATTACAATACTAGGGATACTACTACTAACTCAGACAGCTCCGTAGTAGTCCTCATAAAAGTCACCACCCAAGCCTGGAAGCGGAACATGATCATCCGGAAACAGACGATCCTGTGGAGCTTGCGGACCATAGGGACTCGGATGTGGCCGTGGTCCAATAAACAGCGGCAGACGAGGTCCACGAGGAGGGGTGATGCCTCCTACCTCACGCCACTCCATAAAGTCTGGCAGACCAGCCCGCATGTGGTACAAGTCCCTCATGTCCATGTATCCGGCTTGCAGCGAGTGCAAACCAAGTCGAGTAGCCCGATGATCAAGACGCGGGCATTAAAAACTCCATACGCAAGGCCCGGTTTTCACGGTCCTTGTCTTCCAAAGATCTCGGTAGTGGTGCGAAGAAGTGAGTCCTCATGGAATGCATCATTGTACATACCTCGAAGGTAACCATGCGCCCTGTGGAGGGATGGCATATAGCGGAAATCGGTGTTGCACAACAAGGCAGTTACGCTCGAATAATAGTCACCATTGAGTAGGTGCATCCTGCACGGACATCCCAATAGTGATCCCAAGTCCATAAGAACAAAGTGGAGCGGTTCGGTAGCTCGGGATAAGATGGATATATCCCGACCGTGCAGATATTGGCTTTGATTAAAATCTCTAAACTGCTCCTCGACGGTATATTCGGGATACCATCGGTAACCGGTCTCGACCATCACCGAACCAACATTGTCGTGTGACCACACACATCAATGCAACGGGTCATCTGAACCACTTGGTTACGGGGACGGGTGGCCATCTGAAAGCACACCACAATGCAAAGACATTAGAATTTCTAGGGAAAATCGGGCAGCATAACATCTGTAAATGCTCAAGAACAGATTTGAGACATTCAAAATCAGATTGCAAAACCACTCAACAACATCATATCAAGGTTCTAGTTCAACTGATAGCATACTAAAAAGTAGTAGAAACTGAACTAAGGCTGTAACCAACAATCCTATAAGTTACTACGGATTAGTAACACGTGAACACGATAGAGAAGAGCCTAGTCCTATACCCACGTAGAATGAGAAGAGGATGACTCAGATCGAGAGCATAAGGTAAAGGAGTAAAAAGAGCCTTACGTTCCTCCCACAATCAATTCCTACATATAACTAAAGCATTTCTAGACTCAACATCGACCGGTTTGGCTTAGCGAACCTCTGTGCAGCCCCGCTCGATGCCAACGTCGGGACCCCGATTCCAAGTCACATTGACCTAGCCGGTAACACCTCATATCACTTTGCGGCCTCACGCACGGTATTCCAACGGGTGTCGCCTTACCATGGCCCGGGACCGTTTGCGCCTTTTGGCTCACGTATATGATAGTGGCGCTAGCATCCACATGACAAAGAACCCGGGCCGACATGGCTAGTCGTGGAACCCAAAGCGGCGCTTAACCCATGGGGACAGGCATACATGAATCACATCGAGCATGTCGGTCATCAACGTATGAATTCGGGCTGTAGCACCTTTGGGCTAACAGGACTCGGTATCCCGGCTATAGCAGGCTAGGCAGGACTCAGGATATCACCGCGTGACATTTCCCGAAGGGGATGTATATAGGAACGAAGTGAAACACATGCCGGCCGATCAAGTGTCCAAGCGGTAGTCTTTGGGCTAGCAGGACTCCGGTGAACCGGGCTGTAGCGGACTACTATCGCTCAAAAGCACAAGACTACATTTCCCCATATGAGAGGCTGCCAAGGATAAACAACTAGTTTGTCCGATCCCACTCATACCAAGCATTTCAATCATACACGCAATATGCCCGATATGAGTACATACAACAAGGCATCACAACAAAACTCTACAACTCAAAGTACTTTATTTAAGAGGCTCCGAGGAGCCATACATAACATATCCATACAGGTAGGGGTCACATGACCCAACACTCAAGTCATACAACATACAAGCACATGCGGAAGCAAACTAGTCTGAGTACAGACTCTAAAAAGAAAGAAAGCTTGTTGAAGCCTTTCTAACTACAGTGGCCCTTCACAAGCCTTGGATCATCACCTGGGTGGCTAGTTCACTCGTCGATGTCAAGGTCTACATAGAACCCATCGGAGGGGCGGTGTTGTCGTGCGAAAAACATTAATTAAGCAAACATGAGTACGGAGGTACTCAAAGAAGTCTTACCACGTAATCCTATCATACATGCACATTCTCAAGAAGGTGGTGGAGTTATTTGACAAGCCAGCTTTGACTCTTGGCTAAGCTATCCCACGTGACACCACTTGAAAAGCATTTGTCGCTTTACGAGTCCACTAATCACCATCACAATACTCCACCGTGGATCCTCTCTCGTCAACCCACGAGAGGGCCATCCACAACACTCACACTTATCTTGAGGCTTTTAGTAGTATCCATTTACTTGTCTATGAACTGTTATAGGTAACCTGAAGTCCTTCTCCGTGGACACGGCTATTCGAATAGATCATATTACCTGCAGGGGTGTACTTCTTCACACGCTCTCACCACTTACCGTCGTTTACCACGACATGTACTCGGCAACCTTCAAGCGGAAGCCCAACGTGGGTGTCGGCCACGACCTACCTAAACACACGAGTCCCGAGTCCGTGTTTATCGCCTATTCGGGTTCCATCCACAGAGTCCGACCGAGGTTTCCACTAACGGCCCCGAACGATGTGTGCAGGGTTCCCGAGACACCAAGCAGGCGAATCGGTACTGACCCACGTGCCTACCGCAACACAACCCACCCCTAAGGTCAGCGTTTGCGGCGGCCCCCAAAGATGCTACAAACACCGTAAACTACTTGCAACTCCGGGATGAGGACAAGAGTGGTTAAGAAGCCGAGAGGGTCCATTGGTTTCGGGCCCAATGCGTGGTAGTAACTGTTTCATGGATCACAAACACAGAACTCAGTTCTTAGGGACGGCTTCAATGAAACAACCCACCATGTACTCCTACATGGCCTCTCATCGATACCTTTACCAAAACGTGTTCAACACTTTTACTCTCGAACCCGACACAACCTTTCACTCCAGTTCATCATCCCGATGAGTCAGACCTGACACAACTCTAAGCATAGCAAGCATAGCATCGTAGGAATCACAAACATGGCTCAATCAACTCCTACACATACTAGTGGGTTTCATCTAGTTCTTGTGGCAATGACAGTCATGCAAAGGAAGTGGGTTCAACTACCGCACACACACAACAGTTTGAATCGCGTTGTCTTAATGCAGTAAACAAGAGCGAAGCGAGAACGTGGGTTTGTATCGGAATGATCAATGGGTTGCTTGCTCGATGGAGTGGTGGTAGGATACCGCCTTCAGACGGAATTCGTGATTATCCTCGGAGGCGTAACCTATCACGAAAGACAAACAGAAAATAAACACACATGGCAATATGCAACAATATGATGCATGCTATGACATGGCAATATGGATGTGTGTTGGCCTAATGCAAGCTGAAACAAAATGGGATGAACTCATTTGAATCAAAGATTCAAATGCTAGCTCATTTAACATAGCCATAAAGGTGTATTATCTTATTCTGCTTAAACAGCAAGGTTAACTTGTTTTATCATGCATGAAGCCTGTACCAATGGATAGAATGGATTTTTCGATCATTTTCATATATAAATCTTTGCATTTGGAGTTCTGATTAATTTCTATGAATTTTTTAAGTTTGAACTATATTCGGAATTTCCTATAGCAGAATAAATCGATAATTCATTTCTTTGCGTCAAGAATGCGTGAGGATGTTGTCATGGTCAACGGGACGTCCAGGTCAAACCTGTTGGTGGGTCCCGTGTCGATGTAATTAGATTAGCTAAAATTTAATTAAAACTAATCCTAATTAGTTAACAGGGCTGGGCCCCACCTGTCATAGACTCAACAGAGTCAACAAGGGCCCACCCGTGGTCAAAGTCAGCGCTAACTACACCGGCGTTTAGCCAAAGCGAGCCTGGGCAGTGGCGGAAGTGGTTTTGGCCGTTTCGGCAACCAAAAGAGCCGCGGAGGGCATCTATGGGTAGCTGGGAGCAAGCCGCAGCTCTTGGTGGTGTTGGGTGAGCTCGGGGTGGCCGGAATCGGCGCCGGCGACGACCTAGGCAGCCGCCGGAGTTCGGACGAGGACGAACTCGGGACTACGGTGTGCGGTGAGGTGCGAGAGGTAGTGGGTTAGGCCCTACGTGATGTGGTGAGTGCGTTAGACACCGAGGGGTGGCCGGTGGATGGCCGGGAGCACGCCGGCGACGAGCTCCGCGGCGGTGCGTGCGGTTGAGCTCCGTGCGGTCACTACACGGCTCGGGAGCAAGAGTGGAAAGGAGGAGGAGATAGCTAAGCTCACGGGGAACTCGAGGAGGCAACCGGTGCGGTCGGGGACGGGCTGCTGCGGCGGCGGCATCGAAGGGGATCTCCGGCGACGGCGGGGTCGGGCGAGGTTGGTGTAGAGGCCTCGGGCTACACGAGCGCTCGGGGCTCGGCTAGCTCGAAGAAGAGGAGGGCGGCGGAGCTCCTAGACACGACAGGGAGGAGCACAGACGACGGGAAGCTGACTCTGGCGACAGCGTGGCTGCTTGATGGCGTCGACCATGGCGGGCGTGTGAGGAGGCTGGGGAGGAAGAGAGATGTCACGAGGGTTGGGGAAGAGAGAGGCGCTGCGTCGCAGCTCGGTGAGGGGCGAGGCGGCGACCAGTGCGTGGCATGCATGCGGTGCTCGCCACGAGCACTGCCGCTTACTGGCTGTTAAGCAGCTCGGCTGACGGCGACGGCTGGGCAGTGGGTCGGTTGGGGGCCCCAGGTAAGCTTTCCATTCTGTTTTTCTTTTTCTATTTTCTGTAACTTTGTGGACTTTTTAAAAATACTTAAACAGCTTCAAAATTCACCAAACTGGACCAGGTCCTTAGTTGGAATATTTCCAACATGGAACATTTTTGTTTGGGAATATTTGGGCATTTGAAATAATTTATATAATTTAAATGCCCAAACTCAAATACTTATGATTTAATTCAAAGACCTTGGGATGACCTAGAAAATTGTGCACCACTTTTGGCAGAGGCTCTGAACCAAAGCAAAGGTGATGAGTATTTTAGAAGGGCATTAGTGTTCATTGAAAATAATTTTAGTAACCCTAGTTGGATTCAAAAGGGGTTCTGGGGGTTCTGTCTTCCCCATTTCAAATTTCAGATGAAAGTTAAACATGATGCACACACTAATGCATGGACTAGCTAGGATGTGACATCAAACCACAACGATTTTTTGTCACGTGTGTTGTTTTAACCTTCAACAAGGACCGAGCATAGCCACACTCGATTCAACTAAAGTTGGAGAAACAGACACCCACTAGCCACCTATGTGTGAAGCACGTCGGTAGAATCAGTCTCGCGTAAGCGTACGCGTAATGTCGGTCTGAGCCACTTCATCCAACAATACCGCTGAATCAAAGTATTACATGCTAGTAAGCAGTATGACTATTATAGCCCACAACTTTTTGTGTTCTACTCGTGCATATAACATCTGCCCATAGACCTGGCTCTGATACCACTATTGGGGAACGTAGTAATTTCAAAAAAATTCCTACGCACACGCAAGATCCATCTAGGTGATGCATAGCAATGAGCGGGAGAGTGTGTCCACGTATCCTCGTAGACCGAAAGCGGAAGCGTTAAGTAATGCGGTTGATGTAGTCGAACGTCTTCGCGATCCAACCGATCAAGTACCAAACGCACGACACCTCCACAATCTGCACGCGTTCAGCTCGGTGACGTCCCTCGTACTCTTGATCCAGCTGAGGCCGAGGGAGAGTTTTGTCAGCACGAAGACGTGATGACGGTGATGATGAAGTTACCGACGCAGGGCTTCACCTAAGCACTACAACGATATGACCGAGGTGGAAATCTGTGGAGGGGGCACCCCACACGACTAAGACAATTGTCAACTTGTGTGTCTATGGGGTGCCCCCCTCCCCCGTATATAAAGGAGGGGAGGAGGAGAGGGCCGACCCTCATAGGGCACGCCCAAGGGGGGGAGTCCTACTCCCAGTAGGAGTAGGTTTCCCCCCTTCCTAGTTGGAGTAGGAGAAGAAGGAAGAGGGAGAGGGAGAGAAGGAAAGGGGGGACGACCCCCACCCCAATTCGGATTGGGCTTGGGGGGGGGCGCCCTCCACCTGGCCGCCTCCTCCTCTCCCCCACTAAGGCCGAATAAGGCCCATTGCCTCCCCGGGGGGTTCCGGTAACCTCCCGGTACTCCGGAAAATGTCCGAACTCATCCGGAACCATTCCGGTGTCCAAACATAGCCTTCCAATATATCGATATTTATGTCTCGACCATTTAGAGACTCCTCGTCATGTCTGTGATCACATCCAGGACTCCGAACAACCTTCGGTACATCAAAACACATAAACTCATAATACCGGTCGTCATCGAACGTTAAGCGTGCGGACCCTACGGGTTCGAGAACTATGTACATATGACTGAGACTCATCTCCGGTCAATAACCAATAGCGGAACCTAGATGCTCATATTGGCTCCCACATATTCTACGAAGATCTTTATTTGTCAAACCACATAACAACATACGTTGTTCCCTTTGTCATCGGTATGTTACTTGCCCGAGATTCGATCGTCGGTATCTCAATACCTAGTTCAATCTCGTTGCCGACAAGTCTCTTTACTCATTCTGTAATGCATCATCCCGTAACTACCTCATTAGTCACATTGCTTGCAAGGCTTATAGTGATGTGCATTACCGAGAGGGCCCAGAGATACCTCTCCGACAATCGGAGTGACAAATCCTAATCTCGATCTATGCCAACTCAACAAACACCATCGAAGACACCTGTAGAGCATCTTTATAATCACCCAGTTACGTTGTGAAGTTTGATAGCACACTAAGTGTTCCTCCGGTATTCGGGAGTTGCATAATCTCATAGTCATAGGAACATGTATAAGTCATGAAGAAAGCAATAGCAACAAACTAAACGATCATCGTGCTAAGCTAACGGATGGGTATTGTCAATCACATCATTCTCTAATGATGTGATCCCATTAATCAAATGACGACTCATGTCTATGGCTAGGAAACTTAACCATCTTTGATTAACGAGCTAGTCAAGTAGAGGCATACTAGTGACACTCTGTTTGTCTATGTATTCACACATGTACTAAGTTTCCGGTTAATACAATTCTAGCATGAATAATAAACATTTATCATGATATAAGGAAATAAAAATAATAACTTTATTATTGCCTCTAGGGCATATTTCCTTCAGACCATTGCCTTGGATACCGTCACAACTATGCGCTTTTTTATCAATTGCCCAACAGTAATATGTTCACCCACCGTATGCTATGTGTTCGAGAGAGAAGCCTCTAGTGAAGACTATGGCCCCCGGGTCTACTTTAATCATATTATAGAAACCAAAATTCCATTGCTGCAATTTTATTTCTTTTATTTTGTTTTGCAATTTATCCATCTACCTATACAAGATTCGATCCTTGCAAGTAACAAGTTCAAGGGGATTGACAACCCTCTTGCCCGCATTGGGTGCAAGTATTGCTTTTGTGTGTGCAGGTGTTGTTCATGAGGCTTTGCGTGATTCTCCTATTGGTTCGATAAACCTTGGTTCTCACTGAGGAAAATACTTATCTCTATTGTATTGCATCTCCCCTCCTCTTTGGGGAAAATCCCAACGCAGCTCACAAGTAGCACTACACATCATCTTCGGTCATTGGTGTTGAAACTGGTAAAACGGGACTTCCCCACCACCATCCGCTCACAACCGGACACCAAGTTGGACTGCTTCTAAAGTGAGAAGAAGCCTCCAGTATTGAATTGTTGATGTAGATGGTCAGTCTCCTCGGAATGTATTTTCAGCGAAGCCGGCTCCGTATGATGATTTCCTACAGGACACATGAAAAAATGTCGATCATGCATTGGCATGCTCTGTAGAGGTCGATAATGACGTGACACACTAGGCCTTGATGCCTAACCAGGATCTTGGAGAAGCCGCACGTGGCATGTCGGGCGACTATCCTCTTGGACTTGACGTAGATAAAGATAGCCAGCCTCTGTGAAGAATTTTTTCTACCAAGCTGACTCCCACGAGGTGATTACTCGCAAAACAGTTATAAAATTCCTGATTGATGCAATTTATTCTCTGTAGAATTATATAGCTAGCCCTTGGAGTGTGTATCGGAACTAGAATATGGTTTTCGGCGTAGGTCCTTAGCTTTAATTCCGCACTTCCACGTATCCTTACCTTCAAGCTGCAGTTTGGTTTGGCACATGGTGGGCTGCTAATCGTGTAATTTAGGACTTTAGGAGAAACTGCTAGTGTATTAGCCCCCCGAGACTCAGGTCGGGAAGAATGGATGACCCGAGGATCTAATCCCCTTAGGTTATAAAATATTATTTAAAACTGTTGTCTAGTGTTTGAAAAGTCAATCCAAGGATCAAAATCCCCCTCGTAGACTTTAACTAGATCGAAGTGGTGTGTAGTAGCCCTCAAGACTCAGGACAGGCAGAATGGCCGACCTAAGGATCGAATCTCCTCAGATTTTTCATTGCACTTAGAACTTTTGATTGAAACGTCAATGAAGTAGCCCCCGATACTCAGGTTGGGCAACATTGTCGACCTGAGGATCGAATTTCCTCTAGAACTACCTGAGCCGAGTAGCAACGTATGGGCACAAGTAGCCCCCAAGATTGATTTTGGGGGATCCATCGATCAACCTGCTAGACACCGACTGATGGGTCGAGAATTTGTGACTTTTTATAAGGAGTTTTTACTTGGTTTTCATCAGGATTTCATTATTTGCCGGTTATTTCTAATGCTAATCCTTCAAGGGAGAAGAAAACTTGTTTTTTTTCATTGTTTGGCAGGAAAAATCATTTATAGAAGGAAACAAGGAGAATTATACGAAATCAAGTCAGTTCGAGCAACTTCCATGTTGGTAAGATATGCACCAACGGCAACAGAGCACAAGACGGTCAACGGTACAAGCGCAAGCGCTCATACCAGGCGCCGCTAGCCCCCCCTCGTCTACAACAACAAACTTTGTGAAGGGCCTTCATGCATTAGAGAGACCTAGTCGTCGCCACTCCATTCAGAATAGAGAGAGAAGAGATTCGGAGAAGAAGAACCACCAGAGATCTTTCTTGTTTTGTTCTTCCACCTTCATATTCATTTCATCTCTTCATCATCGTTGTAAGAGAAATTCCAAGTTGTAAGATAATTGTGTATAACTCTATTCATACTCATCTAGAGACTGAGACTTGTTGAATCCAATAAAGCTAAACATAATAGCATTCATCAGAATTGTTTAGTTCTTAGGAAAGCCTCCGAAGCGATCACAAAGAAGGTAGACATGGGAAGATCTACCAAACACATGCATCATAAAAATATAAAGCAGTTCTAAGAGATAGAACCGGTAAGCTCGACAAAGACAATGCAATTTGTTGACCCAGTTTGAGTTGCTCGCATAATTGTACGTCTGGTTGGAGGGGTTGAGCCTAAACTCAGAGGACACAAGAGTCCTCACCCTATTATCCTTGAGCTGAGTTCACTTCAGACATGCCCAATCACTCGTGGTAAATGTTCAACGTGATCTCCAGACCTTCACAGACTTATTCTCAACAGTCCACGGTTATTCTTGGGTGCTCTTGAATAGAGACTAGCCATCTAGAGGATGTGCAGTCCTCAAGAGTAGCATGTTAAGTTAGGCTTAGATCAAGTTCTTCAATGATACTTGGTCACTTAGCAGTTTTTAGGCTCTGGTTTTCTCTTCACTTAGGGTTCTCACAATCTATTCGGTAGGATGGATTGGTGATACAACACTTGTGAATTTACTCAGACCAACTACTTGCAAATGGTTGGAGTGTCATTGCTATTTATAGTCGGGAGTAATCCCGAGGGCTGAAATGACCACTGGAGGCAGGGACCACCCAACGTACACAGGACATGTGGTGAAATGTTTGGATTTCATAGACAACCACTGGACTTACTTGCAGAACAATTCATCCAACTTCTCAGCGAGAACTTTTCACTCAGGTGTCCCGTAGAACTTCTTCTTTGACACTAAAGCTGAACGAACTGCTTCGAAGGAGATTTCCATGTCTTCACTCGAAGAAATAAGTTGGATTGAGCCTACACACGAAGTTTTCAATCTCAGATTTCACTTAGAGCCCCCTTAATAGTATGGTTTACCCTATCGACTCGATAGAAGAAAATGAAACTAAGAAAAAAATCTAAGTTCTCGCTACAATTTCATATTCCTCACATAGAGCATCATCGAGGTGTTCATGGGAGTGAAATGCCTACGAATCCACACTAGGGTTTAGGATTACAACGAGATGAGCGAAGAAGCCGATGTCGAGGATGTGAATGATGATGATGGTTGATGTCGCAGTCTCTGTGATTGAAGCTATGGCTTGGTGGTGCCTTTCTACTGATTCCCCTTCCGAATCCCTTCCAAAGGTGAGGTTTTTTGCTTTCGTTTCATGATTTGGACTCGCTGTGTTCGTCCTGTGAGAGATCTGATCACACCGGGTTGAAGTAGTCGACCAGGGGGAGGGGGCATTGTGCGGTACGACTGTTGGTACATGCGGGTGTCGTTGTATTGTACAAAGTCTTCTGGGATGCCAAGTGCGGCCTGGTTTCTTCCACATACTCATAATCTTCATATGGAAGGCTTTTAGACATCCCATTAGCATATTTTACACCCAAAATAGGTTTTTTTTTCGATCAATGCTCAAAATATCCTGCCTCTTTGGAACCTGGCGAAACCTGGAAAAAATGGCACATGAATGTGGTAAAATATAAAAATCCTTGTGACCAAGATGCAAAAACACAAAGTAAAAAGTGATACAAAATGATGCCATCAAATACATGCCAAATATGATAAATTGTGCCTCGTCATGAGATGTTTACCTCTCAAGTCAGTTCGGTCAATTGTCTTTACTTAGCGTGCAATGCGGGTGGTGGGGTGGATGGTGAGCTCGAGCTAGTGGAGTTGAGCTTAGGAGCAAATAGCGAGCTTGGCGATGTGGTGAGGAACACATAGAAGTTGGGACGGAGGTGCCGATGAGATCCTACTCTGCAGGAGAGCGTGGTGTGTTAGATTACGCTCGGGCGGCGAAAGGTGGGAGGGACATGTGAAAGGCCACTTACGAGTGGCCCCGATGTAGGTGGGCGTGATCTCTATCCTGCGTGGCACGGACAGGCAGACACAATGGACATCCCCATTTCTTCCCCACATCTTGGGCTAAAATGGGGGATGTATTTATTCTTTCTTATTTTCGCTATAGACTATAGTCTGCTGGTCTAACTTGTTGCCTTTTAGGTATTATAGATCTATCTGTGACACAAGTATATCACTTGGTTTATGTTGTGGTTGCTTCCTAACTAAAAGGTCTTGAATTCAATTCTAAAAATGTTGCAATTTGTAGAAATGGTCATGTGGATTTTTTTCTCAAACCATGCTTGATAATTTCACATTAGTAGTTATATCATTGGAAATTACACTTTTAAAATTCTTCCATGATTTTAGATAGCTCAAATGGCCATTCACTATGGTTCATTACTTATAATTAAAAATCTTAATAGCTTTGTGAGCTATTTGGACAAGAGAAATTGTCATTGACATTGTTATCCAGCTAGCCGGTGCTTGGTACTGAGAATTTATTATACATTGTAATGAGTTTACCATCTATCACTTCTTTGCATGCATAACATATCATTTGTTGTTCTCAAGGTCATCTATAAATCACACAAAAGATACAATTGGATAAAGGATGTAGTTGGTATATGCGGTTCCTTTCTTGGAAAGATTAATTTAGCAATCGTTGTGTTTGGAAGTTGCTCATTGGGGGCTATTTATCTAATATCTTTAACCGCGTAGATTCTTGATTTTACAGGGTTATTGATTGTTCTACCAAGTCCACTATTAAGTATAGTGGTATAGAAAGAGCATCGTCTGACATTCTTGAATTTACAGGGTTATTTTTCTTTTACAAAGTCTTTTTATGTTCTGGCCTAAGTCATTTGCTTCCAGATTGCATGCCTCTTTCAACCCTATATGCATATATCCTACCTGAACATATTTTGTAGAATCAGATTTGTACTCAAAAGTTTTCTTGATACTGTCAAAATATTGATAACATGTGTTCACACTTGAGCCAATGATGCAAGCCAGCATTGGCTCCATTGCGCTTCCGCCACCTCCTTGTCCATGCACGCCTGCCACTATTGTTTAAGATATATTCACCCGGTGTTCACCTCATGTACATCTTTCGTGGGAGGAGGCGCTGGTGGCTAGATGGTGATAGGGGCAATGGTGGGCGGAGATGTTGTGAGAGAAAGGTCAGCATGAGGACAAGAATGGAGGTGGTGACAGGAGGTAAGAAGGGTGATAGCAGTGTCAGCATGAGGACAAACAGGGAGGCATTGAGAGGAGGCAAGAGGGGCGACAGTGGGAGAGACCGGTCCGTGGCCAGAATATGGATGTGACGGTGGCGTCATCACACCCTCCAAGTTGTAGAAAAGGGAAAGAAGTGGCTCGATGTGCTCCGAAAAGAGAAGTGCATTGTTATTATTGTTTTGTAGTATGTCTATATTTGCAATTTGTATAGTGGAATCAATTGTGTAGTAGTCAAGCAGGTCACTAAGCAATATATAAGTGATAATTAGCTTTGCTTTTTTGCTTTCATATATGATGTTAAAGCATATTTCAAGTTGAAGAGGAATCATAATTTTATAAAATACTATATGATGATTTTTCTGCAATTTTTACATGAATTTATGTGTGCATTACGTTTATGTGTGCGGCTTGACTGGCATGAGATGACTGCCCATGTTTGTAAGTTTATGCAATATTTGTTTGATATATTCATAAGCACATGCTCGCGAATTACAATGATATCTTTTTATCAATGTCTTTATATAAGTTTATTGATTCATAGTACTTCCTTCGTTCTAAAATAAATACCGTTGATTCAGCACAATTTTATACTAATTTATACTAAATCAGTGACATTTATTTCGGAACGGATGAGAGTATTAAGTAGGGTATTCAAGTAGTAACAGTAAAAGCAAAGTAGCGCAAGAAAGCACGACAAAATCCGTTCACCACCTTGCCGCTTGTGGTCTCTCCCTCCCGTGTGCGTGCGGCGTTGCGTCACTCATCCATCCATCCTCACCTTACCCATCCTGCTTCTGCCTCACTCGATTCAGTTCAAGTGACCAGCACCGGCCACCGGGAAGCGGCGGGGAGCGCAGTGGGAAAGAAGGAACGCCGCAAGAGAAGGGCTCTGCGACCGCGCTGCTCCCCGCGGCAGAGATCCGGCTGCGGCGGCCGAATCGACGGCCATGATGAGGCACAGAGCTCGCTCTTCCCCCAGTTCCCCTCTCACCCCGTCCTCCAGCATGAGGTGACCTACCCATTTCCTCAGTTCTTCTTCTTCCTCCGGGCTTTTCTTCGCCGGTTCGTGTGACGAAATCGCTGCAAGCAAATTTATATGTGAAATCGCTGCAAGTTCTCACTAGAGCCGCGGCCATGGAATTCCTGGTTATGGCTGGACCAGGCTTAGAAAGCTTTTTTTTTTTGCCACCTTGAATATGCGAGCTAGTACTTAGAACGAGGAATCTTGGAGTCCTTTTTGGCACTTTATTTATTCAGTAAGACAGCAATCTAGGGAAATACTGAATAAATAAAGAATAAGAATAAGAATGTCAGGTCCACTGAAAGGTGGGCGTGTTGCTTCTATTTCAGATTCATGGATTGGTAACGTGGGTATTGCAATGTCGATCTTGGGCCAAAAAGTAGCTGCAAAATCACCACTGTAATTTCGAGACAATTGGGCAAGAACAGTGCACAAGTCAGCCTCCGTTCCCCTTCACCTTTTTTCTTGAGCACAGCACAAGGGGATCTCCGAGGTCGGGTCCTCCCCCATAGCGTCAGTGGAACCTGGCGGTATCAACATGGAGCACTAGCGCACTTGGCGTTGACATTTCGCGCAGCACACTATCTTTTCGCTTCTACCACTAGCGCAGTTTTGGATAGAAACAATGTGTTAATGATGTGCTCCGCACTTTAGCTTGACCTTGAGTTAATGATATGCCCAGGCATCAGCAGGCCATCATGTTTTTTCTCTGAAAAGTAGGATAAACCATCGGCCTCTGCATCGAATTATATCATTAATTAATGATAATGCCGAACAAATCAACATAATAAAATAGTAAAAGGAAAGAACTCGAGGCCATCCACAAAGGCATGCCTCCCGCAGCATCCCCAAAACCTACCACCAAAGCTAAAGCGATATATTAGCAGGCAAAGTGCGCAACGTTCCAAGAAAATGCTTTCAAGAAGGAACCGCTGCTCGCACGCTAATGTTGGCTCATCCAGCCAGATGTGTGACCAAGGGCTATCACCCCGAAGCAGATCTTTGAACAAACACCTTTAGCAAGGTAACGATGTACGTACGTCGATGCTGCCTGATCAAGCCCCAAAGGCAGATCATGGGTTTCCACTTGGAGAGAATGCATCCGCAATGCCTGCCGCCATACTCGTCGTCCACCACACTACCGGCTTGCTCACACAGAACTAGCGGACCAAAGGAGAAGTCACTGGAAGGGAAGACGTCGTCACCTTGGCTTATAATGGGTGTTGCATGGATACCCTCATTGTTCTCATCAATGGAGAAGATGCGAACAGTAGTCTTCTGATTTCCATTGCTCCATTGCTCCCCTGTCCAGGATTTGTCAATTGCAAGAATCTCATGGCTCTATCCATACGAAGGTGATGCATTCCTCAAGAAAGTTGTGATCTTAGTTCGATCTTTTCTTGTATGTAGGTCTGTAACCATCATGTTCATTTCAGGTTGCATAATTGGTTAGTGTCAAGGGATTAGCATTTTAGCTCACATGGGAGATTCTTTCCCATTAACCCCATTATCATTGAATGAGAAATTAAAATGTTGAACAAACATGTTGATTAGCCAGCACATCTGTCATTTGCTAGAAAATCACGATTTGATTTGGCAAGGCGCTGACTAGAGGCTTCTTCTTCATTTTCCACAATAGTGATAATAAATGCCACACAAACTTATAATCGGTTCTAAATTTATTACTGTGCTAATTAGTCAACTCACCGCTAATATTACCCAATTAACGGACTGAAGACCCACCTAGTATGACCCAGTTAATCATCATTAGTTACAACTACTTCAGCTATTTTGGTGAAAGAGTTAGAACAGATTGCTTGATCATTTGTTAAATATTTTGAGTTATATCATGTAAAATGAATTGAACAATGAACAACATTGAGCAACACACTAATGATTTGGACTAGTTTTCTCTACCAATTTATTTTCAAACTCATCTAGAGCCAGATCAAACCACCAGTTTTCATGACAAACTGGTCCATATGTGTTGGAGATCTCAAACTGTCATGTTATGCCTATGTTTTGCCTTTCTGTGAAGGAGAAGCTTGTCGTCGACTCCTCCTCTATCTTCAATTCAAATGCGAAACGGCGCAAGGTTTGGTATACAGTACAGTTGATCTAAATGAAGTCTGTGAGAAATTTGAGGAACACAAATATTAAACACTGAAGGAAATTTGAGTTGCACAGTTATCTCAGAAGACTTCTTTTATTCCTCACATTCCATGATCCCAAAATTTGGAGCTGTAACCAGGCACTACACAATGGGAAAGGATAATAGTAGTATATTAGTTGAAATGAAAGGAAGATTACCAAAAGAGGATTTTTTTTTTAATTACAATCGTGTTCAACACCTGAGGTGTAATAGTGTATATTTTCATCACGTACCGGCATGAGTGTAATAGAATATTTCGCGTAATTTACTGGACCATGGTGGGGAACTTTCCTTTCATAGTTGCATTCTACAGCATAAACAATTTACACACTTTCCTTATTGGCAGAACGAAGAAGATATTTGGTTTCTCCGTATCTCTCATCCTCATCAATCTGGCTTCTATTATGGAGCGTGCTGATGAGAATCTTCTTCCAGCAGTTTACAAGGAAGTCGGTGCAGCCTTCAATGCTGGTCCCACTGACCTGGGATACCTTAATTTTGTAATGAACTTTCTTAAGTCGATAGCATCACCCTTGGCCGGCATCCTTGCTCTTCACTATGATCGCCCAGCAGTGCTTGCAATAGGAACTGTCTTCTGGGCCTTATCAACAGGGGCTGTTGGTTTTAGCCAGCATTTTCAGCAGGTTGCATTCTGGAGAGCTATAAACGGCCTTGGACTTGCCATTGTAATACCAGCACTTCAGTCGTTCATAGCGGATAGCTACAAAGATGGTACACGCGGAGCTGGGTTTGGTTTGTTAAGCCTCATCGGTGCAGTAGGAGGTATAGGTGGTAGTATTGTGGCAACACTCATGGCTGGGAAGGACTACTGGGGATTGCCCGGGTGGCGTCTTGCTTTTATTATGGTTGCGCTTGTCAGCTTCATAATTGGAATTCTTGTGTACTTGTATTCTACTGATCCAAGAAGAATCCCTGGAAATCATCTTCTAGATGATGACGACTACGAGAGGTATTCCCCTTATTAATTTTTAAAATTGTGTTTGTTTAATTTATTTTATCTTGTCATGCTGTGAGGCTTCATTAATCAGAACTAGTATCTGAGTCCTGCAAACGAGTCTACAGAACACCCTTACAGAGAGAGACCTTTGTGTGTTGTGTACAGTAATTTGGTGATCATATAGATGCTATGATTCTGCCAGATAAGATGCTATCATGATTTTCTATTTACTTGCAGGAATATAAATTTGAGTTGTAAGATTTGTTCTGCAGTGGTTAATATGTCATGGGGCTGATTCTAAAGATGCATATCTCTTGTTTCATTACTTTGTCCCTTTCAGTTTGTAACTGCAGATAAAAAACCAAAAGATTTCCTTGGTCAGTGAAGCTTGTTAACTTGAAATGTGACTGCATTAGGGGTGCTTTGGTTTACAGGATAGATTTCTTCTTGCTCTAACTAAAGTGTGTAGTAATTGAGCCAAAGCTAGCGAAGAGAGAATAAACATAAATATTGATATCCTCCTCTTTTCCCAGGTTACATCTGTCCAGCAAAGATGTTCTTCCTCCGACCTCTATCTGGATGGATTCTTGGGTAGCAATGAAGAGTGTCATGAAAGTGAAGACATTTCAGATCATTGTGTTGCAGGGGATAATTGGCTCATTACCCTGGACCGCCATAGTTTTCTTCACCATGTGGTTTGAACTCATTGGTAAGGCAAACAAGCTGATAAACTCCTACATTCAATTCTCTAAAAGAAAACTGAATATTGACGCTCCATGTTTGAACTCCTCTTAGGTTTTGACAATAGGAGTTCTGCAGCATTGAACAGCCTATTCGCCATTGGGTGCGCCAGTGGAGCTCTCCTTGGTGGTGTACTAGCAGACCGCCTGTCATGGCACTACCCCGATTCTGCACGCATCATGTGCGCTCAGTTTAGTGCCTTCATGGGCATTCCTTTCTCATGGATCCTCCTTACGGTCATTCCTCAGTCAACCGACTACTGGCTTGCCTACGCCATCACACTCTTC
This sequence comes from Aegilops bicornis, assembly GCA_021605145.1. Taxonomy (NCBI): domain Eukaryota; kingdom Viridiplantae; phylum Streptophyta; class Magnoliopsida; order Poales; family Poaceae; genus Aegilops; species Aegilops bicornis. The sequence goes on from CM038669.1 coordinate 332,251,706, forward strand.
TTTATGGGTATCACCATCAGCTGGTGTGCTACTTCGGCAAACAACCCTATGTTCGCGGAGGTAGTCCCTCCCAAGCACCGCACCATGATCTATGCCTTCGACCGGGCTTTTGAGGGCTCATTCGCCTCATTGGCCGCTCCTGCTGTTGGCTTGGTCACTGAGAAGATATATGGCTACGACGCCAAGACCGTAAACATCGCCAATGGATCAGCACAAGGGGCGTATGCGCTGTCGAGAGGGCTGCTAACCATGATGATCCTTCCTTTTGGCATCTGTGTCCTATTCTACAGCCCTTTGTACCGTGTGTTCAAGCATGACAGAGACAATGCCAAGGTAGCCAGATTCAAGGACCAGGAGCTAATCTGAAGATAAAAATATTTCTGTAGTGATGTTTCTGATAAGGATTCAAGCTTATTTGATATGCTATCAGGGAAATGTGATGCTAGTTCTAACAAAGTGCCAACATTACAAATAGAACTGTCTTCATCTTACTGAACTCGATAACTATCAGTGACTCACACTTTCCTTCTCTTCATATTGATGTGGGCATTTCTACTCTTTTCTAATCACGCTATCAATATAAAAGTATGATTACACCAAATATTCAATGGATTAAAAGGTTCATACGTAAATCAAAAAATTAAGCATTTAAACGTTATAACTGACAACCTTGACAAAAAAGAACAGTAAAACATACAGCAGCACAGGAGTTTCAGCTCGAACATCCTGGAGAAGCGTAGTGAGCACTTCCCTGATCTAAGGCATAATCATGCTCTGAAGGTGTGTGACTCATCTAAGCTCAAAAGAAGATTCATATTCAGAAGGAATGTCCTCGGTGTCTTCTCCTGTGTGTATGTCAACAGTGAAAACAGCATTAATAAAATCCAATAGAGAATGTATTGTGAACACATAATTCAGAAGTAATGTGAATGCAGAAGAGAATCAAAGTGTAACCTGAATCCCTAGATGTGGAGTATTCTATGTCTGTATTTGCAGGCTCAGTGTCTTCTCCTGTACATAGTCTCGATGGTTATATAATATGAAATGTATTGTGAAACATAATTCAGTAAGTAATGTTAATACAAAAGAGAAAATGTAACCTCAATGGTAAAAACGACAGTAATATAATGATAGTAATAGAAACAGAATAACTAGAGACGTCAGTGCAGAAGAGAATCAAAATGCAACCTGAATCCTCAGGTAAATCTTCCCAGATACTTCAACGACTTCTTGCCTTTGCATCCGCATTGAGCTTCTTCTTTTATTAATTAGAGTGCATTGGCAATATCCCTTTTGCCACCAGATAATCTTCGTTAGCATCGACCCACCTCCAAAAAAATCACACGGCCACCAAACACTAAATTCGAAGAAAACTTACCTTATGGTTCAGGCATTTGTAGAAATTCCCATGCACGTTGCCATTTCTTGTTCCCATTGTGAACTGCTTCATGTATCCCTCCACCGGCACAAGGCACCTGATGATGGCAAAGATGTCTTGCCAGCACACTATATTGCAGGTTGGTCGAGCTCGATGATGCCAGCGGAGATAATGCAACGGCAGCGAACAGGGAAAGATGAAGAGGATTCAGGCGCCAGCACAGAATTTGTATTCCAGGGATACCCGCTAACAAAATCAGAGCGCAGCAACCTTTTTGGAATCGAAAACAGATCTTGCATGTTGCAGAGGCTATTCAATAATAACATAAAAGAGGCAGAGCAAGGAACACCAGTGACTACATAAAAGAGGCTATTCAATAATAACATGTTGCAGAAGGCCACAAATGCTGTGGCAGATCGATCACAGTCAAAGGCAGGTTCAACTCCAGCTCCACAAGAGCACACACATTATGACACCAAACAACAAACGAAACAACACAAGATAAACCCACAACTCATAACCGGCAATGACAACAACTCAGCCCCTGCAATTCGGTCCCTCCTTTCTTTCAGGTGAAGCTCATCAACGGTGAGCCGCACAGCTGCACGTCCGAGACGTCGGAGAGCCTCATCCTGGAGCTCGACCCCATCTCAAACTCCTCCAGGTCCGAGATGCTCTTCCTCTTGTGTGCTGCCGCTGCTTCCTGCCTCAAGCTCTCCTCGGAAGAATCCTTGGGGGTGATGCTTGGGGCCTCAGACGCCTCCAGGATCGGGCTCAGCATTGGCTGCTGCTGCATCTGGTTCTGCTGCGCCACCAGCTCTGCCTGGGCTTCCGCCACCGTTGAGGGGTCGTCCTCCGAAGCATAGAGTATCTTCTGAATGGCCTTCACAATCTGCACACGAGATAAAGATTTCATCGTCAACATTGCCCTTTCAAATACATAGATCAAGGTTCAGACACCTGCTGTTGTACTCTACAAGCATGATGTTTACACGTTCAGACACCTGCTGTTGTACTCTACAAGCATGATGTCTACAAGCATTTCTGCTACTTACCGGTAAATGCTCAACCTCAGGGCTCTGGCACAAGATCTCAACGTCCCGCAGCTTAGAGAAATAGAAATCTCTCTCTTTCTCGGCGCTATCAACAAGGAGTTTCAGCTCGGTCATCTGCAAAGCATCATTGTCAGAATACAGGACTTGTGCAATGCCGAGAGACAGCAAGTCACTCTCACCTGTGCATCATAAGCTGGTGCTGCAGCTGGAGGCGGCTTTGCGCACCGCTGTGGAGCATTTGAAGCATGCCCGTTGGCCCGCTTAGCAGCATGCGACGGAGGCTGAGCTTTGTGGGTGGCGGATGCAGACTTGGCAGGCGCCTGGGAAGTCCCTGATGTCCTTCTGTTGGTGTCTTTCCCACCCTTGCTGCTTTCTCTTCTCTCGGAAGCATTGTAGCTGCGTGTTCAGAGGATTTTCATGAGATATGATAAGCACAATTGGTAACACTACCTGGTCATATATGCTACAGAAAGAATGGGGTTGGCTACCTGGTCATGAATCCACCATTAACAGAATCACAGTATCTTTTCATCCACTGCATGAACTCCAGGTTGTCTAGGGGCCTTCCTTTGATGAGCTTATTGACTTCAATATGCTGCGACAGTGACAAAATATCATAATGTTCAGTTACATTAACAGCCCCTATGGAATAACAAGAAGTAAGGATATGCTCAATGGTAATCCAGATTGCTCAAAAGGGTTGAATTTCAGTTTTCACACAGTTCTGATGACAAACACCATTTATGTAGGTTGTACACAGTTTACATATTCAGATATATATATTTTTATATAAAATTCAGTTACACTAATAGTCCCTATGGAAGTAGTAACAAGTAAGGATAACCTCAATAAGAATCCAGACTGCTCATGTGCTTCTAATTAAAAAGGACTGAATTTCAGTTTTCACGCGGTTCTGACAACATATGGCAATTCTCCACACAGCAAAAAACACTATTTATTTAGGGAACCTTCTATTCAGATCCGTATTTTGAACAGACTAAAAATGTGATGTCTCGACCGTTCACTTTCACAATCCACAAAACTACATATACCCATCAAATTACTAGCCAATTGCCTAACTCATGGCTCAGTGTCTGTATATAGAATTCTGGTGACCACAACTCCACAATGAACTGATAACCTACAAATTCTTAGTGCATCCTCGTGTGCGGAGTAATCTGGCGGCATGAGCAATACAACTAACGCCACATAAATTCGCTCACGAGGGGGGAGAAGAAATGGGAGCGCACCTTGGTGATCTTCAGCTTGTTGAACACATCCTGCAGGACCTTGTAGTTCTGGATCATGTCGTACTCGTTCTTGGCGTCGAAGTTGACCTTGTGCATGGGCACCGCCCCGGGGTGCGCCGCGTCCATGAGCTGGCACGCCACCGCGCCCGACGCCGCCTGCACACACACGAGAATTCCGGCCGTGCGCCGTGTGAGCATCCCGAAACGCGACGAATCGAACCCAAATCGCACCCGCAGATCCAGCAAAACCACACGGATCGGGGGACGAACAGGCCATTGGAAGACGAGGCGGAGAGGGGAGGGGGGAGATCCGTGCGTACCTCCTCGACCTTGGCGAGGCCGAGCTGCAGGGTGGTGTTGATCCAGGCGAGGATCTCGTTCCGCCCGACGAAGTAGGCGCCGTCCATCATCCCTATGTTGCTGACCGACATCTCCGCCGCCCTTGCTTCTCCGCCGCCGGAGACGCGACCCGGACCTGCTCTCGCGAGGGACCAGGGGAGGTGGGGGAGGGTGGAGGAGCGGGGCTGGGGTTTCGCGAGGAAGGTTTTCGAATGCGGCGTTGGGGATTCGGCCGAGATATAAGGTGAGAGAGACTTTTGCGTCGGACGGTTCTGCCCTCCTAGGTCTGCGGTAACCCGGGCTGGGAGGGGATTCAGGTTTCGACGGGTGTGACCGAGCGCCGGGTGCGCGTGAACGGCCGGATTCGTCCGACCGTTGGGAGAGGTGCGGGTGGCCAGGGGCTGTCTCGTATTTTCGCACGGTTGGGGGATTTCGAATTTTGGGTTTAGCCGTGGTGCAACCGTCGCGTCTCTCGCGGTGTGAAGGCGACTCGCGTTGGGCTGGCATAGCTGTGGCCCTATGGGCAACGGTGGAGCGTTTTCGGTTTCAACGAATTCTGCCCGTTGCTTTTTGCTACGAGTCGCCTTGCTACGAGTAAGGGCATGAACTATGGGGGCATCACCCTGCTGTGGTTTCAGCCTCTACCCAAGGAAAAATAATAAGGGCATAAGTTATGAAGGCATCACCTCCCTAGTGCCTCAGCTCTCCAACTATGTAAAAAATAATAAGACCGCCGCATGCGAATTTTTCTAGCCAATGGAGGCTGCACCTAGCGGACCCCATATCAACATGCATTTTTCTGCCTCTTCTACCTTTCCCCTCCAGCCCCACTGCTTTCTCAATGGACCACGATCTCTCACCTTCAAGAACCCATCTCTTGCAGAAGCAGCACTGACACCTGCGAGGCACCCGCTTTAGCACCAAACTGGCATCCGAACCTAGCTGGACCATGGGACAGTAGGTCTGGGGCGACGCGTTGTAAATGCCCTAATGAGGCAACCGTATGAGTATCTCACACTCATCAGAAGCAGCAGCTCCTCTAGTGGTCCACCTATCTCTCTTCATCACTACCTTTTACTTCATGGCTCGTTCTTCCTCTTGCTTTAAGTTCTCTCTCCGTCCTTTCCTGATGCCTTTTCAGCGAGGAAGTAGGCTCTTATGCAAGAGCTCGTTTGGCTCTGCAAGCCACTGTCTTTTTTCTTTTCTCCTCCACGGCAGCAGCTCATCCGACGTGGATCCATGGGGCAGCGGTCCACCCTGGAGCGATGGCCATGCCCTAATCGCGTTTGATCGAACGGGTGGTCCTGCTCCCCAAGCCTGCCAACTTACATCACTCACCAAAAAGGGGAAGGCCGACGCCGGTCGACCAGGTAGATGCCAGATCGGTCGCTGTGTCCACCGTTAGATTGAAACATCCCGCGATGTTAGATTGCCTCCGATTCTCCTCCTTCCTCACGCTGGGTCAACATGTACACAAAACTATCCCAACTCCCCCCCCCCTCCCGACCCAGCTAGTCATCGTGTGTTGCGCTTTTCCCGCATCCGGTGCTCCTTCACGAGGCGCGAGGCCGCGTTCGTCAGCGACATCGCCCCCCCCCCCCACACACACAACTTCAGCGTTGTAGCGTGCCCTAGCTTCCCACCATCAATTGCAACATGTGGTCATCGTGTGTAGCTTGCGCGCGAGGCCATCGCAGAACTCCGCAGTCCTGCTGATGTAGCCACCACCACCCATCGTTCCAACAAATCGCCACTCCATCCTCGCCTTCGTTGTCGAAGCATCGACCATCAACAGTTGTAGCATCGGCCGCTCCGCCGCATCACGGCTCGCAACCCCGCTCTCGTTGGTTGCCACTTCCTCTCCACCCCGTCATAATTTTTTGTGTTGTCGGTTCCATCAAAATCCGCGCTGACAATGCGAACCCTCTCGCGCCTGTCGCAAAAATTGTCGTGGCTGGTTCCAACTTTTTGCGTTGTCGGTTACATCATTGACGACAACGGGCATCGCGGCTTCCAGCATGTGCTCTCGCTAGTTACGGCATCTTGGTCGCTCGCTCATAGCTTATGATCGCAACATCGGCAAATGAGATCCCACCATCGCCAATTACCGGTCCCAACATCGTCGACGCATGGTCCCAGCCTGTCGTTGCCACAGTTGCAACATCCTTGGCGGTCGGTTCCAACATGCATCACTGCAGTTACAACGTTGGGTGGACGTTGTCTCCTGCACCGATGTCGACCTCGTAGCGCCGCTGCACCATGGTAGTAGCATTGCTTGACGCCCGTCATAACAAAGCGACGCCGTTCAAATCCACATCCCATCGCCGCTGGTCATCCCTTCTTGTAGCACCATCCGCTACCGTACGCATCGCTGGCCTACGCCTCTCGTAGATGTGACGACCCCCGGTTGGAGCATCGTCGCTGGGGTAGCTCTTATCGCATCAATAGGGCATCTCGCAGTCCCAGCCTTGCGCTCGTCGACGTTGTCGTTCTCGCGGCATGGCTGGAGGAGCACGCACAAGCACAGCTGGTCTCACGTCTGTGCGTGCCCCCACTTTGCAGAGTTGCGCGGGATGCAGGGAGCAGGAGGTGAGCGGTTGACGCTTGATATGGGGAGAGAGGGGAAAGGGGAAGACGCAGAGTTATCAGAAGTGGTCTTTGTGAGGAGGAAGATATAAAGTTAGAGAAAGAGCAGTGCTGGGTCCACTAGTATGTTCTAGATGCAAGGTTGTGAGACGCAAGATTCCAATAGATCCAACGACACAGGAGCTACTGACAAAAGTTGCGGCCAGTCACCCGGCAGGAATCGTTTCTCGAAGTGGAAATTGTGCATTTCGCTCAAAAGTCACAAGCGTCCGCCACATGCCCTTTTCTGATGGCAAAAGATATCCAAGAGGTAGATCGCCTCCACTCCCTTTGTTTGTTCATTCCCCTCCGTTGTATCAATTCATCGCATGCATAACCCACTCGCGCATTGTCATGCTCCATCCCAACTTGTTGCCACGCATCGCATTACAACTCTTCCTGCCTTTCCCCACCACCTGGCCCACCCCTCGCTGATACGTCTCCGTTGTATCTACTTTTACTAACGTTTTCCTTTTGTTTTGGACTCTAATTTGCATGATTTGAATGAAACTAACCCGGACTGACGTTGTTTTCAGCAGAACTACCCTGGTGTTGTTTTTTGTGGAGAAATAAAAGTTCTCGGATTGGATCGAAACTTTGCGAGGAATATTTATATGAATAAAGATAATTTCTGGAGCCAAGAACCACCGAAGGGGGGCACCTGGGTGGGCACAACCCACCAGGGTGCGCCACCCCCTCCAGGCGCGCCCAGGTGGGTTGTCCCCACCTGGTGGCCCCGCAGACCCTAAAATCGACGCTATAAAATCACATATTTCCAGGAAAAAATAAGAGAGAAAGAATTATCGCGTTCCACGAGACGGAGCCACCGGCGCCTCCTGTTCTTCATCGGGAGGCCAGATCTGGAGTCCATTTGGGGCTCCAGAGAGGGGGATCTTCGATCTTCGTCATCACCAACCCTTCTCCATCACCAATTCCATGATGCTCCCCACCGGGAGTGAGTAATTCCTTCGTAGGCTCATTTGGTCGGTGAGGAGTTGGATGAGATTCATCATGTAATCGAGTTAGTTTTGTTAGGACTTGATCCCTAGTATCCATTATGTTCTGAGATTGATGTTTCTATTATTTTGCCATGCTTAATGCTTGTCACTTTGGGCCCAGGTGCCATGATTCAGATCTGAACCGTTTATCTTATCACCATTATATCTATGTTCTAGATCCGATCTTGCAAGTTATAGTCACCTACTATGTGTTATGATCCGGCAACCCCGAAGTGACAATAGTCGGGACACTTCCCGGTGATGACCATAGTTTGAGGAGTTCATGTATTCACCATGTGTTAATGCTTTGTTCCGGTTCTCTATTAAAAGGAGGCCTTAATATCCCTTAGTTTCCAATAGGACTCTGCTGCCATGGGAGGGTAGGACAAAAGATGTCATGCAAGTTATTTCTATAAGCACGTATGACTATTTACGGAATACATGCCTACATTATATTTACGAATTGGAGCTAGTGTTGTATCGCCCTAGGTCGTAACTGTCACATGATGAATATCATCCAACAAATCGCCGATCCAATGCCTATGATTTTCCTACATATTGTTCTTGCTAAGTTACGACTGCTATTATTGTTACGGTTGCACTTGCTACAAAATCATTGCTATAACTGTTACCGTTACTATTGCTGTTGCTACTACTATCAAAACTATCATACTACTTTGCTACTGATCACTTTGCTGTAGATAATTAATCTCCAGGTGTGGTTGAACTGACAACTTAGCTGCTAATACTTACAAATATTCTTTGGCTCCCCTTGTGTCGAATCTATAATTTTGGGTTGACTATTCTACCCTCGAAAATTGTTGCGATCCCCTATACTTGTGGGTTATCAAGACCTTTTTCTGGCGCTGTTGCTGGGGAGCATAGCTATATTTGTTGAGTCACTTGGGATTATTATCAAATTTTCACTATGAAGAATTTGAAGGATGTTAAGACTAAGATTTTTCCCTCTAAGACGAGGGGAGGTAAGGAGCTGCCATCACTTGATTCAACTTTTGTTATTAGTAAACTTGCAACACCACCTCATGCTATTAATCCTGATATGTCACAAGTTATTGATGATGCTACTTCTGCCATGAATGATATTTATGATGATGCTAGTACCTTGCTTGATGATAATGTGCCACTAGGTGAATTTCTTGATGAACAACTTGCTAGAACTAAAGCTTTTGATAATGCTCAAACTGATGAAATTGTTGAAACTGATGAAGAACTTGAAATGGAAATATTGAAACACTTATTAGAACTAGCCCTCCTAGATATGAATTGCCAAAGGTACCGGAAGGTTATGTTATGGGTGAGGAGGCAACTAGAGTTATTCTTGCTTGTAAGGATAGAGATGATCTAGAGAAATTATTATGCAAGTATAAAGAAAAATCTTTGAATGCTAGAATGAAATGTGATCCTAAGTTTGCTACTTCACCTATCTTCGTTGATGATAAGGATTATGAATTCTCTGTCGACCCAGAGTAATTAGTTTGGTTGAATCTGATCCTTTCCATGGTCATGAAGCTGAAACTGTTGTGGCACATCTTACTAAGTTGAATGACATAGCCACCCTTTTTGCTCATGATGAGAAAATTCGCTATTATTATATTCTTAAATTATTTCCGTTCTCATTAAAGGGTGATGCTAAAGCTTGGTACAATACTCTTGCTCCTGGTTGTGTGCGTAGTCCCCAGGACATGATTTATTACTTCTCTGAAAAATATTTCCCTACTCATAAGAAACAAGCTGCCTTACAGGAAATATTTAACTTTGTGCAAATTGAAGAAGAGAGTCTCCCACAAGCTTGGGGGAGGCTTCTCCAATTGCTTAATGCTTTGCCTGATCATCCTCTTAAGAAAATGAAATACTTGATATCTTCTATAATGGACTAACCGATGCTTCTATGGATTTCCTAGATAGTTGTGCTGGTTGTGTTTTCTGGGAACAAACTATTGGGCAAGCTGAAGAATTATTGAATAAAATATTGAAAAATTATGATGATTGGACTCCTCCTGAACCATCGTTTAAACCCACTACGAAGAAGAGGGGTATCTTATATCTCAGTCCTGAAGATATGCAAGCGGCAAAGAAATTTATGAGAGAAAAAGATATTAAAGCTGAGGATGTAAAAAATACCTCCTATTGAAGAAATACATGGGCTTGATACACCACCACCACCTAAGGTGGTAGAGGTAAATTCTCTACTGAAATTCAACGACAATGATAATCTTCACAATATGCACCCTAGCCAATGCCTTTATGAGTTTGAAAATTACATTAGAAAGCAAGATCACTTCAATGCAAATGTTATGAAACAATTGAAATACAATTCTGATATGATTGCTCGCTTGAGTGACTTGTTATTTAGAATCTCAAATGATGTTAGAGGAGTGGGGAAGCATGCTTCTATGGTTCAAACTCAGTTAGAACAAGTTGCTAAATCTCAAAAAGAGTTGTTAGATGAAATGAATAATAATATCAATGATCATGTTGTTAGAGTAATGACTAGAGGAGGTAGGATGACTCAGGAACCACTTTATCCTAAGGGACATCCAAAAAGAATTGAACAAGACTCTCAAAGGGTTAACACTGATGCACGTAGTCCGTCTAAAAAGAAAAAGAAGAAGAAAAATGATAGGACTTTGCATGCCTCTAGTGAACCTGAAGTAGAAAAACCTCCTGATAATGATAATGAAGTTTCTATCTCTAATGCTGAAACTGAATCTGGTAGTGAACACTCACCTTCTAATAATGAAAAAGATAATGATGAGGTTCGTGAAGATACTCAAATAAATAATAAAGAACCAGACAATGATGTTGAGATAGAACCAGCAGTTGATCTTGATAACCCACAACCCAAGAATAAAAGATATGATAAAAGGAACTTTGTTGCTAGAAAACACAGTAAGGAAAGAGAACCATGGGTTCAAAAACCTATGCCCTTTCCACCCAAGTCAACTAAAAAGAAAGATGATGAAGAATTTGAACGCTTTGTTGAAATGCCGAGGCCAATCTTTTTGCATACTCGCTTGACTGATATCTTAAAAATGCCTCTTATGCAAAGTACATGAAAGACATCATCACCAATAAGAGAAAAATACCGGAAGCTGAAATCTCCACCATGCTTGCTAATTATACTTTTAAATATGGAGTACCTAAAAAACTTGGAGATCCCGGAATACCAACTATACCTTGCTCCATCAAAAGAAATTATGTGAAAACTCCTTTACGTGATTTGGGAGCTGGTGTTAGTGTTATGCCTTTCTCTTTATATAAAAGACTTGATTTTAATAAACTCACACCTACTGAAATATCTTTGCAAATGGCTGACAAATCAACTGCCACACTTATCGGTATTTGTGAGGATGTGCCCGTTGTTGTTGCTAATGTTACTATTTTGACTGACTTTGTTATACTTGAGATGCCTGAGGACGACAACATGTCGATTATCCTTGGTAGACCCTTCTTGAATACTGCATGGGCTGTTATTGATTGCAATAAAAGAAAGGTCACTTTTCATATCAATTGTAATGAGCATACGGTGCACTTTCCGAAGAAACAATTCCAAGTGAATGGTATTAATGTTATTGAAAAATCTCCGACAATCACTATTGGAAGTTTTCAACTACCTCTGCCTTCTGTTAAAAAAATATGAAATGCTTATTGTTGGGGACATTCATATCCCCGTTGAGGTAACTTAGTGATTTACGAAAGTTCTTCGGTTTCATGCTAATCGAAAGGGGTTGTTAATAAGACTTGATCAACCTTATTAATGGATCATTTTTGAGAGGTACGAAATTGATGAATTTAGTGAGCACTACCTTCTGTCCCTACCTTTTGTTTTCTCTTTTTATTAGTTAAATAATTAAGATGACATGTTTTGTCTATTTTCTGAATTACCCGTGCCAAAAAAATGACCCAAAAATAAAAGTTCTCAGAATGCTCTAAAAATTTAATATGATTTTTTTCTGAATATTTAACAATTTTTGGTGCAAATAACATTAGAGGGAGGTGCACCAGGTGGGCACGACCCACCTAGGAGCGCCAGGACCCCGAGGCGCGCCCTGGTGGGTTGTGGTCCCCACGTGGCCCTCCTCACTTATCTCTTCAACCCACATCACCACCTACCTCTAGAAAAAAAATCACCATTGATCTCTCTCTCTCTCTCTCTCTCTCTCTCTCTCTCTCTCGTGTTTTTGCTCTCAAACCCGCAGATTTCGATCTCTTTGCCCGAAGCTCTATTTCCGAAACTATTTCGGGGGATTGTTGCTTGGTATGTGTCTCCTCCGTTGGTCCAATTAGTTTTTGCTTTAGTGGTTTATATTTTGAATAATTAGTTACTCTTGGTGCTGTTGTAGATGAGCTTGCATGTTGAATTCTTAGAGTTCTAAGTAGTTTGGATGCTTTCTATGGCCTCTATGCATACCCATGAGTAGTTGCTATCAATCTTGTAAAGTTTTGTTGAGAAAATTTTGTGGACTAAAATTTTTAGAATTTTGTTCATAGGAAAAAGATGAACATCTTTAGGAAGTTTGCTTCCAAGAAGAACTCCAAGGGACTGATTGAGGAGTCATCTGACAGTTATCTCCATACTCGGAGAATGGCGGAGGTACGGCCGTGCGAATGGCCGCATAACCCGTTCATGGAAGGGGACGGAATCCTTCAGGAGTTTTCACAATATGCTGCTAATGCCGGCCTCACCGATTACATCGCAACTGAATGTGAACATTATCATCTCCTCACAAATTCCTTTGTTCAAAGTTTTCATTTCCTTCCTAGGAATAATCCTCCTGAGGTGCGGTTTAATTTATATGCGGAAACCCATCAGATACTACTTATTGATTTTTGTGATATTTGCATGATCCCTTCTTACAGGGATTTAGTTGAGCCTAGGCTCGCAGAGTTTGATGGTTTTTACCGCACTCTGACTGTGGGGGATGAGAGAGGGGCGTCACGTGTTACCGCCACTTGTCGGTCTCAAAACCGGCCGATATCGGGTAGGGGGTCCTGAACTATGCGTTTGAGGATTGAAGGTAATAGGAGACGGGGGACACGATGTTTACCCAGGTTCGGGCCCTCTTAATGGAGGTAATACCCTACTTCCTGCTTGATTGACTTTGATGAGTATAGGGGTTACAAGAGTTGACCTACCTCGAGATGGTAATGGCTAAACCCTAGATGTCTAGCCTATTTTTATTAAGATAGCCTCTACGGACTAACCCCTCCGGTTTATATAGATATCGGAGGGCCTAGGGTTGTACAGAGTCGGTTTGCACAGAAAGGAAACTACACATCCGGACGTCAAGCTTGCCATCCACGCAAAGGCGAGTCCCATCCGGAAACGGGGGAAGGCCTTCTACCTTGTACTTTCACGGCCCATCAGTCCGGCCCATATCTCATAGCCCGGACACCCGAGGACCCCATATTCCAGGACTCCCTCAGTAGCCCTTGTGATGTAGGGTGGAACCCTATACAGCCGATCTTTCACGAAAGGAGCGGATCCCAACTAAGAACACGAAGAACACGGGGAAGAACGGAGAGAAATCACAAGGGGAAACACTCAAGAACAAGTCCAATCACACATCCACTAGACAATCAAACACACAAGATCCACAAGGTACATGAACAACGAAGGGAAAGATACAAGGTAGAGTTCATCTCCGTGAGGAGGTCTTGAAGGGGGTCCGCCCGTGAGGGGGTCTTGATGATATATCCCACATGATCTTCTCCTAGATGAAAGTCTTGGCCTCCAATGGAGTAGTAGTCTCTCTCTCTCCCTCAAGAGTAGAGTGGTACAAGGAGCAAAGCTCTCTATCAATGAGCTATCACTTTGTTAACCCTAGAATGGATGAGGGGGTGGTCTATTTATAGTCTAAGCCACGAAGGGGTAAGTGGGAAAGGGGATACATGGGCCTTGGGCCCTGTCCATGCGCGCAGGCAGGCGCCGGATGTCCAGACTAGGGGCCGGATGTCCGGCTGTTCGCGAGACGTCGGATGTCTGGGGCACTGGCCGGATGTCCGGCCTGGCGATGGCCGAATCAGTTCTTCTCTGGATAGGCGTCACCGGATTTCCGGGGTTCGTCGCCGGATGTCCGGGCTGGCGCCGGATGTTCGGCCGCTGAAGCTCTTGGCCTTCTGTTGGTGCAGCTCCTGGGCGGCTGCACAGGCGCCGGATGTCTAGCCTTTGGCCCGGATGTCCGGCCGCTGTAGCGTCAGCAGCTCCGTCTTCTTCCGTTGTCGCTTCCAGGCTTCCCTCGCGGATGGTGTAGTTTTTCCTTGGCACTTGCACTCCTCCTCGTCGTCCGTATTGTTCCGACAATACTTATGCATGCACATGAGTGGAGTGTCAAGTAGTATACCATCCTCGAAGGTGTCAAGTGAGCACGTGTAAAGGGGATGATTCACCTTTGTGTATGTGAAGTAGATGTCGCATGTGTCACTCGCCGAACGGACTCTTGACATGGTGATGTCCATAGGATGCTCCGCATCATCTCCCCTCCCTTGGGAAAGATCCGAACTCGGATCGAAAACCAAATCACCATGGGAAAGAGATGGCTTCGCCATGTAGAAGTGGATGTTCACCAAGTACTTGTCATCTTGAAGCTCGAAATGGGCACTCTCCAATGTCGCACCGTCTTGTGATTCCTTCAAAAGGAGTAAGGACAACAAACACTTGGAAAAACAAATGTGGTTAGCTTTAGTGCAAAACCAAGCATTCAAGAGGTGAGTCACCAAACAAGTGTCGTCATCGTGCAGAGCACATGGTGTGACAAAGGATTGTGACATGGCATGTAAGCATATCAATCGAGCACAAGCAAATATATCATGGGGACAAGCATGTAAATGTGAGGTAGTGATGAAAATATGTGTAACAAGAGAATAAGCATCTACCTCAAAGTCATAGCAAGCATGGGCAAAGCGCTCAATGAAAGGTCTATTGTAGGCATAAGAAGCATTCACAACACCAAATAAAATGAAGTGTCTAAACACATGGGTCAAGTGCAAGACAATCCAAGCATAATGTGCATGGGGTGTAGTGAATATCGTGTGGCACTCAACACAATGGAAAGAGCAATTGTTCATCATGTGTGAGGCAATCAAGGCAAGCATGTAGTAATCAATGGGACATGGCATATGTGAAGTGATGACATTGTTGCAACCAAACATATGAGAGGAGCAAGTAATCCAAGAATTGGATGCAACACACAAGGCATATATATCATGATGCACGGAACGGTGAAAATGACAAGTCGAAGCAAGATCTCTAACATGTGTGCAATCAAGTGGTCCAAGATGAACAATAAGTCTCATGGTGCAAGCAACACAAGTAGTATGATCCACAATATCCATGCTCAAGAAATATGTCACCTTGAAGGCGTGTCCTTGTGCATTCTTCACAATGCCGAAGTGGTAGGAAAGGTGGTGTAGAAGCGAGTCGTAGTCAAATGTATGAGGCTCGCTCTCAAGAGCTCGAATGGTCAACTCACGGGAAGTGGAAGTCGACACAAAGTCCAAGTATCCTACACATGCACAAAAGAAAGCAAAGAATGTATGCGCATGGTAGATAAACACATCATCCATCATGATGGTTCCCTTCTTTTGCTCATAACCATTAGAAGCACAAGTGCATGAATAATATGTTGCAACAATGGCAATATTCAAGTCAGTATATGGTGCAAAGAGGTAAGACAAACATGCTTCACAAGAAATATGTCAAAATCTCCAAATATATGTGAGAATGCTATGGGGGCAATCTCATTAGCAAGACTAAAAACATTGTTGCACTCAATACATGGAAAATTATCTAGCATGAGAGAGGCAACACATGGAGATATATGACAAGAAGCAATATAAATCATGTGCAAAGCATGGTAATGGTTGTCATCAACTGCATGAAATGAGCAAGTATGAATCATTGGTGATGCAACATAAGTACGCATATCAATCATGTCGTGTAAACTAGTGGAGCAAAAATGCAACAGACTAGAGCAAATCGTGACAATCATGTCATGTGAGCAAATAATAGGCGTAGACAATGCACATGACATATCGCAAGCACGAGCACAAAGCAAGATCATAGTATCATCATAGGCATGGGGCACAAAGCAAACATGGCAATAATAAGCAATATCTCCACCAAACTTGCAAATACACATACAAGTACTAGAATCAGTCCTCATGTGTAATGCAAAGTGATACGTCTCCAACGTATCTATAATTTTTTATTGCTCCATGCTATTATATATTCTGTTTTGGATGTTTAATGGGCTTATTTACACTTTTATATTATTTTTGGGACTAACCTATTAACCCAAGGCCCAGTGCAAATTGTTGTTTTTTTGCCTATTTCAGTGTTTCGCAGAAAAAGAATATCAAAGGGAGTCCAAACGGTATGAAACCTTCGGGAGCATGATTTTTGGAATAAACGTGATCATGAGGACTTGGAGTGGACGTCAAGCAAGCAACGAGGAGGCCACGAGGCAGGGGGCGCGCCTACCCCCTGGGCACGCCCTCCACCCTTGTGGGCCCCTCGTGGCTCCACCGACCTACTTCTTCCTCCTATATATACCTACGTACCCCGAAACCATTGAGGAGCACCACGAAAACCTAATTCCACCGCCGCAACCTTCTGTACTCGTGAGATCCCATCTTGGGGCCTTTTAGGTGCTCATGGGAAGGGGCATCGATCACGGAGGGCTTCTACATCAACACAATAGCCTCTCTGATGATGTGTGAGTAGTTTACCACAGACCTTCGGGTCCATAGTTATTAGCTAGATGGCTTCTTCTCTCTCTTCGGATCTCAATACAAAGTTCTCCTCGATCTTCTTGGAGATCTATTCGATGTAACTCTTTTGCGGTATGTGTGTCGAGATCCAATGAATTGTGGGTTTATGATCAAGATTATCTATGAACAATATTTGAATCTTCTCTAAATTATTTTATGTATGATTGGTTATCTTTGCAAGTCTCTTCGAATTATCAGTTTCGTTTGGCTTACTAGATTGATCTTTCTTGCAATGGGAGAAGTGCTTAGCTTTGGGTTCAATCATGCGATTGCTTTCGATCCCAAAGGATGTGAGGGGGAAGCGACACGTATTGTATTGTTGCCATCGAGGATAAAAAGATGGGGTTTATATCATATTGCTTGAGTTTATCCTCTACATCATGTCATCTTACCTAATGCGTTACTCTGTTCTTATGAACCTAATACTCTAGATGTATCTTTGGATAGCGGTCTATGTGTGGAGTAATAGTAGTAGATGCAAAGTGAGGAGTCGATTATCTTTGGTCACGGATGTGATGCCTATATACATGATCATGCCTAGATATTATCATAATTATGCACTTTTCTATCAATTGCTCGACAGTAATTTGTTCACCCACCGTAATACTTATGCTATTTTGAGAGGAGCCACTAGTGAAACCTATGGCCCCCGGGTCTATTTTCCATCATATAAGTTTCCAATCTATTTTTACTTTGCAATCTTTACTTTTAATATTTATCATAAAAATACCAAAATTTTATCTTATCATCTCTATCAGATCTCACTTTTGCAAGTGGCCGTGAAGGGATTGACAACCCCTTTATCGCATTGGTTGCAAGGTTCTTATTTGTTTGTGTAGGTACGAGGGACTTGCGTGTGGCCTCCTACTGGATTGATACCTTGGTTCTCAAAAACTGAGGGAAATACTTATGCTACTTTGTTGCATCACCCTTTCCTCTTCAAGGGAAAAACCAACACATGCTCAAGAGGTAGCAGAAGGATTTCTGGCGTCGTTGCCGGGGAGTCTACGCACAAGTCAAGACATACAAAGTACCCATCACAAACTATTATCCCTCGCATTACATTATTTGCCATTTGCCTCTCGTTTTCCTCTCCCCCACTTCACCTTTGCCATTTTATTCGCCCTTCTTCTGTTTGTCCTTCTGTTTGCTCGTGTTACCATGTGCCTTCTATTTGCTTGCATCTTTGCTTGCTAAAAATCTATTGATATGGATCCACTTAAAGTGTTCTACTTGGATCATCTTTGATCTATTTGTGCTCATGCTGAAACCCCAACTAGTTTAGTTGAGGGAAAATCTTTAGATGAGCATGCTCATTTTTAATGCGTCATCGTTTATGCGAAAGGGAAGCTCTTATAGTATCAAATAAATAATTTTCTATGCTATGCTTGGAATCTTTGTGAAATTTATGACTTTACTTGTTGCTCTAAGAACACTAAAAAAACCTTCCCTACGTATGTGAGTTTAATGATAATGAAATCTTATCTTCTTATGGAAAGGGTGTTTATAGTTACTATGATATCGAACAAATTGAAGAATTTGTCGTTTTTAAGGGTGCTCATGAAGTTGCTTCTTTGATTGAAAAGTATGATATTACTCTCTAGAAATCTGAAAATTCCGACATACTTAAATATTGCTATGAAAACTATGCTCATAATGCCTATGTTAAGGAATTTGTTGAGAGAATGACCGTTGCTTTGGAAGAAAATAATGATATGCATGAATCTATAGATAATTATGATTCCGATGATTTGATTGAAATATACCTTGATGAACATGATGCTTGGTATTCTTGTGGCCATGATGCCAATATTTATGAAGATGAATTTGCTATAGTTCCTTATGTTAAACATGAGATCGTTGCTATTGCACCCATACTTGATAGTTCCTTTGATGAAAAGCATGATTGCAATTATGTTATTATAAATTCTATTGATGTCAATTGTGCTAATAATATGCAAAGCCCTAAGCTTGGGGATGCTAGTTTTGATATGACTACTATTTGTTGCAATGATCATGATTGGGGAGATTCTTCTTATGATCTTGAAAATTTATTTAAGCCCCATGATGAATATGAGATTGATAATAATGTTTACAATAACATTTAAAGTGGGTTTGGAAGAGTGTCTACTTTAGATCCCACATATTTGGAGAATGTTCAATCTTATGAAATTTTTGATAAAAGTGGGTTTGGAGAGGTCATGACTTTAGTTAATGTTAATCCCACTATTTTGGAAGAGTGTCAACTTTGCATACATGTGGATCATGTTAAGAATATGTTTTGTGATAGCTATATTGTTGAATTTTCTTATGATCCTACATGTAATTATTATGAGAGAGGAAAATATGGTTGTAGAAATTTTCATGATACTAAATTACCTCTCGTTATATTGAGATTGCTATTGTTTCTTTCCGCTTCCATGCATATGCTAGTTTTTGCTTGCCTTGATAATTTGTTTGCCTATAATATGCCTATTCATAGGAAGTATGTTACACTTAGTTGTGATTTTCACATGTTTTATGATGCTCTCTTTGTGTTTCAATTACTATCTTTTATGTGAGCATCATCGAAATCTCAATGCCGAGCTAAAAAGGCTTTAAAGAAAAGCGCTTGTTAGGAGACAACCAAATATATTTCCTTTCTGTTTTTATATAAATAATTGATCTAGCCTCTGGTTAGATGTGATTTTGTGTTTTAATTAGTGTTTGTGCCAAGTAGAACCTTTGGGAAGACTTGGGGAAAGTCTTCGCGATCCTGCTGTAAAAAACAGAAACTTTAGCGCTCACGAGATTAGATACAACTTTTTACTGGAGAGTGCTATTTAGTTGATTATTTTTGCAGATGATTAATAGATAAATTCCTCACGTCCAGAAATTTATTTTAGAATTTTTGGAGTTCCAGAAGTTTGTGTTAGTTACAGATTACTACAGACTGTTCTGTTTTTCATGTGTTGTTTGCTTATTTTGATGAATCTATGGCTAGTAATGGAGTTTATGAACCATAGAAAAGTTGGAATACAGTTGGTTTAACACCAATATAAATAAATAATGAATTCATTACAGTACCTTGAAGTGGTGTTTTGTTTTCTTTCGCTAAAGGAGCTCATGAGATTTTATGTTAAGTTTTGTGTTGTGAAGTTTTTATGTTTTGGGTAAAAGATTTGATGGATTATGGAACTAGGAGTGGCAAGAGCCTAAGCTTGGGGGTTCCCAAGGCACCCCAAGGTAAAATCCAAGTACAACCAAAATCCTAAGCTTGGGGATGCCCCGGAAGGCACCCCTCTTTAAATCTTAAATCCATCGATAACTTTACTTGGAGATATATTTTTATTCACCACATGATATGTGTTTTGCTTGGAGCGTCTTGTATGATTTGAGTCTTTGCTTTTTAGTTCACCACAATCATCCTTGCTTTACACACCTTTTGAGAGAGACACACATTAACCGGAATTTATTAGAATACTCTATGTGCTTCACTTATATCTATTGAGCTAAACAATTTTGCTCTAGTGCTTCACTTATATCTTTTAGAGCACGGTGGTGGTTATATTTTATAGAAATTATTGATCTCTCATGCTTCACTTATAATATTTTGAGAGTCCTTTAAAACAGCATGGTAGTTTACAAAGTTCATTGAATAGTAAGAGAAGTTTGATACTTGATAGTTTTTTTGAGATATAAAGGTGGTAATATTAGAGGTTTGCTAGTTGAGTAGTTGTGAAATTGAGAAATACTTGTCTTGAAGTTTGCAAGTCCCATAGCATGCACGTATGGTAAACATTATGTAACAAATTTGAAACATGAGGTGTTCTTTGATTGTCATCCTTATGAGTGACGGTCGGGGACGAGCGATGGTTTTTTGCTACCAATCTATCCCCCTAGGAGCATGCGCATAGTGCTTTATTTTGATGACTTGTAGATTTTTGCAATAAGTATGTGAGTTCTTTATGACTAATGTTGAGTCCATGGATTATACGCACTCTCACCGTTCCATCATTGTTAGCCTCTTCGGTACCGTGCATTGCCCTTTCTCACCTTGATAGTTGGTGCAAACTTCGCCGGTGCATCCAAACCCCGTGGTATGATACGCTCTATCACACATAAACCTCCTTATATCTTCCTCAAAACAGCCACCATACCTACCTATTATGGCATTTTCATAGCCATTCTGAGATATATTGCCATGCAACTTTCCACCGTTCCGTTTATTATGACACGCATCATCATTGTCATATTGCTTTGCATGATCATGTAGTTGACATCGTATTTGTGGCAAAGCCACCTTCATAATTCTTTCATACATGTCACTCTTGATTCATTGCATATCCCAGTACACCGCCGGAGGCATTCACATAGAGTCGTATTTTGTTCTAAGTATCAAGTTGTAATTCTTGAGTTGTAAGTAAATAAAAGTGTGATGATCATCATTATTAGAGCATTGTCCCAAGTGAGGAAAGGATGATGGAGACTATGATTCCCCCACAAGTCGGGATGAGACTCCGGACGAAAAAAGAAAGAAAGAAAAGAGGCCAAAAAAGAAGGCCCAAATAAAAAAAGAGAGAAAAATGAGAGAAAAAGAGAGAAGGGACAATGTTACTATCCTTTCACCACACTTGTGCTTCAAAATAGCACCATGATCTTCATGATAGAGAGTCTCCTATTTTGTCACTTTCATATACCAGTGGGAATTTTACATTATAGAACTTGGCTTGTATATTCCAACAATGGGCTTCCTCAAATGCCCTAGGTCTTCGTGAGCAAGCAAGTTGGATGCACACCCACTTAGTTTATTTTTGTTGAGCTTTCATATATTTATAGCTCTAGTGCATCCGTTGCATGGAAATCCCTACTCCTTGCATTGACATCAATTGATGGTCATCTCCATAACCCGTTGATTAGCCGCGTCAATGTGAGACTTTCTCCCTTTTTGTCTTCTCACACAACCTCAATCATTATATTCTATTCCATCCATAGTGCTATGTCCATGGCTCGCGCTCATATATTGCGTGAAAGTTAAAAGAGTTTGAAAAGGCTAAGTATGAAACAATTGCTTGGTTTGTCATCGGGGTTGTGCATGATGAGAGCATTTTGTGTGACGAAAATGAAGCATAGCCAAACTATATGATTTTGTAGGGATAAGCTTTATTTGGCCATGTTATTTTGAGAAGACATAATTGCTTGGTTAGCATGCTTGAAGTATTATTATTTTTATGTCAATACTAAACTTTTATCTTGAATATTTCGGATCTGAACATTCATGCCACAATAAAGAAAATTACATCGAGAATATGCTAAGTAGCATTCCACATCAAAAATTCTGTTTTTATTATTTACCTACTCAAGGACGAGCAGGAATTAAGCTTGGGGATGCTTGCTACGTCTCCAACGTATCTATAATTTTGATTGCTCCATGCTATTATATATTTTGTTTTGGATGTTTAATGGGCTTATTTATACACTTTTATATTATTTTTGGGACTAACCTATTAACCCAAGGCCCTGTGCAAATTCCTATTTTTTTCCTATTTCAGTGTTTCGTAGAAAAGGAATATCAAACGGAGTCCAAACGGAATGAAACCTTCGGGAGCATGATTTTTGGAACAAACGTGATCCAAAGGACTTGGAGTGGACGTCAAGCAAGCAACGAGGAGGCCACGAAGCAGGGGGCTGTAGCGACCCGACCTCAGACGGTCAAGCCTACGTATGTCATGCCATCCACGGATCAGTATCTTTGGCACACAGTACATCGATGTATATATCAAAGTGCAATCACATGTATAATTAACGTAAAACTGATATATACCTCATAATACTTAGCGGAAACAATCAAGCAGATGTGGAGTCCCATCAACGCCATCGGCAGGTTGAGTGTAGACCGTAACCTGTCTGCGTACTCTTACTCGTCGAAGTAAAATATACGCAACATGAGGCGTTGCGGTAGGTGTAAATCGATTACAATGAATGTACCGGCAAGATCACAACATGAGAAAGCAGATGATAATACTACTCTATATGCAATATGGCTTTGTGGCTCTGTGTCTGATGTTTTTGCGTAAAAGCTGGTTTTATTTTCCCTATAACAAAGGAATATTAGGAGTCTGTACTATGGAGTTTTCTATCATGACATGGTTCCGCCAACCAATGTCTCATAGCCCAAAATCATCATAAGTTGCCCACAATTAAGTTATCAATCCGGTGTTGAGAGTTACGAGATAGATCCAAGTCCGGATGCTCAATTTATGCATGTAAGGGGACATGACTAATCGATTAGGTTTTAACCCTCCGCAGAGGTTTGTACACTTTACCCGCAAGATTCGATCCCTCTCTTTACGTTCTCGCACTTGAGGTGTTTGAGAACAAGATGACCAAACATGGTCTTCGAAGAGTTCCTCGACCCTTTGTCCGGTGCTCATCCAATCCTACCGTAGTTCTACATCCGCTAGCACCGTCCCGGCCAGAGTCACAACTAAGGTCAACCAAGCGAGCCCATAGTGACTTGCGGTTTGCAGGTAAGCTTCCGGGCATGAAGTATTCTTGAGTCTCTTTGAGTGCAGGTGAAGCTTTCCAAGATGTCATGGCGCTTCTCCATGCATCCCGACCATCCTTTGGTTTCTCCAGGTGCCCGTCAACCATCCTTCACCCGATGGTGTGTATTGAATTCTTGTCTCGAGTCTTGAAGTCTTGAGGCCTTGAAGATCTGATCCTTGCAGATTCCATCATGGAGTTGTCGTCATTGGCGTAGATCCTCCATTCTCACACCACTCCGAGCACTCATACCAACCCCGTCTACTATAGCGTAGCATTAAAATAAACAACGTCCGGGCTTGGTAACGGGGTGATGGGTTCCTACCTCATGCATACTACTCAACTACAAGGATTCAATATCACTCTTTGGAGGGATTGTTGCGAAGATGACACTAGATGCAATAAAACACATAGGTATGAAAAACATGGTCAAAGTGAACTTGCACGTAAGTTGATGAAGATGATTTGCACTCAAACTCTTGATAGCTCTACTCGTCATACTCCGGTCAATCTACCGTAAGCAATCAATAGTAACCACACATAAGTAATCACTCAAAAGATCGGGAAGAACGAAGAAACAATTCGGAAAACATCAAAACCAAGTAAATAACTCTTGCAGCATAAAACAATTTCTAACAGTACCAAAATTATGTGAATTTGGCCTTATCAGAAAGTTTAGGTCAAGAGCTTCGCTTTGCAAAAAGAATCAACTCAAACGGAGTTACGGAACTCAAGTTATTAACAAAAGAAGTTTAAATATGAATCTGAACAAATTTCGAAATTTGAAAATTTCAAAAGTTGACGTGACAGGTTAACTGGATAGGTGAAAACAAGACGAAACTATAGGCGCTGGTTTTATCTAATTTGGATGAACGAGTAAAAAGTTATGGCTATTTGAAAAATCGAGGCAAAATTTGTTTTACGGAAGAAAAATAAGCTATGAAAAAAAAAACAAAGAAATATACCTTTATAATGTAGAGAAAAGACAACTTCGGAGAGGGAAGAATTCGTGCCGGAGAGGAGAAGAATATTTTTCTTTAAAAAATCTAGTCAAACCAAAAATATTGATTTAACCCGAATCGGATGATTTTTGGAGGCTCTATGGGTCTATATTTATAGGTGGAAAAGAGGTTTAGGGGTCAAAAGCTAGGCAATATGGGACTAAACGTAGACGAGAATATACGAAACAAAGGAGAAAAGGAGGGTCACGTGGCATGGGCCAAAAGCTCTTCGGCCGGCCGCCGCGCGCGTACACTGTAATTTTCTTTTTCTTTTTTTGAGCAATAGAAAAGAAAAAGAAAAACTATGGAAAAAAATATGAGGAATGAATATGGCCCGCTGGGCCTGGCCCATATATTATATAAAAAAAGAAAAGAAGGGGCGCCCGCTGGTACTATGATGCGCACGTCGGCGACAGTTAGTTTCAGGCGCGCGTGCAGTTTTTGTTATTATTATTTTTAAACAGAAAGTGATAGACTGAAAGACGAAAATGAAACTATAATTTTATATAGACATATTATATATCAAAATTTTCAGAAAAAGATTTCCTACAAGATGAACATTTTTAGAATTCCAAATAAAGTCCACACAAATTCAGATAATTAAAAGAGTGCTACTGGTCTAATAAAATCCAACAAAAATCATTTTAAAAATACCAAAATTGATTCAAATTTATTTCTCTCCATTTTTCTGATGTAGGGAATCATGTTACCCTATTTTCCATGTATTTTATTTTTGGAGAAAAATAATTTGAATAAAACTCAAATAACTCCAAGTTGAAAAATAAATTCAAAAGAACTTTGAATTTAATTCTTTGAAACTCCCAACTCATATTTCATATAATTTGAAGAAGTCATTTTATCTTCGCTCGTGAAAATCATTGAGTTGCATATAGTTTCAGAATTGGAAATATTCTCAAATGAATTTCAAATATTTTCAACACCCCTTGTCATTTAAATAAATGGAAGAAGTCATGTCATCTTCTCTCCAGGGTTTTGTGGTGAAAAGAATTTGAATTCACGGAGAGCATAAAAGCAAAAAATGAAAGTTTGGGAAGGTCCTTTTATTCCCTCTCATTTAACTTCCAAAAAGTTTCGAATTCACCCACTTTCAGTCAACGAATCAAACAATCAATCAAAACTATCTATGTGTTTATAACATTCCAAAATTTAGAATTTTGGGATGTTACAGGGGCGCGCCCTCCACCCTCGTGGGCCCCTCGTTGCTCCACCGACCTACTTCTTCCTCCTATATATATCTACGTACCCCGAGACCATCGAGGAGCACCATGAAAACCTAATTCCACCGCCGCAACCTTCTGTACCCGTGAGATCCCATCTTGGGGCCTTTTCGGCGCTCATGGGAGAGCATCGATCACAGAGGGCTTCTACATCAACACCATAGCCTCTCCGATGATGTGTGAGTAGTTTACCACAGACCTTCGGGTCCATAGTTATTAGCTAGATGGCTTCTTCTGTCTCTTTGGATCTCAATACAAAGTTCTCCTCGATCTTCTTGGAGATCTATTCGATGTAACTCTTTTTGCGGTGTGTTTGTCGAGATCCGATGAATTGTGGGTTTATGATCAAGATTATCTATGAACAATATTTGAATCTTCTCTGAATTCTTTTATGTATGATTGGTTATCTTTGCAAGTCTCTTCGAATTATCAGTTTGGTTTGGCCTACTAGATTGATCTTTCTTGCAATGGGAGAAGTACTTAGCTTTGGGTTCAATCATGCGGTGCTCGATCCTAGTGACAGTAGGGGAAACGACACGTATTGGATTGGTGCTATCGAGGATAAAAAGATGGGGTTTATATCATATTGCTTGAGTTTATCCCTCTACACCATGTCATCTTACCTAATGCGTTACTCTGTTCTTATGAACTTAATACTCTAGATGTATGCTGGATAGCGGTCGATGTGTGGAGTAATAGTATTAGATGCAGGCAGGAGTCGGTCTACTTGTCACGGACGTGATGCCTATATACATCATCATGCCTAGATATTCTCATTATTATGCACTTTTCTATCAATTGCTCGACATTAATTTGTTCACCCACCGTAATACTTATGCTATCTTGAGACAAGCCACTAGTGAAACCTATGGCCCTCGGGTCTATTTTCCATCATATAAGTTTCCAGTCTATTTTTACTTTGCAATCTTTATCATAAAAATACCAAAAATATTATCTTATCATCTCTATCAGATCTCACTTTTGCAAGTGGCCGTGAAGGGATTGACAACCCCTTTATCGCGTTGGTTGCAAGGTTATTATTTGTTTGTGTAGGTACGAGGGACTTGCGTGTGGCCTCCTCTTTGGATTGATACCTTGGTTCTCAAAAACTGAGGGAAATACTTACGCTACTTTGCTGCATCACCCTTTCCTCTTCAAGGGAAAAACCAATGCATGCTCAAGAGGTAGCACAAAGCATGGGTCACAAATGCATGTCAATGTCATAGGAATGAGCATATCATGCAAAGTGAACATGGCAATATATGCATAGAATATGTAATGGACAATAACCCGTAGCCAAGTGAGGGCCATGTAGAAGAAATGCGCGAAGACTTCGCGTGAAGAGAGTGGTGGTAAAGGCAATCCATGGTATCCCAAGTCATCATTGCTCTCTAGATCTCGTTTTGTCAACTGTGGGATTGCGAGGTTTTCAAGTAATCATGGGTACCTACACAAAAGAGACACAAACCAAAGAAATTGTGCGCGTGGTACATGTACACATCATCCATCATGATGTGTATGTGCACATGTGAATTAGCACAAGATAAGCATCGCTCAAAGAAATTTGATGCATGGTATAAGAACATGTCATCCATCATGAAAGAATAGTTGTTATGTATAACACGATGGGGACGCAAATTGAGCATACAAGTATAGCAAGTGTGTGGCACAACAGTAGCATTTTTATTCATGGGGAGCATATTGTGCACAAAAGTATTTGGATCATGCAATGAATGGGACGAATCAAAATCTCCTAACATGTATGAGGAAACTGTGGGGTCTCCTCATGAGCAGTATTGGAAACATCATATGGAGAAAATGGACAACATCCAAAACAATGCATATCCGAAGCTAGGTGGTCATGGCATGGCATATGAGATAAATGATGCAAAGGGAGCATATCAATATCATCACAAGAAAAACAAATGCCAATAACCATGGGCTTGTCATCTATGCCATAAGTGCAAATTGGGTTAATTTTAATGGCATATGCATAGTTACTACGATGAGATTGCACATATGACATGTGGTTGATCTCATGCATAACATATGACAAGTCAAGTGGATTGTCAAACATGATGTGACCGGGAGAATTTTCACAAGAAATCCTATGTAACATGGCATCACAACTAATAGACTCGACATGAGAATCATCATACTCATCATAAATGGGTAAATCATCGCATGGAGAAATCATACTAGCATGAAGCATGGTAATAGGTTGATCAACATCATGCAAGCAATCAATGTCAAGAATGTCCACTAGTGGGACTAGAGAATCACCGTCACCTATGTTACCTTTGTCATTCCACTCAAGTGGTGTAGGTGAGGTGGGAAAGATCGAATGGTGGTCATCTTCGTCTTGATGGAACCATGTGGGGGGTGCATCATATTCCACCATGTCCATCATCTTGTCCAAAGGAAGGACGAAGTCGTCGAGGATCGGCGCGTCATCATAAATGGGACCTAGCACCAAATGAGAAGACACAATAGATGTAGAGGTCAAGTTTTTAGAAATGCAAATGGCCTCACGAGACCTATCAACTATCTCACTCTCTCTATGTGGTGGTTCACTCACTCCCTCAAAATAGGTGCACTCAAAGTCACATATGGTGGAGTCACTCATCTCACTCAAGTGGTGGGGGTTGTGGCTCTCCTCACATGGGAATTGTGGCAACACATCATATATGGGGCTAGTGGTGAAGTCACTCTTACTCTCAATATGGTGGCAAAAGTCACTCAAGTCATCATACGTCACCGTGGTCGAGGTGAAATACTCAACCATCTCATCGTCGTCACCATGGATGAAGGCTGAAGATGGCACATCATCACTCTCCTCCATGACCGAAGGGAAAATCCCATGCTCTATCATCTCGTCATCGTTGCCATGGATGAAGGCCGAAGATGGCACATCATCACTCTCGCCTCCTAAGATGGAAGCATCATCCTTGCTCGCGACCTTGTCGCTCGCCTCCAAAGCATGTTCCTTGAGAGGCTCCGTAGTCGAAGTCGGCACCGCACCGTCTTGAAAAAGAGTCAGAGTAGACTCGGCATCGTCAATGCCACAAAGAGGGATGGCGGTGGAGTCGAACTTGGGAGCATCATCTTGGAGCTCATCGGGCTTGGACATCTTGGTGGTACTAGCCTCATGCTCGTCTTCGTTGAGCTTGGTCTTCAAGAGTGTGCTTGGGGTGGAGAAGCCTTGGCCTTCATGAGTTCTTCTTCCGCCTTGAGAGCACCAATGTAGTTGTCGTCGAGGGACTTGTAGTTCTCGAGGAAGATAGTCTTGGAGATGTTGTTGTTCAATCCCATCATGAAGTGGAACTTCATCGACATGGGGTCGTCCACGCCGGCTCGTCGCAAGGCATGCTTCATCTCGTTGAAGTACTCGTCGATGGACTTGGATCCTTGGATGGTGTTATCCAATTGGCATAGAAGTTGTTCCGTGTAGGTTGGAGGCACAAACTCTCACCACAAAGCTCTCTCCATCTTGGGCCAACTCATGTCATAGCACTCCGAAGGTGTGTGAAGCCACCATGTGGACGTGTAGTCGTGGAAGTTTCTTGTGGCACATTTCACTTGATCTTCGGGAGGGACTTGATGTAGCTTGAGGTAGTCGTCCATCAAACGCTCCCACTCGAGACACTCCTCGGGTTCTTGAGTCCCATAGAAAGGAATCTCGTGGTCGGTATCGAGGTCGTAGTAGCTCGTGGAAGTCGTAGACTTGAGCTTGGGGAGCTTCTCTTGAGCGTAGTCTTGAGGTGCTTGTTGGCGAAGATGTCGTATGTCCGTAGGCAAAGATGCATTGAAGTCGCTTGGCGAAGATGCCAAGGGAGACGGTGAAGTCGTTGAGCGGTTGTTTGTGTTGAGCTCTTGACCTTCACATTCGTGGTGGTGATGGTGTTGATGCCAATGTGATCTTGCCGGAGATGGTAGCTCGGAAGCATGTGCTCTTGAGCGTCTTCTCGAAGATGAGGAAGATCGCTTGTAGGACTTGATGAGGGCTTTGATCTCATCCATTTTAGCTTGCATCTTGGTGTCGGTGGAATTTTTCGTGGCATCGAACTCGTCATTGTTGTTGTAGACCGAAGGTGAAATGCCTTGCATATCCATCACAAGACTCGAGTAGAGGTGAGTAGGAAATGAGATAAACAATACCAAGTTACCTTTTCCCAAAGTTGAGGATGTACACCGTTTCACTCAATGTGAGATGAAAGAATAGTGGAATTGGTACCGGACTTGTTCACTCACACCTATCAAGTAAAGCTTATGGAGTAGCTCGGTGAGGATAGTTACACAAAAATTTAATGCAAAATGTTAGTAAGAGTCAATAATGTTGAAAGAGATTCACAAATTCGCAAGTGAAACAAGTAGACCAATAGCAATGGGTGGCACGCGGAAACACACGCACAGATAGATAAATGGGGTCGTGCAACCAAGGAATGAGCTCGAAATGTGGAATCCACGGAAAACACTCGTGTTTCACAACTCAAGAGAGACGCTAGCACGATTGCTCTATAGGCGGATACGACACTTGTGCACAACCTATGATATGCAAAATGTACCAACTTCTATCCCAAGTATGCTATGTATGTATGGTTCCTGGTGTTTCTCTCAAGATGATCCAAGATGATCGGATATGACAATCTTATATGCAATGAGGTATGATGCTATGGCACTTGCTTACAAGCTTGTTTGCTCTTTCTCTTTTGCTTAAAGCTTTATTCTTTTTTTTGATATGGCCACGATGCGAAATGCACAAACCAAGATAGAAATTGTGTATATGTAGGAACAATCTTGTGACAGAAGAGATGATATGATGGTACCAATATGATGTGGTATGTATGCAATGGAAGGGGTGATCACTAATGTGCACAAGTAACGTTGCCGGCAATACTCAAATGGCTAGTCTCGATAGGCAAGTGACGCAAAATGGGCTAGGGGTTATCAATGCAATTGCAAGGGAATATACAATGGAGTGATACCACGATACCAAGATGATATGGAGGTTACCATTGAGGGTTTCTCGTATGTAAGCCACGGACGGATGAAGGTGAAGTGGTCAATGTCGATGACAAACTCGAGGCGATGATGAGTGGCGGTGATCTTGATGGAGATACCAAGATGATGGAGACTCGTCCCTAAGTAGCCAAAACACCTTAGGAAACGGAAAAACCGCGAACTCAAGATCTCAAACGTAAAATGTCAAATGGTGGTAGCGGGAATGCGGTGGTGGTTTTGCGGAAACTCAATGGGATTGCAAAAATGTAATGATGGGGTTTGGAGTACGCAATGCGGAAGTGGAGGGTAAGGTGGTGAACTATACACGGTGTCGGAGTTGGAAGCATGGTCCCTAAGTAGATGAAACACCTTAGGAGACACAACTCATAACACAAACAAAATTGGGTTATATAGGGGTGGCGGAAGTGTATGGTGGGCAAGCCTATGCGGAAGTTATGGTGGTGATTGATGAAGAAGCAACCGTCCCTAAGTAGTCGAAACACCTTAGGAGACTCTAATCACAACTCAAACAACCTCAAATGCTAAGGGGAACAAAAATGGGTTAGGTTGCGGAAGTTGGTGGTGGTTATGCGGAAGTTATGGTGGAAGCCCTAGGCAAAGATGCCAAAGTTCCGAAAATTTGATGTTGTCAAATGGTAATGGAACCTATCTAGATGGATAGAGGATGTCAATAGCAACTCAACGAGCTAAAGAACGCAAAAATTGGACTCGGATGAATTAGTTATGGACAAAACGGTGAAACGGGAAATGCTGAAGTTCCAAGGGTCGGACATCCGGGGTCGGGGCCGGATGTCCGGGACCTGATGTCCAGAACGTTGCGCGAAAATGCGCTCCAGGAGCCGGATGTCTGGCTTGGGGCCCGGATGTCCGGCCAGATGGCCCGAATGTTCGGTCTAAGGCCCGGATGTCCGGCCCGACGATTCCAGATCGGGATTTGGACTTCGAAACTTGATTTGGGGCGGAAATTGATGATTTCAAGGGCAAAATTGGAGAGATTTCGTGGATGGAAAGTGGGGAAACTTGGGGGAAATGCTAGATCCACTTGAAACCAAGCAAACCTATGGATCAAAATCAACAAAACATCATCAAACCAACAAATCACAAAAAAAATTGGGGGGCTATTTTTGTGGGGAATTTTCGAATTTGGGACAAAATCAACAAAACTAGGCTAGAAAACACAACAGGGAGGCTCCGAAATCATGATCAACGTGGCTCATGATACTAAGATGATGTAGGGTGGAACCCTATACGGCCGTTCTTTCACGAAAGGAGCAGATCCCAACTAAGAACACGAAGAACACGGGGAAGAATGGAGAGAAATCACAAGGGGAAACACTCAAGAACAAGTCCAATCACACATCCACTAGACAATCAAACACACAAGATCCACAAGGTACGTGAACAACGAAGAGAAAGATACAAGGTAGAGTTCATCTTCGTGAGGAGGTCTTGTAGGGGGTCCGCCCGTGAGGGGGTCTTGATGATATATCCTACAGGATCTTCTCCTAGATGAAGGTCTTGGCCTCCAATGGAGTAGTAGTCTCTGAGGGAGTCCTGGATTAGGGGGTGTCCGGATAGCCGAACTATCACCGTTGGCCGGACTCCTGGACTATGAAGATACAAGATTGAAGACTTCGTCCCGTGTCCGGATGGGACTTTCCTTGGCGTGGAAGGCAAGCTTGGCGATCTGGATATGTAGATCTCCTACCATTGTAACCGACTCTGTGTAACCCTAACCCTATCCGGTGTCTATATAAACCGGAGGGTTTTAGTCCGTAGGACGAACAACAATCATACCATAGGCTAGCTTCTAGGGTTTAGCCTCTCTGATATCATGGTAGATCCACTCTTGTACTACCCATATCATCAATATTAATCAAGCAGGAATAGGGTTTTACCTCCATCGAGAGGGCCCAAACCTGGGTAAAAACATCATGTCCCTTGTCTCCTGTTACCATCCGCCTAGGCGCGATTCGGGACCCCCTACCCGAGATCCGCCGGTTTTGACACCGACATTGGTGCTTTCATTGAGAGTTCCTCTGTGCCGTCGCTGTCAGGAAGGATGCCTCATCCCGTCTTTAAAGACGGCACCATTGTTAAAGGAGCTGTGGCCACCGGCCAAACTCTCCAGCTAGGTGGTTTTCTTATGACCGCCTGTTCGGCCGCCGCGCCGATGATGACTTCTCGGGTCATCGAAAGCAATCTTAATGTTAACTCGGAACTCGCCGAGCAGTTAGATCCGATGGAGCTCTCTTGCTTAAACGAGCTCTTGGATCGCATCGCATACAGAGTCGCCATGAGACTACGCATCGATTGGGCCTAAAACCGATCCGAGAGAGATCAACTCTCGAGGCTACCCACCACGTTGCCGTGGTAGAGGAACAATCTGGCGACTCTTCTCCTACCTTAAGGACTAGATATGTCCGGATTCCTGACCCCTCCATGTCGGATTCCAGCGGAGGGAGGACACCACTCAAGCCACGAACTTAAAGTCAGGCGTGGGCTAGATTCATTGGACAACCTCCAAGAACCCAAGCTTCCAAGTTCGGAAACTTCTTGGCCCTGAATCTTAGATCGGACGGGGTTCGAATTTAATTCCACCCGCCCACCCAAACATAAGCGATCTATCCCAAACCCGGCAAGAGCCGGTGAAGCGATACATCATTCTTGGGCGATTCCTCCGGTTATGGGCGGGATAAAGGATTACCGCGAGGAGGATGCAATCTCATTCTTACGCAATAATTGCACGGACAAGGGAATCCTAAGCGCCATAAGTCGTCGTGAAATTACGCCGCTGACTTGGCGTCCATAGTACTAAAATCTTGCACGATGGAGAGCGCCTGGAAAACCGAAATCAAATTTTGGGATAATCCGGCCCCGAATACGACCCTAGTCCGGAATAAAAGGGTGCATCATCACCAGGCACCTGGGTTACATACCAAAAAGCAACCCCCCCCCCCAAAGGGCATGGAACCGTACTAGAGGGATGGCTCAATCCAATAGTGGACGGCTTTCGCCTTACCAAGGTACTCATGGACGGCGGCAGCGGATTAAACCTCATCTACGAGGAAACCCTTCGAAAAATGGAAATAGACTGGAGCCGCATTGAGCAAAGCAGCACAACCTTTAGAGGAATAATCCCTAGTCGGGAAGCATGCTGTACAGGAAATATCACACTGGATGTGGTGTTCGGCACGCCGGGCAATTATAGGTCCGAGGAGGTCACATTCCAAGTGGCCCCGTTCAGCAGCGGATACCACGCTCTATTAGGGCGAGAGGCATTCACAATTTTTCAAGCTATACCCCATTACGGGTACATGAATCTCAAAATGCCTGCACCCAACGGAATTATCACTCTTGCCGGTGACTCGGACATAGCGCTCATGGCGAAAAATAAAACAACCGCACTTGCCCTTGAGGCATTATCCAAAGCCCTAGCGGCGGAGGAACTCGCTTATTTGTGATCCACGGTGAGCAGGGGACGATGTGATACTCGATAAGAGATCCAAGTCCACCTCTTTTAAACCGCGCGAAATAGTCAAATTCCAAGTCCATCCAACGGACCCTACAAAAACGACCTCCATCGGGGCAGTTAAACCCTAATGTGGACGCTTGATACGAGAATTCCTCTGGCGAAAATTGGGACATTTTTGCACGGCACCCTTCAGACATGCCAGAATCCCACGCCGGTGGCCGAGCACGCCTAAATATCCTAAAAGGATTCAAGCCAGTCAAACAAGCTCTTCGGCGTTTCTCCGAACCCAAGAGACAGGCCATGGGAGAGGAGCTAGCCAAACTATTGGAAGCCGGGTTCATCAGAGATATTAAACATCCGGACTGGCTAGCAAAGCCGGTAATGGTACCAAAAAAGGACAAATCCTGGCGCCTATGTGTCGATTTTAAGGACCTTAACAAGGCTTTCCCAAAGGATCCCTTCCCCCTCCCCCACGTCGATCAAATTATCGACGCTACCGCAGGACATGATTCATTGTGTTTCCTCAACGCATACTCCGACTACCACCAAATTAAGATGGCAGAGCCAAACCAAGCCGCAACGGCATTCATCACTCCATACGGCCCATTCTGCTTCAACACAATGCCCTTTGGGCTCAAAAACGCCGACACAACATATCAGCGCATGATTCAGACATGTCTGGCAAACCAGATCGGCAAAACAGTGGAGGCATACGTAGACGATGTGGTCGTCAAATTCAAGCATGTCGAAACCCTAGTCGACGACTTGAGGCTCACGTTCGATAATCTCCGATCATATGACATCAGCTCAACCCGGAAAAATGCGTTTTCGGTGCACCAGCCGGAAAGCTCTTGGGCTTCATTGTATCCGGTAGAGGAATTGAAGCAAACCCAGCCAAGATCCGATCTCTGTCACAATTGGATATCCCCAAAGACCTCAAACAAATACAAAAATTGACTGGATGCGTGGCGGCTCTAAGCCGCTTTATCTCCTGCTTAGGAGAAAAGGCATTACCCTTTATCGCCTCCTCCGGCGCACCGAACACTTCGAGTGGGCCGGATGCATACGGCCGGACTCGAAGAAATCAAAGCCATATTGGCAACAAATCCGGTCTGGCGCGCCCAACATGGGCGAACCAATGCTATTATACATCACAGCAACCCATCAAGTTGTAAGCGCGGTGCTCGTTGTCGAGCGAGAAGCAGACGACACAAGTTCCCTCTCCAAAACCAGTTTACTACGTGTCCACTTTGTCCTAACTCCATGCAAGTCACGGTACCCGCATTATCAAAAGATAGCATACACGGTGTTCATGGCATCCCGGAAGCTGCGACACTACTTCCAAGAGTGTTCGATAACAGTAGCCTCCGAAGTACCTCTTAATGACATTATAAACAACCGCGATGCAACGGGCCTGATTGCTAAATGGGCCATTGAGCTCCTCCCGTTCGACATAACTACAAGCCACGGCGAGCTATTAAGTCGCAAGTTTTGGCTAACTTCATCGCCGAATGGACTGAAGCCGAACTCCCTAAAGAGTACGACGCATATTCCAACTGGATCATGCACTTCGACGGCTCCAAAATGTTGGCGGCACGGGGGCTGGCGTCGTTACGGCGTCCCCAACCGGAGATACGGTCCAATACGTACTTCAAATAATGTACACGAACTCCAACAACGCGGCGAATACGAGGCCCTTACGCATGGTCTCCGGGATGGCGGTCTCCATGGGCATTCAACGCCTAGAGGTGCGCGAGATTGAACCTCGCGATATCCCAAATAAATGGGGACTTTGATGCCAAGGATCCAAAAATGGCAGCTTATCGCAATGCCGTCCTAAAAATGTCATTTCGGTTTGAGGCTCGAATTTCACCATATAGCAGGGATAACAACCAAGCAGCGAGGCGTGTTGGCGCATTGGCGCAAAGCGCGATGCCGTCCCCCAACATCTTCCTAGAGAGGCTTTTCAAGCCATCCGTATTATGGGAGGGAGAGTCCGGAAATAACAACCCGGACCCAACCACACTGCCCCACACCGAACATTCCGACATAGTTGGTGGTCCCGCCAACAAAATAACACCGTCAGCCCATGCAATAATGGCAGTCATTGCCCCTTGGACACAACCATTCCTAGCCTACTTAACTAGGCAGGAACTTCCCGAGGACCAAAACGCGGCCCGCTGCATAGTGCAGCGGTCTAAAGCATATAAGGTCCATGAGGGAGAGCTTTATAAGAAAAGCACAACCGAAGTCCTTCAAAGGTGTATCTCTGAAGAGGAAGGGCGGAATCTCCTGGCTGAAATTCATGCCGGACTCGGTGGGCACCATGCATGATCAGGGCCCTTATAGGCAAGGCCTTTCAGACAGGATTTTATTGGCCGACGGCCGGCAG
Organism: Aegilops bicornis; assembly: GCA_021605145.1. NCBI lineage: Eukaryota > Viridiplantae > Streptophyta > Magnoliopsida > Poales > Poaceae > Aegilops > Aegilops bicornis. The sequence continues at coordinate 332,287,797 of CM038669.1, forward strand.
ATGCTGAGGATTTAGTCCAACAATGCGTCGGTTGCCAGCTCTTTGCTAATCAAAGCCACATGCCACCCACCGCCCTCAAAACTATACCCATCACTGGCCCTTCGCGGTGCAGGGGCTTGACATGGTTGGACCCCTTAAAGGAGGAACCCACAAGCAAAAATACCTATTGGTCATGGTGGATAAATTCACCAAATGGATAGAGGCCAAGCACAGTAAAGATGGCCGAATTCGGACCGGTGATAGACTTCATATCGGGGTAGTACACCGCTCTGACGTCCCCACGGCATCATCGCGATAACGGCCACGAACTTCACAGCCGACGAGGTCAAACTCTGGTGCAAAAACATGGGCATCAAGCTCGACTACGCTTCAGTCTATCACCCCAAACTAATGGTCAAGTCGAGCGAGCAAGCGGTATAATCATGAGCGGCATTAAACCCGGACTAGTGCGGTCCCTCAAGGACTCTAACACGACCTTTGGGTAGAGGAGCTCGACTCCGACTGGGGGCTGCGGACCACGCCGAATCGCACTACGGATTCACACCATTTTTATGTTATACGGCTCTGGCGCAGTTTTGCCCTGCGACATAATTCATGACTCACCTCGCGTGCGCATGTACGAAGAAAGAGAAGCCGAGCTCGATCAGCAGGACAGTTTGGACGCCTTGGAGGAGGAGCGCGACGTGGCAAAAGCGCGTTTCGCATTCTATCAACAACAGGCTCGAAGATATCAAAGCAGGGAAGTACGGGCCAAAGCTTACAATGTTGGCGAACTAGTTCTACGCCTGCCGGACAAGAAAAAGGACAAACTCAAGCCCAATGGGAGGGTCCCTTCATCATCGACCAAGTCCTGATCGGCGGAGCGTACCGTCTGCGAAACGCATCGGATAACCGACTCGAGCCGAACCCATAGAACGCAGCCCGTCTCCGAAGATTCTACGCCTAGCGCCGGATTCCGAGTTCGTCTCCTTCCTCCGTCTATATTTTATACTTTAAGCTGTCTTTTATTTCTCCCCTTCTTCCTCCTTTTTTCCAAAGCCGTTAAAGGCTCGTTTGCGCATTGTTCGCACACACTTGACGTGCTATCCGCGCTCATTATACCTTGGGGCTTCTTTAAGAGAAGCTTATTTATACGGGCTTTATGCCCAACACATGTGTCACACTTCCACATGTACCTTTTATTCACCATTATATGCATCGATATGACTTAAATTTTGGCCAAGCTGGGTTGCCTGGCTCCTATGCTTACCCCTCGTTCCCGATTGTTCGGCTAGGTGGTAAAGGGAGCACCTCTGCGATTATTACCGCCCGGGTCGGCGGACATGTACCTCAGGCTGGGTGAAGCCGAAAGCTAGCGTTCTTAAGGGAATATTCGGTCGGTGAACTAAAAGATGATTTTTATTTTTCATTTATCTGCCCCAGATGCTTTTACGCTTTTTGAAGTCCGGACATGCACTTTAGGGCATGCCTCCCGAGAAAAGGAACCCCTAACAGAACTATTCTCCACGGAAGATGTTTCTTACTAACCATGTAATATAACATAACTAGTTGGGCAATTATGCGATAAAGCACTCATGACCCCTACGCTTTGGTCTCCACGCATGCCCGGTTTTACATAACCACGAGGGTATTCGGACACCTCAGAACTATTGGGTCCCGAGGTTGAAGGGAAAAGGTCCGCTACGACAAACGATCTACAATCCGGCTAGAAGGCATTTTACATGTCATTTTAAATTACATAGTCAAATTCACTGATTGTATTCTCTTCAATGCCATCTAATAGGCTGTCTAGTTTACATTCCTGCTGGGAATACTTTGCGGCCAACTCTACTTGGACGTACACTAAGCTCACAGGGGTCTCCTTCCCGTTGGGCCCCACAGGTCCGACCTCGGCCATGTGATTTGGGTCATATCGTGTACCGTGTCTTCACCATGGCCTGTGCCTCCTGGCGCCTTTGACGACAGGCTGATATCTTCCATAGTCGGAGCGCCGCCGTGCTCCTGAAGCTTCTGCAAGCTCTCCAAGGCCTTGAGGCGGGGAGATAGATGGCCACAAGGCACAGGCAACACCTTTCATCACCTGCCGAACTCGTTCGATGCGATTGCAATAACTTCGGGAAGAAGGTCACCCGTAGAACCGAGCATTTCCTCTCTCGGGGCGACCCTTGAGCATACCTCTGAGACATAACTCGTTAGTTGACTTCCTCGCGAACTCTTTTTCAAAGTTCGCTCAAGCACTTACTATAAATGCATGACGGTCGCCAACTCTCCTTCACGGAGCTGCATACCGGGCACGAACATCCTTTAGTTCCTCACCCGGTGGGTGTTGGCATCTTGGAGATTATTTTTCTCTTGCCTCACCCTTGTAAGCACATTCTCGCCGGCCTTCAACCGGCGCAAGAGCTGTTGATTGTCCGGATCTAGTCCGGAGCCATCTGCAATATTATTGTCAGATTTACACACACGCCACACTTCACAAACTACTTATCTTTTGAAGCATATATTACCAGAGGGGGTCTCTGTGGCTCCCCCTGCAGCGGCTAGTGCAGCCTCAAGTTGGGCGTTGCATTCTTCAAGCTCCTGGGACAGTCGGGTATTCTTTTTTGTAAGATCCTGCATAACAAATGATCCTTAAATCAGTTATTCTAACTATTTTAAGTCTCGGAGACTCTTGGCATATATAACCGTCAAATTTCCTCACCATTATGTCCTTTACATCTTTGCTCAAGTGGCTCACAGCTAGACCATCTTGAGTGGCACGGAGGTGCGCATCTCCTGAATTGAAGGCATTCAATGCCTCTTGGGAGAAACATGTCGTCACGAAGAACTGTCCGGCTGGCGCTTTGTGATTCATGGCGCTCTCCGGCTCGGAGTTGGTGGCGGACAATCTGCCGGCATCCTCTCGCCGGAGGAGTGTCAAGCCTTGCGCCTCGTGCTCGCCTTCATACGGACCCGGCTTTGGAGCACGGCTGGCGGAGGCTCGATTGGCAACCTCTCCGGACACGGTCCGTGGCGCTCTTTTTCCTGAAAAGAGCACCAACGTTAGTACGCCTTCCAGGAATCAATCCTAGGAATATGGTGACGCGCCATACCGTTGCGGCGGTGTTTCGGTCCGGACCGCACTTCTTTTTAGCCTGTGGGGCCGTACTGCCCCTTGTTGGCTAGCCGCCGCGGGCTCGGCCTCCTGCCTCAAAGGCATCCTCTGCGAAACACCATTGGTATACAATGATAAAAAATAAGCACGGATGGGTCAATATCAGAGTATTGGGACCTCGGTCTCAAGTTACCTGTGAGGCTGGAAGTATTCCGGGGTAATCGGCCGTAATGGCAACCAAGGCATTATCGATGCTCAGTTGGTGAAATACCCCATCAATCAGCTCCACCAATATGTCCGGATCCTCTTGGGAGGCCGGATCGAGGAACCTTTCCGGATCCTTGGGTTGTGGAGGCGGGCTGTTTATGTCTTTTACGGCTGGCGCAGTTCTGCGTCAAAATCACAAAATGAGATACCTAACCATGGGAATACGGATCGGATGTGCAAAAAGAAATGTCCGCTTACCCGGCTTCGAGGATTGTTCATTGAAAATCCGTTCAATGGACCGGACGGAGAAAATCTTCCTCTTCTCCCTTATGCAGTAGCGGACAAGGTCTTCACCAGAATTGGTGACCGATCCCGCCCCTTACGGCCATGACGGGTGGCATCGTCCTCCCCGTTGAAATCCCACATGGGGTGGCCCCTATCTTTGGGCGGCTGCACCCCCGCATAATACATGTGGCCATGACACCGATCATGGTTAGTCCGGAATGAGCTAACAATCTTATTCGGCTCATCGGTAAGGGCGTCCCTCTTCCCTCACAGGAGCTCATGGCGCCAACTTCGGCGTTTCTTCAAAGGAGCATCATTGAACTCCGGAGACCGATCCGAGCAGGATCCGGCAGTGGGCGTCTTCTATATAAAACCATTCAAGGCCGGTCTTGGACGCCTTCTTCGGGGTTCCGGATAGATATCCGGTCCCAGCGATGCGCCATAGCTCGGCTCCGCCCACTTGATATATTGACCCCTCATGAGAACGGGGTACAAGGCAGAATAATCTCTTCCACAGCGCAAAATGAGCCTCGACGCCCAAGAACAGTTCGCAAAGGGCCACGAAGCCCGCGATGTGCAAAATGGAGGCGGCGTAAGGGTTGTGCAACTGGCGAGGCCGTAGAACTCCAAGAGCCCCGGAGAAACGGATGAATTGGAAATCCGAGTCCTCTTACTAGATAAGAGACAAAGCATACCCGCTCTCCTTTGGAGGGATCGGGGACACTCTCGCTTGCTTTCCGCCCTTATAGGTGGCGAGTCCGGCTCGAACGGAACCATGAAGGTCGGGGGAAGAAATCCCTTGGTTTGGAGTGTCACTAGCTCGCTATGCGGAACTGAGCATCTCTCCCAATTTCCAGGCTGAGGGCTGGGAGCGCGAGAGGAGGAGCCGCGTCGACTGTCCATGATGGAATGGATTATTGTCGAGGCGCTCGATGAAAGCTTCATGGAGGGATGGTGTGACTCAGATCTAGATCCTCGTCCCTTTTATAGGCGGCTCATTTGCGCAGCTAGGGGGATAAGTGTAAAAATACCCTGGCTTTTCACATTCACTCAAACACGTGGAAGATGGCCATTATTGGGCGTGGAAGCCAAGGAGCGCAACATTTATCGTAAGCGGACACTATTCGACAAGTATATGGAATTTGGAGAAGAACCCGCCTCATAATGCCGAAGACAATCTCTGGCGGACTCGCCGCCATTGTAGCCTGGTTCGGGGTTCTTGAGGAGTCTGGATTAGGGGTGTCCGGATAGCGAACTATCACCATTGGCGGACTCTGGACTATGAAGATACAAGATTGAAGACTTCGTCCCGTGTCCAGAATGGGACTTTCCTTGGCGTGGAAGGAAAGCTTGGTGATCTGAGATATGTAGATCTCCTACCATTGTAACTACTGTGTAACCCTAACCCTATCCGGTGTCTATATAAACCGGAGGGTTTTAGTCCGTAGAGACAAACAACAATCATACCATAGGCTAGCTTCTAGGGTTTAGCCTCTCACGATCTCGTGGTAGATCTACTCTTGTACTACCCATATCATCAATATTAATCAAGCGGGAGTAGGGTTTTACCTCCATCGAGAGGGCACGAACACAGGTAAAAACATCGTGTCCCTTGTCTCCTGTTACCATCCGCCTAGACGCACAGTTCAGGACCCCCTACCCGAGATCCGCCGGTTTTGACACCGACAGTCTCTCTCTCTCTCAAGAGTAGAGTGGTACAAGGAACAAAGCTCTCTATCAATGAGCTATCACTTTGCTAACCCTAGAATGGATGAGGGGGTGGTCTATTTATAGTCTAAGCCACGAAGGGGTAAGTGGGAAAGGGGATACATGGGCCTCGGGCCCTGTACATGCGCGTAGGCAGGCGCCGCATGTCCGGGCTGGGGGCCGGATGCCCAGCTGTTCGCAAGACGCCGGATGTCCGGGGCACTGGCCGGATGTCCGGCCTGGCGGTGGCCAAATCTGTTCTTCTCTGGATAGGCGTCGCCGGATTTCCGGTGTTGGTCGCCGGATGTCCAGTCGTTGCTTAGGCGCCGGATGTCCGACCGCTGAAGCTCTTGGCCTTCTATTGGTGCAGCTCCTGGGCGGCTGCACATGCGCCGGATGTCCGGCCTTTGGCCCGGATGGCCGGTCGCTTTAGCGTCAGCAGCTCCGTCTTCTTCGGTCGTCACTTCCAGGCTTCCCTCGCGGATGGTGTAGTTGTTCTTTGGCGCTTGCACTCCTCGTCGTCGTCCGTAGTGTTCCGACAATACCTATGCATGCACACGAGTGGAGTGTCAAGTAGTATACCATCCTCGAAGGTGTCAAGTGAGCACGTGGAAAGGAGATGATTCACCTTTGTGTATGTGAAGTAGATGTCGCACGTGTCACTCGCCGAACAGACTCTTGACATGGTGATGTCCATAGGATGCTCCGCATCACCCTGAACGAGTCTTTCGTTGACGACGTGTTCGATACGCAGATTGTCTTCGGCATTGCAAGGTGGGTTCCTCCTCCGAATACTTCGACGCAGTCTTCTGAACAAGAGAACTGTATCCGGCTCTGCATAACAGCTACAACCCTCAACCACAAGGGCACAATACTTAATCAAAATAAGGCATTTCTACTGACAACTTTTTCGGCGAAACGTTACGTCTGGCCTCTTTATTATTTCAAACTGTTTTTTGGCCTCCCGCTTCGCGTTTCGAGACGCAGCCTCCAGTGACGTCTCATCAAAGCAGAGATCGTGTCCCTTTATTGCGGGATTCTCATCAATATGGGTTTGGGTAATCCAACCGTGCCATTCGCACGACCCCTTGGGAACAGGCAAGTTTTAAGGCTTGAGGGGGGTGGGGGGGCGCTTGATATTCACGGCCTATATAAACGGATAAAGATCCCTTCTCTTTACCCCACGCCTTCTTCCTTCCTCATCCTTTCCATCCTCAAGCTCCAGCGCCCAAGTTCCAATCTTCCCCACCGCCACCAATCTTTCCAGCCATGTCCGGATCGGGATCTCAAGGCAAGTAGGTGGCCTCCTCCGTGATGGAGAAGGACGTCAAGGAGCTCTGGGAGGCGGGGTACCTGAGTGCGGACGTTGCACACAGGATCCCTGCCAAGAAGCAGGTCATCCCCACCTCGGAGCCTGGCGAAAGGGTGGTATTCATCCCCCACTTCCTCCGCAGAGTAGGGTTTCCCCTCCATCCCTTTGTCCACGGTCTCATGTTTTATTACAGACTAGATTTCCACGATCTAGCCCCGAACTCCTTTCTCCACATCTCGGTGTTCATCGTCGTATGCGAGGCGCTCCTCCACATCTCCCCTCACTTCGGCCTATGGCTCAAGGTCTTCAACATGAAGCTGAAGGTGGTTGACGGGCAGCATGCGGACTGTGGCGGCGCCATGGTGAGCAAGCTCCCCAATGTCACCTGGCCCAAAGGGGTCTTCGTGGAGACGGTCAAGATATGGCAGCAGGAGTGGTTGTACATCACCGAACCTCGTGGCGCCAACTGGGCAGCCACTCCTGAGTTTAGGTCTAGACCCCCAATGCGGCTTGCATCGTGGACCAACAAGGGTCTGGACTGGGGTCAACTGACGAAGTAATGATGCTGCAAAAGCGCATCAAGAATATTATTGAAAAGTACACCAGCCTCACTGACGTGATCCAGGTGATGCTATTCCGCCGGATCTTCCCTGCCAGCATCGGCCTCTCCATATGTGGGAGTTCAATCTGGAAGGACCGTGGACCCTGCAACGATTCTTCGGCACGACGCATGGAGAGATCTGGAAGCTACTCTTCAAGGCCCAGAAGTTGTGGCCGCAGACGACCGACAACATCGGTCTTGACTGCGATCATCCGGCCACCCAGATAAGTATTCAGTTTCCGAATATAACTCACTTCACAGATCAAAGGGGTATGCTGAAACTTCCATCCTTTAATCAGGGCTGGACGAAGAAATCGGAGCGGATCAAGTGTCCGGCTCCGCTGCCTGAGAACCCAGCCGATCCTCTGCTAACGAGGATGTTGGTCTCGGCGCCGTACCAGGCGCCGGAGAAGAAGGCCCAGAAGAAGGGCAAGGAGGCCAAAAGTGGCCTCGCCGTAAAGGTATTTCGGATGCTATGTCCGAAGAGACCGAGGCTCACTCCTCCCACGAGGGAGATGAAGACGAGGAGGAGGAGGAAGAAGAAAAGGGCGGCCTACGCAGATCCAGAGGTGGAGGCGTCCAAAAGGGGGAAGATATCCCTCTCGGATGGCTCGGATTCGGATGCCGAAGCCATCCCCAAGCGGCGCCCTAGGGCAAAGCCCCTGGCCCAATCGTAAGTATCCAAGAATGCTTTACATACATCCGATCTCTTACAAGTTGTAGGATAACATGTTACTTTATGTGTTTCAGTCCGGCCCATGATCTGCCCCAACAATCATCATCTACGGGGAACTCTCTAGCGCCGGAGATGGTGGAGAGTGAGGGAGTCCTGGATTAAGGTGTCCTCGGACGTCCGGGCTATGTGATGTGGGCCGGACTAATGGCCCATGAAGATACAATACGGAAGACTTCTATCCGTGTCCGGATGGGACTCTCCTTGGCGTGGAAGGCAAGGTTGGCGTTCGGATAGGAAGATTCCTTCCTCTGTAAACCGACTATGTACAACCCTAGGCCCCTCCGGTGTCTATATAAACTGAAGGGTTTAGTCCGTGGAGGCGATCAGAAACATAATCATACAGGCTAGACTTCTAGGATTTAGCCATTACGATCTCGAGGTAGATCAACTCTTGTAACCCAATATTCATCAAAGATAATCAAGCAGGAAGTATAGGGTATTACCTCCATCAAGAGGGCCCGAACCTGGGTAAACATCATGTCCCTATCTCCTGTTACCTTCGATCCTTAGACGCGCAGTTCGGGACCCCCTACCCAAGATCCACCGGTTTTGAGACCGACATTGGTGCTTTCATTGAGAGTTCCGTTGTGTCGTCGTCAGAAGGTTCGATGGCTGCAACTGTCATCTATAACAATGCTGCCCCGAGGGAGGACTTTCTCCCTGGACAGATCTTTGTGTTCGGCGGCTTCGCACTGCGGGCCAACTCGCTTGGCCATCTAGAGCAGATCGACAGCTACGCCCCAGGTCACCGGGTTAGTTTTGGAAATCTGGATTATGTCGCTGATATCCGAGGAGACTTGGTCTTCCAAGGGTTCGCGACCCCAACTTTCGCTCTGGCCTTAGATCCGGAGCGCATTACCAGGTCCAAAGACGGGATCCTCGAGCCCATCGGACTCTCTGCGGCTATTGAGCCTAGTACGGGAGAGGCGGAGGAAGCAGTGTCACCGGTCATCATCATGAAGCCGGACTCTTCTCCAAACACTGGCTCTGGACCCTCGGAGTCAGCATCGTGTGAGTTCGGCCGAGGAGTTTCCTTTCCGCCATACTCCACGGACTTTCTTCTCCCTGGCCAAACCTCGCCTTTAAGCGAGGCTCTGGACTTAATGCGATCCCTCGTCATTACAGAGGGGTGACGTCCGAACTACGCCCAGCCCGAACTAGGGGCCGAGAGCGGGGATTTTTACGTCCCACCCACCACCCACTTCATAGCCACTTTCGAGGACTTAACCGACATGCTCGATTACGGCTCCGAAGACATCGACGGTATGGACAACGATGCTGGAGAAGAGTAGGCCCAAAACCCGCCGTTTATCGGACAATGGACGGCCACCTCTTTGTATGATGTGTACATGGTGGATACACCCAAAGAAGGTAACGACGATAACGAGAAAATCCCAGTTGAGGATACACCTCCCAAGATACAACCAAAGCGCCGACGTCAGCAGCGCCGCTCTAAATCACGCCGTGGAAAAGACAGCAATACCGGCATCGGAGACAATAATATTCTGGACGACGCCGAAGACCAAGAAAACCCCGTCGAGCCAACCTCCGAACAGGATGACCGGGAAGATGGGCAAATTAGCCCTAATGAACAGGCTGCAAACAAAGACTGCTGCAAACAAAGACTCGGAGGACAGTAATTACCTTCCACTCTCCGAGGATGAGGTGAGCCTCAGCCACAAAGACTTTATCATGCCTGAGGAACCCCTTGAGCAGGAGCGCTTTAAGCGCCGGCTGATAGCCACTGCAAGGAGCCTGAAAAAGAAACAACAGCAGCTTCCAGTTGACTAAGATCTGCTCAATGACAGGTGGACTAATGTCCTGGTAGCCGAGGAATACGACCTCGAGCACCAAACCAAGAGCTACCCGAAGCGTAAGCTGCTACCTCAATTCGACGACGAGGCACTGGAGCCCACACCATCAGCGTGTAACACGGCGGACCGACCACCACGTGGCCATGACAAGACGGCAGCTCAAGCCGAAAACTAGCCTGCACTACCTCGTCATAAAGGTAGAGACAAAACAGCTCGGGGATATACGTACGACCTACGACAGGACCTGGAAAATAGAGCAGGTCAGACCAGATCGATCTACAGATCACAGGGGTGTGCCCCGACGCACGAGGATGGCTATCTAGCCGGGCGCAACATGCATAACCACATCCAGGCCAAAAACTGCAGACTGACTCCATCCGAACTGCATCGCGACTTGGCCCGATATAGAGGTGCCGCACACCCCCTCTGCTTCACTGACGAAGTAATGGAGCACGAATTCTCAGAAGGGTTTAAACCCGTGAATATCGAGTCATATGATGGAACAACAGATCCCGCAGTATGGATTGAGGACTTTCTTCTCCATATTTATATGGCTCGCGGCGATGATCTTCATGCCATCAATACCTCCCGCTAAAACTCAAAGGACCAGCTCGGCACTGGTTAAACAGCCTGCCGGAAAACTCCATTGGCAGTTGGGAGGACTTGGAAGACGCCTTCCGCGACAACTTCCAGGTACATAAGTCCGACCTCCGGATGCCGATGACTTAAGTCACATAGTTCAACAGCCCGGAGAGTCGGCCAGGAAATTCTGGACTAGGTTCCTAACTAAGAAGAACCAAATTGTCGACTGTCCGGATGCCGAAGCCCTAGCGACCTTTAAGCATAGCATCCACAACGAATGGCTCGCCTGACACCTCGGCCAAGAGAAGCCGAAGTCTATGGCAGCCCTCACAGCACTTATGACCCGCTTCTGCGCGGGCGAAGATAGTTGGCTAGCCCGTAGCAATAATAATACAAGCGAACCTGGCACCTCTGAAGCCAGAAATAGCAACGGAAAGCCCCGACGCAATAGGCACAAGCGTCGAAGCAAGGGTGACAATACTGATGACACGTCAGTCAACGCCGGATTAAGCGGCTCCAAGTCCGGCCAGCGAAAGAAGCCATACAAAGAAACAATCCGGGCTCATCCAGCTTGGACCGAATCCTCGATCAACCATGTCAGATCCACGGCACCCCCGATAAACCCGCCAATCATACCAACAGAAGCTGTTGGGTCTTTAAACAGGCCGGTAAGTTAAATGCCGAGAATAAGGAGAAGGGGTCGCCAAGTGAGGAGGATGACGAGGAGCCCCGTCCACCGAACACAGGGGGACAGAAGAAATCCCCCCCCCCCCAAGTCAAAACGGTGAACATGATATACGTTACTCATATCCCCAAGAGGGAGCGCAATTGCGTGCTCATGGACGTCTATGTGATAAAGCCAGTCGCCCCAAAATTCAACCCATGGTCATTGAGGGAGTTCCGGATTAGGGGGTGTCCGGATAGCCGAACTATCACCGTTGGCCGGACCCCTAGACTATGAAGATACAAGATTGAAGACTTCGTCCCGTGTCCGGATGGGACTTTCCTTGGCGTGGAAGGCAAGCTTGGTGATACAGATATGTAGATCTCCTATCATTGTAACCGACTGGTAACCCTAACCCTATCCGGTGTCTATATAAACCGGAGGGTTTTAGTCCGTAGGATGAACAACAATCATACCATAGGCTAGCTTCTAGGGTTTAGCCTCTACGATCTCGTGGTAGATCTACACTTGTACTACCCATATCATCAATATTAATCAAGCAGGAGTAGGGTATTACCACCATCGAGAGGGCCCGAACCTGGGTAAAAACATCGTGTCCCTTGTCTCCTGTTACCATCCGCCTAGACGCACAATTCGGGACCCCCTATCCGAGATCCGCCGGTTTTGACACCGATATTGGTGCTTTCATTGAGAGTTCCTCTGTGCCGTCGCCGTCAGGAAGGATGCCTCATCCCGTCTTTAAAGACGATACTATCGCCAAAGGAGCCTTGGCCACTGGTCAGACTCTTCGGCTAGGTGGTTTTCTTATGACCGCCAGTCCGGCCACCGCGCCGACGATGACTTCTCGAGTCATTGAAACCAATCTTCACGTTAACTCGGAACTTGCCGAGCAGTTAGATCCGATCGAGCTCTCCTCCGTAAACGAGCTCTTGGATCGCATGGCCGCCCTGGGAGTCGCCACAGACTACGACCAGATCGGGCCTAAAACCGATCTGAGAGAGATCAAATCTCCCCAGGCTACCCATCATGTTGCTGTGATAGAGGAGCAATACGGCGATTCTTCTTCTATCTTAAGGACTAGCTACATCCGGATTCGATCCCTCCATGCGGATTCCCTTGAGAGGGGCGGATGTCGATCAAGCCACGAACTTAAAGTCGGCGGCGGGTTGGATTCAACTGGATAGCATTCAAAATCCAAACTTCCAACTTCGGAAACTTCTCGGCCCCTGAGTCTTAAATTGGACGGGGTTCGGATCTAGTTCCACCGCCCACCAAAACATTAGCGATCTATCCCGAATTCGGCAAGAGCTCTTTGAACAAGACATCATTCTTTGGGCCAGATTCCTCCTGGTTATGGACAGGATAAAGGACTGCAGAGAGGAGGATGCAATCTCACTTTTTGCAATAATTGCACGGACAAGGGAATCCTAACGCCATAAGTCGTCGCGAAATTACACGCTTTGCTGACTTGGTGACCATAGTACAAAAGCACTGTGCGATGGAGAGTGCTTGGAAAACCGGAAGTAAATTTTGGGATAATCCGTCCCCGAATACATCCCTAGTCCGAAATAAAAGGGTGCATCATTACCAAGCATCTGGATTAAACATCAAAAAACAAAAACCCCTAAAAGACGCGGAACCGTCTTGGAGGGTTGGCTAAACAGACCTGCAAAATTCATAGCTTGAGGGCGCCACTCCAACTCATAGCCTTGAGCATGTTGGATACTACGGCAGGTGGTCAAAAGTGGCGAAGGGCTTCTAGCTTCGTAATCCCAGCCCAGCAATACCCGATGCAGTGTTAACAGTCTTGAGACTTTCGCATCAAATAACATGCGAGCGAACACTCCATAAGCTTGCTGAAGTCTACCAAGTAGCAACAATAAATCCATGTTGTGACACGGCTATTACCTTCAATGCCGCGATTTAACCCAAATTCGAACAGCCCGAGCACCGGCCGCATTGGTCCTCGGTCCAATAGTGGGCGGCTTCCATACTACTAAGGTACTCATGGATGGCGGCAGCGGACTAAACCTCATCTATGAGGAAACCCTCCGAAAAATGGAGATAGACTGGAACCGCATTGAGCGAAGCAGCACAACCTTTAGAGGAATAATCCCTAGCCGGGAAGCATGCTGCACAGGAAAAATCACACAGGACATAGTGTTCGGCTCGCTGTACAATTACAGGTCCGAGGAGGTCACATTTTCAAGTGGCCCCGTTCAGCAGCGGATATCACGCTTTATTAGGGCGAGAGGCATTCACAATTTTTCAAGCTATACCCCACTATGGGTACATGAAGCTTAAAATGCCCGGACCTAACGGAATCATCACTCGCGCTAGTGATCCGAACATAGCACTCCGCGCCGAAAACAAGACAGCCGCACTAGCCCTCGAGGCACTATCCGAAGCCCTAGTGGCCGAGGAACTCACTGCGATGCGCTCCACGGTGAGCGAGGACGATGTGATACTTGATAAAATATCCAAGTCCACCTCTTTTAAACCAGCGGATGAAATAGTCAAATTCCAAGTCCACCCAATGGACCCTGCAAAGACGGCCTCCATTCGGGCACAATTAAACCCTGATGTAGACGCCAAGACTACGAGAATTTATCTGAGAAAAGCGGGACATTTTTCACGGCACCCTTGAGACATGCCAGAATCCCACGTCATTTGTCCGAGCACAGCCTAAATATCCTAAAAGGATTCAAGCGATCAAACAGGCTCTTGGCGCTTTTCGAACCCAAGAGGCAGGCCATGGGAGAGGAGCTAGCCAAACTTCGGAAGCCGGATTCATCAGAGATATAAAACATCCGGACTGGCTAGCAAATCTGGTGATGGTACCAAAGAAGGACAAATCCTGGCGCCTATGTGTTGATTTCAAAGACCTTAATAAGGCTTGCCCAAAAGATCCCTTCCCCCTCCCTCACATTGATCAAATTATCGACGCTATAGCAGGACACGACTCATTGTGCTTCCTCGACGCGTACTCCGGCTACCACAAAATCAAGATGGCGGAGCCAGACCAAGCAGCAACAACATTCATCACTCCATACGGCCCATTCTGCTTCAACACAAAGCCCTTCGAGCTCAAAAACGCTGGCGCAACATATCAGCGGATGATTCAGACATGTCTGGCAAACCAGATCGGCAAAACAGTGGAAGCATATGTAGATGACGTGGTCGTCAAATCCAAGCATGTCGAAACTCTAGTAGACGACTTGAGGCTCACATTCGACAATCTCCGAAAATATGACCTTAAGCTCAATCCAGAAAAATGCGTCTTGATTGTTCCGGTAGGAAAGCTCCACAGGCTTCATTGTGTCCGGTAGAGGAATTGAAGCAAACCCAGCCAAGATCCGAGCTCTGTCACAATTGGATATTCCAAAAGACCTCAAACAAATACAAAAATTGGCTGGATGAGTAGAGGCTCTAAGCCGCTTTATTTCCCGTTTGGGAGAAAAGGCGTTACCCCTTTACCGCCTCCTCCCAAGACCGAACACTTCGAGTGGGCGGATGCCGCCAAGGCCGGACTTCGAAGAAATAAAAGCCATATTGGCAACAAATCCGGTCCTGGCAGCGCCCAACATGGGCGAACCAATGCTATTATATATCGCCGCAACACATCAAGTTGTCGGTAGCGGTGCTCGTCGTCGAACGAGAAACGGACGGACACCGGTTCCCTCTTCAAAAACCGGTTTACTATGTGTCCACTGTCCTAACTCCATGCAAGTCCATGTACCCACATTATCAAAAGATAGCATACGCGGTGTTCATGGCATCCCGGAAGCTGCAACACTACTTTCAAGAGTGTTTGATAACGGTAGCCTCCGAAGTACCTCTTAACGACATTATAAACAATCATGACGCTGACGGGCGGATTGTTAAATGGGCCATAGAGCTCCTTCCATTCGACATAACCTATAAGCCACGACGAGCTATTAAGTCGCAGGTTTTGGCCGACTTCGTGGCGAATGGACGAAGCCGAACTCCCTAAAGAGTATGGCGCATACTCCAATTGGATCATGCACTTTAGCGGTTCCAAAATGTTGGCGGCACAGAAATTTGGCGTCGTCTGGCGTCCCCAACCGGGGACACAGTCCAATCGTCCTTGAGATAAATGTATCACGGACTCCAACAACACGGCCGAATCTGAGGCCCATACGCACGGCCTCCGGATGGCGATCTCCATGGGCATTAAACGCCTAGAGGTGCGCGGGGATTCGAACCTCGCGGTATCTCAAATAACCTGATACTTTTATGTCATAGATCCGAAAATGGCAGCATACCGAAATGCCGTCCTAAAATCGTCAGCACGGTTCGAAGGGCTCGAATTTCATCATATAGCCGGGATAACAACGGTAGCGGACATATTGGCACACATCAATGCAAAACGCGATGCCGTCCGCCCAACATCTTCTGGAGCGGCTGTTCAAGCCATCCGTACTATGGGAAGGGAGTCCGGAAATAACAATCCGGACCCAACCGCCTTGCGACACCGAACACTTCGACACAATCGGAGGCTCGCCACCGAGATAACACCCTCCGCTCACGAAATAATGGCGGTTATCGCCCGTGGGCGGAACCATTCCTAACCTACCTAACTAGGCAGGAACTCCCGAAGACCAAAATGAGGCTCGCTGCATAGTACGGCGATCCAAAGCCTATAAAGTCCATGAGGGAGAGCTCTATAAGAAAAGCACAACAGAGTCCTTCAAAGGTGTATCTCCGAAGAGGAAGGGCGAAACCTCCTGGCTGAAATTCATGCCGGACTGGGTGGGCACCACGCCTTGGCCGGGCCCTTGTAGGCAAGGCCTTCCGTACAGGATTTTATTGGCCGACGGCCCGGGCAGATGCGCAGGATTTAGTCCAACGATGCGTCGGTTGCCAGCTCTTTGCTAACCAAAGCCACATGCCACCCACCGCCCTCAAAACTATACCCATCACCTGGCCGTTCGCGGTCTGGGGGCTTGACATGGTTGGACCCCTTAAGGGAGGAACCCACAAGCAAAAATACCTATTGGTCATGGTGGATAAATTCACCAAATGGAAAGAGGCCAAGCCTGTTAAAGCGGCGAATCCGGGCGGTGATAGACCTCATAGCGAGGGTAGTGCCTTTATTACGGCGTCCCCACGGTATCATCGCGATAACGACACCAACTTCACGGCCGATGAGGTCAAATTATGGTGCAAAAACATGGGCATCAAGCTCGATTACGCCTCGATCTATCACCCTCAAACCAACGGCCAAGTCGGCGAGCAAAGCGGTCTAATCATGGCGGCATTAAACCCGGACTAGTGCGGTCCCTCAAGGAATCTAACACGCCTTTGGGTTGAGGAGCTTCGACTCCGTACTCACGGGGGCTGCGGACCACGCCCGAATCGTACTACGGATTCACACCATTTTTTATGGTGTACTGCGCAGGCGATCTTGCCTGCGACATAATTCATGACTCACCTCGGCGCATGTATGAAGAAAGAGAAGCTGAGCTCGATCGGCGGGACAGTTTGACGCATTGGAGGAGGAGCGCGACGTGGCAAAAGCTTCGTTCCGCATTTTATCAACAGCGAGCTCGAAGATATCAAAGCGAGGAAATGCGGGCCAAAGCTTACAACATTGGCGAACTAGTTCTACACCTGCGGACAAGAAAAAGGACAAACTCAAGCCCAAATGGGAAGGTCCCTTCATCATCGACCAGGTCTGACCGGTGGAGCATACCGTCTGCGAACGCATCGGATAACCGACTCGAGCCGAACCCATGGAACGCAGCCCGTCTCACGAAGATTCTCGCCTAAGCGCCCGGACTCGAGTTCGTCTCCTTCCTCCGTCCACATTTTCTTTTTTTGCTGTCTTTTATTTCTCTCCTTCCTCCTCCTTCTTCTTGAAGCCTTTAGAGGCTCGTTTGCGCTTTGTTTCGCACATACTTGACGCGCTGTCCGCGCTCATTATACCTGGGGGCTTCTTTAATAGAAGCTTATTTATACGGACCTTATGCCCAACTCATGTGTCAAACTTCCGCATGTACCTTTTGCTCACCATTATATGCATCGATATGACTTAAGTTTTGGCTAAGCTGGGTTGCCTGGCTCCTGTGCTTACCCCTACGTTCCCGATTGTTCGGCTAGGTGGTAAAGGGAGCACCTCTGTGATTATTCTTGCCGGGTCAGCGGATGTGTACCTCGGTGGTGAAGCCGAAAGCTAGCGTTCTTAAGGGAATATTCGGTCGATGAACTGAAAGATGATTTTAACTATTTATCCATCTGCCCCGGATGATTTTACGCTTTCTTAGCAGTTTGGACATGCACTTTAGGGCATGCCTCCCAAATGAAAGGAACCCTTAACGGAACTATTCTCCTGGAAGATGTTTCTTACTATCCATGTAATATAACATAACTAGTTGGGCACTTATGCGATACATCAATAATGACCCCTATGCCTTGTCTCCATGCATGCCCCGGTTCTGATATAACCACGAGGGTATTCGGACACACGCCGGACTATTGGGTCCCGAGGTCGAAGCGAAAAGGTCCGCTATGACAAGCGATCTACAATCCGGCTAGAAGACATTTTTCATGTCATATTCAATTACATAGTCAACTCGACTCATTGTATTCCTCCTCAATGCCATCTAATAGGCTATCTAATTTACAATCTTGTTGGGAATACTTGGCGGCCAATTCTACTTGGCCGTAAACTAAGCTTACAGGGATCTCCTTCCCATCAAGCCCCACAGGTCCGACCTCGGCCATGTGGTTTAGGTCGACAACCGTGTACCGCGTCTTTACCATGGCCCAGGCCTCCCTGGCGCCTTGACGGCAGGCCGATATCTTCCATAGTCGGAAGCGCCTCCGTGCTCCTTGAAGCCGCTATGCCAGCTCCCCAATGCCTACGGGCAGGGAGATAGATGGCCACAAGGCCTGACCGACGCCTTTCATCACCTGCCGAACTCGTTCGTGCGGTGACGACGCCGGGAAGAAGATCACCAAGAACTGGGCATCTCCTCCTCGGGGCGACACTGTGAGCAAACCTACATACATGTTTATGTTAGTCGCCTTCCTCGCCGAACTCTTTCAAAGTTCGTTCAAGCACTCTTGAAAATGCCGCTGACGAAGCCGTCGATTCTCCTTCTGAGTCGGACAAGCTGAGCACGAACATCCTTTAGTTGCTCACCCGGTTGGGTGTTGGCATCTTGGAGGTTATTTTCTCTGCCGCACCCTCGTAAGCACGCTCTCGCCTGACCTTTAGGCTGGCGAGAGCTGTTGCTTGTGCGGATCTAGTCCGACGCCATCTGCAATATTATTGTCGATTTACACACCCGCCACACTTCATAAACTATTTATCTTTTGAAGCATATATTACGGAGGGGTCTCATGGCTCCCCTGTGGCGGCTAGTGCGGCCTCAAGTTGGGCCTTGCATTCTTCAAGCTCACAGGATAGTCGGGTATTCCTTTTTGTAAGATCTGCATAACAAATGATCCTTAAATCAGTTATTCTAACTATTTTAAGTCTCGGGAGACTCTTGGCATATATAACTATCAAATTTCCTCACCCGTATGTCCTTTACATACTGCTCCGTGGCTCTGGCTAGACCATCTTGAGCGGCACGGAGGTGCGCATCTCCCGAATCGAAGGCATTCAAGGCCTCTTGGGAGAAACATGCGTCACGAAGAACTGTCCGGCGGCGCCTGTGATTCATGGCGCTCTCCACCTCGGAGTTGGTGGCGGACAATCTGTCGGCATCCTCTATTGGAGGAGCATCCGACGCATGCCTCGTGCTTGCCGCCGCTTCCGGACCCGGCTTTGGAGCTTGGCTGGCGGAGGTTCAATTGGCAACCTCTCCGGACTCAGTCCGGCGAGCGCTCTTTTTCCTGAAAAGAGCACCAGCGTTAGTACGCCTTCCAGGAATCAATCCTGGGAATATGGTGACACGCCATACCGTTGCGGCGGAGTTTCGATCCGGATCGCACTTCTTTTTAGCCTGCGGGGCCGTACTGCCCCTTGTTGGCTAGCCACTTCGGGCTTGGCCTCCTGCCTCGAAGGCACCCCCTGCGAAACACCATTGGTATACGTTGATCAAAAAAATAAGCACGGGTGGGTCATGGTATCCGGACTTCGGTCACGGTTACCTGGGAGGCCGGAAATAATCCAGGGTAGTCGGCCGTAATGGCAACCAAAGTATTGTCGATGCTAAGTTGGTGGAACACCCCGTCGATCAGCTCCACCTTTATATCCGGGTCCTCTTCGGAGGCCGGATCGAGGGACCGTTCTGGATCCTCGGGTTGTGGGGGCGGGCTGTGTAGATTCTCCACGGTCCGGCGCAGTTCCTGCGTAGAAACCATGAAATGAGATGTTTAACCACGGGAACATGGATCGGATAGGCCACAAAGATATTTGCTTACCCAACTTCGAGGATTATTCGAAGAAAACCCGCTCAGTGGATTGACGCGGAGAAAATCCTCCTCTTCCCCTTTGTACATGGAGGACAAGGTCTTCACCAGTTCGGTGACCGATCCCGGCCCTTTGCGGCCATGGCGGGTGGCATCGTCCTCCCCGTTGAAATCCCACATGGGGTGGCCCCTATATTGGAGCGGCTGCACTCCCCTCATAATGCAGATTGCCATGACTCAAATCATGGTCAATCCGTCATGAGCCAATAATCTTATTCGGCTCATCAAGTAAAGGACGTCCCGGTCATTTTCCCTCTAGGGGCTTCGTGGGCGCCAGCTTAGGCGCTTCTTCATAGGAGCGTTGCTAAACTCCGGAAGGACGATCCGAACAGGATCCGGCAGCAGGACATCCTCCATGTAAAACCATTCCGAGGGCCAGTCCTCGGACGCCTTCTTTGGGGTTCCGGATAAGTATCCGGTCCCGGCGATGCGCCATAGTTCGGCTCCGCCCACTTGATATATTGACCCCTCATGAGAATGGGGTACTAGGCAGAATAATCTCTTCCACATCACAAAATGGGCCTCGATGCCGAGGAACAGTTCGCATAGGGCCACGAAGCCTGTGATGTGCAAAATGGAGGCAGGCGTAAGGTGGTGCAACTGGAGGCCGTAGACCTCCAAGAGCCCCCGGAGAAACGGATGGATTGGAAATCCGAGTCCTCTTACTAGATAAGAGAAAAAGCATACCCGCTCTCCTTTAGAGGGATCGGGGACACTCTCCGCTTGCTTTCCACCCTTGTAGGTGGCAAGTCCGGCTCGAACCGGAACCATGAAGGCCGGGGGAAGAAATCCCTTGGTTTGGAGTATAACTAGCTCGCTATGCGGGACTGAGCATCTTTCCCAATTTCTAGGCTGAGGGCTGGGAGCGCGAGAGGAGGAGCTGCGTCAACTGTCCATGATGTAATGGGTCTTTGTCAGAGGCGCTCCGATGAAAGCTCGCGGAGGGGGGATGGTGTGACTCAGATCTAGATCCTCGTCCCTTTTATAGGCGGCTCATTTGCGCAGCTAGGGGGGTAAGTGTAAAAATACCACGGCTTTTCGCATTCATTCAAACACGTGGAAGATGGCCATTATTGGGCGTAGAAGCCAAGCGCGCAGCATTTATCGAAGCGGACACTATTCGACAAGTATATGGAATTTGGAGAAGAACCCGCCTCGCAATGCCGAAGACAAACTACGCGCCGGACTCATCATCATTGAAGCCTGGTTCGGGGGCTACTGAGGGAGTCCCGGATTAGGGGGTGTCCGGTTAGCCGAACTATCACCGTTGGCCGGACTCCTGGACTATGAAGATACAAGATTGAAGACTTTGTCCCGTGTCCAGATGGGACTTTCCTTGGCGTGGAAGCCAAGCTTGGCGATACGGATATGTAGATCTCCTACCATTGTAACCGACTCTATGTAACCCTTACCCTATCCGGTGTCTATATAAACCGGAGGGTTTTAGTCCGTGGGGCGAACAACAATCATACCATAGGCTAGCTTCTAGGGTTTAGCCTCTACGATCTCGTGGTAGATCTACTCTTGTACTACCCATATCATCAATATTAATCAAGGTGAGTAGGGTATTACCTCCATCGAGAGGGCCCGAACTTGGGTAAAAACATCGTGTCCCTTGTCTACTGTTACCATCCGCCTAGACGCACAGTTCGGGACCCCTTACCCGAGATCCGCCGGTTTTGACACCGACAGTCATCCTGCCCGATCACCTTCGACCGCAGGGACCATCCGACCAGTATCCGTCATGGCGGTTCAGCCGCACTAGTCCTCGAACCAATCATTGATGGATTCCACCTCATGCGAGTCCTCATGGACGGTGGCAGCAGCCTTAACCTGCTCTATTAGGACACAGTCCGCAAGATGGGCATCGATCCGTCAAGGATCAAGCCCACAAAAACTACCTTTAAAGGAGTAATACTAGGTGTAGAGGCTCGTTGCACGGGCTCAATCACATTCAAAGTCGTCTTCGGGTCACCAGACAACTTCCAAAGCGAAGACTTGATCTTCGACATCGTCCCCTTCCACAGTGGCTATGACACACCGCTCGGATGAACCGCATTTGCTCGTTTCAATGCGGTGCCATATTATGCCTATCTCAAACTCAATATGCTCGGACCATGCGGTGTCATAACAGTCAATGGAAACATGGGACGCTCGCCGTCTTGAGAGCACACCGCAGCCACAGCAGCGGAAATGCGAAGCGACCTGATCAAGCAGAACATCAATTCAGCGGCCAAGCCCCCGGACACTATTAAACGAGTCCAGACTACTCTGCAACACGATAGTCCAGCTCATTGGGAGTTCGACTAGTAATTCGGCCTCCGTCTCAGTCCCGACCGAATGGCGGCATACGTACCGCACGTACGTAACTACGCACTCAAAATACCATGGGCAAAAACGGAGGCATAACTCGATCGTGGTCCACAATATGGCTCGACCTTACCTGGGCACACATATTTTCCTTTTTCTTTTCATCCTTTCCAGGTTTCCTTTCCAAAGGCTCCTCAAGACGGCCTGATCATCGATCCTTTAGAAGGATGGACATACCAAGGCGGCAAGCAGCATAGACATGTGGTAGAATATTTAGATGGTCTTCTTGACGATCACTTTACCTGTTTTTAGGACCCGCACGCAGCTTCCCCTTGGACTCGGCATGTTAAATAGCCCTGTTTCTCATCGTACTATTTGTACATATACGCTTTGATATATCAATCAAATTATAATGGAAACAATTTGCTGCCCAACTTATGCAGCACTGGCTTACTCCTGCATTATATTTCACTATTCTTATCGATTGCACCCGTACACTTTGGTACGACTTAACTCGCCAAGGGCTCCATTGCGCTCCATACGTTGGCAATAAGTCCGGACACTTTTTACAGTATAGTTCGGCGCCCCGAATATAGCATTATATGCATTGGCTCCGAATCATGTCTTT
Source organism: Aegilops bicornis (assembly GCA_021605145.1). NCBI lineage: Eukaryota > Viridiplantae > Streptophyta > Magnoliopsida > Poales > Poaceae > Aegilops > Aegilops bicornis. Next base: position 332,310,203 of record CM038669.1, read on the forward strand.
GGTCAATAGTTGGGTTGCCCGGCTCCTGTGCTTGCTACCTTACGTTCCATTTTATCGGCTAGGGTAGTAAAGGGAGAACTACTACGATTGTGTTTCTGATTTATCCGGATAAACACCTCAGTAGAGAAAGCCAAAAACTGACTGTCATGATGCGGCGAGAGCTGGTCAGCTATTCAGAGGCTCAACATAAATCTTTTGCGATTTTTTCCGCATTATGCGACGGATCGACTTCCACCCGATCAGGTGTCTACAGCACCCTAGTCCAGATAAACGAATACTAACTAGGGGTTGCGCCTACACTCCTATTGTCAAACTCCTATGGCTAAGTGAGGGTAGTAAAGCCACATAGTCCGATTGCCTGGTTTGCTGCGCTAAACACCTCCTTCAAGGACCAAACTCTTGGGTCAAGTGTGTTTAGGTCCCAACCCGAACACCCCCGTACTACCTACGTGGGGGCTTCATACGTCTCCAACGTATCTATAACTTCTGATTGCTCCATGCTATATTATCTACTGTTTTGGACATTATTGGGCTTTATTTTCCACTTTTATATTATTTTTGGGACTAACATATTAACCGGAGGCCCAACCCAGAATTGCTATTTTTTGCCTATTTGAGTTTCAAGAAAGCGGAATATCAAACGGAATCCAAGCGGAATGAAACCTTCGGGAACGTGATTTTCTCACGAATATGACCCAGGAGACTTGGACCCTCGCCAAGGAAGCTTTGAGGTGGGCACGAGGTAGGGGACGCGCCCTCCCAGGCGCCCCCACCCTCGTGGGGCCTGACTCTACCGACGTACTTCTTCCTCCTATATATACCTACGTACCCCCAAATGATCAGATACGGAGCCAAAAACCTAATTCCACCGCCGCAACTTTTTGTATCCACGAGATCCCATCTTGGGGCCTGTTCTAGAGCTTGTGGGAAGGGAATCCACCATCTGAGGCTTCTACATCATCATAGCCTCTCCGATGAAGTGTGAGTAGTTTACCTCAGACCTTCGGGTCCATAGTTAGTAGCTAGATGGCCTCTTCTCTCTTTTTGGATCTCAATACAATGTCCTCCCCCTCTCTCGTGGAGATCTATTCGATGTAATCTTCTTTTTGCGGTGTGTTTGTTGAGACCGATGAATTGTGGGTTTATGATCAAGATTATCTATGAACAATATTTGAATCTTCTCTGAATTCTTTTATGTATGATTGGTTATCTTTGCAAGTCTCTTTGAATTATTAGTTTGGTTTCGCCTAATAGATTGGTTCTTCTTGCAATGGGAGAAGTGCTTAGCTTTGGGTTCAATCTTGTGGTGTCCTTTCCCAATGACAGTAGGAGCAGCAAGGCACGTATTGTATTGTTGCCATTGAGGATAACAAGATGGATTTTTTATCATATTGCATGAATTTATCCCTCTACATCATGTCATCTTGCTTAAGGCGTTACTCTGTTTTCTTGAACTTAATACTCTAGATGCATCTTTGGATAGCGGTCGATGAGTGGAGTAATAGTAGTAGATGTAGGCGGAGTCGGTCTACTTGTCTCGGACGTGATGCCTATATACATGATCATACCTAGATATTCTCATAACTATGCTCAATTCTCGTCAATTGCTCAACATGAATTCGTTCACCCGCCGTAAAATACTTATGCTCTTGAGAGAAGCCACTAGTGAAATCTATGGCCCCCGGGTCTATCTTCATCATATTAATCTTCCATCACTTTATTATTGCTTTGCTTTTTTACTTTGATTTTTATTTTAATTTGCATCTTTATCACAAAAATACCAAAAATATTATCTATCATCTCTATTAGATCTCACTCTCGTAAGTGACCGTGAAGGGATTGACAACCCCTATTCGCGTTGGTTGCGAGGAGTTATTTGCTTTGTGTAGGTACGAGGGACTCGCGCGTATCCTCCTACCGGATTGATACCTTGGTTCTCAAAAACTGAGGGAAATACTTACGCTACTGTGCTGCATCACCTTTCCTCTTCAAGGAAATCCAACGCAAGCTCAAGAGGTAGCAAGAAGAATTTCTGGCGCCGTTGCCGGGGAGGCTTACGCAAAAGTCAAGTCAAGATTTGGACTCCCGACAACGAGCCATTTCTGGCGCCGTTGCCGGGGAGTCTACGCAAAAGTCAACATACCAAGTACCCATCACAATCCCTTATCTCTCGCATTACATTATTTGCCATTTGCCTCTCTTTTTCCTCTCCCCCACTTCACCCTTTCCGTTTTATTCGCCCTCTCTTTTCTGTTCGTCTTTCCGTTTGCCTTGATGTCTTACTTGGCTCGTTTGCTCGTTTATTTGAAATAGTTGAGTATTTTTTCCTAAACAGAGAAGCTAATATCTATGGATCCTCATCCGCTTGCCAATATTTTTAAGAGATCCAATTATGATGAACCAATTCCTAGTTATTTGGATGCACTAGATTATCTTTATAAGGTTTTGCCTGAAATCCGTAAATCTGAAAATTGTGATGAAGTGCTTTATGAAGTGATTCATGATAGATCTTTGAATAAAAATCATGATTGCAATGATTTTATTATAAATTCTATTGATGTAAATTATGCTTATAATATGCAAAACCCTAAGCTTGGGGATGCCAATTTTGCTATGTCCAATAGTCATGATTGGTGAGATTCTTCTTATGATCTTGAAAATTTATTTAAGCCCCATGATGAATATAAGAATGATAATAGTGTTTGCAATAATATTGAAAGTGGGTTTGGAAGAGTGTCAACTTTAGATCCCACATATTTGGATAACATTCAATCTTATGAAATTTTTGATAAAAGTGGGCTTGGAGAAATCATGACTTTAGTTAATGATAATCCCACTAGTTTATAAGAGTGTCAACTTCGCATGCATGTGGATCGTGTTGAGAATATGTTATGTGATAGCTATATTGTTGAATTTTCTTATGATCCTACATGTAATTATTATGAGAGAGGAAAATATGGTTATAGAAATTTTCATGTTACTAAATTACCTCCCGTTATGTTGAGATTGCTATTGTTCCTTTCCGCTTCCTTGCATATGCTAGTTTTTGCTTGCTACGATAATTTGTTTGCCTATAATATGCCTATGCATAGGAACTATGTTAGACTTAAGTGTTTGTCACATGTTTTATGATGCTCTCTTTGTGCCTCAACTCTTGTCTTTCTTGTGAGCATCATTAAAATTATCAATGCCTAGCTAAAAGACTTTAAAGAAAAGCGCTTGTTGGGAGACAACCCAATATTTTTCCTTGCTTCTTAGTAATAAATAATCCATCTAGCTTCTGTTTAGATGTGGTTTTATGTTTTAATTTGTGTTTGTGCCAAGTTAAACCTATAGGATCTTCTAGGATGATAGTTATTTAATCTTGCTGTAATTTCCAGAAACTTTCTGTTCATGAAAACAATTGTTAAAAATCACCAGAACGTGATAAAGTAGTGATTCCAATTGCTGCTGATAAATCAACAAATTTCATAGGTCTTACTATTTTTGCTGAAGTTTTGGACTTCCAGAAGTTTGCGTTAGTTACAGATTACTACAGACTGTTCTGTTTTTGACAGATTCTGTTTTTCGCGTGTTGTTTGCTTATTTTGATGAATCTATGGCTAGTAAAATAGTTTATAAACCATAGAGAAGTTGGAATACAGTAGGTTTAACACCAATATAAATAAATAATGAGTTCATTACAGTACCTTGAAGTGGTCTTTTGTTTTCTTTCGCTAACGGAGCTCACGAGATTTCTGTTGAGTTTTGTGTTGTGAAGTTTTCAAGTTTTGGGTGAAATCTTTTGATGGATTATGGAACATGGAGTGGCAAGAGCCTAAGCTTGGGGATGCCCATGGCACCCCCAAGATAATCTAAGGACACCAAAAAGTCAAATCTTGGGGATGCCCCGGAAGGCATCCCCTCTTTCATCTACTTCCATCGGTAACTTTACTTGGAGCTATATTTTAATTCACCACATGATATGTGTTTTGCTTGGAGCGTCTTGTATGATTTGAGTCTTTTTTTTAGTTTACCACAATCATCCTTGCTGTACACACCTTTTGAGAGAGCCATACATGAATTGGAATTTGTTAGAATAATCTATGTGCTTCACTTATATCTTTTGAGCTATATAGTTTTGCTCTAGTGCTTCACTTATATATTTTAGAGAACGGTGGTGGATTTGTTTTATAGAAACTATTGATCTTTCATGCTTCACTAAGATTATTTTGAGAGTCTTAAATAGCATGGTAATTTGCTTAAAAAACCTTAATATGCTTGGTATTCAATATTTGTAAAACTTTCTTTTGAGTGCGTTGAATACTAAGAAAAGTTTGATGCTTGATAAATGTTTTGAGATATAAAGATGGTGATATTAGAGTCATGCTAGTTGAGTAGTTGTGAATTTGAGAAATACTTGTGTTAAAGTTTGTGATTCCCATAACATGCACGTATGGTGAACCGTTATGTGATGAAGTCGGAGCATCATTTATTTATTGGTTGTCTTCCTTATGAGTGGCGGTCGGGGACGAGCGATGGTCTTTTCCTACCAATCTATCCCCCTTGGAGCATGCGCATAATACTTTGCTTTGATAACTTGTAGATTTTTGCAATAAGTATATGAGTTCTTCATGACTAATGTTGAGTCCATGGATTATACGCATTTTTCTTCCTTCCACCATTGCTAGCCTCTCTAATACAGCGCACTTTTCGCCGATATCATACACCCACCATATACGTTCCTCAAAACAGCCACCATACCTACCTATCATGGCATTTCCATAGCCATTCTGAGATATATTGCCATGCAACTTTCCACCGTTCCGTTTATTATGACACGCTCCATCATTGTCATATTGCTAGCATGATCATGTAGTTGACATCGTATTTGTGGCAAAGCCACCGTTCATAATTCTTTCATACATGTCACTCTTGATTCATTGCATATCCCGGTACACTGCCGGAGGCATTCATATAGAGTCATATTTTGTTCTAAGTATAAAGTTGTAATTGTTGAGTTGTAAGAAAATAAAAGTGTGATGATCATCATTTTTAGAGCATTGTCCCAAGTGAGGAAAGGATGATGGAGACTATGATTCCCCCACAAGTCGGGATGAGACTCCGGACGAAAAAAAGAAAAGAGGCCATAAAAAAATTAAAAAAAAGAGAGAGAAGGCCCAAATAAAAAAAATGAGAGAAAAAGAGAGAAGGGACAATGTTACTATCCTTTTACCACACTTGTGCTTCAAAGTAGCACCATGATCTTCATGATAGAGAGTCTATCATTTTGTCACTTTCATATACTAGTGGGAATTTTTCATTATAGAACTTGGCTTGTATATTCCAATGACGGGCTTCCTCAAAATGCCCTAGGTCTTCGTGAGCAAGCGAGTTGGATGCACACCCACTTAGTTTCTTTTGTTGAGCTTTCATATACTTATAGCTCTAGTGCATCCGTTGCATGGCAATCCCTACTCAATCACATTGATATCTATTGATGGGCATCTGCATAGCCCGTTGATACGCCTAGTTGATGTGAGACTATCTTCCCCACTTTCTGTCCTCTCCACAACCACCATTCTATTCCACATATAGTGCTATATCCATGGCTCACGCTCATGTATTGCGTGAAGATTGAAAAAGTTTTGAGAATGTCAAAAGTATGAAAGAATTGCTTGGCTTGTCATCGGGGTTGTGCATGATTTAAATACTTTGTGTGGTAAAGATAGAGCATATCAAGACTATTTGATTTTGTAGGGATAACTTTCTTTGGCCATGTTATTTTGAGAATACATAATTGCTTTGTTAGTATGCTTGAAGTATTATTATTTTTATGTCAATATGAACTTTTGTCTTGAATCTTTCGGATCTGAATATTCATACCACAATTGAGAAGAATTACATTGAAATTATGCCAAGTAGCACTCCGCATAAAAAATTCTATTTTTATCATTTACCTACTCGAGGACGAGCATGAATTAAGCTTGGGGATGCCTGATACGTCTCCAACATATCTATAATTTTTTATTGCTCCATGCTATATTATCTACTGTTTTGGACATTATTGGGCTTTATTTTCCACTTTTATATTATTTTGGGACTAACCTATTAACCGGAGGCCCAACTGTAATTGCTGTTTTTTGCCTATTTGAGTTTCAAGAAAGCGGAATATCAAACGGAGTCCAAACGGAATAAAACCATCGGGGCGTGATTTTCTCACGAATATGACCGGAGACTTGGACCCTACGCCAAGGAAGCTTGAGGTGGGCACGAGGTGAGGCGCGCCCTCCCGTGCACGCCCCACCCTCGTGGGGCCCACGAAGCTCCACCGACGTACTTCTTCCTCCTATATATACCTCACGCCCCCAAGCGATCGACACGGAGCCAAAACCTAATTCCACCGCCAAGAACTTTCTCAGATCCACGAGATCCCATCTTGGGGCCTGTTTTGGAGCTCCGTCGGAAGGGGAATCCACCATGGAGGGTTTCTACATCATCATAGCCTCTCTGATGACGTGTGAGTAGTTTATCTCAGACCTTCGGGTCCATAGTTAGTAGCTAGATGGCTTCTTCTCTCTTTTTGGATCTCAATACAATGTTCTCGCCCTCTCTCGTGGAGATCTATTCGATGTAATCTTCTTTTTGCGGTGTGTTTGTTGAGACCGATGAATTGTGGGTTTATGATCAAGATTATTTATGAACAATATTTGAATCTTCCCTGAATTCTTTTATGTATGATTGGTTATCTTTGCAAGTCTCTTCGAATTATCAGTTTTGTTTGGCCTACTAGATTGGTTCTTCTTGCAATGGGAGAAGTGCTTAGCTTTGGGTTCAATCTTGTGGTGTCCTTTCCCAATGACTGTAGGGGCAGCAAGGCACGTATTGTATTGTTGCCATCATGGATAACAAGATGGGGTTTTTATCATATTGCATGAATTTATCCCTCTACATCATGTCATCTTGCTTAAGGCTTTACTCTGTTTTCTTGAACTTAATACTCTAGATGCATGCTGGATAGCGGTCGATGAGTGGAGTAATAGTAGTAGATGCAGGCCGGAGTCGGTCTACTTGTCTCGGACATGATGCCTATATACATGATCATACCTAGATATTCTCATAACTATGCTCAATTCTGTCAATTGCTCAACAGTAATATGTTCACCCGCCATAAAATACTTATGCTCTTGAGAGAAGCCACTAGTGAAATCTATGGCCCCTGGGTCTATCTTCATCATATTAATCTTCCATCACTTTATTATTGCTTTGCTTTTTTTCTCTTTCTTTTTATTTTACTTTGCATCTTTATCACAAAAATACCAAAAATATTATCTATCATCTCTATTAGATCTCACTCTCGTAAGTGACCGTGAAGGGATTGACAACCCCTATTCGCGTTGGTTGCGAGGAGTTATTTGCTTTGTGTAGGTACGAGGCACTCGCGCGTATCCTCCTACTGGATTGATACCTTGGTTCTCAAAACCTGAGGGAAATACTTACGCTACTGTCCTGCATCACCTTTCCTCTTCAAGGAAATCCAACGCAAGCTCAAGAGGTAGCAGGGTTGAGCCGATGACTAGCCAACTCTCAGATTTAATAAACGGCCGCACAGAAGGGGATATTCTTTACAAAAACAACAAGCAATATATTACATATAGGCTTTGTTCCATAATACAAGACTGGATAACATGAATACATTCATTCAAAGATAATGTCCTTCGCACACTGGCCCTCTACAATGCGGGATCCCTCCAGGACATCATCAAAATACCGCTCGGGCGTGCGGTGCTCTTTGCCCGCAGGTGGTCCCTCAGTCGTGAGCTTGACGGCGCTCATCTTCGCCCATTGCACCTTGACACGGGCGAAGGCCATCCGCGCACCTTCAATGCAGACTGGCGGCTGGGCATAGCTTCGGCGGGCCATAGATGGATTATCAAATCCTTCATGGCCAATCCGGCCACCCTATGCAGTTCGGTCAGCTGTTTCAGCTGATCGCTAAGGGGCATCAGATGCTCTGGCGCAACGTATTGCGACCAGAACAGCTTCTCCGTTGAGCTCCCCTCTTTGGCTCGGAAGAACTCCGCAGCATCAGCAACACTGCGAGGCAGATCCACAAACGCTCCTGGAGAATTCCAAATCTGGGTCAGTAAGAATTACCTTTTCTTCACATATTTGCTCTGCATAATAAAGGCCTTACCCGCCGCAATCTGCTTGGCCTCCTCGATTTCCCGGAGGGCGCCCTGGGCTTCAACCCGGGCCTCTTGTGCGCTTTGGCGGGCCTTAGCAAGTTCAGACTCTTGGTCCACAATCTTGCGCTCCAAGGACTCGCATTTCTTTACGGCATCCTGGAGCTCCTGCTGAACCTCCCCGACCCTTGCCTTGTGTTTTTCGCGGGCAGCCTGTCCCGTCGCCGCTTTCTTCTGGGCCTCAGTGAGCGCGTTCCTGAGGGACTCCACCTCGGCCGCAGATCCTACGAAGCATCATAATAACATGATGAACAAAAACATTCATATCATTTTAGATCTGCATAGGCCATTGCATACCTTGCATGCCCTCTAGCTATTTCTTGACACGGCCGAGCTCTTCATCGGCATGCTCCAGACTATGCTTCAGTTTGGAGACTTTGGCAGCATGGGAGGTCGCAGCCAGCATCGACGCCTGCTTATTCACATAGACACATATGATAAGTCTCCTGCGAAAATTATTCGATCTCTGTCCGGCCTTTCTTTTCGAACACCAGACAGAGTCTCGGGGGCTACTGTCTATATTATGGCATTCTTTTTGCGCAATTGCTTCACATACCTCAAAGCCTGTTAGAAGGCTGGTGCAGGCTTTGGTCAGTCCGCTCTTAGCGGACTGAACCCTCTCAACCACCGTACCCATACGGATACGGTGTTCCTCAACAATGGAAGCACTTTGCAGCGCTTTCAGTAGAGTATCCGGTGCTTTGGATGGACAGAGGTCACCAGCAGAATAGGTCCACCTGCTTATTTTGAAGGAGGCTGCTTACCTGATTCCGGAGCCGTACGGGCCTCCTAAATAGTATTCGGCTGGGGGCCAAATTTGATATGGCCCCCATCGCCAGTCTCCAGGGGGATCTGCTCCCCCATGTGTCCGGCGGCCGAGGTATCACCCTTTGACGCCACCCTGACGGCCTCATGTACCTCTCCCTGGCCTGGGAAGGTCCTTCGGGACAACACTTCGGTGTTGTCCGAAGCCTTGGGGGAGGAGGCCGCCAGAAGTGACCCGCTGTCCATCACATTTGGATCCAGCGAATTCCCCGAGGATGAGGATCGCTGGGGGCGGGCGTGAGCCGGACTGCAGCACATGATTTAACATATTAAAACCACAAAGTAAAGAAGCTGGATATATATGTTTATAAGTGCCCTTAAGTACTTACGATTCGGCCAGGGGCTTCTCCCTAGGATCCCACTCGGAGCTGCTATCTATGTCCAACGCGGAGTCATCCGCAAGGGAGACCCTCCCCATCTTGGACGCCTCTGCCTCTAGATCCGTGGAGGCCGCCCTTTTCTTCCTTCCCACCTCGAGGGGGAGAGTTGCTTTCCCCCTCCTCCTCGTCGTCCTCGGCGGCGGGGGAGGAGTGGGTTTTGGCGTCTTCGGACGTCGCGTCCGAAGTGCCTCTACGGCGAAGGCCGCTTCTTGCCCCCTGGCCCTTCTTCTTGGCCTTCTTCTCTGACACCTGGTAGGGCACCAGAACCAGCATCTTCGTTAGAAGTGGGATAGCTGGGTTCTCGGGCAACAGAGCCGGACTATGGATCCGCTCCGCCTTCTTTGTCCAGCCCTGAAAAGATAAATGGAGAAGCTTAGACATCTTCCTTGAAATGCACAGGTAGAGTGTACACCTGGAAATACGAAAAACTTACCGGACTGGCTGGATGGGTCAGGTTATACCCATGGTCCTCGGTCGTCTTTAGCCACGTCTTGTTGGCTTTGAAAAGCACCTTCCAGATGCCTTCGTGCGTGGAGCCGAAGAACTGTTGCAAGGTCTGGTGCTTGGCCGGATCGATCTCCCACAAATTGCAAGTCCGGATCTGGCAAGGAAGGATCCGGCGAAAAAGCATCACCTGGATTACATTGACAAGCTTGATGTTCTTGTCCATCATGCTCTTGATCTGGCGTCTGTGGCGACACCTCGTCAAACAACGCTTGATCCAGGGCCCTTTTTAGCTGATCGATAAGTCGCATTGGGGCCCCGGACTTGAATTCGGGAGCCGCGGCCCAGGTGGCGTCACGGGGCTCTGTGACGTAGAACCACAGCTGTTGCACCCTTTGACGGTCTCCACAAAGGTGCCTTTGGGCCATGTGACGTTGGACAACTTGCTCACCATAGCGCTTCCGCACTCTGCGTGTTGACCATCCACCACCTTCGGCTTCACATTGAAGATCTTTAGCCACAATCCGAAGTGGGGTGGGATGCGGAGGAAGGCCTCGCACACGAAAATGAATGCCGAGATGTTAAGGAAAGAATTTGGGGCTAGATCGTGGAAATCTAGCCCATTGTAGAACATGAGTCCATGAACGAAGGGGTGGAGAGCAAACCCTAACCCGTGGACGAAGTGGGGAATGAATACCACCCTCTCATGGGGCTCCGGGGTGGGGATGATTTGCCCCTTGGCCGGAAAATGGTGGGCGATTTCCTGGGCCAAATACCCTGCCTCCCGGAGCTTTGTAATGTCCTTCTCTATGACGGAGGAGGCCATCCACTTGCCCTGCACTCCAGATTCGGACATGGTCGGAGTGCTTTTTGGGGGAGGAAAGGATGGAAGCTTGGGCGCTGGAGCTCGAGAATGGATGGGTGGAGAAGAAGAAGGCGTGGATGAAAGAGTGGATCCTTATCCTCTTATAAAGGCAATGAATATCAAGCGCCTCCCCACTCGCCTTAAAACTCGCCTATTCCCCAAGGATCGTGCAGACGGCGCGGTTGGATTACCCACACCCGTATTGATGAGAATCCCGCGATAAGGGGACACGATCTCTGCAATAAGAGGATAAGGGGACCCGTATTGATGAGAATCCCGCGATAAGGGGACACGATCTCTGCAATAAACGGTTCGAAATAATGGCCGGGAAGAGACGTAACATCTCGCTACAAAAGTTGTCGGTAGATGAGACTTGTTATATATTATACTCTTCGCGGCTATGTGTGGAGCTTGTTTTGTAGAGTTGGACACGTTTTCTGTGTTTGAGGACTACTTTGAAGTATTCGGAGGAGGAACCCGCCTTGCAATGCCGAAGACAATCTGCATGCCGGACACATCATCATTGAAGCCTGGTTCAGGGGCTACTGAGGGAGTCCTAGATTGAGGGGTCCTCGGACGTCCGGGCTATGTGACGTGGGTCGGACTAATGGGCCATGAAGATACAAGATGGAAGACTTCTACCCGTGTCTGGATGGGACTCTCCTTGGCATGGAAGGCAAGGTTGGCGTTCGGATAGGAAGATTCCTTCCTCTGTAAACCGACTCTGTACAACCCTAGGCCCCTCTGGTGTCTATATAAACCAGAGGGTTTAGTCCATGGAGGCGATCAGAAACATAATCATACAGGCTAGACTTCTAGGGTTTTGCCATTACGATCTCGAGGTAGATCAACTCTTGTAACCCCATATTCATCCAAGATAATCAAGCAGGAAGTAGGGTATTACCTCCATCAAGAGGGCCCGAACCTGGGTAAACATCGTGTCCCTATCTCATGTTACCTTTGATCCTCAGACTCACAGTTCGGGACCCCCTACCCGAGATCCGTCGGTTTTGACACCGACAGAGAGCGAGACGCCTCCGCGAGCCTCTCCGCCACCCACTACGGATGACACCGAGGTGTTATCCCAACGGACCTCTCCAGGCCACGGAGAGGTGCGGGAGGCCGACAAGACGGCGCCAGAGGGTAACGCCTCGACTGCCGAGAACGTGGGGGGCGCAACCCCCATGGAGTCTGATGACGGGGGCCCTGACCAGTCCAGCCCCCAACCGAACACCATTCCGTAGACCAATGTGGCTCCGGAATCGAGCGAGCAACCCCCTCCAAAGGAAGGGGGAGCACCTACTCTGAAGGCGGCCTCCACTAATCCAGATGCGTCGAACCCTCTGATTGACGCACTGCAACATGCTTCCGTCGTGGAGGAGCACCGTACCCTGATGGGTATGGTGGTTGAGAAGGTTCAGTTTGTCAAAAGCGGGCTGAACGAAGCCTTCACCAGCCTATTAACAGGCTTTGAGGTATGCAATGTAATGTTTTTAGATGCTTTTTATATGAAAAACATGCCTGTGTATAGATAATGGCCCCTGAGACTCTTTTCGGCTTTTGGAAAAAGGCTGAACAGAGGATCAAGTAATAATTAGGATGTGACATACTTGTCTATGGAATGAACATGTTTCCCTGTTGGCGGCGAACGCCCAGGCTGCTGAAGTTTCCGAACTCAATCGGAAGATGAAGTTGGCTGATGATGAGATCGACTGTATTAACAAGCGGTTCGATGAGGCACAAGGTATGTTTGAAATATCTCGCACATGCCTGTATTGATATGCAAATTCTGAGTTTAAACTCATGCCCTGCTATGTGCATGATTGCAGGCAGCATGGCCGAGTTCGAGACTCTCAAGAGTGCCCTTGCCCAAGCCAAGGAGGAGGCGAAGGCGAACAAGGCGACCGCAGACAAAGCGGCTACGGATTTAAAGTCCGAACAGGTCGCCCGCTGCCGGTACGAGGAGAGGGTGACCGAGGTGGAGCAAGAGCTCAAGGACGCCGCCGGCAAGTGCGAGTCCTTGGAGGAGAAGAATAAGGCCCATGCGGCCGAACTCGCCAGGGCCCTCCAAGAGGCCAAGGAGGCGCGAACCGAGTCCCGAGCAGCCCGTGAGGAAATCCGGCAGTCTGAATAGATAGCGGCTGGTACGCCCTTTCTTTTGCAGACTATATTTGGTGGTCAAAGATATGCCTTGCTCACTCGATTATGGAGTTCTCTAGACGCATTTGCAGATCTTCCGAAGAGTGCTGCCGACGCCGCGTAGTTCTTCCGCGCCCAGGATGGGCACACGACGGAGAAGCTCTTCTGGTCACAGTTCGCGCCGCAGGAGCGCCCGACGCTGTTGATGATGAAGTGGGCGGAGCTACATAGGTTGTCTGGATTGGCCATGAAGGACGTCATAGTCCGACTATGGCCAACCGAACCCATTCCTGGTAGCTACTTCGGCTTGGTGAAGCAACTGGCCGACGCGCTGCCCCGAATTGAGGCTGTCAAGCGCTCATCATGCATAGAAGGTGCGCGGATGGCGTTTGCCCGTGTCAAGATGCACTGGGCGAAGATGAGGCCGCTGCCGTGGCAGTCGAGGGTCCACCCGAAGGCAAGGACTACCGCAAGCCAGAGCGGTATTTTGAAGAGTCCTGGAGGGTGCCCGATTAATAGAGGGCCAATGCTCGAAGGATGCCATATTTGAGTGAATGTATCCGAGCTGTCCGGACATTGTATTATAAACCAAGGCTTTGTAATATATTTATGCTTTTATCTAAACTACTTACCTCCTGTGTGGCCATATTTTATTATACTGAAAGTTTGCCCGTCGTCGGCTTCAGCCCCCACGTAGATGCTACGGGGGTGTTCGGAATGATGTGTAATCACTCTTGACCCAACGTCTTGGTCCGTAAAGGAGGTGACTTATGTAGCGAACCAGGAAATCAGCCCATGCGGCTTTAGCACTTTCACTTAGCCATAGGAGTTTGACGGTGGGGCTAAGAACTAGCCCCTGGTGCGCACACGGCTGTCCAAACTGTGATGCCTTAGGCGTGACTGAACCGAAGCCATTCATTCGTATAATACAGAGAAAATCGCAAGAGATTTATATTAAGTCGCCGAATAGCTGACCAGCTCTCGCTGCATCATGACAGTCAGTTTTTGGCTTTCTCTACTGAGGTGTTTGACTGGACAAACCAGAAACACAATCGCAGTAGTTCTCCCTTTACTACCTTAGCCGAACAAGCGGAACGTAAGGTGGTAACCCCAGGAGCCGGGCAACCCAACTATGGACCAAAGACATGATTCGGAGCTGATGCATATAATGCAATATTCGGGACGACGAAGTATATATAAAAGTGTTCGGACTTAAAAAAAATATGTGGCCAAATAGAGCCCCTGGCAATTTAAATCGTGCCGAGGTGTATATGCCTATCTGACGTAAAGAGGGAATACAGATTAGGAAATAATCCAATACCAAATAGGGTTGGGCAAAACTGTTCCCATTATAGTCTGATTGATACATCAAAACGTATTCTTACAGAGGATGCCATAAGCATCAAGGATATTTTACATGCCGAGAATTTGTGAACAAGGGAAAGTTGTAGACAGGTCCAAAAAAGAAAAGGTAGACTTGAAGATCCTTTGGACACCCTGCCGCACGTCTGCGTCGCTTTCGCCTTTAGGGGAGAGATTCCTTGAGAGGAACGGCCCACCGTTGTCTGTATGAAACCGGGCTCGGAAAGAGCCCTTGTACGTCTGTGGAGTAGCTAGGCTTTAATGCACCTGTGGTATTTGAAGAACAAAGAAAAAGGATCAAAGAAAAAAGGTCAAGGTCATATAGGGTCAAACCATACTATAGACCTATCCGTATTGTGCCTCCGTTGTTGCCCAAGGTATTTTGAGTGCATAATGATGCACACGTGGTACAAGTGTCGTGGACGTGTGTGGCGATCGACTGAGGCAAAATGCTAGTCTAGATCTGGAGCAGCTGAGCTGTCATCGTGCAGAGTGGACCGGACTTCAAAGATCCCACCGGAATTCAATAGTCTTCTTCATAAAAGAACCAGCACAAGAAGTATCAAGCATGGTTTGATCATTACGAGAAAGTCGAGCATAAAAATTCTGGATAATAATTTCTCTTGAGAGCTCATGATTGGGGCATGAATATAACATTGTCTTAAGCCTCCCCTAATCTAGAGCGATACTTCATCCTTCACGAGGCCAAAAATTATATATATAATTCCGATCACGATGAACTATATGCATAGGATAATTTTTTTGATGAAACTCCAATTTCAAATGATTCCAATTCCATGATCCAATATCATCGTATAGCATATACCATGCCAATTATTTTCCCTTCGATGATAAAGGGAAAACCTTTTTCATAACTTCATCCCTGGGTAAACCTGCAAGCTTAAACAATCCACAAATTTGTTCTACATATATCAAGTGCATGTCAGGATGTTCGGTTCCATCTCCTGCATAAGGATTAGCTAGCAGTTGTTCTATCATACCCAAAGGGATTTCATATTCAATATTTTCAGTAGGTGCAGTAGGTAGAGGGGTAGCTAATTGTGGTTCCAGACGAGGTGAAGATACCCAGAACAAACCCCTCAAAGGATTGTTTTCCATAGTAACAAGTGACAATAAATTTCAGCACACTATATAAATGTTTCCTTACCAAATTCCACTTACCAAAGGCGCTTCACTCCCCGGCAACGGCGCCATAAAATAGCTTTGATGACCCACAAGTATAGGGGATCAATTGTAGCTCTTTTCTATAAGTAAGAGTGTCGAACCCAACGAGGAGTAGAAGGTAATGTCTACAAGTGCTGAAATTGTAAGTAGCGGAGTAGTTTGATAGCAAGATAATTTGTACAGAGCAAGTAACAATACTAGTAACAAAAGTGCAGCAAGGTAGCCCAATCCTTTTGAGGCAAAGGACAGGCCAAAACTGTCTCTTATGATAAGCAAAGCGTTCTTGAGGGTACACGGGAATTTCATCTAGTCACATTCGTCATGTTGGTTCGATTTGTGTTCGCTGCTTTAATAATTTGATATGTGGGTGGACTGGTGCTTAGGTGTTGTTCTTACTTGAACAAACCTCATACTTGTGATTAACCCTCCCGCAAGCATCCACAACTACGAGAAAAATATTAAGAATAAATTCTAACCATAGCATTAAACTTTTGGATCCAATCGGTCCCTTACGGAATATCACATAAACTGGGGTTTAAGTTTCTGGCACTCTCGCAACCCATCATCTAATTGCTACTCCACAATGCATTCCCTTAGGCCCAAATATGGTGAAGTGTCATGTAGTCGACGTTCACATGACACCACTAAGGGAATCACAACATACATACTATCAAAATATCGAACACATATCAAGTTCACATGATTACTTGCAGCATGATTTCTCGCGTGACCTCAAGAACAAAAGTAACTACTCAAAAATGATAAACATGCTCAGGATCAGAGGGGTATTAAGTAGAATATTGGATCTGAACATATAATCTTCCACCAAATAAACCATATAGTAATCAACTACAAGATGTAATCAACACTACTAGTCACCCACAAGCTCCAATCTATAGTTCCGGTAATAAGATTGAACACAAGAGATGAACTAGGGATTGAGATAAGATGGTGTTGTTGAAGATGTTGATGGAGATTGCCCTCCCCAAGATGGGAGAGTTGTTGGTGATGATGATGACGATGATTTCCCCCTCAGGAGGGAAGTTCCCCAATGGAATCGCTCATTGGAGGGCAAAAGTGCTCCTGCCCAAGTTCCGCCCCGAGACGGCGGCGCTCCACCCCGAAAGTCCTCTCCTTATTTTTCAAGGTCAAAATGACCTATATACCAGAAGATGGGCACCGGAGGTGGGCCGAGGAGGGCACAACCCACCAGGGCGCGCCTGGGTTCCTGGCCTTGACCCGGTGGGTTGTGCCCACCTGGTGGGCCCCCTCTGGTAGTTATTTGCTCCAATAATTCTTAAATATTCCATAAAAAATCTCCGTGAAGTTTCAGCTAGTTTGGAGTTGTGCATAATAGGTGGCCTGACGTAGCTTTTCCAGGTCCAGATTTCCTGCTGCCGGAATTCTCTCTCTTTGTGTATACCTTGCAAATTATGATAGAAAAGGCATTAGAACTACTCCAAAAAGCATTATTATGGGTAAAAAACATTATAAATAACAGTAAGAAAACATGATGCAAAATGGACGTATCAACTCCCCCAAGGTTAGACCTCGCTTGTCCTCAAGCGAAAACCAAAATCGAAAAACATGTCCACATGCTTTGAGAGAGAGGTGTCGATAAAAACAAAATACAGACACAGAAGCAACATGTTGATTATTATAATAGTAACAAATTTAAATATAAGACTTTTATCATAGAAATTTTATCATATACTTCTCATGAATAAGTAATAGTTCATCACACAATCGAAGTATAAAGCAAAAATTCTATTAGAAACCAATAAACTATGTTCTCAGTCAACTTTGCAACTACAATTCATCATATTTTCAGGAAGGGCCACGTGTCGGAGCCTTTAGGCAAGTCCACATACTCAACCATCATATAGTCTTCTATGATTGCTAACACTCAACGCGTACTCATGAGCAAAACGTTTCAACCAGACACATATAAAGATAGGGGCTTATAGTTTCGCCTCCCAACATATTCACCTAAAGGGTGATGTCAACAATAATAACTTATGCTATCTATATTCAACTGGACATATGTGCCTAGATCTTTCATCACCACATGATGCTTGCCAAAGGAGAAAAATAAAAGGGAATAGAAGAAAAACTATGACTCTTTGCATAAAAGTAAATACATAAAAAGTAAAAGATAGGCCCTTCGCAGAGGGAAGCAAAGGTTGCCATGCGCTTATTTGTTTGTATGCTCAATCCCTTAGTGCAAAAGAACGTCACGTTGTATTGCCCCTTAAGATGGCAACCTTTATTATGCAGCCTATCGCTTTTATTCTTTGTCATCCAAGTTTGTACAACGCTCAATTTTCTCTTACACTAAATGATCTCACATTTTTAGACGCAATTTTTATTGCCTTTTTGCACCGATGACAACTTACTTGAGGGATCTTGCTCAATCCCTAGGTAGGTATGGTGGACACTTGAAAATAAGATTTGGGTTTAAGGGTTTTTGGATGCAAAAGTAGTATCTCTACTTAGTACAGAATTTTTGGATAGCAAAGATGGGGGCAAGCACCACATGTTGAAGGATCTATGACAATATGACTTCTATGTGAATATAAACAAACATAAACCATTAAGTTGTCTTCCTTGTCCAACGTCAAGAATTTTGGCATATAATATTTTGATGAGGGCTCACAATCACAAAAGATTTCTAGGATAGTATATTTATATGTGAATCTTATCTTCCCTTAATAGGATTAGTATATGATCTTATTGATTTATTTCCTTTCTCTTTTTCTTTCTTTCGTATTTCTTTTCTTTATTTGCAACATGAAAGTAAAGAAAGTAAAAACTCAAACTAAACTTTATTATATAACTTGCACACGATTACAATGATAGATCACTAAGCAAACTCTCAAATAGGAAAGGATCAAACTAACTTTTATTCATCTAAAGCAAAAAAGATCAAACTGAAGTAAGCAAAAGCAAAAAGATAGTGGGATGACACGATACCGAGGCACCTCCCCCAAGCTTGGCGGAAGCCAAGGGGAGTGCCCATACCCGATACTTAGTTCTCCTTTGGTGGTGAAGAAGATGCTGGTGGTGACGAAGAAGAGATCTTGTCCACGGATTTCGATGCAGTGGTCCACCATCATAAGAGGAGGAATGAGTCTCACGGGTCCTACAACTAGCAGCCAAACTCATACCTTTAAACCTCGCCTCATACTCAAAGATTTGGTTTTGGAGGTCATAGATCTGGCTTTGGAGGAAGTTGATTTGCTCGTTGAGGGTGAAGATGATGTCCTTCATGGGCTGGCCGTCCACCTTGAGATCACGAGAAAGGTCCGTGATCATGAGGTGATTGGCATTGAGCCCACGCTACACCATCCCCTTGCACCGGAAGACTTCCTGCTCCATGGCTTCAAGCCTGGCCTCCATGGTTCCCGTGCCCTTGGGACCTTGCTCATCGCGGATGTACAACACCCCCTCATGCATCTGGATGGTTTGAGAGTGCTGCACCACCTCTCGCAGATATGGGGACATTCTTGAATAACTTATCCTTGGAGGAGCTTGAAGAGGCCATGGTAGATGGGATCTGACAGAAAACAACAAGGAAAAAGAGACCACATGATTTCTCCGTGATATGGAGGTTAACAGGTTCCCGAAGTATATATAGATTTTTTATCTTGGAGGACAATCATACGGGAGAAAAATGGAGTACAGAAGGTGTCCCAGGTGGGACGCGCCAGACGCACTGGTGTATTGTGCCCACTAGGGGGCGATTCCTGGAAGTTTCTTTATTTCCAAAATTCTTAAATATTCCAAAACTGATAAAAAAATATTTTTGCGGATTTTTCGGAGTCTGTTTACTTACCATATCACGTACCTCATTATTTTCACGATTCTGGAGTGTTCCGGAAGGACTCTTTTATGTGGTCCTCCGGTGTCAAAGTTTGGATGGTATTACTTTCAACATTAATGGGTGTACCTGACATATAATGCTTTATTCGTTGTCCATTGACAACCTTCGGGTTAGTACCTTCGGAATTATTTATTTTGATGGCTCCAGACCGGTAAACCTCCTCGATGACATATGGGCCTTCCCATTTTGAGAGGAGTTTTCCTACAAAGAATCTAAAACGGGAGTTGTACGAAAGAACATACTCTCCGACTTTAAACTCACGCTTTTGAATTCTTTTGTCATGCCATCTTTTAACTTTTTCTTTGAATAATTTTGCATTTTCATAAGCTTGGGTTCTCCATTCATCTAGAGAGCTAATATCAAATAACCTCTTTTCACCAGCAAGTTTGAAACCATAATTGAGTTCTTTAACTGCCCAATATGCTTTATGTTCCAACTCAAGAGGCAAATGACAAGCTTTTCCATAAACCATTTTATAAGGAGACATACCCATACAATTTTTATATGCTGTTCTATAAGCCCAAAGAGCATCATCTAATTTCTTAGACCAATTCTTCCTGGACCTATTGACAGTCTTTTGCAAAATTAATTTTATTTATCTATTGCTAAGTTCAACTTGACCACTAGACTGAGGATGATAGGGTGATGCAATTCTATGGTTAACATAATACTTGGCAAGCATTTTATGAAAAGCACCATGAATAAAGTGTGAACCACCATCAGTCATTAAATATCTAGGGACTCCAAACCTTGGGAAAATAACTTCCTTAAGCATTTTAATAGAGGTGTTGTGATCAGCAGTACTAGTTGGAATAGCTTCTACCCATTTAGTAACATAATCAACAGCAACCAAAATATGTGTATACCCATTAGAAGAAGGAAAAGGTCCCATGTAATCAAATCCCCAAACATCAAATGGTTCAACAGCAAGTGAATAATTCATAGGAATTTCTTGACGCTTACCGATATTACTTATTTTTGGCATTCATCACAAGATGAGACAAACTTAATGGCATCCTTGAAGAGAGTAGGCCAATGAAATCCAGACTGCAATACCTTGCGATCAGTTCTATCTCCAGCATGATGCCCCCCATAAGCTCCGGAGTGACATTTCCGTAGGATTTGTCCCTGTCATACTCAGGTACACAATGTCTAATAATGCCATCGACTCCTTCCTTATAAAGATGTGGGTCATCCCAAAAGTAATGTCTTAAATCATAAAAGATTTTTGTCTTTTGTTGTTAACTAAAGCTAGGTGGTAAATATTTAGCAACAAACCTCCTACTTGTGATTAAACCTCCCGCAAGCATCCACAACTACGATAAAAGTATAAAGAATAAATTCTAACCATAGCATTAAACTTTTGGATCCAATCGGTCCCTTACGGAATATTGCATAAACTGGGGTTTAAGTTTCTGTCACTCTCGCAACCCATCATCTAATTGCTACTCCACAATGCATTCCCTTAGGCCCAAATATGGTGAAGTGTCATGTAGTCGATGTTCACATGACACAACTAAGGGAATCACAACATACATACTATCAAAATATCGAAGACATATCAAGTTCACATGATTACTTGCAGCATGATTTCTCCCGTGACCTCAAGAACAAAAGTGACTACTCACAAATGATAAACATGCTCATGATCAGAGGGGTATTAAATAGCATATTGGATCTGAACATATAATCTTCCACCAATAAACCATATAGTATTCAACTACAAGATGTAATCAACACTACTAGTCACCCACAAGCACCAATCTATAGTTCCGGTAACAAGATTGAACACAAGAGATGAACTAGGATTTGAGATGATATGGTGTTGTTGAAGATGCTGATGGAGATTGCCCTCCCTAAGATGGGAGAGTTGTTGGTGGTGATGATGATGATGATTTCCCCCTCCGGGAGGGAAGTTCCCCCAGCGGAATCGCTCCGCCGGAGGGCAAAAGTGCTCCTGCCCGAGTTTCGCCTCG
Organism: Aegilops bicornis; assembly: GCA_021605145.1. NCBI lineage: Eukaryota > Viridiplantae > Streptophyta > Magnoliopsida > Poales > Poaceae > Aegilops > Aegilops bicornis. Next base: position 332,331,487 of record CM038669.1, read on the forward strand.
AGATGGCGGCGCTCCGTCCCGAAAGTCCTCTCCTTATTTTTCTAGGTCAAAATGACCTATATACCAGAAGATGGGCACCGGAGGTGGGCCGAGGAGGGCACAACCCACTGTGGCGCGCTGGGCTCTCGGCGCGCAGGCTGGGTTGTGCCCACCGGGTGGGCCCCCTCTGGTAGTTATTTGCTCCAATAATTCTTAAATATTCCATAAAAAGTCTCCGTGAAGTCTCAGCTTGTTTGGAGTTGTGCAGAATAGGTGGCCTGACGTAGCTTTTCCAGTTCCAGATTTCCAACTGCCGGAAATCTCCCTCTTTGTGTATACCTTGCAAATTATGAAAGAAAAGGCATTAGAATTACTCCAAAAAGCATTATTATAGGTAAACACATTATAAATAACGGTAAGAAAACATGATGCAAAATGGACGTATCACGGCTCTATGGCGTAGACGTCCCTTAGCGAACGCTTGCGCTCCCTCTTGGGGATATGGCTGACGTATATCATAGTCACCGTTTTCACCTTAGGGGGGAATTTCTTCTAGCCCCCTGTGTTCGGTGGGCGAGGCTCTTCGTCGTCCTCGCTTGGCGGTCCTTTCCCCTTGTGTTCAGTGTTTAACTTACCGGCCTGTTTAAAGACCCAACAATTTCCATTGGAATGATTGGCAGGCTTGTCAGGGGTGCCATGAATCTGGCAAGGCCGATCGAGTATTTTGTCCAAGCTGGATGGAATATCTTTGTTTCCTTTGAATGGCTTCTTCCGCTGTTCGGATTTAGAGCTTCTGAATCCGGCGTTGACCGCTGTGTCATTGGTATCTTCATTGTTGTTTCGACGCTTATGTTTGTTGCGTCGTGGCCTGCCGTTGCTATCTCTGGCTTCGGAGGTGCTAGGGTCGCTGGTACTATTGCTTCTATGAGCTAATCAGCTATCCTCCCCCGCGCAAAAGCGGGTCATGAGTGCGGTAAGAGCAGCCATAGATTTTGGCTTTTCTTGACCGAGGTGTCGGGCTAGCCATTCATCGCGGATGCTATGTTTAAAGGCCGTGAGGGCTTCAGCGTATGACAATCGACGATTTGGTTCTTCTTAATTAAAAACCTAGTCCAGAGCTTGCGGGCTGACTCTCTGTGTTGCTGGACTATATGACTTAGGTCATCGGTGTTCGGTGGCCGGACATAGGTACCTTGGAAGTTGTCTCGAAATGCGTCCTCCAAGTCTTCCCAGCTACCAATGGAGTTGTATGGGAGGCTGTTTAGCCAGTGTCGGGCTGGTCCCTTTAGCTTTAGTGGGAGGTACTTGATGGCATGGAGATCGTCATCGCGAGCCATGTGGATATGGAGAAGAAAATCTTCGATCCATACTGTAGGATCTGTCGTTCCATCATATGATTCAATGTTAACGGGTTTAAACCCTTCTGGGAACTGGTGCTCCATTACCTCATCGGTGAAGCATAAAGGGTGTGCGGCGCCTCTGTATCGGGCGACATCACGACGGAGTTCGGATGGCATCCGTGTTCGGTTTTCAGCCCGGGTGAGGTTATGATGGTCGCGCCAGGCCTGATGGTCGTCTTCTCGTGTTGGAGCACGCCCCCTTGATCCATAGATTGATCTGGTCTGACCGGCTCTATTGTTCAGGTCCTTGCGTAGGTCGTAGGTGTAGCCCGGAGCTGCTACCTCCCTACCTCTACGGCGGGGTGCTGCGGGCTGGTGTTTGGCATAAGTAGCCGCTCTGTCCCGCCCACATGGTGGTCGGTCAGGTTCGTCAGCAGGTTTATACTTTGGCAGTATTGGCTCAAGGGCCTCCTCATAAAAAATGTGGTAGTAGCTTGCGCTTCGGGTGGCTCTTTGTTGGGCGCTCAAGGCCGTATTCTTCGGCTGCCAAGACTTTAGTCCATCTGTGGTTGAGCATATTCTATTCGGCTAGAAGCTGTTGCTGCTTCTTTTTTAGGCTTCTCGCTGTTGCGATTAGCTGGCGCTTAAAGCGCTCTTGCTCGAGGGGTTCCTCTGGCACGATGAAGTCTTCGTCGCCGAGGCTCACATCATCATCGGAGATTGGTAGATAGTTACTATCCTCTGAGTCCTCGTTCCCGGCCGGATCGTCAGGGTTAACTTGCCCCTCCTCCCAATCGTCATGTTCGGATGTGGGCTCGACGGGGTCTTCGGGGTCTTCAGCGTTCTCCGGAGTGTTATTGTGTCCGGTGCTGGTATTGTTGTCTTTGTCGCGATGTGATTTTGAGCAGAGCCGCTGGCGTTGATGCTTCGGTGGTGCCTCGACGGGCTTGTCCTCGATCAGATCCTGATTGCCATCGTCGCCATCCTCTTTGGGTGTATCCACCATATACACGTTGTATGTGGAGGTGGCCGTCCAATGTCCGGTAAACGGCGGGTCTTGGCCTTGTTTGTCTCCGGCATCGTCATCCGTGTCGTCGATGTCTTCGGAAGCGTAGTCCAGCATGTCGGTTAAGTCTTCGACAGTGGCTATGAAGTGGGTGGTGGGCGGGATGTAAAATTCCCCGCCTTCAGCCCCTGATCTGGGCTGGACGTAGTTCGGAGGTGATTCCTCTGTAATGGCGAGGGATCACATTAAGTCCAGAGCCTCATTTAAGAGCGAGGTTTGGGCGGGGAAGAGAAAGCCCGCGAAGCCAGGCATGGCAAAAGCTTCCTGGCCATGCTCACTTGGCATGGACCTCGAGAGTTAGGAGCTAGACGGGGGCGAGTCCAGCTTTCCAATGATAGGGGGAACCCAGTTTGACTCCGGACTTGCCGATGACACAACCCCCTCCGGATCTCCGGTAGTAAGCTTCATAATTGCAGAGAGCCCGGCGGGCTCCAGGCCCCCCTCTTTGGACCCGGCGGTTTGCTCTGGATCTAAGGCCAGAGCGGTGGTCGAGGCTGCGAACCTTTCGAAGATCAAGTCTCCTCGTATATCAGCGACATAATTCAAGTTCCCAAAACTGATCTGATGACCAGGGGTATAGCTGTCGATCTGTTCAAGGTGGCCAATGGAGTTGGCATGTAGCACGAAGCCGCCGAACACAAAAAGTTGACCGGGGAGGAAGGTTTCCTCAGAAACAACATCGTTGGTGATAATTAAACGAGCCATGGAACCTTCTCCCGATGACATAGTGGAGCTCTCAATGAAATCACCAATGTCGGTGTCAAAACCGGCCGATCTTGGGTAGGGGGTCCCGAACTGTGCGTCTGAGGATCAAAGGTAACAGGAGACGGGGGACACGATGCTTACACAGGTTCGGGCCCTCTTAATGGAGGTAATACCCTACTTCCTTATTGATTGACTTTGATGAGTATAGGGGTTACAAGAGTTGATATACCTTGAGATCATAATGGCTAAACCATAGATGTCTAACCTGTTTTTATTGAGATAGCCTCTACGGACTAACCCCTCCGGTTTATATAGACACCGGAGGGCCTAGGGTTGTATAGAGTCGGTTTGCAGAGAAAGGAAACTACACATCCGGACGTCAAGCTTGCCATCAACGCAAAGGAGAGTCCCATCCGGACACGGGGGAAGGCCTTCTACCTTGTACTTTCACGGCCCATCAGTCCAGCCCATATCACATAGCCCGGACACCCGAGGACCCCATAATAACCCACAAGTATAGGGGATCGCAACAGTTTTCGATAAGTAAGAGTGTCGAACCCAACGAGGAGCTAAAGGTAGAACAAATATTCCCTAAAGTTCTATCGACCACCGGTACAACTCTATGCACGCTTAGCGTTCGCTTTACCGGAAACAAGTATGAAACTAGAAGTACTTTGTAGGTGTTGTTGGATAGGCTTGCAAGAAGATAAAGAGCGCGTAAATAAAAACTAGGGGCTGCTAAGATAAAGAAACAACTAAAGTAAATATAGCAAGTGTGGAAAAGTGGTGGTAGGAGTTGCGAAATTGTCCCTTAAGCAATTGACTACTTTACTAGACCGACATCAAGTATTATGTGGGAGAGGCCACTGCTAGCATGTCATCCCTTACTTGGAACTCTATGCACTTATGATTGGAAATATTAGCAAGCATCCGCAACTACTAACGTTCATTAAGGTAAAACCCAACCATAGCATTAAGATATATTGGTCCCCCTTCAATCCCGTATGCATCAATTTCTATGCTAGGTTGAAGCTTCTGTCACTCTTGCCCTCCAATACATAGTCCTATCAACATACAACTAACCCTATGGTGTGATCCACGCGCGCGCTCATATGATTGGCACCAAAGGACAGCAACATAACCACAAGCAAATTAAATCAATCATAGCAATTCATCAACCACCAATAGGACAACGAAAATCTACTGAGACATCATAGGATGGCAACACATCATTGGATAATAATATGAAGCATAAAGCACCATGTTCAAGTAGAGGGTACAACGGGTTGCGGGAGAGTGGACCGCTGTAGATAGAGGGGGGAAGGTGATGGAAATGTTGGTGAAGATGGTGGAGGTGTTGGTGTAGATCGCGGTGATGATGATGGCCCCCGGCGGTGTTCCGGCGCCACCGGAAGTGAGGGGGGGAGAGCCCCCTCCTTTTTCTTCTTCCTTGACCTTCTCCCTAGATGGAGAAGGGTTTCCCCTCTGGTCCATGGTCTCCATGGCGTGGGAGGGGGAGAGCCCCTCCGAGATTGGATCTGTCTCTCTGCCTCTCTCTGTTTCTGCGTTGTGTTCTGCTGCCCTTTCACCGTTTCGTATATATATGGAGATCCGTAACTCCGATTGGACTAAAACCTTCGCCGTGATTTTTTTTCCAAATATTAGCTTTCTTGCGGCCGAAGAAGGGCATCAACCGCCTTACGGGTGGCCCACGAGGGTGGGGGGCGTGCCCTCCAGGGGAGGGCGTGGGCCCCTGCCTCATGGCCACCTCGGACACCGTTTCCCATTGATCTTTTTCCCAGATTTTCCAAATATTCCAAAAATAAGCTCTGTCCGTTTTTATCCCGTTTGGACTCCGTTTGATATGGATATTCTGCGAAACCAAAAACATGCAACAGATAGGAACGGCACTTGGCCTTTGGATCAATATGTTAATCCCAAAATAGTATAAAAAGTTGCCAAAAGTATATGAAAGTTGAATAATATTGGCATGGAACAATCAAAAATTATAGATCTGACGGAGACGTATCAGCATCCCCAAGCTTAATTCTTGCTCGTCCTCGAGTAGGTAAATGATAAAAAGATAATTTTGATGTGGAATGCTACCTAGCATAATCTTGATCATATGTCTAATCATGGCATGAATATTAAGACACGAGTGATTCAAAGCAATAGTCTATCCTTTGACATAAAAACAATAATACTTCAAGCACACCAACCAAGCAATTATGTCTTATTGAAATAACATAGCCAAAGCAAGTTATCCCTACAAAATCATATAGTCTGGCTATGCTCCATCTTCACCACACAAAATATTCACATCATGCACAACCCCGATGACAAGCCGAGCAATTGGTTCATACTTTTTTAACGCGCTTCAGCATTTTCAACCCTCACGCAATACATGAGCGCAAGCCATGGATATAGCACTACGGGTGGAATAGAATTTGATGATGGGGGTTATGTGGAGACGACAAAAAGGAGAAAGTATCACATCGACACAGCTAATCAACGGGCTATGGAGATGCCCATCAATTGATGTCAATATGAGGAGTAGGGATTGCCATGCAACGGATGCACTAGAGCTATAAGTATATGAAAGCTCAAACTTAAACTAAGTGGGTGTGCATCCAACTTGCTTGCTCATGAAGACCTAGGGCATTTGAGGAAGCCCATCGTTGGAATATACCAGCCAAGTTCTATAATGAAAATTCCCACTAGTATATGAAAGTGATAACTCAAGAGATTCTCTATATATGAAGAACATGGTGCTACTCTGAAGCACAAGTGTGGTAAAAGGATAGTAACATTGCCCCTTTTTCTCCCCTTTTTTGCGGGCTTCTTTGGCCCCCCCTTTTTTTTATTTAGGCTTCTTTGGCCTCTCTTTTTTTGATGGGGGAATGCTCTAATAATGATGATCATCACACTTTTATTTACTTACAACTCTATACTAGAACAAAGATATGACTCTATATGAATGCCTCCGCAGTGTAACGGGATGTGCAATGATCTAGTGTAGCAATGACATCAAAAAACGGACAAGCCATGAAAACATCATGCTAGCTATCTTACGATCATGCAAAGCAATATGACAATAAATGCTCAAGTCATGTATATGATGAGGATGGAAGTTGCATGGCAATATATCTCGGAATGGCTATGGAAATGCCATAATAGGTAGGTATGGTGGCTGTTTTGAGGAAGATATAATGCGGCTTATGTGTGATAGAGCGTATCGTATCACGGGGTTTGGATGCACCGGCGAAGTTTGCACCAACTTTCGAGGTGAGAAAGGGCAATGCACAGTACCGAAGAGGCTAGCAATGATGGAAGGGTGAGAGTGCGTATAATCCATGGACTCACGTTAGTCATAAAGAACTCATATACTTTGCAAAAGTTTATTAGCCCTCTTAGCAAAGTACTACTACGCATGCCCCTAGGGGGATAGATTGGTAGGAAAAGACCATCTCTCGTCCCCGACCGCCACTCATAAGGAAGACAATCAACAAATACCTCATGCTCCGACTTTGTTACATAACGGTTCACCATACGTGCATGCTACGGGAATCACAAACCTCAACACAAGTATTTCTACAATCCACAACTACCCACTAGCATGACTCTAATATCACCATCTTTATATCGCAAAAACTATTGCAAGGAATCAAACATATCATATTCAGTGATCTACAAGTTTTATGTAGGATTTTATGACTAACCATGTGAATGACCAGTTCCTGTCATCTCTCTAAATAGATATAAGTGAAGCAAGAGAGTTTAATTCTTTCTACTCCCTCCGTTCGGAATTACTTGTCTCGGAAATGGATATATCTAGAACTAAAATACGTCTAGATACATCCATTTCCATGAAAAGTAATTCCAAACGGAGGGAGTACAAAAGATATGCCCACTCTCTAACAAATATAAGTGAGGCAAAAGAGCATTCTTCAAATGGCGGTTGTCTAAGTAAAGAGAAACAGGCAATCCAAACTTCAAATGATATAAGTGAAGCACATGAAGCATTCTATAAAGCCATACTCAAAAGATATAAGTGAAGTGCAAAGAGCATTCTATAAATCAACCAAGGACTATCTCATACCAGCATGGTGCATAAAAGAAAAATTAAAACTAAATGCAAAAGACGCTCCAAGATTTGCACATATCACATGAATGAAACGAATCCGAAAACTTACCGATATTTGTTGAAGAAAGAGGGGATGCCTTCCGGGGCATCCCCAAGCTTAGACGCTTGAGTCTCCTTGAATATTTACTTGGGGTGCCTCGGGCATCCCCAAGATTGAGCTCTTGCCTCTCTTCCTTCTTCTCACATCGAGACCTTCTCGATCATCGAACACTTCATCCACACAAAACTTCAACGTAAAAACTTCGGTAAGATCCGTTAGTATAATAAAGCAAATCACTACTCTAAGTGCTGTTGCAACCCAATTCATATTTTGTTTTTGCATTGTGTCTACTGTAATATAACTTTTTCATGGCTTAATTCACTGATATAAATTGGTAGCTTCATCAAAACAAGCAAACTATGCATCAAAAACAGAATCTGTGAAAAACAGAACAGTCTATAACAATCTGAACATTCACCATACTTATGGTACTTGAAAAATTCTGCCAAAATTAGGAAAAATAAAAAATTTGTACAGAAAGACAGTGCAAAAATAAACAGAACCAGTTGACGTTTCAGTAAAAAATTAAAATTGGTGCACTACAGCCAAAGTATCTGTCCTGCACCGCACAAACCAACAAGCATTGTAAACATCCTAAAGGCAAACCTTGACACATTATTTTTATAATACAATGGAATTGTACAAGGGGATAATTATTTTTGTTGAAAAGTTTCCGTAATTAAGATTCACAAAGTTTCCGTGAGCATGAACAAAGTTCAAGGAGCTCTCCCACTTCAACAATGCTTGTCTTTCTCACTTTCACTTTCCTTTTTGAAAAGTTTTGGGTTCCCCTCTTTATTTTTGTTGTTTTTAAACTTATGAAATCACTCAACAGAAATAAATGACTCTCTAAAACTTCCGGGTTGTCTCCCTGGCAGCGCTTTCTTTAAAGCCATTAAGCTAGGCATATAGTGCTCAAGTAATGGATCCACCCGGATCCCAGGGTATATCAAAGCCAATTTTAATTAGCAATGATTTGTAATTTAGTAGTGAGCACAAAGTAACATATATCAAGCAATGACGAAGTCTAACTCTCTTCCTATGCATCGGCATGTCATAAAAGAACAATTCATGCACGCAAAGTAAGGGCCAATGCATAGTATAAGCAATTTCTTGCAATTCTATCATATTGGAAACATAAAGAGGCGGAGATGTAGTTCCTCTCTCATAATAATTGCAAGTAGGAGCAGCAAGCACATGCATATTATATCTATCAAAATCATCATGTGCAACGGTAAAAGGCAACCCATCAATATAATCCTTAATAAGGGCAAACTTCTCCGATATAGTATATTCGGGAGAATTCAAAAAGATAATTGGACTATCATGTGTGGGTGCAATAGCAACAATTTCATGTTTAACATAAGGAACTATAGCAAGTTCATCTCCATAAGCATAATTCATATTGGCATCTTGGCCACAAGCATAGCAAGCATCATCAAAAAGGGATATTTCAAAAGAATCAAAGGGATCATAATAGTCATCATAGTAGTCATCCTTCGGTAAGCACGAAGGATATTAAACAATGTATGAGTTGAAGAGTTACTCTCATTAGAAGGTGGGCATGGGTGATCAATCCGCTCTTCCTCCTTTTGTTCTTCGCTCCCCTCCTCGTCTTTTTCATCCAATGAGCTCACAGTTTCATCAACTTCTTCTTCCATAGATTCCTGCAAAATATTAGTCTCTTCTTGGACAACGGAGACTTTCTCAATAAGTGCATTAATATAGGAATTATATTCATATTTATCATAGCAATATTTTAGGATAGCTAAATTTTCAGGCCTATAAACATCATCATCAAAAGCTTCATACTTTTCAAACAAAGATTCAATTTCATAAGCACCCTTAAAGCAACAAATTCTCCTATTTGTTCCATATCATAGTAATCATATATACCATTAGCATAAGAAGCTAAGGTTTTATTATCATTAAATTTGCATGAAAAGGGAAGGTGTGGAGTCTTCATCCTAGAGCAACACGAATAATCATAACTCAAGCACACTTGCCGAGCATACCACTTCAATATATAAATTTGATCCCATAATAGTTTCCCTTTTTGTGTGAAGCGATAATCCCTAAAGTATTCACGTTGATCCAACGTTACTCCCATTACCAAATTGAATGAGGTTTTCTCAGGATTATCAAAGTGGTACATAATATTTATCACATATTGAGCATCGAGGGTTTTAGGAGGTTCCCCATCTCCATGAGCAGCAAGTACACCTAATTTTTTTGGTATTTCGTGTTCCATATCAATAACTAAAGATAGGGAACAACTAAGAACATCAAATAAAAATTACTTAGTGATAAAGCAAAACAAGCACACACGAGAATATTCACCCCACGCTATAACTCCCCGGCAACAGCGCCAGAAAAAGGTCTTGATAACCCATAAGTATAGGGGATCGCAACAGTTTTCGATAAGTAAGAGTGTCAAACCCAACGAGGAGCTAAAGGTAGAACAAATATTCCCTAAAGTTCTATCGACCACCGATACAACTCTACGCACGCTTAGCGTTCGCTTTACCGGAAACAAGTATGAAACTAGAAGTACTTTGTAGGTGTTGTTGGATGGGCTTGCAAGAAGATAAAGAGCGCGTAAATAAAAACTAGGGCTGCTAAGATAAAGAAACAACTAAAGTAAATATAGCGAGTGTGGAAAAGTGGTGGTAGGAGTTGCGAAATTGTCCCTTAAGAAATTGACTACTTTACTAGACCGATAGCAAGTATTATGTGGGAGAGGGCAGTGCTAGCATGTCAACCCTTACTTGGAACTCTATGCACTTATGATTGGAACTATTAGCAAGCATCCGCAACTACTAACATTCATTAAGGTAAAACCCAACCATAGCATTAAGATATATTGGTCCCCTTCAATCCGTATGCATCAATTTCTATGCTAGGTTGAAGCTTACATCACTCTTGCCCTCCAATACGTAGTCCTATCAACATACAACTAACCCTATGGCGTGATCCACGCGGCAGCTCATATGATGGGCACCAAAGGACAACAACATAACCACAAGCAAATTAAATCAATCATAGCAATTCATCAACCACTGATAGGACAACGAAAATCTACTGAGACATCATAGGATGGCAACACATCATTGGATAATAATATGAAGCATAAGGCACCATGTTCAAGTAGAGGGTACAACGGGTTGAGGGATAGTGGACCGCTGTAGATAGAGGGGGGAAGGTGATGGAAATGTTGGTGAAGATGGCGGAGGTGTTGGTGTAGAACACGGTGATGATGATGGCCCCGCCATGCTCGGCGCCATCGAAGCGAGGGAGAGAGCCCCCCTCCTTCTTCTTCTTCCTTGACCTTCTCCCTAGATGGGAGAAGGGTTTCCCCTCTGGTCCATGGTCTCCATGGCGTGGGAGGGGCGAGAGCCCGTCCGAGATTGGATCTGTCTCTCTGTCTCTCTCTATTTCCGCGTCCTGTTCTGCTGCCCTTTCACCATTTCGTATATATATGGAGATCCGTAACTCCGATTGGACTGAAACCTTCGCCGTGATTTTTTTCTCCAAAAATTAGCTTTCTTGCGGCCGAAGAAGGGCATCAACTGCCTTACGGGTGGCCCACGAGGGTGGGGGGCGCGCCCTCCTGGGGAGGGCGTGGGCCCCTACCTCATGGCCACCTCGGACACCGTTTCGCGTTGATCTTCTTCCCAGATTTTCCAAATATTCCAAAAATAAGCTCCGTCCGTTTTTATCCCGTTTGGACTCTATTTGATATGGATATTATGCGAAACCAAAAACATGCAATGCGAGGTGAACGGCCTTTGAGCCTTTGGATCAATATGTTAGTCCCAAAAATAGTATAAAAATTTGCCAAAAAGTATATGAAAGTTGAATAATATTGGCATGGAACAATCAAAATTTATAGATACGACGGAGACGTATCACCCCATAATCCAAGACTCCCTCACCACTAGCTTGCACTTTCCTGTTGTGCATTATTTTGCTCTATTTATTGCGAAGAATTTACTTGCTAGAGAAAAGGTAGGTGCACTTAGTGCTCTAGATTTTGCTGTTTTACGTCGTGCACTTTACGGCGACAACACTTATAGCTTGGGAGCTATTGTGGCACGTCGCCTCCACATTAACAGATCGAAGGGCAAAATACATGGTGGTATTTACGCTACTCGCTTGGCGACTCACTTTAACGTTCAGATACGCCAGCATGATTATCCTTTGCCCAAGGTTTACCTAGATCGCGCGGCTATGGTAGACCACCACTTTATTGATAGAGAGAACACTACTATGGATGTTCCTCATAACTTAGTTTTTAGTGTGGACACTCGTGATGTTATTCCATTGCCTGCACCTGCTTTGTTTGATCCTATTGCCAGGGGTGGATACAGGATTATATGTGAGGACATCATCGCCTACCGGAACAACCTAGCTGCAACACAGGCAAAGCCTTAGCAGTGAGATCCACAGGTGCCCACTCCTCAACATTTCAACATAGGACCCCATGGTTTCTTCAAATGGTGATTACCAAGTTAGGCCCAAAGCCTAAGCTTGGGGGAGTACGTATTTCCACCGACATTACATTCATGTTCACTCGTTCCATATCAGTTGTCAGTGTGCACACTTTTTCATTGTATCATCCATATTAAATTTATTTTCTTGGTTTCTTCTTGTGTGTTTGAAAAACTTTGAAAAATCCAAAAATATATCTCCTGCTTCTTTTCGGGTTTTCTTCCTAGTTTAAACTGTTGTAGCACTAAAAAGAAAACCAAAAAATATTTCCTTGTTCTTCTTTTGCTTGTTGGGAGCTCTCCCGCGTAAATAGTTTTCTAGTTTTGATTTTCTTTCTTTAGGTTGCTTTCTTTCAGAAAACCAAAAACTCCAAAAATATTTCAGTGTTATTCTCTGAATTTCTTTTCTTTTTATTGAGTCGTACCGAGGAGAAGACCATGATGAAACTGTTGAGTGGCTCTCATATGCATTATTGTTGATCTAACAAAGAGCCCATATTACCTTGTCTTCTCCTTTTGAATAAAATATTTGCAGATTCTAGCTTAGTCCACGACACTCTTGCACTATTATTATTTTCATATCGTTCAGTCGTGCAAGTGAAAGGCAATAATGACGATATTTGATGAACCGACCGTGACAGAGAGAAACAGGTATGAACTCGACTTGTTCTGTTTTTGTAAATATGTTTAACGTAGTATCCATGATTCAGCCTATTATGATCAAACATGTTTGCGATGACAATTAGAGATTATAGTTTCTCATGCCATGCATAAGTAGCTAGGAGTGGATAATGATTTATCTTGGATGTCAACATTGCGTTAAAATGATTGTGATGTAGTATGATGATATGGTATCCTCCTCTGAAAGTTTGACTGACTTGACTTGGCACATGTTCATGCATGTAGTTGGATCAAAACTAACATAGCCTCTATGATATTTATGTTCATGGTGTTCATATCCTACTCATGCTAGTGTCCGATGTTACTTATGCATCATGCATGTTCATGACCGTTGCTGCTCTCTAGCTGGCCGCTGCTCAACCTGATTGCTAGCCTTCGCCTGTACTAAGTGGGAATTCTGCTTGTACATCAAAAACCTGAAACCCAAGTTATTCCAGATGAGTCCACCATATCTACCTATATGCAGTATTACCGTGCAGTCCTAAGTAAATTTCCATGTGCCACATCTAAAAAACTTCAAATAAATATCCTTTTTATGTGCCTGC